>OX376077.1:0-1250000 GCA_947361185.1 Charanyca ferruginea | reverse complement strand
TCATCAAGTACTCAGGAAAAAGGTTCATCAGTTTTATTTTAAGTACTTACAAGAATATTTACTAGGTACTTAAAATAAAACTAATGATATTATTATAATTGTAAGTAGGTATGTAAACACATAGCGAAATAAAAATTAAAAGATTTACATCTAAGGAAATTGGCACAATGTATTAATTAGTATTAAACATTACGTCGGATGATAATCACTTTTGAACTTTGTAATACTTAATCTCGATGTTTATCACATAATGTCTTGAAGATAAAAAAGGTCTTATGTATTTCTTCATTGATATGTTATTCATGTTTACCTAACGTCGCCTTTTTGCGTCCTATAATATGACAAAGCTCCAAGTATAGGAATTTATTTTTCGACATCTACATATTATACATTTGTTTATACAGATTACAGATACAATATACAATTATGTATCGAATGTAAGTGTACCCATACCGTGTATATGTATTATGTAAGTGTATCTTTAAGTTTGTTCTTGTACTTATGCGCTATGATAATTTATAATTTATTTGTATATTCATCAAGTACTCAGGAAAAAGGTTCATCAGTTTTATTTTAAGTACTTACAAGAATATTTACTAGGTACTTAAAATAAAACTAATGATATTATTATAATTGTAAGTAGGTATGTAAACACATAGCGAAATAAAAATTAAAAGATTTACATCTAAGGAAATTGGCACAATGTATTAATCAGTATTAAACATTACGTCGGATGATAATCACTTTTGAACTTTGTAATACTTAATCTCGATGTTTATCACATAATGTCTTGAAGATAAAAAAGGTCTTATGTATTTCTTCATTGATATGTTATTCATGTTTACCTAACGTCGCCTTTTTGCGTCCTATAATATGACAAAGCTCCAAGTATAGGAATTTATTTTTCGACAATTACATATATATTTGTTTATACAGATTACAGATACAATATACAATTATGTATTGAATGTAAGTGTACCCATACTGTGTATATGTATAATGTAAGTGTATCTTTAAGTTTGTTCTTGTACTTATGCGCTATGATAATTTATAATTTATTTGTATAATGCATCAAGTACTCAGGAAAAAGGAAAGTCAGTTTTATTTTAAGTACTTACAAGAATATTTTCTAGGTACTTAAAATAAAACTAATGATATTATTATAATTGTAAGTAGGTATGTAAACACATAGCGAAATAAAAATTAAAAGATTTACATCTAAGGAAATTGGCACAATGTATTAATCAGTATTAAACATTACGTCGGATGATAATCACTTTTGAACTTTGTAATACTTAATCTCGATGTTTATCACATAATGTCTTGAAGATAAAAAAGGTCTTATGTATTTCTTCATTGATATGTTATTCATGTTTACCTAACGTCGCCTTTTTGCGTCCTATAATATGACAAAGCTCCAAGTATAGGAATTTATTTTTCGACATCTACATATTATACATTTGTTTATACAGATTACAGATACAATATACAATTATGTATCGAATGTAAGTGTACCCATACTGTGTATATGTATTATGTAAGTGTATCTTTAAGTTTGTTCTTGTACTTATGCGCTATGATAATTTATAATTTATTTGTATATTCATTAAGTACTCAGGAAAAAGGTTCATCAGTTTTATTTTAAGTACTTACAAGAATATTTACTAGGTACTTAAAATAAAACTAATGATATTATTATAATTGTAAGTAGGTATGTAAACACATAGCGAAATAAAAATTAAAAGATTTACATCTAAGGAAATTGGCACAATGTATTAATCAGTATTAAACATTACGTCGGATGATAATCACTTTTGAACTTTGTAATACTTAATCTCGATGTTTATCACATAATGTCTTGAAGATAAAAAAGGTCTTATGTATTTCTTCATTGATATGTTATTCATGTTTACCTAACGTCGCCTTTTTGCGTCCTATAATATGACAAAGCTCCAAGTATAGGAATTTATTTTTCGACAATTACATATATATTTGTTTATACAGATTACAGATACAATATACAATTATGTATTGAATGTAAGTGTACCCATACTGTGTATATGTATAATGTAAGTGTATCTTTAAGTTTGTTCTTGTACTTATGCGCTATGATAATTTATAATTTATTTGTAAATTCATTAAGTTCGCAGGAAAAAGGAAAGTCAGTTTTATTTTAAGTACTTACAAGAATATTTTCTAGGTACTTAAAATAAAACTAATGATATTATTATAATTGTAAGTAGGTATGTAAACACATAGCGAAATAAAAATTAAAAGATTTACATCTAAGGAAATTGGCACAATGTATTAATCAGTATTAAACATTACGTCGGATGATAATCACTTTTGAACTTTGTAATACTTAATCTCGATGTTTATCACATAATGTCTTGAAGATAAAAAAGGTCTTATGTATTTCTTCATTGATATGTTATTCATGTTTACCTAACGTCGCCTTTTTGCGTCCTATAATATGACAAAGCTCCAAGTATAGGAATTTATTTTTCGACATCTACATATTATACATTTGTTTATACAGATTACAGATACAATATACAATTATGTATCGAATGTAAGTGTACCCATACTGTGTATATGTATTATGTAAGTGTATCTTTAAGTTTGTTCTTGTACTTATGCGCTATGATAATTTATAATTTATTTGTATATTCATTAAGTACTCAGGAAAAAGGTTCATCAGTTTTATTTTAAGTACTTACAAGAATATTTACTAGGTACTTAAAATAAAACTAATGATATTATTATAATTGTAAGTAGGTATGTAAACACATAGCGAAATAAAAATTAAAAGATTTACATCTAAGGAAATTGGCACAATGTATTAATCAGTATTAAACATTACGTCGGATGATAATCACTTTTGAACTTTGTAATACTTAATCTCGATGTTTATCACATAATGTCTTGAAGATAAAAAAGGTCTTATGTATTTCTTCATTGATATGTTATTCATGTTTACCTAACGTCGCCTTTTTGCGTCCTATAATATGACAAAGCTCCAAGTATAGGAATTTATTTTTCGACAATTACATATATATTTGTTTATACAGATTACAGATACAATATACAATTATGTATTGAATGTAAGTGTACCCATACTGTGTATATGTATAATGTAAGTGTATCTTTAAGTTTGTTCTTGTACTTATGCGCTATGATAATTTATAATTTATTTGTAAATTCATTAAGTTCGCAGGAAAAAGGAAAGTCAGTTTTATTTTAAGTACTTACAAGAATATTTTCTAGGTACTTAAAATAAAACTAATGATATTATTATAATTGTAAGTAGGTATGTAAACACATAGCGAAATAAAAATTAAAAGATTTACATCTAAGGAAATTGGCACAATGTATTAATCAGTATTAAACATTACGTCGGATGATAATCACTTTTGAACTTTGTAATACTTAATCTCGATGTTTATCACATAATGTCTTGAAGATAAAAAAGGTCTTATGTATTTCTTCATTGATATGTTATTCATGTTTACCTAACGTCGCCTTTTTGCGTCCTATAATATGACAAAGCTCCAAGTATAGGAATTTATTTTTCGACAATTACATATATATTTGTTTATACAGATTACAGATACAATATACAATTATGTATTGAATGTAAGTGTACCCATACTGTGTATATGTATTATGTAAGTGTATCTTTAAGTTTGTTCTTGTACTTATGCGCTATGATAATTTATAATTGATTTGTATAATGCATCAAGTACTCAGGAAAAAGGAAAGTCAGTTTTATTTTAAGTACTTACAAGAATATTTACTAGGTACTTAAAATAAAACTAATGATATTATAATAATTGTAAGTAGGTATGTAAACACATAGCGAGATAAAAATTAAAAGATTTACATCTAAGGAAATTGGCACAATGTATTAATCAGTATTAAACATTACATCGGATGTTAATCACTTTTGAACTTTGTTATAATCTCGATATTTATCACTTGAGGTCTTGAAGATAAAAAAGGTCTTATGTATTTCTTCATTGATATGTTATTCATGTTTACCTAACGTCGCCTTTTTGCGTCCTATAATATGACAAAGCTCCAAGTATAGGAATTTATTTTTCGACAATTACATATATATTTGTTTATACAGATTACAGATACAATATACAATTATGTATTGAATGTAAGTGTACCCATACTGTGTATATGTATTATGTAAGTGTATCTTTAAGTTTGTTCTTGTACTTATGCGCTATGATAATTTATAATTTATTTGTATAATGCATCAAGTACTCAGGAAAAAGGAAAGTCAATTTTATTTTAAGTACTTACAAGAATATTTACTAGGTACTTAAAATAAAACTAATGATATTATAATAATTGTAAGTAGGTATGTAAACACATAGCGAAATAAAAATTAAAAGATTTACATCTAAGGAAATTGGCACAATGTATTAATCAGTATTAAACATTACGTCGGATGATAATCACTTTTGAACTTTGTAATACTTAATCTCGATGTTTATCACATAATGTCTTGAAGATAAAAAAGGTCTTATGTATTTCTTCATTGATATGTTATTCATGTTTACCTAACGTCGCCTTTTTGCGTCCTATAATATGACAAAGCTCCAAGTATAGGAATTTATTTTTCGACAATTACATATATATTTGTTTATACAGATTACAGATACAATATACAATTATGTATTGAATGTAAGTGTACCCATACTGTGTATATGTATAATGTAAGTGTATCTTTAAGTTTGTTCTTGTACTTATGCGCTATGATAATTTATAATTTATTTGTAAATTCATTAAGTTCGCAGGAAAAAGGAAAGTCAGTTTTATTTTAAGTACTTACAAGAATATTTTCTAGGTACTTAAAATAAAACTAATGATATTATTATAATTGTAAGTAGGTATGTAAACACATAGCGAAATAAAAATTAAAAGATTTACATCTAAGGAAATTGGCACAATGTATTAATCAGTATTAAACATTACGTCGGATGATAATCACTTTTGAACTTTGTAATACTTAATCTCGATGTTTATCACATAATGTCTTGAAGATAAAAAAGGTCTTATGTATTTCTTCATTGATATGTTATTCATGTTTACCTAACGTCGCCTTTTTGCGTCCTATAATATGACAAAGCTCCAAGTATAGGAATTTATTTTTCGACAATTACATATATATTTGTTTATACAGATTACAGATACAATATACAATTATGTATTGAATGTAAGTGTACCCATACTGTGTATATGTATTATGTAAGTGTATCTTTAAGTTTGTTCTTGTACTTATGCGCTATGATAATTTATAATTTATTTGTATAATGCATCAAGTACTCAGGAAAAAGGAAAGTCAATTTTATTTTAAGTACTTACAAGAATATTTACTAGGTACTTAAAATAAAACTAATGATATTATAATAATTGTAAGTAGGTATGTAAACACATAGCGAGATAAAAATTAAAAGATTTACATCTAAGGAAATTGGCACAATGTATTAATCAGTATTAAACATTACGTCGGATGATAATCACTTTTGAACTTTGTTATAATCTCGATATTTATCACTTGAGGTTTTGAAGATAAAAAAGGTCTTATGTATTTCTTCATTGATATGTTATTCATGTTTACCTAACGTTGCCTTTTTGCGTCCTTTAATATGAGAAAGCTCCAAGTATAGGAATTTATTTTTCGACATCTACATATATATTTGTTTATACAGATTACAGATACAATATACAATTATGTATTGAATGTAAGTGTACCCTTACTGTTTATATGTATAATGTAAGTGTATTTTTAAGTTTGTTCTTGTACTTATGCGCTATGATAATTTATAATTTATTTGTATATTCATTAAGTACTCAGGAAAAAGGTTCATCAGTTTTATTTTAAGTACTTATTAGAATATTTACTAGGTACTTAAAATAAAACTAATGATATTGTTATAATTGTAAGTAGGTATGTAAACACATAGCGAAATAAAAATTAAAAGATTTACATCTAAGGAATCGATCGAATTTGTGATATTTTTTCAAACCGACCATGTCAAGGACTGTTTTTACTCCAAAATTAAAACAAGATAATTTAGAGCTTAGTTTTATGAAGTGTACAAATATATTTAAAGACCGTGACTTATAGATCTCTTTCGTATTACGAGTATTAAGTTTGCGTCTTAGTTCATCAGGTCCGAATAAATGAGTGGGTATGGGAAAACACTCTTTTTTACCTAAAATCATGGATTTTGAGTGAATACTGTAATAATGCGAATAAATATTCGCATTCAATATCTCAAATTTTGATCGATAGTTTAGGAGATAAGTAATCAGTTTTGAATATCGCAATGTGTTTCACGAGACTGTACCTATGTATACCTAGTGTATAAATGACTGACTGACTTTGCAGATGATACATCATTAATTTTTAAAATAGACAGGCGTGATCAGAATGTTGACGAAGTGAATAACTCTATACTTCAGGTCCAAAATTGGTTTATGTTAAAAAATTTGGTACCAAATGAAATAAAAAACCAAATGTAAGTAATAGATTTACTTTACCAAATGTTAGAAGTAGTAAATGTGATCTTATATTGAATGGAGAAAAACTGGAATGTATTAATCACACGGTTTTCCTGGGAATCACGCTAGACGAGAAGTTACAATGGGAACCACGTATAACATCTCATGCGGGGCGGTTAGGCTCAGCCGCTTACGCTGTTAGAAAGATAAGACAGTTAACAAACGTAGAAACTGCTCGTTTGTTCTATTTTAGCTACTTTCACAGCATTATGTCGTATGGCATTTTACTGTGGGGTGGGGTTGCTGACATTGAATCCATTTTTATTTTACAAAAGAGAGCTGTCAGAGCCATTTATAATCTACGTCGCTGCGAATCTCTTAGAGAACTGTTTAAAACGATTAATATTATGACAGAACCCTGTCAATTCATTTATGAAAATATTATGTATGGAAGAAAAAAATTACATCTTTTTGATAAATTAAGTGATCGACATCATTTCAATACTAGAAAAAAAGATAAAATAGCTCAACCATTTTTTAGATTATCTAAAGTACACACATCTTGTACGGGGTACTCTGTTAAATGTTATAACAAAATACCTTGTGATATATTAAAACTATATGAAACAAAATTTAAAACTGATTGCTAATTAAAACTATACTTTGTATATCTAAATACAATTATTCTTTAGTGTATAAATTACTCTGGCTCATACACTATTAATTGTTTGTTGTAATAGAAGGAGTGGTCGTCTACTGTATTATTAATTGTAAATATGTGAACACTATGTGTCTGTACATAATTTAGCTGTCATTTCTTAACTTGTAATACTTTGTACATACCATAATATGTGATTTTTATACAAGGTACATCGTATTCACGTAAAATATTATAATTCTTGTAAATGCAAATTGTAAACATTATTTTTTTTTAAAAGAGTATGTATGGAGTTTCTTGCCCATTCTTCTCCATACGAAACTACCATTTGGAATGGGCAACTAGATTCAAATTTTACAATATGACGTTCAAAAGTGCCTTTACTGGTCTAATTGAAATAAATGATTTGACTTTGACTTTGACTGCTAATTTCACGGTCATGATATTTGATACATCAAAAAAGTACTCTTAATGTTTTTTTTTGTAAAAGATATTATCTACTACTTACCTATTTTTATATTCCTTTATTTGGTAATGTATTTTTTGTACTTATCTAAATTTATTGGGTAGGTACAAAACGAATTCTTATTCAAACAAAACAAAATACCTAATTTAAAACACTTTCATTATTTAATACATGACAAAAATCGCACTTAACACTTGGAACGCCATGGCAGACAACGTGTGTCCGACAGTGGAGGATATATCTTCAGCATTTTTGACCCGGCAATTAATGTAATAAATTATTTTTTAAATTTAGACAAAACCAAACATAAAAATAAATACCGCACTTACGGATGACCGACACTAGTGGAGGTTTTACCTTCAACATTTTTGGCCCGGCAGTCAATGCCGGTCAAATATTAAAATAAAAAACAATTGATTGATTTGTTAAGATTTTTTTCATCATGTATTCTGTGTATTTGTGTGTTGTATGAAATTGTTTTTTTTAATAAAATCAGTGAGTGAATTTTCTCAGTGATCAGTTACTTTTGTATTATAAACTGGTAAGTCAATTTTCTATACCAATTTGACACTCATTGAAATCAATTACTCATACTGATTATGTTTTTTGTACTCAGGTTCTAATCAGACATCCTGACGTTTTCTGGACTATTGGTAAGTGCTTTATAATTGTTTTCCTGATGATAAGTATGAATATCTACAAAAATATACTTGGGTTTGGTTGCCTTCGCACCCATTAAGACATATAAGATCTACTTACCCATAGGGACTGCTTACTAGCACAAGTTCTTTATTCATGTGCTACTAGTGCCTATATTAAATAGTTATTTTTTTTTATCATCAATGCTGTTGGAACGAAGTTCCTTATCGCGCGTTGTGAAAGGGGGCTAGACGGAAAAAATTCTTACGAAAAGTTGTCACGACACTTTTGTATATTTGATTTAAGAGCCATCTATTAACGTTATTGGCGCAACTGTGCTCTTCGAGATCGAATTACGAACGGCCAATAGATGGCGCAGAAATAATTTATTGGTCTTTTTATCTAAATAACTACGCATTGTACTAACATGTTAGAAAATATTAATCTTTAAAATTACTTACTTACAATGTAAGCAGCCATAATAACTTTTCATTCCTCGCTTTTTTTTTGCCCTGGCTTAAAGCCACTTAAATTCACTTTAACGCATCACATTAATTAGTGAAGGAATTGTAATAAAATTTTATTACAATTCCTTCACTAATTAATCGAAAGGAACTTCGTTCTATCCGGGTGTCCCTTGACACCTCTCAAGTTTTTTTTTTTTAAACTTAGTCTACCTACAACGAGACTCTGTAGTTTCGATTGTAGTATGTGTGTGTGTGTGCATGTAAGACTAACAAGGAATAACATATAATAATATGTTGTTTATGTAGGTATGTTGTTAACATATGTTTTTCTTGTACTAAGTCTTGGTCTAAGTATTTTTCTGTTGTTTTAGTCCAGGTGAAGTTAGGTTGTCTGGTGAGAAGTCTGTGTACAAGCAAAACATATAATATGTTCAACAATATGTTATCAGATCTCATGTAGTCCCAAGCTTCTAACTCTACAGGCCCTAACTTCACAAACTCTACCCCTTAGTCAAAATAATATGTGGCTTGGCCTTTTCGCTATCGTCACATGGACGTACGGTGTAAAATGTATTCACTGTTCATTACTTTTCTGTTATTCAATAGTTCTTGTAGTAACGAAACGACCAAACCACTTGACTATGGTGAAGTTTGTGAAGTTAGGGTGTGTAGAGTTAGAAGCTTGGGTGTACGTGAGATCAGGGGGCCAAGTCTGCTATTTTCATAATTTCGTCATTCCAACACGATCCCATTGTCATTTTGCTAAAAGTTCGTAATCTGCTAAATTAATAATGGTCGATCATTGGTCGGTCAATGGAATTGTGTTAAAATGACATTGTCGTATTGCCATTATTATGAAACCCGCTAGTAGAAATGATTTTCGAAAACTACTACTAAATTTGAACATTTATTAATGCCAGATTTCATTTATATATATTTTTACATATTATTGTATGTGTTATAAGCAATCTGAAGTAGTAAGAAGTTCGTAAACTAAATCAGTCATTCATTTGTCATTATGTACGAGATTACCATTCTATAACATTTCTTTCAATGGAGTGTCAGTGGTTGACCATTGGAAAGTCATAATGACGCCATTATATATAAACTGTCTTATCTTGTTGAATTATCTTATTTATGACCTCTCACAGACATTATAATACAGTCGTATCAGTTTTTACAAAAATCATAAATATTGTTCACTAGTTGCATCTGTCAAAAAACAATTAAGCCAGTGGACAGAGTGTAAATGTTTTAAATGCAAGGGTCGACCCACGAAATTATTTATATTCTACATCAATAAAATTTTCTCATTATTAGATTATATACGTCTGAAAACACTTCATTACAAACACTTTATGAAAAAAAAATAAAAAAAAATATTTCGAATGCATCATTGATTTTATTTCTGTTAAAAATGGGAGGCCAGCCTAGCCAGTCAAAGTCAAAGTCAAAGTCAAAGCATTTATTTCAATTAAACCATTTACAGGCACTTTTGAATTGTCAAGGAGTCGGTCAGTTAGACAGAAAGTTGAAGCTAGTTGCTCGTTCCAAAACGTAGGTAGGTCTCTATGGAGAAGAACGAGCAAGAAACTCCACGGACACTCTTTTAAAATCAGGTTTTTACAAAATACTGCTTACATTATTCTTGTTGCTTCTATATGTGAAAACAATGAAGGTAATCTAGAAATACAAAATATAAAAAATAATCAAGATAAAAACCATGGCAGTTAAGAGTTGACCAATCTCTACTGACAGCGCCCGTTCACGAACATGACGCGTGAATCAGCACCATTCAGCTCAACCATTTTAGAGGGAGCCGAATGACCCAACACACGCGCCACCACCAGCGAGACATTTGAGTGAGCATGACAATTCTCTCAACCGCCATGCTCATTTAAGTCAAACACATAATAATTTACTTAAAATATGGCTCCATGGTACTCACATTTACAAAATTGAAATAATGCTGCTAAATTATACAAAACTAAGGTTTCCAATGTTTCTAAAATGTCGAAAAAGTAATTAAAATATATATTTGTGTATAATAATAACGATACTCGTTACTCATGTCAATAAAAAAAAGGGGTAGGAAACAACATTCCTCCAATTAGGAAATTCCCTAAACTGCCTGTGGAGCAGGACCAGCATTTAGCCAAGCATTTTTATCATTGATGTAGTCTTCTAATTTATAATATGCTTGACTACACAGTGTGCGTTTAATACATGTTTTAAATTGTCTTTCATTTAGTTGAAGAATATCAAGAGGTATTTTATTATAAAATTTTACACAGTACCCCATAAAAGAAGTATGAACTTTTGACAATCTGAATCTTGGCTGATCTAATTTGTTCCTATTTCTAGTATAAACACAATGTCTGTCACTTATTTTATTAAAAAGATGAAGGTTTTTTCGAACATGCATAATGTTTTCATATATGTATTGACAAGGTACCGTCAAGATGTTAATCTGTTTAAACAATTCTCTTAGAGACTCGCGACTGCTGAGATTATAGATGGCTCTGACAGCCCGCTTTTGCAGAATAAAAATAGAATCAATATCTGCAGTGTTAGAGATACTCGGTATAAAGTAAACGGAGTGTTTATGATGTATGTTATTATATTCATAGATTACCAAACTTGTCAAAATCAACAATTATGACATCAATGATAGACCATTCTGACACTATTGTAATAGCAGACTTGAGGCCCTGATAACTTTTTGACAATGCGAGCCATATGATCTCGTCTTGGCAACATTTTACATGAAAATGTTTTTGGTGGAATAACTATTACACTTCGCGACTTATCCGTAGGTAATTACTTTTGCCTATGACAGTAGGTACTATCGCGGACCTTATCCGCCTGCTTAGTTAAAAAAAAAATCCCTTGGCGCCTGCGAAGTCAACGGGGCGGGGTAGAGAGCGCTTCCATCTTTTGAGTGCAAGCAAAAATGAACTTAGTGGTGGTCAGGCGGGTGTGTCCACGATAGTACATAAAAAATCCTAGTTTATTTTCGTGGTCGTGACGGACGTTCGTTAGGTTCGTTTTGTAAGTCAGGCAAAGTGGTATCTGGTTTTTCCGTTCCGAATTTCTTAGTAACAGTCCGGAGTTCGGAAGTTGACTGTATATTTATTACTATCTTTTACCCGCTACTTCGTCCGCGTGAATGTCGGTTATCGCGGCTGCAGACAAAGTCAGGATTTAAGGATTCAAAAGTAGTCTTTGTCCTTCCCCGAGGCTTATGCTATGTTCATACCTAATTTCATATGAATCGGTTCAGCCGTTTACCGAGTTACCTACCTACCTACTTTCGCATTTATAATATTATATTAGTATGAAGTATGATGATAAAGTATGGAGTATGGCTCAGATTATGAATCAAAAGGCAGATAGACAGCGCGAAACACTGAGAGTGAAGCCAAAAAAGCAAATACAAATTCAACATCGAATACCTACAACTGTAGGAAAATTAGCGTGATCGTGGTAAATAAACAATATAATTATTTCAGTACAACTTAGTTTTATTTCACAATAGGAATTTTTCATTACAATCAGAAAAGGCGGCAGAAGTAAGTTCTATATCATAGATCATCTAGAATCGTCGACATAGACGAGAAGCGTCACAGATTATAACTCAAATAGTTTGGTTGCGATTCATTATTCTAACAACAACGCGCTTCGTGTTGTACCTACTGACACGAGTCAGTATAGCACGAAACGCAGCATCGTTATAAAAAACAAATAAAAATACAAATACAAATTCAAAAGCGAATACAATCACGAGATTGTAGGTTTTTGAATTTGTATTTGCTTTAGTGGCTTGACTCTCAGTGTTTCGCACGGTCTATCTGCCTTTTGTTTTATAATATAAGGAGTTTGGATTATAAATTGTTTGGGCCCAGATAATAGTTAGCATGCACCGATATATATCCACATTTTGAGCAAAATTTGTTTTCAGGGGTCTGTTTTAATAGTCCAAGCTTCACATGCGCATAGGACTATGCTTCAAATGTAGCATTGAAGCAGTCGAATGCACAAGGAAATAGGTACTTATGTTACGGCTAAACTTAAGTGTAGCCTAAATGATAAATGAAAGAAGAATTAAAAAAGTTTTTTGAAAAAAAAGAAAACCGCCTTTAAAAACTGAAAAGTGATAAATAACTTTAGCACATTACTTTACTTTCGGAAGTCGGTGGCGGTAGCTTTATTGTGTTTGTTGTTTTGTATTGCCACCGACTTGACACCGACAGTAATGTGCTAAAGTTATTTATCACTTTTCAGTTTTTGAAAGCGGTTTTCTTTTTTTTTTTTACTTTTTATTTCTCGCTTTTTAGTATTGCCTTGACATCCAAATCCATTAAGAAACAGCGACACACTTAAAACAGAGCTTGTAAGTCCTCCAAAGATTGAAGTAACTAAAACATCAGCTAAGTATTTTTTTGGCTTTTGTTGATTTTCTCAAAAAGGGCTGGATCAATTTTGGTAAGAATTTTGCAAGTCCGTCAATATATGACGAAGTTATGCCCGAACATACATAAAAAAAAATATAAACATCCGAATTGATAACCTCCTCCTTTTTGAAGTCGGTTAAAAAGTATGACTGTCTGTCATTCTATCTCTGTCTGCAAGGGCTTAAAGGAACGTAACACGAAAAGGGTACAAGTGGGTGTGGTGGTTAAAAAAATCCTATCAACCTAACCTATCCGATTCGCACTGCTCTGAGTCGGGGTGTTAACCCTAGCGGTGGTAGCAACATTTTTTTTTGTTAGCATTATTGGTTAGTGTTCCTCAAAATATATTACATTATACTCCATTGACAATAGCATTAAAAAGAGAGGCTCATAGAAGTAGGAATACAAAACATTTTATTTCAAAGATAAGTTAAAACAATTTTAATTAAACTTATTTTACCATAATTTTGATAAATAGATCTAAGATAGTACTAAATATGGACGTATAATAATATAAACAGAATTGTTAGTATTATATAAAAATAATTTAGTAGATTAAGACCATAGACTAATAAGCAGAGAGTAAAACCATACATTTGTGATGTGATAAAATGTCGGTCATTCCAATAAACTCGTTGAACTAACCACGTCGTTTTATTAGGTTATGGGCCCAGACGCCCGATTAGGCTTCTTTTTAGGAAAATTAGCTCGCGGAAGTATAAATACAGTGGTTTTTATTCGCAGTAAGTTAATAAAAAGGGCTAGAGTTAGGTACTTAGTAGACTAGATATTCTTTGATTTGTGCAGCAAGATAACAATGGCGGCAAACTACATTGTAAACGTGCCGAAGCTCAAAGGAAGAGAAAATTACAGCGAATGGGTTTTTGCTGCGGAAAACTTCTTAATCCTAGAAGGGATGATGAAATGCATCAAACCAACGGAAGATGTAAGCAAGTTTGCCGAGGATGATGCAAGAACCAAAGCAAAGTTGATTCTCACGATTGACTCGTCATTGTACGTGCACATAAGAAATGTTACTACTACTAAGGAATTATGGAACAAACTTAAGGCACTGTTCGACGATTCGGGTTTCTCAAGAAAAATAAATTTACTTCGACATCTAATATCAATAAGACTCGAAAATTGCAGTTCCATGCTTGTATATGTTACACAGATAATAGAGACAGGACAAAAATTATGTGGAACTGGTTTTGATATTAATGATCAGTGGATTGGTTCATTATTATTGGCAGGGCTACCAGAAAAATATGCCCCCATGATAATGGCCATCGAGCATTCGGGCATTCAGATAACAACCGACGCCATTAAAAGTAAGTTGCTTGATATGGAAGCAGGAAACGGAACGAATGACGAACGGAATAGTGCATTGGCCAGTGACTATAAAGGTTGGCAACACTCCTCAGCGGCAAGAAAGTCTATGGTTGCAAAAAATAACAATCATGGCGGCCAAAGTGGATCATCTTTGTCAACAAAGCCAAAGAAAGAAGTGAAATGTTATCGATGCAAGCAAATAGGGCACTATAAATCTCAATGTACGGTTGATGTGTCGAACAACAAAGGAAATGAGCGTAAACAGACGAATGCGTTCAGCGCTGTCTTTCTAAGTGGTAATTTTAATAATCACGACTGGTACGTAGACTCCGGAGCGAGCGTTCATCTGACCCCAAATAAACAATGGATTATGAATGCCTCCTTTGAAAAGAAGGATCAGTCTATAGTGGTCGCCGACAAGACAAAAGTGCCAGTTTTGTGTTCGGGCGATGTAAAGATTTGTACCTTAGTTGGTGATTGTAGTTATGATGTAGACATAAAAGATGTATTTTGTGTACCTAAATTGACAACTAACCTATTGTCAGTGAGTCAATTAATTCGTAGAGGGAATAAAGTTGTGTTTACCACAAATGCCTGCGAAATATATAACCAGAATGGTACACTGGTTGCTTACGCATCATTAGCTAATGGAGTATACAAGTTACAAATTCAAGAGAATATGTCTGCAGCAGCAATTGTAACAGGCGAGCTTTGGCATCGTAGGCTGGGTCATGTGAACAGTGATTCCTTAAACAAAATGAAAGGTACAGTAGATGGACTTACCTTAAAAAAGAAAGTTGACATTACAAAATCTAAATGCATTGTATGTTGTAAGGGTAAACAATCTCGATCACCATTGACTCATGTAGGTACCAGAAACACAGAAGTGTTGAATACTGTTCACACAGACATCTGTGGCCCGATGGAGTGTAACTCTATTGGAGGTTCCAGATATTTTATTTTATTTGTAGACGATTATAGCAGAATGACAGCTATTTATTTTTTGAAAAACAAATGTGAAGCTTTGAAGTGTTTTAAACAATATAAAGCAATGGCTGAAAATCAAACAAATAAAAATATTAAAAAAGTCAGGAGTGATAATGGAAGAGAGTTTTGCAATGCTGAGTTTAGTGATTATTTAAAGGAAATGGGCATTATTCATCAAACCACATGCCCATATACTCCGGAACAGAACGGATTGTGTGAAAGGATGAACAGAACATTAGTGGAGAAAGCAAGGTGCATGCTTTTTGACGCACAACTAAGTAAGATGTTCTGGGCAGAAGCCACTAACACTGCTGTATATTTACACAATCGCACTGGTTTATCGGTATTACAAGGAAAAACTCCCTATGAATTATGGCATGGTACCAAGCCAGATATAAGTCACTTAAGAGTGTTTGGTAGTGCAGTAATGGTACACATAGCCAAAGAAAAAAGACGCAAATGGGATAAGAAGGCTCAAGAGTGTATTTTAGTTGGTTATGCTGATGGAAGTAAGGGCTATAGAGTGTATGACCCAGAAAAGAAAGTGATAACCACTAGTCGCGATGTGATAGTTGTTGAAAAAGAAAACACTTCCATACTGATAACAGAGGATAAAAATGAAATTGAAACTACACCAGGTACACTTTCAGTGGGGGACACAGAAGAAAAAGTGTCTGAATCCTTATCATCCCATGAAGAATCCATACACAATTCTGACTCTGACTCATCTTATGTACCCAGTGAGTATGAGGATGTGGAAGAAAGTGTAGAAACCGTGTCAGATACAAGACCAATAAGAGAAAGAAAACGTCCTGACAGGTTTGGTTTTAGTAGCATACAAAATACACATGCTGAGTTTCAGCAAACTGGAGATATGACATTGAAAGAAGCACTTACTGGACCTGAAAAAGAGTTCTGGCTAAAGGCTGTACGGGATGAACTTCAGTGCTTCGAGGACAACCAGGCTTGGGAGCTGGTTGATGCACCATCAAGTGGTTGTGTTGTTCAATGTAAATGGGTCTTGAAGAAAAAGTGTGATGTGAATGGTAAAGTTTTGTATCGTGCCCGTTTAGTTGCGAAGGGTTTTACTCAGAGACAAGGTGTTGATTATACTGAAACATTTTCACCAGTGGTCAGGTACTCAACTTTAAGATTATTGTTTGCTTTGACTGTGAAATTAGGTTTTAAGACAACACATTTAGATGTTAAAACAGCCTTTTTAAATGGACATCTTGAAGAAGATATTTTTATGCAAAAACCAGATTGTTTTGGTGACTTAAATGATGGTAAAGTCTTAAAGTTAAACAAGGCCATTTATGGGTTAAAGCAATCTTCAAGAATGTGGTATAAAAAGGTTGATGACTGTTTATGTAGTAATGGTTATGTTAAGTCTAAATATGAACCATGTCTGTTTATTAAAGACAACAAGGGATGTAAAACTATAGTCGCATTGTATGTTGATGATTTTTTCATTTTTTCAAATGACTGTAAAGAAGTAAATAACTTAAAAATGGTTTTGGGAAGTAATTTTAAAATAAAAGATTTAGGTGCTATTAGGCAATGTTTGGGTATGCGAGTTAAGTGTAATGAAAGTTATGTTACATTAGACCAGGAAAGCTATATAGACCAATTGCTGAGTAAATTTAATATGTTAGATTGTCATACATCTGATACACCTATGGAATGTAAATTAAATCTCAATGAATGTAACCAAAGTGATGACAGATTACCATATCAGAGACTGATAGGCAGTTTGATGTATTTGTCTGTATTAAGTCGACCTGATATATCATATTCAGTTAGTTATATGAGCCAATTTAATAAATGTTATACAAAAGAACATTGGTGTCATGCTAAAAGAATTTTAAAATATTTAAAGAAGACAAAACATTATGTTTTAAAATATGATTCAAAACAAAATTCAGAAATAATTGGTTATGTTGATGCTGACTGGGGCAGTGATATTATTAGTAGAAGGTCATATACAGGTTATGTTTTTAACTTATCAGGGGCTGCAATTTCTTGGGAAAGCAGAAAGCAAAGGGTTGTTGCACTTTCCAGCACTGAAGCTGAATACATAGGAATCTCAGAATGTTGCAAAGAAGCTGTTTATTTACGAAACTTGCAATATGAAATTACAGGCAGTATGTACACTATTGTACTTTACAATGATAACCAAAGTGCACAAAAGTTGTTACTTAACCCTGTTTTTCATAATAAATCAAAACATATTGATATAAGGTTTCATTTTTGTAAAGAAATTATTAACCAAAAGATTGTTAATGTTCAATACCTATGCACAGCTGATATGCCCGCTGATTTATTAACTAAAAGTCTAAGTTCAATTAAGCATCAAGCATTTGTAAAGGCTGTTGGGTTAATTAATGAGTAGTTAATTATTTTTATATAGTGGGGGTGTTAGTATTATATAAAAATAATTTAGTAGATTAAGACCATAGACTAATAAGCAGAGAGTAAAACCATACATTTGTGATGTGATAAAATGTCGGTCATTCCAATAAACTCGTTGAACTAACCACGTCGTTTTATTAAGAATAACAGAAGAAAAATACTTTAAAGATTAGGTAACATTTTAAATTTGGTAGAATCACAGTGCAACGAATAACGTTCCGTTAGGTTTTTAGCATTGACACTATAATTTTAAATTGGAATTAATTATACAATTAAATTATAACCACATATTATTAGATGACAAATTATTAAAATGGTTACAAATACACGCTCCAGCTACTGTAAAAATAGATTATAATAAATTCGATGTCTATCGTAACTTTAACATATTTATTTATTACTTTTGTTATAAAGTTACTGTGTATTAAAAATAATCTTTTTTAACTTCTGTCTAATGCTATTGTAAATGGAGTATAGCTTTGGCCCGCGACTTCGTCAGTGCGAATTTTCTAAAGGATCCCTAATGTTTTCAATTGATTAAATATAGCCTATGTTACTTAGAGATAATGTAGCATTCTAATGGCGAAAGAATTTTTGAAATCAAAATGAATCGGTACTTTTTGAGTTTTGACACTCCTTCTTCCCTCACTCTCATCGTCCGATGGGACGGCAATACGAAAAGACCGGGGAGAAATTAGGCGCAGGACCGCGGTTTTACTTACTTTCCGAGGCACGGGAGATGTCACACCACCAACTTTCAAACTCCGAGCTATTATTGAGAAATTTTTAACACTCCGTTACACGCGCGGGGCACAGGCGTGCCCCAGGCATACAGTTTTGCGTCTTATTAGTTAAATAATCGACTTAGAATCTGGCCACCTTTAAAAAGCGTTGCTAGTGTCTTTCGGCGTTTGTCAAGTGTGGTATTATCGGCAGCGTTGGGGCAAGGACGTGCTTTACGTAAACATTGTAGTGCTGGTGGGGTACATATGTACCCCGTGCGTGTAATTACGTAACTATCCGACGTATGACAGAGGTAAGCAGTTTTGTTTATTTTCATCATTTATTATAGTATTTTAAAAATGTTAGTAACTTTTTACTTTTATTATTGTTGCGATAACCTCTGTGTTTTGCTAATTTAAGTTACTTATAGATCAAAATGGCTAACAGTGAGTAGATTGGTTCTAGAATTCCGACGAGGAAGAAAAGTTCAGTGCTGAGGACGAGGAGGACCACTGCATATAAAAACCACAGTCGTAATTTGTAACAAGTAACATGAAACTCAGCAGCCTTACACACAAATAGACTGTCCTCATCGTCGAACAGTTCAGATGAAGATAAAACGTGTAAGCCGTTGTGTAAAGACCATAAATATAGTGTATGTATTCAGTGTTATAACCAAAGTCAGTGTTCTCGATAGGGCCACGTCTAAAAGCTCAAATTCCTATGTTGATTTGTGATGTGTTTTGTTTTATTGTATTTTAGAGAAGCCTTATTCTTTGTTTTTGTTATAAGTGTTAATAAAGACTGAATACATATAAAATATATTTATTATTTATTTCCACCACAATCACAAAAATCCTTCAATAACTTTGGGTCACGGCAGAGCCACGTGCGTCGGAATCATGTAAATAATAGAGGTGCGTGTAACGGAGAGTTATTTGACAACCCAATAAGAAGTATTAATACTTTACCTATCGAGCCCAAGAGCAAATAATTTCAAGACATGATTGTATCCCAACTGAAAAAAAAAAGTGATTTAACTCTTCTTGTTTTGAAATCTAAAAAAACCTCGATTTTCGATATACGGGCCAACTTTGACGTATAAACTATTAAATTAAAAAAAGAATCATTGAAACCGGACTATAAGTACTAAAAAAAGTAATGCGTTGTCAAACATAAAAACAAATGTGTGACGAAATGAGAACCTCCTTCTTTTTTTGAAGTCGGTTGAAAATAAAAAAATACAAAATATTTGGGTGGAAAGTATTTGCTCTTTTACTGTGTATGTTCGTGAGTGTGTGTGTGAAAGAGAATCGAGCATAAATGGTTTGTAAAAGAGTGGGTAAGTGTCTGCGTTGTGTTTGCAATGTTTATTATTTCAACCTCTCAAAGGGTTTCAGTACCATCCTTTTTTTTTTTTTTTTTTGATACTGGGTGGAAAATCCTCATGGATGTCCTCCACCCTGGGGCGGGCGGAGGGGTCTGTCAGACTCTTACTGACTAAAAACCACCCCGGTGTTCCATCTCACACCTACGTTGGGGGTCGCGGGAACTGGAGATACTTCCGCAACCCCCGGCTGGTGCCGGCCCGCTGCAGCGGGCCACTTCTCGGGTCAGGGGGGGGAGTGAGGTGTTAGACGCCCCCCCGGACGTCTTAGAGGGGCGCGCGTGGAACACTACGCGCCGCCACCTCGGGTCCTGGTATATATGGGGGGCGACAGACGTCCCCGAGTCTGCCGCCCCTGGACCCATTTAGGGGGGCCGGAAGAGGGCGTTGTCCGCCCTCCGCCGACGCCCGGTGCGCCTGCTGCGGGCAGGGTGGGAGGTTGAGATCTCCCTCTCCCTTTCCGCAGCCTCCTTCTGCGACATGACACTTTCGCAGAAGGACCAGTACCATCCTTTCAGTACCATCCTATCCCAACGATTAGAACCTGGTAAGTACCTACTGTTTTCTTGTTATAGTTATTATTTGGTTTTATTATAGCGTAAAGTGTGTTGCATTTATTGTAGATATTCGGGGCATGGTATGTAAAATGCATTTGTCCAAATGCTGTTTTCTGAGGGGCAACCGGGCAATATGGCAGTGGGTAGAGGTATGTAAGAAGATAATTAATAAAAGCTAAGTTCTCTTCTACTGTGGACCTGAGTGTGATTAAAACGTTTGAGAAATATTGCGTTTTATTTGTTCAGTTCAATATATTAAATACCTAACTATTATTATCCTTATTATTTCGTTTATCCCTTTTCTCCCTAGATACTTTACGAGTACTTGCCCACATCACTGTTTTGGTAATGTTCCGTGGTAAGGTAAACGAAGGTTTGGTAGGTAAGTATAAAAATGAAATATACAATATCACTACCTTCGGCATGGGATGATATTATTATAGATAAGAATTTCTTCTTGTTTCCTGTGGAGTAAACCTGTATGTGAATAAAAATGTTTAATCAACATTGCCTTTTATTAATTAACATATTTTTCGTTCTTTTATATTTTAACAGTGTTTTAATACTTCAATATACACGGTATCAGTAAATCGACTTTTAAATCTATAATGGTAATATATTTAGGTAATTATGCATATACAGGTAAAGTTTTGTTTCAAGGTACCAGCAGTGGAGCCTGGAACAGGAGTCCTCAGAGAGCGAGCTGATAGCTATCCCCGAGACCAGTGACAAGTCTGACACGACCGTCCATGGCAGTACGGCACCGGTGAGTGACATTCAAGTTCTGCTCCTATAATTACAAGATATTAAGTTAGCTTAGGTACAGGCTGCAACTGTGCCGCGAATCGCGTAGAAATATTGTCGCGCAAGCGGTGCGTTTTATGCTGAAACTCGAATCGAGTGAGCGGCCATATAAATTTAACCTTAACGCCAAATTTTTATTGTAACATAATTACTTACTTGAAGGTGCAAACAAAAAAGGAGTCAACCCGCTACCTCTCAATAATTAAATTAATTACGTCCATCTATGTCATTATGACAAAAATGTTATACTCGCACTTTCTTCGCGACATCGTTCGCGTGATTTTGTGACGAAGTCGCCTCGTGGTAGGCACGAGGTGGCTAAGGGAACTATCGATTTGGGGATGAATTAAAGATGGAGACTTTAACAATAGCATTAACTTTTAATACAGCTTAGACACTAGATTAGAAGAGAGGCTTAGGGCTCAGACGGTAGATGGGCGTGGTAGGCTCTTGAAAACGTGGTCTTCAGTCCGGTGAGGTGAGACACTTAACTCCTCGCTGCTGGCCGGTCCAAAGAGGCCGCGTCCTTCGCGCGGAGGCTTAAATAGGACTGCGGGGGCTGCGACGAGGTAGTGCGGGGTGTGGAGATGCAAGGGCACTGCTATCGCGGTCCGCGTCACAATTTTTCTTGCGGAACCCTTATTTTTTTATAATCAAATATAGCCTAAAGCACTCGGTGATAACGTAGCTTCTGATAGAAAAAAATCAGAATCTGACCAGCAGTTTTGAACTTTAGCGCCTTCAAATAAACAAACTTTTCAACTATATTATGTTAGTATGGATATGTGCATGTGTATTCAGTGTCCTGAGTCCGATTTGCATCCAGGTCGGACTAAGTGTTATAGGGTTTTTCTATTGAGAATTTCTCAGTAACAACCCGGAGTTTGGAAATTGTACCTAACACCCCCGTGCCTCGAAAAGCACGTAAAACCGTTGGTCCTGCGCCTGATCTCTTCCCAGTCATGTCAGATTGCCATCCCACCGGGCTATGAGAGTGAGAGAAGAGGGAGTGCACACACACACATGTGTACTATAATATCTCCTGCGTACAGACAGCGTCATCAACTGCAAACTCAAAATCATTTATTTCAATTAAACCATTTACAGGTTACACTTTTGAATTGTCAGAGTCAGTCAGTCAGAAAGTTGAAGCTAGTTGCTCGTTCCATACAGTAGGTTTCTATGAAGAAGAACGAGCAAGAAACTCCATGAACACTCTTTTAAAATCAGTAATATTTTACAAATTTAGGTTACATCATTCATGTTGAATCTAAGGGTACAAATGTGAGAACAATGTAACAAGTCTTGCATGCTAAAAGAGGTCTAGAGAAAAATATAGTTATAATAACAATTAAAACCAAAATTTAAAATATCCGAGGCAGCTAAGAGATGACCAGTCCCAACAGACTGCGTCCGTTCACGAACATGACGCATGGATCTGCACCATTTAGCTCAACCATTTTCAAGGGAACCGAATGATCCAACACACGCGCCACCGGCAGCGAGACATTCCAGTGAGCATGACTCTCCCAACCGCCAGGGCATATTCAAGTTAATGAGAGGTGTACCTCGTAAATGGTAGCTTTAAAGAATATAGTGCTCACATGTATGTGCTACGAAAAATTATATAATACTAACACATTGAGTTTATACAATGCAAAGATAATGTAGATCTACATCCTCAGCAGCTCCAAGCTGCTTATCGAAGAATCATGTCCGTAAGGATTCAGGAGCCACTTTTCGTATGTTAATGAAATTAATATACTTATTTAGTAGTAAGTTTATAAATTTTGTAGGATCCGTCCTCGATTTTGTAGTATAATACTTCAAAAGTTATATGAACATAAAGGTGGCTCCTCAATCTAATCATCTGAATTGAGTATGGCAACACGGAAAATAACTAATGAATTTTAATTTTTAATTTTTTTTTAGTAATTGTATATAGTGCTTACTAAAAATCTAAGTCTAGGACCTACTGTTGATATTCAAGAATATTCAATGCTTTTAATGTGGCTCCTCAATCTATACATAAGAGCGTGAATTTCCATGAAAGTAATAGACCAATTTATATTCCACTCCAAAAACATTTAGTTGTAAATGTGTCCTAATTTGTAGCATGAACAAAAATTCAAATTATTTATTGAGATCACAACGGAATCAAAAATCAGAGACACACCTTTAGTATAAATGTCTACTAAATACATTTAAACAGATCGACATTGTATATATTCAGCATCTGAAAAACAAATTACTTTTCGATATTGAGCAAGCAATTGATGACGCTGCCTGTACTTGACTGATCTCCATTGAGATTGGCTGCCGTGACCAGAATTCGTCGGAAGAATGACATTTACAATCTGTTCCAATGTTCCAGGGTTCGTTCGACGAGCCGTCTCACTACGAGGACCCGCCAAAGGTAGAAACGCCAGCCACTACTACTGCTTACCCGCAGCTCAGTAAAATCGTAAGAATTAGAATATTTTCCTTCGTTTTGCATGACGTTTGGTTAAAATTTAGTATCTGGACGCAGGGGTTGGGAAGGATAGGGGTGAGGGTTGCTTGGAGTACCACTTCCTGGTACACTCCAATAAAACGGAAACGATTTTTGTAACCTAACCTCAAAACATTAAAGTTACCTAAAAGGCGTCGACAGTCTGCAACGGCTACGAAAATGGGCACAAAGACTGTCGACGGAGCCCCGCTGAGCAGGGCTCCTATTTCTGTCTGCAGGGTTTAAAGGAGCCTAACTTACCGAACCTCGGTGTACTGCTGATGTCGACCTATAACCTAAGTTTTTTCTGTCAGAAGAGTTTGACACAAGACACAAATGTCATTTCTTCTTTTTACGTTCCGTTTTATACATTTTGAACGATATTTTACACCACAAACAATATATTTTGACAGATTTGGTTGTCAATCGCTCATTTTTACGTCCCTTTTACGCTTTTTATGTGTTATGATGTGATTTGAGGTTAGTAACTTATTTTATTAATTTCTCAAAAATTAGGCAATTCCATTTAATGAGAGTGGTATAGCGCTAAAATCGGGGACCCAACCCCTACCAATTTTAACACTTTTTACCCCCCCAGCCCCTGCCTCCAGATACTAGATCCAACCCTGACGTTTTATTATTTATTACTAGTCATAGGTTAGCATAGTCGCTGAAGCTTCGCTTAGACAGTTGAATTTGTAAAGGGGGACCTGTAATCGGCATAATGAAGAGACATTTCACCTTGTTCTTTGTGAATGTCTAAAGGCGGCGGTGACCACTTGTGGGCCGCCTGATTACTTTTTACATACTAAACTAATCATCATCATCATCAGTCGAAAAACGTTGAACATAGGCCTCCCCCATAGGTCCAAGAACCGATAACCGATGAGGAAGAAAGGTTCTCGAGTGGCTTTTTTTTATGGGACAAGCCCGCCACACTATTCCCAAACCACTAACTCCTGTAAGCCAAAATCAACAGTGGCGACCACCAGAAAAGCGCCAAAGCAATGAAGCTCGACGAGTCCCTCAAAAGCGATTCAACTGTCTTGGATCCCGCAACGAAATTAATCAGAAAAGAACAGCGGAGGAGTAAGAAAAACATATTTTCCACTTCCCTTCAAATCAAGCAGGAGACAGAACAGAACTAGGCCAATAGGCACAAAGGGACGTTTACAACTGGGAAAAGCCCAGTTGCTAAGCACCACGGATTATAATTGACATAATTAATGGGCCCTAAAAAGTGAGCTGTTACATTAAATTTGATTCCAATAATAGGTACTTCTCGAGTGGCTACCACGAACCGGAAGACGTATCGTTGGTAGGCCTCCCACCAGATTGACCGACTTATCTATTATCAAGTTAAAATTTTCTTTCAGTCCCAATGTATGTACGTCAAATGTTTAATGATATACATAATTTTTGTACCTACATCCAATCTTAGCAATCTAAAATCCACACCAATACATTAATCATTGGGTATACCAAATGCTTTTAAGATCTTTCATCGAATGTTTAATTTTATTGGCGTTGTATGCTAATAATAATAATAAACATTTATTTTCAGACCCGAATCATATTCTTATTAGTAACAATGTATTTAAAAACTAATGTTAATATTGGAAACACGTTTAAACTATGTCATGACGCTGCACCCGTCATTAGCTACTCCTACCGATCTGCAAAGAACACCCAGCATAATTTTGGTACTACCACGACCACTTTTCCCGACGATAGCGGCAAGTACATCAACTCTCACCTCATCAACCGTTCCTGAAGCACTGCATCACCACAGCAGCCACAGTACCTTGAGTGCATTGTTATATTGGACAACGGCCTGCGTGTCCCAAAAGCAATGCACTCAGTGTACTGTTGGTACCTTGACACTGACTCGCTCCAGAAGTTGACTCTGCGGTTCCACTGTGAAATATTGAAAACTATAAAACTGATGACATGAAGAAACTTTGTTAATAAGGTACAGGCGCCAATGAAGGCTCGCTTAATTTCAAAACCTCGTAAAATCTTGCAGATAAGTAAAGTAAAGAAAAAAGATAATGGAAGTTGTAATATATTTATTTGAGAAACAAGATATCTAAAAAAGTAGTACAGTTTTTGGCATTTTAACACAAATGTAAACACTTCTTAGAAACTTGTTATTGGGCTATCTTGGGAAGCTGGTCGCTGAAGATGGCCCGAAAAATATTAATGAAAGTATATGCATTATAAACTCTTAAACACTTTTAACATAAAACATCGAAATAAAAACACATACTTCCCATAACATTATTGATAAAAGGTAAAAAAATCAACCAAAAATTTAAATGTGGGCTATCTTAAATCTATCAAAATGAAAATCAACTATAAAATAAAAACAAACCACTAAATAAAATAAAATTTAACTTCGAGATCAATATTGAAAGTAACTTATCAAAAATAAAAATAAATCAGATTTTTTTTCTAAAATTTATTTTTTTGATGTCATTCATTAAGGGAATTATACTATGGGCCATGATAGGAAATTACACCCGGGTTGAGTATAATCTCGTAGAAATACAAAAAAAGGAAATAAAATAATAACACTCACCTGTAATTCGCTTATAAATAGATTAAATATGAATTTTCACATTTTAGAGCAAAGAGATTTGTTTTAAATTCGTTAATTTTCAAAAGGATTTAGATAATGCAGGTAATAAAAAGTGTATCGTCTTGACATGAACAAGCAAACTGCCATCAGTCTCCAAAATGGCGACGCGCCGTTAATGAAACACACTTGCACTATTGTCTATAGTACCAATAGCATACACCCACGAAATTTCAAATGTTTCGAATAATCATAACTGTATTTTTTTAAATGTGGGCTATCCTAGGAGCCGGGCCATCTTCGGCGACACTACCTTATGATTATAATGCTGCATTTATCTATAGCCTACCCTCGGATCTCGCTCAGCACACCAGCTCTCGACCAGCTCATCCGTGTCTATAGGCAGCGACTCCTCAAACCTGTAAGTGTAATAAAATAGTGTAGTATTTATTTAATTTTCTAGTGTAAAAATTACCTTTAAGTTAACTACGATCAATAGAAAATCAACGCCGATGAGCGGGCAGTCGGTAGAGATCTGGCCGGATCAGATACACCAGCAAACCTCGCCGCGAGCCAAAATACTAGGGAAACAGAAGAGGATTATTGGTATGTTACCTACTCTATCTCTTGTTCTATAAAACTTTCTCATCATCTCCCTGCATTTGTCCCATGTTACTGTGAAGTCGGTGCAACACATTTTCTTTTTCCGTCCCGTCGTATCAACTCCCAGCTATCACTCTCTTCCCTCCCCTCCCTTTACTTTCATATCATTATTCACACAATTCACACAAAAAAAAAAAAAAAAAAAAAAAAATGTATTTGTGTATGTATATCAGCTGTCTGACACCCATAGTACAGGGTCTCCCTAGTTTGGGGTCAGATGGCCGTGTGTGAAAATGTCCCCACATATTATTATTATTATTATTATTATTAATTTATTCATATTTTCTTCAGCCTCCCTCTCCCTCTCCAGTCCCTATTCATTCACATTTATGTTCATAACTCTTGTAGCCACATGCGTTATGTACTTGTAATGTTGCGTCAGTGGGTAGCAGCACTTCCCCGGACACTGCGCCGTCGTCCAACGGAGACAATCAGTTCGGACAGTGGCCGAACGCGCGCTCACCGCCACAACACCACATCAAAAGCCCTGGTAAGGCATATAACTAGTTATTTAAACTTTCCTGAAAAGGACATCATTCAGCGTTTTAACAAAAAAGTAAGTCCTACATAGAACATCCCTCTCTAGTTTTCGTATTAAAGTCAATATGTATAATTGGCAATATTTCCCTTCAGCCAAAAACTTTGCGTACGCGTCGCCTGAATCCCCGCTATCCAAGATGGAAGTCGCATGGAATGCCCCGCCTCCTATGATGCAGCAACATTCTCACCAACCATTCCACATACCGCCCCCTGAGAGGTAAGGAATAAAACTCAACCACTTAACATCATCCACCATCATCGTCTTTTAGGCAAAAGACATCCTCAGCTGGACATGGTCATTCCTTAAGCATCGCTACATCGATCTGCCTCGTTCTTTACACATCCAGTGGTTTCACCAGACCCTCGGGTCATCACTCATCACTCATTTGGCTTTTTGAAATTTTTAACGCATTTTTAGATGCTCATCGGTATTGTTTAGAGTCGTTTTGGGCGACAAATAGATCAAAGTTTTCTTCTTCAGGTTGCTGCCAATAGGTCCAAAGCCTAACAAAGAGCAGTACCCAGTATTCAATGCTCTAGTGGACCGAGTCAGGGAGGCGTTGAGTCTACCGCCAGGTACTAATGTTCATATATGTCTTATTATTGTCATCTTGCTCTTATTTGATGAGAAGAAGTGAGATTCCCTGCCTGAGTCTGTGTTTCCTGATAGCTACAACCTGGGAGTCTTTAAGTCAAGAGTGAATAGACTACTTCTAGGCAAGCGTGCTCCATCTTAGACCGCATCATCGCTTACCATCAGGTGACATAGTGGTCAAACGTATGCCTATCAATAATAAAAAAAAGAAAGATTTGCGGTCCCTCGAAGACCGACCTTGCTGCTAACAATTATATTTTAACCATGTACAGTGAATGTCCTAAATTATCTGCCCTCTCTTCCAATACAATTTTTTTAAGAGGGGGTAGGTAATTTAGGGCCCTGGCTGTTCATTTAGTTGACTGAGTGTCTGGCTTTTCGTACGACCGCAGCGTTGCTGTGTTGCGGTTCGAAGGCTGCTGGTGCTGGTATAACTACAGGCACATGAGGCATCTGGTATTGCAGATGTCTGTAGGCACCGGTAAACACTCTCTCGAATGTCAAATGTACCGTCAAGGTACATAAGTAGCGAATTTTTGACCTTCACATTTTTCGCCCGACAGTCGTCGAGTTGACATCAGGTGGACCGTCGGCTTTGTTTACTATCCAATGATATATGTAAATAAAAAACATATTCACGGCGACACGGTTGACGCAGTGGTTGAGCGATTGACTGCTGCGCAGCGTGTTACGGGTTTGGATCCCGCCCAAGGTAAGCATTTGTGTGATGAGCACTCATGTTTGCTTTGTGTCTGGTGTTTATCTATATACTTATGTATTTAAAAGTATTTGTGTATGTATATCAGCCGTCTGACACCCATAGTACAGGATCTGCCTAGTTTATTTGTATTATTAATTGTAAATAAGTGAACACTATGTGTCTGTACATCATTTAGCTGTCATTTCTTAACTTGTAATACTTTGTACATACTATAATATATGATTTTTATACAAGGTACATCGTATTCACGTAACATAATATATTATAATTCTTGTAAATGCAAATTGTAAACACTTTTTTTTTAAAGAGTATGTATGGAGTTTCTTGCCCATTCTTCTCCATACGAAACTACCATTTGGAATGGGCAACTAGATTCAAATTTTACAATTTATGACGTTCAAAAGTGCCTTTAATGGTCTAATTGAAATAAATGATTTGACTTTTGACTTTGACTTTAGGGTCAGATGGCCGTGTGTGAAATGTCCCCACATATTATTACTATTATATTTAATTATTTATTAACGTCAGTTACCTCAATGTCATTTTGTATTAAGTTACTGTTTTTATCAAGACGACTCAACAGACAACACAGCCTCCTCCCGGTCGGAGGTTGAGGCCACACCCACGCCCGCGCCCACCCCCACCCCCACCAGCAGACCTCACGACCTCAACAAGAAGCTCTCCACTGAGACCACCAGGTACGTCAAATACATTGCTGTCCTTTACTATAGCTTGGCAAATTCGTATGTGACACTCTTATAGACCGCGGGCGACGGGGACGTAGGGTAGCGAGGGGGGAGAAATGGGTATGTAGTACACGACGTATGGGGGGGGCATTCATCGGGTAATGTCGCTGCAGTAGTAACGCCCCCCGCCACCCGTGTGGACCATGTACAAAGCACAATGCCAGAATCTCTATAGAACTTTGCCCCACTCAATAGAAGTCATGTACAAGCTTGCAATATGTAGCATCTTACTGCTTATTTATTGCTTATAGCTGGACATTCTACCTAATGACTGCAGAACTTGCCGTTTCTGTGTTAAATCAAAAAACTGTATTTGAATTCCTTTTACCATTGATTTGTAATCCGCAAGTAATAATAAGTTGTTTATTTGTCTACAAAAAAAGTTCTTTATATTTTCTTATCCTTATTATTAACGTAGACCATAATAACAATAAAGTTCACCAAAAAAAAGCAAAAATATAAGACCCAAAGGAAGCATTTTCAACTCCACACTAGGTCGAGCCTGGCTCGTGGAAACAAGCCAAGAACGCAGGCGAGTTCTAAAGAAAAACAATGTATTAAAATAAGGTTCTTTAATCATTACAATTATTTTATTAATTTACATTTTCTGGATATGGTTGTGGTAGGATCTAGCATTGTCATTTGTCAAGCTATAGAAGGTATCATAAATTCTGTCACTTGACGGTTTACAAAGTTTTTATATATCTCTGGAATTATTAATTATAATAAAAATGTTTCTTAGATAGAAAGATAGACAATTTCGAATTCGGACCACCGATTATTTGAGGGGGGTCAGCAGGTTTTTCTGTATACTATCAAATACTGGTACAGAGGCCAGCATATCAACTACAACAATCTGTCAGATTTCTTTGATAACTTTTAAACTTCATGACAAAACAGTAAGGTTCATTTTCAATTGGGAATATTTGACAGCTTGGTATGGATTGATGTGCTGGCGTCTGTACATTATGATAGTGTGGCAGCACGCATATACTGCGCGCGCGCCGCTTGCCATCACACTGGCACACCAACGACCGTCACCTATATTTATAACCCGTCCATAGTGTTAGTATAACAATATTACTTAAAAACTAGTGTTAGTAATTTAAAATGGGTATACATCCTCAGCTTGTGTGGATCCTTACCCATTGGCGCAGCAAGGGGGAGGCCCACCGATCTCGAAACACGCTCAGGAGACTATTAGTGTCGGCGCGCAGCCGGCCGGCCATGGATGCGGTCCTTTTCCTTATTATGGCGTAAAAATCATCCGTGCGCGCCTCCGCAAACATACCGGACGCACTACAGCGCCATTACAGCCCCAACAGTATCCTGAACGCGTTATTGTATTGGACACGCAGATCGCTGTATGTCCTCTGTGTAAAACTGGTCCAAAGACTGCATGTGTAAAAAGACTGGCAGAAAGCTTTAAAAAGAGTTACCTTTACCTACTTGATTTGTACACCGTGCAAATCTTCGAACCAGCATGTTTCATCGAACAGCCAGCGACCTGCGCTCCCTCTCTATGTCTATATTATCTCTAAGATCCTCAGTGACCCAGTGACCCAGGTACAGTCGAACAACGTAATTAGTCAAATCAATTACGTAGGCCGAGTGTACTTAAACTTAGTCACCCATGTTAAAGGAGCGCCACAGAGCGAGACACTGGGGACATCTGAATAGTTTATGCCACGAGCTTTAAACATCATCAGTTCGCTCTTTATGTACCAACAACTACATGAGCAACCCAAAATTGTATATAGACAGGACATTATTTAATAATATTTGCTTCTGGTTATTCTACAACAAACACTGTTTTAGTTTCACCCAACTCCATTCGCTAAAATAGTAACACTGGTGCTCTTGCGCAGGTCCCCGCGTCGCCTCGCGCGGCAGGTGGCGCAGACAGGCTCGCCGCCGCACCAACACAACACAGGTAAATATATACTACTAATGGTTAGCCATCCAATTGGTTCCTTTTCTCAACCAGTTTCAAAAAAAGAAGGAGTTTCTCAATTCGACACGTATACTTTTTAAATTTGACCATGCATATCTTTCTTGAATGTGGTCCAATTTCGATGATTCTTTTTTAATACCTCAAAGTTGGTCCTGTAGTAATTTCTTGAAAAGAATCCACCCCGTAGGGTACAAAATTAAGGGATGACTGAAATTTTGGGTGGTGTCACAGTTTCGTAATTAATTTGTATGATAAGTAGTAGGCATTAAAAAGCGAAAAAAGAAACCCTTTTACAAGAATGACAACCGCCTTCTAAAAATAAAAAGCAAAAACAAAACCTTACGAATTTAAAGTTAGTTTTTACTTTTTGAAGGCGGTTGTCTTTTTTGTTAAAAACTTTTTGGCGTGATAACGTCTTACAAATCGATGAACACCGCCTGCACGCACGAAAAAGTGTCACGTTCCGCCTGAGCCTCCGCATCGGCCCAAGCAATAAGCTCCGACGCTAAGCTTTGACGACTTATTTGCTTAAGTACATATGTTAGCCATTATGTTGTACGTAAAACTATCGTCCGTAAACCGACTTTACAGACAACCATTTTTTTTTAATAAATTACCTTTTTCTTTTATGTGGTGTTGTCGAGTAGTACGTATCCAATTACTTGTGTCGCAGATGATGCTGCGGAGTGCGGCGGCTGCGGCGGCGCGTGCGGCGCGTGGTGGGGGGGGGACACGCGCGCCGCGCAGAGGGCTGCGCACGCGCACCAGGCGCCGCACCGGCCGGACGCGCAGCTGTGCTACCGCTGTACGTATGCGAGGATGGGCATCCTCATTATCCTTGTGCCGTTGTCTCACTATATGGTATTAGGGCATAAATATAAAAATCAAACATGAACATTTGTATACAAAAATGTTTAAGAGCGATTCGTGACGAAAACTTCTTGTTTTCGCGTTTTGCCCAGAGCAATATCGTAATGATGTGAGCAGATTATTTAAAGACAATTACAGTTTTCGAAAAGATTAATTCTTGATTTAGGGAGCTACAGAGTAAAAGTATAATTTTTAATTATGGTTTTTTGAAGCGAAGACAATTCTTTCATATCGTTTTACGAAAATAGACGTCAGAGTTAACTTTCAGGACGAATACAACCATTACAATATGCCAAAATATTTTGTTTTATGCGTTTTTCCAACAGAATATATAGTCATAAAGACAGCTACAGAGCTAAAATTACGAAAATATTACTATTATGTATTAAAAAACAATGTTGAAAAAGTAGAAAATCGGTTCACTTTGTAAATTTTTTTTTACCAGTATTTGAATAAAAACATAACTGATATATTTCTTTTATGAAAGTAAATGTTATGCTTAATATACAGAATATTTTTCAGTCCGTTATACGAGCTCATTTATTTTAGACAATTATTTTAAAAAGCACTGTAAAACATCGCGCGCTGTCGTTTGCCGATCAATTTCAACGATTCGTGCTTATTTCGTGCATATTTTTTTTCTGATGCACACAAACGACCATTGTATTGTACTAGTGTGTGTCAATGCTGCTACGCCGTCCTAGCAATCGTTTAGATTTTGAGTTGCGCTAAATCGAATACGCGCCCTTAAATTGCACGCCCAAAAACAGACCGTTGGTTATTGAGTTGCTCAGCAAAAGAATGACGAAATACATAGTGAACAGCAGCCAATATTTTCAAGGAACTGGATTGTTTATATCGGAGTTTTTAGATGTGACTGCACAGAGGGAGAGAGCAAAACTGAGAGAAGAACTACTTAAGGCCAGGAAAAATGGCCACCATGCAATTATAAGAAAAAACATATTATACATAGACGGAAAACCTACTAAACCCACAAACATTAAAGAAAATCAAAATCAACAAATAAATTCGAGTTACCAGGAAAATCATATAATAACGATGAGCAATATTGACCAACCTTGCAACACATCCATAACTGATGAAACTGAAAATTATACATTTCGTAAATAAAATCGACAACAACGCATCATTTAAAATACTGTTCCAAAATCTTCAAAGTCTTTATAATAAATAGGACATTCTTGAAGCTTTCATTACTAAAAATCCATTATACAAAGCATTAGGTATCTCGGAGACCTGGCTTACGCAAGAAAAATTGAATATAATTCATTTCAGTGGATACAAGTTCGCAGCATCTTACTGCCGCAGCACTAGGGTAGGTGGAGGAGTTTGCATCCTACTACAAGATCATATAGACTGCATCCAGAGAAACGACATTACGGACATGTCTATAGAATATGTTATAGAGGTATGTGCTACTGAACTACCTAAAGAAAATCTGCTAATTATAACCATGTATTGGAACAAAAGACAAGAAGAAACATTCTATCTACAGTTACAAAAGATTCTAAGATATGTAAATATGAAATACCGTACGCTTAATGTCATTATAGGAGGCGATTTTAATACATCCTGTCTGAAAACTTAAAATCGAACCAATTTTTAAACCTTGTGCAGGAATTTAGATTCACACAGCACATTAAAACCGCGACACGCATAACACCTACTACAAACACATGTTTAGATCTCATATTCACAAATTTCAAATATAAAGATATGTATACAACGGTAGAAGAGTTCGGTTTTTCTGATCATAATAGTATCATTTTGCATTTAAAATTACCCGAACAAACAAAGAAAACCACTTGCTACACAAAAAAAAGGCGATTCAACAGTACAAATATGTTAAAATTTAAATCAAAATTGCAAGAAATAAACTGGAACGACATTATAACGGCTGATAAAAATATTAATGAAAACTATGAAGCTTTTAACGAAGTCCTAATTAGCATCCTAAATCAGTGTATCCCATTACAAAAATATAAACTAAAATCTAATTATAATAAATACTGGCTCTCAAAAGGTATAAAAACCAGCTGCAAGAATAAAAGACTAATGAAAATACTAATTAATAAAACAAAAAACCCTATATTAACGCAATACTACAAGAAGTATGAAAAAATATTAAAGAAAACTGTAGTGACAGCAAAAAAACAACACTACAAACATAAAATGATAAAATCAAGCAATAAGGTTAAAACAATGTGGGCTATAATAAATGAACGGACAAATAAAAAAATTAGACGCGAAAAACAGAATATAACTTTACAAACAAATGATAATAATATGACTTCCGAGCCCAAAGAGGTAGCTAACATCTTCAATAATTTCTTTGCTTCTATTGGGAAAACTAGTGCGAGGCCATCAGGCAGTAAACCAAAAGGAATACCTTTAATCTGTACAACAGAAAATTCGATCTTTCTGAGTCCAGCAGACCCTTACGAGATAAATGCTCTAATAAAAAACTTAAAAAATAAGTCGAGCTATGGCGTTGATGAACTTCCACCTACATTACTGAGACTATGTGCAGATGACTTAACTCTTCCATTCTGTAAACTAGTAAACCAATCTTTCGAAGAAGGTGCATTTCCCAACCTCCTGAAAAAGGCCCTTGTAAAGCCGATACACAAGAAAAATGCAAAAACTGATCCAAATAACTACCGCCCCATCGCTCTCCTACCAACTGCATCAAAAATATTCGAAAAAGCCATGTGCAACCGCGTCTACGCATATTGTGAAAAATGTAATATATTTAATGACTGTCAAAATGGCTTCAGAAAAAACCGTTCCACAACCCTCGCCATCTATAAATACATACAAGAAGCCCTCGAAATTATCAACTCCAAAAAATATGCAATAGGATTACTGCTGGATATGACGAAAGCTTATGACAAAGTACAATTCAATATATTATTAAACAAACTATACGGCATAGGGATCCGTGGTAAATGCCATGAATGGTTCGCATCATATTTACAACATAGAGAGCAATTAGTGGAATTAGAATATTTTAACCAAAAAACTAACGAAATAGAAGTGTTTCGGTCCGAAAATATACAAATGACCGCTTCAATCCCACAGGGTAGTGTAGTAGGCTGCTTTCTATTCTTAGTTTACGTAAATGACCTCCCGAAACATATCAGTGAACCTTGTGTTTTGTTCGCAGATGACATATCCATCCTTACCTCATGTGATAGTAATATCAACCTTAATGATAAATTAAATTCAATAATTGACGCTACAAATCACTGGATGATGGAACATAACTTAGAAATAAATTTTAATAAGACAAAAATAATGACATTTCACCCACGACAAAAAAGACCTTTACATATAAACTTCAATTATAAAAATTATGACATAGAACTAGTTGACAAATTCACCCTATTAGGACTAGACATAGATACACACATCAATTGGAAGTCGCATATTCAAAAATTAAAAGCAAAATTATCAGCATTTTCATACGCCCTTCGGGAAATTAAAAAAACTACAGACATAAATACTGCGTTGGTAGCATATTACGCATATGCCTATGCATGGCTTAAATACGGTGTCATATTATGGGGTAATAGTAAGGACTCACCCACACTATTCACCCTACAAAAAAAACTTATTAGAATTTTAGTCAATATTGATCAAACAGATAGCTGTAAGCCTCACTTCCAGGAACATAAAATTTTAACCCTACCGTGCCTCTACATCTTCGAAATCTGCAAATTTGTACGTAGATACCCAAATTTCTACACAAAAAGAGAAGACATACAAACTCAAATTACTTTAAGACATCAAAATAGATTGAACATACCTACATCCCGACTAAAAATGCACTCATCAAGTACCTATGTCATGTCGATAAAGATATATAATAAGTTACCAGAAGAAATAAGAAATATAAATAATGACAACATCTTTATTAATAAATTAAATCTATTCCTATTAAACAAAACCTATTATCACATAAACGAGTACTTAAATGAAAGACTATAATTAAAGTAAATATCAACATTCATAAATTCATGTGTACTTACGAAAAAATAATAATAATTACACTACACGACTACACACTACACCACTCACTACATAACTACTAAATGCTTATGAAGTAAAATATAAACTGCTGCTTTAATGAATCTATAAATTCTCTCAAATTGTGATTTATTTATTTAATTATATTTATATCTCTTTAATACAATTTGTAATGAACCATGATCTCACTAAATAAGAATTTGTAATAATGTTACCTAATAAAATATAGCTTTATGTAATTTTAATAATAGTATCTTAGAAAATAGTAGTAGTAATAATAATAGGTACTCACTTTCCAATAATAGTATTATTTATGTTGTGTTTATGTTTTGACTTTTATGCAAATGTTTATATGTTGTTTTGTTGATTATTATTCAATTAGCATGTATAATTTTAGCTAATTTAATAAATAAATAATAATTTTGCTGTGCCCTGACAGGGTCTACAACGGTTCATAGCTCTAAGCCTGATTGTTACATCTTTTTAACCTTGTAGAAATGCAAATAAATGAATATGAATATGAATATGAATATGAATATGAAACCGTAATCGTAACCATATCTCCCCGTAATTTGAGACCAGCGTGTCTATTCTGTTACAATCTCCTGTTATAATCTTCCTCGGTGTAGGGATTTACAAGGCTACTACAGTACGTTCTGGAAGCTCTGAACACTAGGCGTGTGGCTGCGCAGTAATAATTTCACGTGACTGCGGGGGTGAGGGACGAGGTATTGCGCAGCCAACAGCGCACTTCACAGCCGCCATTAGGTTTGAATCAAACTGTACAATCGGATAACAGGTCACTTCACCTTTGTGTTCACCGAGAGAGAATGTAACAGGATAGCTCTGCTTTATTATAAACTTTCTAGCGTTAGGCTTCCCACCAGATGAACCGACGTCTGCCCACAGTTGTCTTCACTTAGGTATTAGAATAGAATAGAATAGAATAAAATAGACTTTTATTTTGCAAATATGGATAATACACAATAGTTGTCTTAACACATTAAAGCTCAGCCATATTTTACCATTCGGCATGCAAACATTTACATAATACACGAAACATTATTATTATGAACATGCACTTTAAAACCAGATCAATTCATATATTATTATTAGAGCGTTACCTCTACTTTTATCTATAAGCTTCTTGCATCCACCGGTTACCCGCGACCTTGACGATGTCGTCGGTCCACCTGGTGGATGCAAGCGGCAGATTGGCACGTTCTATTAGGGAGGCCTATGTTCAACAGCAGTGGCGTGCCTTCCATTAAAGCCCAAAAGCCAGGCTTGCAATCAATAATGCAAGATAATAAAAAGAAAGCACAAAAAATCAAATATCTCTGAGTAGGTACCTATTCATCTGACATCTGTTAGCGACGCGCTCATAATTTTAACATTCATAGCTAATAACGACATCGGTATATATATTCGTAAGGAGTGGTTGTAGACAACCACTCCTTACCACTCCTTTTAAAATAATTGTAAATATTAATATGTGAACACTATGTATTTATGTATACAACTTAGCAAATCAAATCAAATTCATTTATTTGCGTAAATAAGGTACAGAATAGCTGTTATTCTTTATCTTGTAATACTTTGTACTTACATACTTCAATATAGTGTTTTTATGCAAGGTTCATCTTTTTCACGTATAGTTATATAACTGTAAACTGTAAATGCAAAATATTGTACACATTTATTTTTAAAAGAGTAAATATGGAGTTTCTTGCCCATTCTTTTCAATACGGAACTACCTTTTGGAATGGGCAACTAGAATCAATTTTATATTATTTTTTTATTATGACGTTCAAAAGTGCCTTTTAATGGTCCAATTGAAATAAATGATTTGACTTTGACTTTTGATGGTGATGATGATAATAATAATAACCCGCCTCTGGCATCTGCAAAAAGTAACCATAGCCCCAAAACTACTCCACAAGTCCCTAACTTCTCTGGACCTGCCCTCTAACACCTACCACCTGCTGCAGAAGGCAATGATACTGAACACGTGCAGACTGGTAAGGAAGTTCCTGCAATGTGAATCAGACAACCCGCATCAACATATCCATTTAAACATACCCTCATCTCTCTCTCAAGCCACAATGCAAAACCGTATTGTACCTATTACTACCTCTTTAACTCATAACCCAGCTGATAATCACTTGGCTTAGGCCCGTGCTATCAGTACTTTCCGGCTACCCGGCTAGCCGAGCAAAAAAAATCGCATAGAAAATAATAATAATAATATTTTATTGGCATACACAAGTTACAAATCAATTTGTGAAACGCTGGTGCCTGTGGTAGGTAATGATGGTGGGTGAGTTCCTAACAGCATCGTCTCTGCAGGCGCAGAATGCGGTACAGCCGTGGAGCAGTACAGCGACGAGGAGTTGGGGCTGTGCATCATAGTGCTGGCCACCTTCGTGCACCGTGAGCCTGCCGCCGCCGCCGCCATGCTGCCGCAGCTGCTGCACAATGTCAGCAGGTGAGCAGCGTTCAGTGTTCATAGAGATTTATGCTTTAGTATCACAAAATCACACATACATACATACATACATCATACTTACAATTGAAAATAGCGAAATAACTAATAAATATATCTTTGTGCTTTTTTACAATTTTTATTTATTGTAGTTTTAAATAATAGGAAAGAGAAACCAAAAATTTAGCTTAATATATTTATTTTGTACTTAAAAATGTTCCATGCAACTATTTCTGTCAGCCAACGGTGTCGTTGGGCACGTTTTCATACATTCTGTCAAGAAAGTACCGGGAATGAAACATTTAAAAAGCTCATTTAAAGAGATTGTCTAAATTCCTTTTGACGCTAAGTTGACACAACTGTCCTCTTTAGTCACACGGAGTTCGATCTTCACTGGTAATTCTGTTTATTCACAGTGCGCCATTTTGTCAGTTCATGTCAACTGTGTTTTGCGATTTTTACTATAGTTAAAAATATCGAACAAATAATTCGTCATTTATGTTGTATTGTAAATAGAATTTCGTGTGCAGAAGCACTGAAAATGTTACAAGTTATCAGTGAATCGACTTTATCAAAAACACGGGCGTATGAGTGGTATAATGTTCTTAAATGTGGTTGAGATGTGGTGTAAGATTTGCCTCGTTCTGGTCGGCCATCCACGTTTTTCACTAATCTAACATCGCTATAATAAAGGAATTGGTGACTGAAAATCGTCGTTTTAGTCTAGGAAAGATAGCTGCTGAAAATTTTGTATATCAAGAATCAATTCGTACCGTTTTAAACGATGGTTTTGTCATGAAATGCGTTGCTGCTCGACTAGTACCGAAAGATTTGAATCGTCTGCAAAATCTCAATCGCGTAAAGGTTGCTGATTAGGTGTTAGAAAGAGTCAATTTCGACCCCACATTCATGAAACGCGTTGTTACTGGTGACGATACATGAGTTTACGAGTTTGACATGCAAACCAGTCAACGAGAATTGGAATGACGCCTTCTAACTGAAAAAATACGAGTATAAGAAAATTCGCGGCAACTACTGAAGAAATTACGTCTAAAAATGTTTTTTGTTTTGTTATTCGTTGGCGTTCGTGTATTATTACGGAATGGCTTTGTTTTGTTTGTTGTTTTGTATTGCCACCGACTTAATATCCAAATCCATTTTGAAACGGCGACACAGTTAAAATGGAGATTGAAAGTCCTCCAAACATTTAAGAAACTAAAACTTCAACGATGTAATTTTATTGGGATTTTGTTGATTTTTTCAAAAAGAGCTGAATCAATGTTGGCAAAATTTATAAATTGCCATTTCGAAATAAGCCCCTTTCGAACAAAAGAAGAATTTTGCAAATCCCTCTCTACATGACTGAGTTATGCATGCCCGAACATACTTAAAAATAAAGGAAATGTAAACTTCCGAATTAACAACCTCCTCCTTTTTTAAGTCGGTTAAAAACTGCTCTTGCGTATTTTCGTAAAGAAACATTTTATACAGGGTGGTCCAGCTGGGCAACTACTCGTGGCAGGCAGAGACCAACACGCGCCTGCCCGGCAGCGCCGTGTTCGTGGCGCATCAGTTCCTGCGCTGTGTGCTGCATCAGCTCGCGCCCAACAACGTGTTCCTGCAGATCTTCCTGCAGAGGACTCCAGGTGAGGTGGACGTGTTCTGTAGAGCTCTAACAACAACGTGTTCCTGCAGATCTTCCTGCAGAGGACTCCAGGTGAGGTGGACGTGTTCTGTAGAGCTCTAATACACTCAACACGCGCCTGCCCGGCAGCGCCGTGTTCGTGGTGAAATCACCAAAGCAAATACAAATTTAAAAGCGAATACCTACAATCGCGCTTCGTGCTGTACTGTCAAAAGTCACAACGTTGTTGACTATCGCATCGTTAAAAAAAATACGTGTGTGCTTTAGACCACACAACTGAAGTAAAACTTCTTTAGCTCTCTATATGTATGTATGTATCGGTTTGCAACTGGCAATACCCTGTTCACAATAAGATTAGACATAAACACAAACCTTTTTAACAGCTCCTTCAACCGATTTTGACTTCTATTTCGTAGGCATAGGGCTTAGGGATGACATTAGAGGCAAAAAAGTGGTTACAATAACAACTATTTACTGCAGTTGCCATTTGTCATGCTACCAACGCAATATAAGACAAAATCGGTTGAACGGACTGTAAAAAAAGAGAGAAAGAAAATGTGTGCTCGCACCTCTCTCTTGCCCCTACAGTATGCGACGTAGGGGTTACGTGGAGATGAATAAAAGCCAACGTAACCGGTCAACATAAAATAAATATATTAATAAAAGGAGTGGGTAAGTCTACGGTCACTAATTCCCTTTCAACCTCCCCTGGGAGTAGCACTGTACTCTCCTGACTCAGCCTTGGGCACGACGATCACAGCGGTGTGCCACGCTGGAGACGCCAGGTGTCGTGACGGTCGGCAGGTGGTGTTGCCAGACCCGAAGCGAGCTCGACGCGGCCACGCGGGATAAATAGGGACCCGGGGGCGCGGAGCTTGTCGTCCGGCGGTGTGGACGAGCGGTGGTGCGGCACCCAACGTTGGGATGCACTTGATGTCCGCGGATTAATAAAAATCCAGGTGTTCAGCCGGAACTTTGGACCCCAATATGGGGTTACGAATTCACTGAGTTTAATACTTTAGACTATTATTAGTCAATTTAAACTGGCTGGCAAGAAAATAACATGGCGAAGAACATTTAATGGGTAACAGGTGTACCTCTGTCAATCTTTGCCGATGCCGGAATTCGAAAAAAGGGCTGTCATGTCCTTCGTCGTGGCTTAAATACGGTAATTGGCATAGATAACCTTCCTCATTTCACACGTTCGGATACAACAATTAGGCGGACTTCACTAGTACTAAAGCTAATAGTAACTTAGGACAACCCTAAATAATAATAATCTGTTGTTGTGATTTGACATTTATTTGTTATGATGAGGTTAATTGTTGATATTTAGTTGTGATTTTAATTGTTTTCAGGTAAAGTGACGATACAACCTTACAAGTAATATGCGAAACGTAACTCTCTCTCTTTCTATCTTCACTAACTTAAATATCTCTCTTAACTTCCGTTCGCCTCGCCCGATCACACTTTTCCTAACGCTCTCGTCACGCATTCACCAGCTTACTCTCCAGGTCAAGCGTGCATAAATGAAGTTTTACTTCAAAAAAATAAAACAAATACAAATTCAAAAGCAAATACAATCACGAGATTGTAGGTATTCGCTGTTGAATTTGTATTTGCGTAGGTGACTTCACTCTCAGAGTTCCGCGCGGTCTATCTGCCTTTTGTTTCATAATCTGAGTATACTAGTAAGTTATGCCTCCCTCACTCATTGGCTAACTGATCTCCAGACGCCCGTGTTTGTGTTCATGTATTGTGCGAAAACAATGAGTTTTGACACGGAACGATTTATTGTGGAGACTCACATGACACAATGAAATTGAAAATTCACATTGGAAGTACCAATGGGAATTTTCAATTTTATTGTGTGCTCATGGCCGTATGCGAACCTCGCGGATAAGAGGCCAATGATGACCAATACCAACGCTTAACTCATAAAAGCGGTGTGTTCAAAAATGCCTTTTGGTGATCTAATTGAAATAAATGATTTGATTTTGACTGTCCCCAGAGAAACAACGCCAGATGTTTTTCAAGAGCATCGCGCAGGCCTTCGTGGACTTCAACGAGCTGTACCCGTGCGGCCCGCTGCAGCTGGTGGTGGAACACCTCAACTCTAAGAAGACGCTGCCTGTCGATGTAAATAAAAGAAATAACTGTAACTAGGCTAAATAGACTTTAGTCTGAAATAAAACTTTTTTTAAAGCGTCACACTTAATTTTTTGGGCAGTATAGTGTAAAAAATAGTGGGGTTAGAGTTTGATAAAAAAAAATTGGCTGTCTGTAATGTCGGTTTACGGACGATAGTTCATAAAGAAACATAATGGCTAACATATATAACATAAGCAAATAATGGCTTCTGTCGAGGTGGGCGGAGCTTATTGAGGTGGGAGGAGCTGATGGAACGTGACACATTTTCGTGCGTGCAGCCGGTGTTCATCGGTTTATAAGACGTTATCGCGTCAAAAAATTGTGTGACAGTTCGATTTAAAAAATTATTTCACCATTAGAATGCTACATTATTTCTGAGTAATAAAGGCTATATTATATTATTTAAAAAAAAATCGGGCTCTGTAAAAAAAATCACGGGTACAAAATTGCAGGGAAAGTGAAAACAGACCACTCATTTGGTTGATGACACTTATATATATCAAGGAATCGCTTTTGGGCTATTATTAATAATATGTCACCTTACGGACCTTATCAAATTTGTACTGCAACTATAAGTTTTTGGTTATACTCAAATTCTAGATAAAGAAATATTTAACCCCACATGTAATTATTATTTGTTACAGCAAATAACAGTAATAGCAGGCAACATCGCGATGTACCTGGAATGCCTCGCGCCCGAAGCTCTCGGCCCCATCAGCGCGTGCGCAGCGCTCGTGCAGCAGCTGGAAGCGCTGTTACGTTCCGCTGCACTGCTGCTGCATCAGATCGACGACGTGCTGCCGCTGCTCAGAGCTGCCACTGCAGCGCTTAAGATACCTGCGGCTGCGCAGCATAAGGTAACTAGTTATTATCTGCCTAGGCTATTCCCAACTATGTTGGAGTCTGCTTCTAGTCGAACCGGATGCAGCTGGATACCAGTAATTTACATGGAGCGACTGCCTGTTTGACTGCAACCCAGTTACTGGGTAATACTGAGTGACACGATACCCAGGCCTTATATTTGTGTGAGTGACCAAAAGTACAGTCGACGGACGCACCGCGCCTCAGGCCGGTTGCCAAAAAGCAGTATAAACGGGTTTAAGCCAAGCAAGGGACGCGTCGCGCTCTAGGCTGACGTCACTCCTATATTATCTATGTATGTACAGTCACATAGTACTCATACAGGCCTCGCGGACTGTACCCCTTAGTAAGACTGGTTCTCAGTCTTTCTGGCATCTGACTACCCGGCTGTCAAAAATCTTATGTTTGCGCCTAAGCTATAAATGTTACTTTACAGCATCTGTCAAATTGCTGCTAACTGTTTTTGATAAGACGCACATAAGTGTCGCTAGTTCACGCAGAAAATAGTACTATCGACTAAGGAAAAATTTCTACCTGTTATTTTTTGATAATTTTATTACATACTAGATTTTACAGAAGGGATGAATTGGCCCGCACTTGTTAATTCGTGCTCTTATACTAAATTCTGTCGAAATTGTTAAAAGTAAATACAAAGTCTTTAAGTAAAATTCCTACGTTTTATTGAGCATCATTTTTGAGATAAATAGAAACAGCAGCCATAATAAAAGAAAAATTGAAAAAAAAAATTGATATGAAATTGAAAAAGACATAGACAAACTTTGCCCATGTCAAGCAAAGATCAAAGTAAAGATGAAATTTACTTAGACCAATCGATTTATTATGGAATATAAGTTGGAACGCAAACGCCTATCTAACTATTAACAGCAACCACACACGCTCCTAATAGTTTCAAATAATGTATTATGACTAGGCCCACTGTCTTCTCTCTGTCAACATATAGTAGTATGTGCACTGTCATTATGTGCTCTACATATTTGTATACCACATTAAATGATAAGTCGCTCATTATCTAGTGCTTCTATTTATTTCAACAATCATGCTCCAGTGTCTCGCAGTAGACTTCTACGAATGACAGCCGGGACCAGCGGCTGTAAGTGCTCTCCGAGGCACGGAGACAGAGTAACCGCGGCAAGCGTAGCTTAACCTTGATCGATATTTTTTTTTGACCGCCTTTTTCTTAGCCACGAGCCCCTTAACATAAGGTAACCAGAAGGTTAAAGTTATTAACGCCTGAAGAGACAAAGTTACATGTAAAAAGTCACTTGACTTCTTTCCGAAATCTTCGATTTCTGCTGCAAATCGCATAAATTCGATCGTTTCGGTAGTAAGTTAGCGTGAGCTTAGGACACCGAGGCGCCGCACAGAGGAACAGTTAACAAAGAGGGAGTGGGGAGTAGAAAAACTGATCAGTTCTCACCTTTCGTTTTCTTCTTTATTACCATTTTTCCAGAAGAAAGGGAGACGGAGCTATACATGACCCTTTTCTTTCATATAATTCTTTACACAATCCATCTTTTCATTAGCTGTTTTCTCCATCTCCTACCATCCACATTTGTATTCATAACTCTTTTGCTTACATTCGTTTCATCCCGCCGTACCGTGTATACAGTACCAAACTATTTTTAACCCCCGACGAAAAAGAGGGGTGTTATAAGTTTGACGTGTCTGTGTGTCTGTGAGTCTGTGTGTCTGTGTGTCTGTGTGTCTGTCTGTGGCACTGTAGCTCTTTAACGGGTGAACCGATTTGAATGCGGTTTTTTTTATTTGAAAGCAGGTTCTCTAGCGATGGTTCTTAGACATGTTTCATCGAAATCGGTTGAGCCATTTTAAAGTTATCAGCTCTTTTGTTAGCTGCGGTAGGGATCTTAGACGCATACCGGATGTTTACTTTGCTTTCAAACATATTATTATAGGTGACCACACTGACCACCCATTGAAACACCCATGTTTGCTATAAAACTATGCAAGATTATAGAATTCTTGGTCTTATGCTGCAGCCAGATTATACAGCACACTAGTACCTAGTAGCAGATATATCGTATTTGGATTCGTTTTAATCAGTATTTTATTAACCCCCGACGCAAATACGACGGAGTGTTATAAGTTTGACGTATCTGTGTGTGTGTGTGTGTGTGTGTGTGTCTGTGGCATCGTAGCTCCCGAACGGATAAACCGATTTTGATTTTGTTTTTTTTTTTTTTATTTGAAAGGTGAATTAGTCGGAAACGTTCTTAGCTATGTTTGATGAAAATCGGTTCAAGATGGCCGCCGCCAAAAAAAATGGCGGATCACATATTTTTTCACAACTCCCTCAATATGGGTATCAAATGAAAGGGCTTGACTAGTAGAATACTATACACTACGACAAATTTTAAATCCAAGATGGCCGCAACCACAAAATGGTGAATTACATTCTATTTTCAGAACTCCCTCAATATATGGGTATCAAATGAAAGGCCTTGACTAGTAGAATAATGTATACTATATTGCAAGGGAATGAGGAATAAGTAACGAAATGAAAACTTAAAACTTGTAAATTATTTTTGTAAACTCTTATAGGTACAAAACCAAACTAAATTACGTTTAAAAAATTTAAAATAAAAATAAAATTAAAAATTTTAAAATACCCCCAACGCAAAACATAAAAGCGATGATGTAAAAAGTCAAAAATAATACCTTTTGTTGAGCCATCAAATGTTTGTTCGTTGAAATGGCGCTATAATGTCGCGGCGGGGTACCGTTAAGTTTAAAGCAATAACTAAATAGCTAAAATAGCGAACTGATGGTAACTAGATTTGCAACAAGATTTACAACTAGATTAGCAACAAAAAATTGATAATATCGAAGCAAATTGGTCGTAAATGCTGGTAAATTAATAGACAGTGAATGAAATTAAGGGAATGACTTACTTAAGCGGTACCCCGCCGCGACATTATAGCGCCATTTCAACGAACAAACATTTGATGGCTCAACAAAAGGTATTATTTTTGACTTTTTACATCATCGCTTTTATGTTTCGCGTTGGGGGTTTTTTAAAATTTTTAATTTTATTTTTTGCCTAGTGAAATACATATTTCTTTACCTTTACCCACCAGAGCATCTTAGATGACCAAGATCATCAGCTACGACGTACAGAACTTCGTGCTGAAGTTGTCTGTGTTCTCTGAAGACCTTCCCTTTTCATTCATATCCTCCTTTACACAATCCATCCATATTTCCTTTGGCCGTCCTCTCCCTCTCCATTTCTCCACATTTATACTCATAGTTCTATTGATCACATGTGTTTTATTCCACCATAACGTGTATACCGTTGAACGTAATTATTTTTTGCCTAAACAGCAACATATTCTTTATCCTACCAGAGCATTTTAGAGCCACTGACCAAGATGATCAGCTACGGCGTATAGAACTTTGTGCTAAAACGGTCCGTGATATCCAAGGACTCCCTTTTCATTCTTACCATTCATCACATAATCCATCTGTTTAGGTTGGTTGATGCCAGAAGGATGATTCAAAACACGCCTGCACCAACACAACTATTTATTGATATATAAATGTTACACACTTCACAAATACGTTGATTAGTTTCAAATTTTTTAATTTAATTGTACGGAGCGCATGTTACACGAATGGCTGTACCAGAGAGAGAGAGAGAGACAGAGTGAGAAAAGGATGAATAGATCTCAATATAAATTAGTATGGCAATACTAAACACCATCCATCTTTTCTTTGCCCGTCCTCTCCCACTCCATTTATCCACATTTCTATTCATAACTATTTTGATTACATACTTATCGTAATATTTTTTGCCTAAACATTATCATACTTCTTTATCCCACCACAGCATCTTAGAACGCATCACCAAGATCATCAGCTACGGCCTACGGACGCAAACTTCTGATGCGGACAGTTTTAACACACAAAGTTCTGCAAACTTTGTGTGTTAAAACTGTCCGTGATGTCCGAGGATTCCCTTTTCATTCATTTCCTCCTTTACACAATCCATGCATCTTTCGTTTCCCTTTCCTTTTCCACATTTAAAAATTCAAATTCATATTTTATTTATTTGCCAGAATGTAGGTGTACAAAATATGATCTTATAAATAGTAATATTATAATAACCCATTTACATTCTACCATTAGATCATAATCTGCCTAGCCTTTTCCCAACTATATTGGGGTCGGCTTCCAGTCTAACCGGGTGCAGCTGAATACTAGTGTTTTACATGGAGCGACTGCCTATTGGAACTCCACAACCCAGTTACTGGGCAACACGATACCCCTTTGTAAGACTGGTTGTCAGACTTTCTGGCTTCTGACTACCCAAGATCTACAAATGACAGCCGGGACCAACGGCCTTACGTGCTTTCCGGGGCATGGAGGGAACTCGGTATGAAAGGGATCCCATCCACAGACCGACCGCGGTTAGCGTAGCTTAACATACAAACAAACATAACATACAAATCTTTCCTCTTTGTAATATTAGAGTAAATAGAACATTGGTCGCAGGGGTATCGTGTTACCCAGTAACTGGGTTGTGGAGATCAGACAGGCAGTCGCTCCATGTCCACTGGCATGCATCCGGTTAGACTTGAAGCTGACCCCAACATAGTTGGAAAAAGGTTAGGCAGATGATGAAAACATTTGTCGTGCCGTTTGTCTTAACCTTTGACCGATCGATCTGTACGGCTTTAACTTAGCCACGAGCTCCTCCTCTATTCTACCATTACATATGGTGTACAAATAATCAACACTCAATATATTTATTGCATCCACATGTGAACTTAGATGGTAGGTATAAAATTGGACAAGTGCGAGTCGGACTCGCCCACCGAGGGTTCCGTACATATTTGTAGATACATATCCATACTTCTATACTAATCCATACCTACCATCTATACTTTAATCATCTTAATATTATAAATGCGTTTTTTGCGTCATAAACGGCCGTATCTTTTTTTCACGTTAACATAAAGGGTTGATTTGACAGCATCAAGGGACCGGAGACTTGAGTATATGGTTTTAATTTCAACTTGATACCTCCAGGCGTTCCCGAGATAAAGGGTCTTGACAGACAGACAGACGGACAACAAAGTGATCCTATAAGGGTTTTTTCCTTTTGAGGTACGGCAGCAAAAATAAAACTAGGAGAGAGGAAGAGAACTCTTTTGATTACATGTGTAAGGTTCTTCTACTTTAAGTAAGAATGAGTAAATTGACAATACACTTGATAACTTTTGATTCACAATCAATTAATTCATAAGAACAAGTATTAGGCAATAATGAACAATGTAGGTGTTGTTTCTACCATGCAGCGCGAGTGACAAGTGAGCTGAGCCCACTGAGCTCGGGGTTTTTTAAGACTTGGTATTCCGCCGCAGAAGTAACGTACGCCGATGCAAACAGCCAATCACTCGCAAGCAACGTTCTAACGTCCGGTCCGGCAGATGGCAGCACTGGACCCCACAGTGCGTCTCTTTACTCTTAATACTGGCGCTATGTTTGGTCACCGGAAACAGTGGCGCCAACATATGCATATCGTAATAGGGTATTACACCCATTTTTGGAAAGTGCCTTAATGAAATTCTGTAGTGCTAATATGCCACTAAAAAAAACACAAATTTTTTTTTCAATCGATAAGTACCATAAAAATGCATCAAAATTTTCAATTTTCAAATTTCGCGCCTAGTTTGACGAAAACGCCTCTTACTGGACGCCATATTGCTCAGCGTAAATGACGTCAATTCGTTTTGTATCAAATGAGCACATATTAAATATGATAATTGTATATCATTAAAAAATAATTAAAAGCATATTTTGTAATAAGTGTAATAACAAAAAAAATTACATTGGTTACGAAAATAATAATACGCCAATCGGTTGACTGACAGTTGACAATTTTTTGTTTACACAGCCGAACGGTGTAATAACATGGCCGCTACTATTTCACGGTGTTTTATAACAGATTAAAAATACTGAAAACTTTGAATTGAATTTAAAAATTTGTTTTGTTATTTTATGAACTAAAACTTACATTTTCCGACTGCTTAATGCCTAAACTGTCTCAAAAACATGTTTATAGTTTTTTTCTCGTATAGAGTAAAATACCCTATTCTTTTTGCCTAAACAACATCATACTTCTTTATCCCACCAGAGCATCTTAGAACCCATCACCAAGATCATCAGCTACGGCGTGCAGAACTTCGTGCTGAAGCTGTCGGTGATCTCCGAGCTGTCGCTGGTGTGCACGCGGGTGTTCGCACGTGACCGCGACAAGCTGCTCGTGTGTCGCGTGCTGGTGTACGAGCTGGTGCAGGCGCTGCGCACCAAGACCACCATACCCGACGACAACCTGTTCATACTCATACAGTTCGTCTTGCAAGGTGAGGCTACAAGCTGCTGCTGTGCCGCGTGCTGGTGTACGAGCTGGTGCAGGCGCTGCGCACCAAGACCACCATACCCGACGACAACCTGTTCATACTCATACAGTTCGTCTTGCAAGGTGAGGCTACAAGCTGCTGCTGTGCCGCGTGCTGGTGTACGAGCTGGTGCAGGCGCTGCGCACCAAGACCACCATACCCGACGACAACCTGTTCATACTCATACAGTTCGTCTTGCAAGGTGAGGCTACAAGCTGCTGCTGTGCCGCGTGCTGGTGTACGAGCTGGTGCAGGCGCTGCGCACCAAGACCACCATACCCGACGACAACCTGTTCATACTCATACAGTTCGTCTTGCAAGGTGAGGCTACAAGCTGCTGCTGTGCCGCGTGCTGGTGTACGAGCTGGTGCAGGCGCTGCGCACCAAGACCACCATACCCGACGACAACCTGTTCATACTCATACAGTTCGTCTTGCAAGGTGAGGCTACAAGCTGCTGCTGTGCCGCGTGCTGGTGTACGAGCTGGTGCAGGCGCTGCGCACCAAGACCACCATACCCGACGACAACCTGTTCATACTCATACAGTTCGTCTTGCAAGGTGAGGCTACAAGCTGCTGCTGTGCCGCGTGCTGGTGTACGAGCTGGTGCAGGCGCTGCGCACCAAGACCACCATACCCGACGACAACCTGTTCATACTCATACAGTTCGTCTTGCAAGGTGAGGCTACAAGCTGCTGCTGTGCCGCGTGCTGGTGTACGAGCTGGTGCAGGCGCTGCGCACCAAGACCACCATACCCGACGACAACCTGTTCATACTCATACAGTTCGTCTTGCAAGGTGAGGCTACAAGCTGCTGCTGTGCCGCGTGCTGGTGTACGAGCTGGTGCAGGCGCTGCGCACCAAGACCACCATACCCGACGACAACCTGTTCATACTCATACAGTTCGTCTTGCAAGGTGAGGCTACAAGCTGCTGCTGTGCCGCGTGCTGGTGTACGAGCTGGTGCAGGCGCTGCGCACCAAGACCACCATACCCGACGACAACCTGTTCATACTCATACAGTTCGTCTTGCAAGGTGAGGCTACAAGCTGCTGCTGTGCCGCGTGCTGGTGTACGAGCTGGTGCAGGCGCTGCGCACCAAGACCACCATACCCGACGACAACCTGTTCATACTCATACAGTTCGTCTTGCAAGGTGAGGCTACAAGCTGCTGCTGTGCCGCGTGCTGGTGTACGAGCTGGTGCAGGCGCTGCGCACCAAGACCACCATACCCGACGACAACCTGTTCATACTCATACAGTTCGTCTTGCAAGGTGAGGCTACAAGCTGCTGCTGTGCCGCGTGCTGGTGTACGAGCTGGTGCAGGCGCTGCGCACCAAGACCACCATACCCGACGACAACCTGTTCATACTCATACAGTTCGTCTTGCAAGGTGAGGCTACAAGCTGCTGCTGTGCCGCGTGCTGGTGTACGAGCTGGTGCAGGCGCTGCGCACCAAGACCACCATACCCGACGACAACCTGTTCATACTCATACAGTTCGTCTTGCAAGGTGAGGCTACAAGCTGCTGCTGTGCCGCGTGCTGGTGTACGAGCTGGTGCAGGCGCTGCGCACCAAGACCACCATACCCGACGACAACCTGTTCATACTCATACAGTTCGTCTTGCAAGGTGAGGCTACAAGCTGCTGCTGTGCCGCGTGCTGGTGTACGAGCTGGTGCAGGCGCTGCGCACCAAGACCACCATACCCGACGACAACCTGTTCATACTCATACAGTTCGTCTTGCAAGGTGAGGCTACAAGCTGCTGCTGTGCCGCGTGCTGGTGTACGAGCTGGTGCAGGCGCTGCGCACCAAGACCACCATACCCGACGACAACCTGTTCATACTCATACAGTTCGTCTTGCAAGGTGAGGCTACAAGCTGCTGCTGTGCCGCGTGCTGGTGTACGAGCTGGTGCAGGCGCTGCGCACCAAGACCACCATACCCGACGACAACCTGTTCATACTCATACAGTTCGTCTTGCAAGGTGAGGCTCTGAATAAAATCTCATTTTTTTCTGACAATTTAGGGTCTATTGAGACGTACCACACCAAAACTACAACAAAAATATTTATATATTAATTATTTATTTTTTTATTTTTAAATATTTGTTGTTGGTAATTGTTAGTTAGTCTCGCTAAAACTCGAGAGCTGGACCGATTTGGCTAATTTTAGTCTTTAAATATTTGTGGAAGTCCAGGGAAGGTTTATACGGTGACAAAATTGTGGTAGGTAGGGTAGGTAGCGTAGAAAGGATAGGTTGGTAAGGTAGGTAGGTGTAGTAGATAGGGACCTCTGTCGGATTAGCTAGTTTTTTATAAAAATTAATAAGTTAATCCACACTGCCCACTTTGTCGGTACGACAACGCAGCTACAAAAAGCCAAAGTAAGTAACCACTTCTTGACCACCTTTTGACGCTGCGATGTGGTCCACTGTCGCCGTCACCAAGATCGAGATGACAGCGTCAGAGAAGTCGCTTGTCCACTTGACTGTCACTGTCACCTCGGCGGCCGGAAATTCAGTAGTTCGGCGTCACCGCTAGAATTCGGTCCAAGATTGTGATGAGATGATGTCTACAGACTGCCGTCTGCCCGCGTCGTTCGATCGGATTTTTATTTTGTGTATCATAATCAGCGAGAGCAAACTGACCCGCCGAATTCGGCGGTGGAGACATGATCGATGTTACATGACTGTCATGTTCGGTTCCAATTATCTCGTTTCTCTCTAACTTTCCGGTGACGGAGGCGGTGGACTAACGCCCTAAGGGTCCATAAATTTTGTCAGTAACAGTTTTGAGCATAAAAAAACTTAAAAAACATTAAAAGAATATGCACGACCCGACTGCTAGATTTAAAAATAAATACTTGAAGACTGTCCGCCGAATGTTGATCACACTGATCACAAATTGCGGCCTGATAATTAATTATCGTTTTTTATTTCAGAAACTTTTGGTACAAAGACGAAATGATTATTAAAATAATAGTTTCAATACTGTTATTGATGAACTAGCGACCCGGCCCGGCTTGGCATGGGCGTATAACCTTCCTCGATAATTGGACTATCCAACACAAAAAGAATTTTTCAATTCGAACCAGTTGATCCTGAGATTAGCGCGTTCAACCAAACAAACTAACTCTTCAGCTTTATAATATTAGTAGAGATAAATATGAGCTTTTTATGTGATGATGAAAACAGCTACTTTGAGATTCCATTGAACATGATATCAAGGGAAGAATTTTGAACCAATACCTGTAAATGCAATAGCAATTCCAGTGTAGGATAGAAATGATATCTCGGTGTATGACGCCGCCAGGTCACGGCTGTCGCCTGGTGCTGCCGGCGGCGCTGGCCGGAGCCCCGACGGCGGAGCGCGAGCCGGCGGCCGGCGCGGTGGACTGCATGCGGCCGCACCTGCCCGACATGATCGAGCTGCTGCACGACCCGCATCTGCTCAACAAGATCAAGGTATGAGCATGATTAGCGAGCCTGGACTGCGGGCTAGCTCGAAGCAGTCAGGATGCTGCGACTCCATAGTCATCATCAGCCTGAACAATTCCACTGTTGAACAAAAGCCTCCCCCATAAAGGGGGGGGGGTTGCCATAATCCCTACGCTTGGCAGACGTCTTGGGGATCGCAGTGAAGTTGTTAAGTACACGGAAGCCGCTGCTGCCCGACTTCCGGATTTTCCCTTAGTCGCCTTCGATGACACCTTCGGGATGAAATGGAGAGGGGGGGTGCTATTCTAGCCCAGACACCCTACGAGCGAGTCCATAGTAAACTGTAGTATTCTATTTGCAAGTAGCAACTGCTCGAGCAGTTCCATACCGCTTCAGCAGCTGTTGGTGTGAAGTAGTTGCCATAGCCATACATTGACTTCTCGAGCTGTGATCCTCCCTGCCCGCGCTCTTCACTCCACCTCCGCGTCGCGTGCCATCCACCTGACTGTGACTGAATTAGTAGTTGAATCTGTCGGCTGCAGCAGTTATCAATGGCAGCTTCAAGCTGTTGACTATGACTGCTCGAGCGGTCCGTGTATGTTGATCAATGCGTAACTGCTCGAGCTGCCGTTGAATACTCTTAATCCTTCGACTTTCTTTTGCTGTGTCCGACAACTCATTATCATCATATCGTAGGCCCCCCAGAAATAGCCAACCAACTCGGTCTTAGGCGTCTCAGCCGGAGAGAGTGAGATTTCTCTGGAGCTGTGTGTACTGTGGAGATCTGATGTGTTTCTGAGATAATAGCCATTAGATATTATACTCTATGACGGAACACTCAGCAAACTTCTAGAATAAGTTTGAATAGTAGTCTTGTATTGTTTTACGTTTGACATTAGGACTTCCTAGCCTGATCTTGTCACGGGCACACTACAAGTATCTGAGAATATAAACCATTACACGCTGGATGAAATGCTGTGGTGAAACGTGATTTAGCTCCAAAATAGCTAACCGTATCTTTCACCAAACGTGAAGTGAAAACAGACCCCCTATCCGATATCACTTCTTTCACTCCACCGAAACGACAGAACACCTCTTCAATCAGAAACTCACTTATTTTCTGCGCTGTCGCTCTAGGAACCGCTCTGCAGACCGCATACCTCGTAGCATACTCCACACAAACAATAACATACCTATTACCATTTAAAGACTTCCTAAACGGTCCCAAAACATCAATACCTATTTTCTCCATCAGCTGGTTCACTTGCACCGGCTGAAGCTGTGCTACCTGATTAGTCTTCTTTCGCTCCTGACATAAAACACAACTTTTCACATAATTATTTACCTCCTTCTCCGCATCTTTCACAAAATAACTATCTCGTCTGAGACGTCCCCATCGACATTTCCGCCTTTAGAGTAGGGACTTACTATAGGTTTAGGTAGTTGTTAGGTTAGTTAGTCAATTATTTTTGTTCAGTAGTATAAGTTTGCAGAGTGTCCGGAGCATGAATAAAAGTTACTGGTTCCTTTTATTCATGAAGGGGGCGTAGCTCATGTGGAGATCTGATGTGTTTCTGAGATAATAGCCATTAGATATTATACTCTATGACGGAACACTCAGCAAACTTCTAGAATAAGTTTGAATAGTAGTCTTGTATTGTTTTACGTTTGACATTAGGACTTCCTAGCCTGATCTTGTCACGGGCACACTACAAGTATCTGAGAATATAATCCAGTACCGAGTTTCAGTGCTTTTATTTATAGAATAATCATATTACGATCACGCATATACCGGTACCAGTAAGAGTCCTAAGTCAGGATCTCTTACAGTACATTGTCCACAGCAATAAATGATTGAGTATTAAGTACACTCAGTTCTACGCCTTCCAATTCAATGCGAAATAAAAATGCGAATTCGATTTGTATTTATAAACGCACCCACGATACAAGAAAAATTCGTAGTGTGGAGAAAAGTTGTGACGTAGGGGTTACGTGGAGATGAATAAAAGTCAACGGAACCGGTCAACATAAAATAGATATATTAATAAAAGGAGTGAGTAAGTCTACGGTCACTAATTCCCTTTCAACCTCCCCTGGGAGTAGCACTGTACTCTCCTGGCTCAGCCTTGGGCACGACGATCACAGCGGTGTGCCACGCTGGAGACGCCAGGTGTCGTGACGGTCGGCAGGTGGTGAAGCCAGACCCGAAGTGAGCTCGACGCGGCCACGCGGGATAAATAGGGACCCGGGGGCGCGGAGCTTGTCGTCCGGCGGTGTGGACGAGCGGTGGTGCGGCACCCAACGTTGTGATGCACTTGATGTCCGCGGGTTAATAAAAATCCAGGTGTTCAGCCGGAACTTTGGACCCTGGAATGCAACGTCCAGCGTGTCACAAGATGGCCGAAGGTCATCTCCGCTGATTGTGACACCAAAGCGTAAGCAAAGCGAGATGTACTAGTGCGCTAATGAAGGTGTGTGGTTGTCACAATCAGTACGGAGTTTACAATGAGCAATGGATGACTTGCCTTTAACAAAGAAACAAGGCATGATTTGCAGATTCGAAGCGCGTGGTAAATAGGTACCTACGTGTAATAAAATGCACTGAGCTAGGAGCAAATAGGTTGCATCTGCATTAGAAATAACGCGTAAGGCGTATTAAGCTGCAATAAGAAGAAACTAAACGATTACATAGGTGCACGCCCTAACATAACCTATAAGGTAGGAACACGAAATGTAATATATAGTTAGCTGTTCAACACTTACCCAATATGGGGTTACGAATTCACTGAGTTTAATACTTTAGACTATTATTAGTCAATTTAAACTGGCTGGCGAGATAATACAATGGCGAAGAACATTTAATGGGTAACAGGTGTACCTCTGTCTATCTTTGCCGATGCCGAAATTCGAAAAAAGGGCTGTCATGTCCTTCGTCGTGGCTTAAATACAGTAATTAGCATAGATAACATTCCTCATTTCACACGTTCGGATACAACAATTAGGCGGACTTCACTAGTACTATAGCTAATAGTAACTTAGGACGACCCTAAATAATAATAATCTGTTGTTGTGATTTGACATTTATTTGTTATTGTGAGGTTAATTGTTGATATTTGGTTGTGATTTTAATTGTTTTCAGGTAAAGTAACGATACAGCGTTACAAAGTCTTAAATAAATACCATGTTTTTGTACGATTTTTGTTTCTCAACAGGGCTCTGTGTCAAAATCGATCGTGAACCGCAATCTAATCTGCCTAAACGAAGACACGTTAGGAGCTATTGTGAAGGGCGGTATAGCTCAATATGTGGCCATGGAACTGGCGCTAGAACATAGCCGAGGAAGACAGGACCGAGCCCAGCCGGCCAGGCATATGACTCCATGGATCAGCGCGTCATTACCAGGGTAATTATGACGCTAAAAAAGTTACTGTGACAGTACCAGACTTAAGGGCATCTTAAAATTGAGTAGCGTTTGAGTATTTACCCATTAGTTAGGTACTGTAAGGTCGGATCACTAACTACTAAATAAGACATTGGAGAATTGTTAGAGATCTATATTATGATAATCTATTAGTAGAAGTGAAATACATGACAAGCCTGACGGCTAGGTCTGACAGACTCTTCTGTCATAGTATAAAAACTATATTCTACGTCATTCAAATATAATCGAATCACCTATTTTTCTAGAAGTATCCAGAATGTTCTAACCATAGACTAAATAGTTATGGCTTTATTACATAAAGCCTCTCTGCTTTACAACCTCTCTGCAGCTGTCATCATACCTATTTTTACGGTTATAAATTGTTGTCTATATTTGTCATTTTAGTAGCAAACCAAGTGTTACGAGCTTGGGGTTCGGGATAAATGGTTTACACCAATTTACACCAAACAAAACACAAAAACACAAACGCAGTAATCAATCACTTGAAAATATCACTCGATAATCACTTCCATTGCAGTAGTCGCAATAGTCACAGTTTTCAGTTTTGCATCCAAAAACTAACTTTCCTCGCTTCGCAGTCCGCTATTTATATGTGGCTTAGGTCACATTCGCGAACATTCTAGCAAACACGTGATTGATCGAGAATGTTCTCGAATATTCCAGAACCTGTAGTTCTGCTACTGGACAATAGATGGCGCTTGCGTGTGACGTAGTACTGCTACTTGAAAATAGATGGCGCCAACGTGTGACGTAGTTCTGCTACTCTACAAAAGATGTCGCTATCTAGCGTAGTTTTGCTACTGGATGATAGGTGGCGCTAGCATTATGTTTTTGGTCGTACCGACCTACCTAGTAACTTTTAACTCGTTCTTACCTGACACTATGTGACACGGAGTCATTCAGTTCCGTTCCTCGCGACGCGGCGCTTACATGATGACTATTTTGACCGACGTCTGAAGTCTTGTTGATTGACACATATTATGTATATGTCGTGAGGCTGGGTTACTGACTATATAGTATTTCCTGGGCAGGTCGCGCGAGGTGTGCGAGTGTGTGACGCGCGTGCGACTCATCTCGTGGCTGGTGATGGGCGCGCTGTGCAACACGCGCCATGCGCAGGCGCAGCACATGCACCAGCCCGTGCCGCAGGACGCCACGTGTCACATCACTGACTACATACAGGTAAGGAGTGTGAGTGTGTGTAGTGTGAGTGATGGGCGCGCTGTGCAACACGCGCCATGCGCAGGCGCAGCACATGCACCAGCCCGTGCCGCAGGACGCCACGTGTCACATCACTGACTACATACAGGTAAGGAGTGTGAGTGTGTGTAGTGTGAGTGATGGATCTTGGAAAACCATGTCTGTTGATCCGAGCCGGCTGCAATATCCAACATGGTGATACAGTAATAATAGTAATTGTTTATTGATATAAGTCTTTACAATATGCTTAATATGTAGCTACGATTCTCAATGATTAAAGGCGTAGAAATGAAACACTGCCTCCTAAACTAGGAATACCTGTGACTTAATCTCCTGACTTTCTTTTTTCGAACTAGTACGTAAATTGAAAAATAAAACTCATAATCCTAATGTATTACTTTGTTACCTATTCACTATAACAACGAGTATCATTCGTAAGCATCAAGTTTAACTTTATATTGAAAACAAAATGCACTCCATAACACGAATGAATCATTGATTTATATTCAAATATTTCATGATCTTAAAATCATCGAAAGGACCTCATGATTTCAAGTCAACTAAAACAATAATAAAATTTAATGCTTATTTAAGCATTTGATAAAGCATTTTGTTATTTTTAACACTAATGAAATTTTACACTATAAGCGGTAGGGTTCACCAAGAGACGAACAACTGACGCCGGTGTCACTTAAAACACGTGTCTACCGCGTGGGAAGAGACACAAGTTTCCCTAGGAATCTTTTGTGACCTCTCCAAGACATTTGACAACGTAACAACGACACATTACTTCTGAAACTTGAACATTACGGACTAGGTAAACTTGCGCTTAGTTTACTAAAATCTATATTTGAATGACAGACTGCAGCAAGATCAAATAAATGGGGTGAATTCATATGGTTTAAAAGTAGAAATGGGAGTTCTACAAGGGTCAATTTTAGGTCCTTTCCTCTTTTTAATAAAAATAAAGATCAATTTATTTGTCAAAGCATGCAGGATGTCACAATATTAATATTTCGTACGTACATGTTTACATATATTAATTATTTTATATTAATGATCTTCCCTGTTATTGAAAATCCAACCATAAATGGTGTTATTAGCTGATGACACTTTGTTTATTTTTAAGATAAATACATGGGCTCCCGTAGATTATTTGTGGCCTCATAGTGTAAGTCTTGCTTGCCCCGCAGACGATAATGTCGTCGTACGTGGAGCAGTCGAAGCCGACGGCGCTGCGCATGTCGGCGCTTCTGCACGCCTTCGTACTGTGTCAGCTGTGGACGCTGTACCTGGAGCAGCTGGCGGCCGCGAGCGCGCCCTGCAGCGAGCCGCACAACACCACCACCTGCATCCTGCTGGACTTCTGGTGCAAGCTGGTGCCCAGCATCCTGCAGGTCACGGTGCAGTCCAAAGTGGTGAGTTGTGTCAGCTGTAGACGCTACACCTGGAGCAGCTGGCGGCCGCGAGCGCGCCCTGCAGCGAGCCGCACAACACCACCACCTGCATCCTGCTGGACTTCTGGTGCAAGCTGGTGCCCAGCATCCTGCAGGTCACGGTGCAGTCCAAAGTGGTGAGTTGTGTCAGCTGTAGACGCTACACCTGGAGCAGCTGGCGGCCGCGAGCGCGCCCTGCAGCGAGCCGCACAACACCACCACCTGCATCCTGCTGGACTTCTGGTGCAAGCTGGTGCCCAGCATCCTGCAGGTCACGGTGCAGTCCAAAGTGGTGAGTTGTGTCAGCTGTAGACGCTACACCTGGAGCAGCTGGCGGCCGCGAGCGCGCCCTGCAGCGAGCCGCACAACACCACCACCTGCATCCTGCTGGACTTCTGGTGCAAGCTGGTGCCCAGCATCCTGCAAGTCACGGTGCAGTCCAAAGTGGTGAGTTGTGTCAGCTGTGGACGCTACACCTGGAGCAGCTGGCGGCCGCGAGCGCGCCCTGCAGCGAGCCGCACAACACCACCACCTGCATCCTGCTGGACTTCTGGTGCAAGCTGGTGCCCAGCATCCTGCAGGTCACGGTGCAGTCCAAAGTGGTGAGTTGTGTCAGCTGTAGACGCTACACCTGGAGCAGCTGGCGGCCGCGAGCGCGCCCTGCAGCGAGCCGCACAACACCACCACCTGCATCCTGCTGGACTTCTGGTGCAAGCTGGTGCCCAGCATCCTGCAGGTCACGGTGCAGTCCAAAGTGGTGAGTTGTGTCAGCTGTAGACGCTACACCTGGAGCAGCTGGCGGCCGCGAGCGCGCCCTGCAGCGAGCCGCACAACACCACCACCTGCATCCTGCTGGACTTCTGGTGCAAGCTGGTGCCCAGCATCCTGCAAGTCACGGTGCAGTCCAAAGTGGTGAGTTGTGTCAGCTGTGGACGCTACACCTGGAGCAGCTGGCGGCCGCGAGCGCGCCCTGCAGCGAGCCGCACAACACCACCACCTGCATCCTGCTGGACTTCTGGTGCAAGCTGGTGCCCAGCATCCTGCAGGTCACGGTGCAGTCCAAAGTGGTGAGTTGTGTCAGCTGTAGACGCTACACCTGGAGCAGCTGGCGGCCGCGAGCGCGCCCTGCAGCGAGCCGCACAACACCACCACCTGCATCCTGCTGGACTTCTGGTGCAAGCTGGTGCCCAGCATCCTGCAGGTCACGGTGCAGTCCAAAGTGGTGAGTTGTGTCAGCTGTAGACGCTACACCTGGAGCAGCTGGCGGCCGCGAGCGCGCCCTGCAGCGAGCCGCACAACACCACCACCTGCATCCTGCTGGACTTCTGGTGCAAGCTGGTGCCCAGCATCCTGCAGGTCACGGTGCAGTCCAAAGTGGTGAGTTGTGTCAGCTGTAGACGCTACACCTGGAGCAGCTGGCGGCCGCGAGCGCGCCCTGCAGCGAGCCGCACAACACCACCACCTGCATCCTGCTGGACTTCTGGTGCAAGCTGGTGCCCAGCATCCTGCAGGTCACGGTGCAGTCCAAAGTGGTGAGTTGTGTCAGCTGTAGACGCTACACCTGGAGCAGCTGGCGGCCGCGAGCGCGCCCTGCAGCGAGCCGCACAACACCACCACCTGCATCCTGCTGGACTTCTGGTGCAAGCTGGTGCCCAGCATCCTGCAAGTCACGGTGCAGTCCAAAGTGGTGAGTTGTGTCAGCTGTGGACGCTACACCTGGAGCAGCTGGCGGCCGCGAGCGCGCCCTGCAGCGAGCCGCACAACACCACCACCTGCATCCTGCTGGACTTCTGGTGCAAGCTGGTGCCCAGCATCCTGCAGGTCACGGTGCAGTCCAAAGTGGTGAGTTGTGTCAGCTGTGGACGCTATACCTGGAGCAGCTGGCGGATGATGTTCTGCTTTGTAGCAATTTTTTTGCCTGAAATATAAAAGTTACTCAGTAAACAAATTGGAAAACAGTGTGTTTTGTCAAAGTTTTTAATGTAACCGTCTCACCAAAATTTCTTCTACCAGATATGAGTCACCTTTAGTAACCCTTAAAACTAATAGTCCCCAGTCTTGGGTTATACAATATTACTGATCATTCTTCAGTAAGTGCAACTACTTAAGAAAATATACATTGAACAACTTTTGGGACTAACTCTGAAGGTAACAACTGATTTTCATTTTCACATTTTAGGTTTTGTGTTCATGAATAGAGTCATTCATGAGTATTTTCACCGCTTGAAACATCGGTGGGTAACTAAATGTTAACCTGTTTAGATAAGTTAGTTGGTTCAACTTTGTCAGACATGAAAACAACACCAAATTATCTTTCAGTTGGCAGAGACGGTGAACCTTCACTTCCTGAGTCTACTGGAGTCGTTGTTGGAGTGTAATTCCACTGTGTTAAACAAGTTGCTCCCTCTCTGGACTCCCATACTACACTCACCGTTGTTTAATGTAAGTTGTGTAATGATTTTACAGTGTATTTTGATTTCGTTTTACTTTTGTATTGAGAATTTCTTGTAAATTTTGCGACGTTGAAAGATGACCTGTTAAGTTTTCGGCTTCGAGGTGAAATAAGGAATATGTTTTTCAAGTGCCATTTCTAAACTTTATACCCAACAAACATAATATTTTGTTTTTTTTTTCTTTATAAATTACGCGTGGATTTTAACAGCTTAGTTATGTAAATAGATACATAGTGTTCACATATTTACAAATATTGAAACAGTAGACCACTACTCCCTATATTTCAACAAACTAAGAATAGTAATGGACCCAATATCGTGCCTTGAGGAACGCCCTTAGTCTTTTCAGACCCCCAATGTGTTCACGCCGTTAACTTGAGCTTTAACTGTCTATTCTTAAGGTATGATCTTAGTAAATCAAGAAATGTTTTACTAATCCCAAAGTGGTCCAGTTTCAACAATAGTGTCTCATGGTCAACGCAATCGAACGCCTTTGAGAGATCGCTAAAGATTCCAATCGCATCTAGTGGTTCCTTCCAGGCGTAAAATATATCTTTTATTGGGGCGTCAATTATGCAAGACCGTTTAGTAAACCCGAATTGTCGTTTATGAATGGAATGGGAATGGAGGATGGAATTTTGATTAAAGTGACGTTACATTTGATTGGGCATTAACTGGCAGAGTCAATACAGCTCTATTATTTTTGGAATAGTCTTTATTATCACCGGATTTGATTCCTAAGGAGTAAAATTTTGCTGTAGGGATAATTGAAACTGAAACTAGGGATGTGAAATTGAGCACATGTGCCGCAGATGCCGCGTCACGTGTCCGCGCGGCTGAGCGCGTGTCGCGCGCTCGCGCCGGGAGCACGCGCCCCGCACGGCGTGCGCGCGGCACAGCAGCGCCGCCTGCACCGCCTGCTGGCCAAGATGGCGCAGCTGGAGCTGCAGCCGCACTGCTTCTACTTCATCTAGAGCCGTACGTATTCACACACTACCGGCGTGCGCGCGGCACAGCAGCGCCGCCTGCACCGCCTGCTGGCCAAGATGGCGCAGCTGGAGCTGCAGCCGCACTGCTTCTACTTCATCTAGAGCCGTACGTATTCACACACTACCGGCGTGCGCGCGGCACAGCAGCGCCGCCTGCACCGCCTGCTGGCCAAGATGGCGCAGCTGGAGCTGCAGCCGCACTGCTTCTACTTCATCTAGAGCCGTACGTATTCACACACTACCGGCGTGCGCGCGGCACAGCAGCGCCGCCTGCACCGCCTGCTGGCCAAGATGGCGCAGCTGGAGCTGCAGCCGCACTGCTTCTACTTCATCTAGAGCCGTACGTATTCACACACTACCGGCGTGCGCGCGGCACAGCAGCGCCGCCTGCACCGCCTGCTGGCCAAGATGGCGCAGCTGGAGCTGCAGCCGCACTGCTTCTACTTCATCTAGAGCCGTACGTATTCACACACTACCGGCGTGCGCGCGGCACAGCAGCGCCGCCTGCACCGCCTGCTGGCCAAGATGGCGCAGCTGGAGCTGCAGCCGCACTGCTTCTACTTCATCTAGAGCCGTACGTATTCACACACTACCGGCGTGCGCGCGGCACAGCAGCGCCGCCTGCACCGCCTGCTGGCCAAGATGGCGCAGCTGGAGCTGCAGCCGCACTGCTTCTACTTCATCTAGAGCCGTACGTATTCACACACTACCGGCGTGCGCGCGGCACAGCAGCGCCGCCTGCACCGCCTGCTGGCCAAGATGGCGCAGCTGGAGCTGCAGCCGCACTGCTTCTACTTCATCTAGAGCCGTACGTATTCACACACTACCGCTGTTAATTAAATGTTTAAGCATTATATTGCTAAACGGACTGCCAATAATTATGTTTTCTTACGTTCTTTATTAAGTCGTAAACTTCAGTCAAAATTTAATTTATCTCACTTCCTAAATTACCGCACTTATTACAAGAAAAACCTTTTACAATTCCAAATTCACAAAACTTTAAAACCAATAAAACACTATTAATATTTTAATATTCCCTCCCGCCCGATACACCTAATACGTTTTGTCAAGAAAGTACCGGGAATTAATCATTTATAAAGCTCATTTAAAGGGATTGTCTAAATTATTTTTGAGAGTAGTCTCCTCTTTAATCACGCGGAGTTCGATCGTCGTAGGTTTGTTCACAGTGCGCCATTTTGGTCAGTTCATGTCAACAAATACAATTTCGTGTGCAGGAGCACTGAAAATGTTAGATAAGGCTTTCAGTGAATCGACTTTATTAAAAACACGTGCATATGAGTGGTATAATGCATTTAAATGTGGTCGAGATGTGGTGTAAGATTTGCCTCGTTTTGGTCGACCATCAACGTCTTTCATTAAACCAACATCACTATAATAAAGGAAATAGTGACTGAAAATCGTCGTTTTAGTCTAGGAGAGATAGCTGCTGAAATTTCTGTATCTAAAGAATCAATTTGTACTATTTTAGTCTGCAAAATCTCAATCGCGTAAACGTTGCTGAAGACGTGTTAGAAAGAGTCGAATCCGACCCCACATTGATAAAACTCATTGTTACTGGTGACGAGACATGGGTTTACGAGTTTGACATGCAAACTAGTCAGCAAAAATCGGAATGGCGCCTTCCAACCGAAAACAGATGATGTAAAAGATAATTCGCGGCAACTACTGAAATCGATCCCAAAAAATACTTCAAATACGTAAATGTTTTGATTATTGGGTTATTCGTTATTATTATAGGGTTAGGCGTAAAGGTGCGTACAGATTAAGTAACATGTTGTATAACTTGTGTTTTATAACACGTCTACATTATGTAATATAATTTTACAACATTGCGACATATAACAATACTGTACACATTAGAAATACAATGTTATATGACTTTGTCGTTGGTCGTGCTGTTCACTATTGCGTATGTTGAAAATATTAATAACATTGTACGGGTCAACCACCGTACAGTACGTTTACCTGGGTCATCATTATTGCGCCACCCGTTCAGTATGTTTCCATCATATATTATTGCACTTACACCGCAATAGTTCAGTACGTATTTCGGCGACATACCGTGCGCGTGACTCATAATCCCATATCGTTCACCATTCATCCTAGTATAAATTAATCTTAATCTTATATTTGTGGAAACAGACAATACAGTGAATTTATTAACCTTAAACTGACTTTCATCTCTTATCTCATCCTTTATCTCTATCTTAACCCAACCCCGAACAAACATGTTAAACAACATTCAGCCTCCACATTACTGAAACATGTTACCTTACAACGTTTTATAACATGTTATGTTTATGTTTAATACATATTTTGATTTTTACTGAATAATCCCCGGTACTTTCATTACACAGTAGTGTAATGAAGACCAGCTAACTTGAACACATTGTTACAGAAAACATCATCCAACCCCATCATCTTTATCAACGCCTACTGCGGCAGCACCATCAGCTGTTCATAGTACATCACTCGACCATCGGATCCCGTTTGCTGCTCGCTGTATATTATGTACGTAATCTTATAGTATACCAGTTATACTGAGAACCAAATTAGTAGTCTCGTTGAAGAAAACGACTGTCAAATGACAATGCCAGATCCTGCCCCACCCATGTACATAAAAGTAAATTAATGAAAATAATTGTAATGAATATATAACCTTTCTATACTAAATTGTTTTTCTTTAGAACTTGCGGATTACGAAATACCTACCCACAAAATACAAACTCATTTTACCTAAAATATAATTTAACCTATAATCAATATCATTATTGTTTTTAGATTTAAACGGAAACCGCAAGTTCTACAGTCACTAAGACTAATGTTTAGTTATCAGCAATAAATAAACAGTAAGATGCTACATATTGCACATGACTTTTATTGAGTGGGGCAAAGTTCTATAGAGTTTCTGGCATTGTCCTTTCGTCTTCATTTAAAAGCACGCTTTTATTAGGACAAGTAACTATGTGTTTGTACAAACCTTGGAACTACAATGTTACCCAGTATCGCGATTCGATACTACAAGAATTTGATGTGAATGTGCAAAATACAACAGCTTATTGGGAACTGTTTAACTGACTTGTAGTACCTACTTATGTCGTGTTTATGTTGTAAAACTCATTTTTAACCGCACGAAACTATGAATCTGATTGCCGAAATATTGATGATACAGACAGAATTGACGAGGTCTAATAAAAGCGTGTAAATATCAAATGTGTTCCAGCTGTATGTGCCAGTAATATATCTTTATGTACGTAAAAACTTCCAATATCATCGTTTTTTAACTAACAGTTGACAAGAGTACGTTTAATACGATAGGAGCTAAATCATTCCTAAATTAATTGTAACGATTTTTTACATTTTATTATAATATCGAGAGTATTTATGTTCGTGCAAACAGTAAAAATATTTAAGAACAAGAATTCATTAGTGCGCTAAAATCAATAATATAATATAAGTGCATTTTATATACAAAAATAACACATAAAAAATGCTTGAAGCGGCCATCGTTCAGCATATTGCTGTAACGCCTGGCCGAAACAGTGCCGCGTCACTACTTTATATACAGGGTGTTTGCTAGCAGGACCGACATATTCTTTGAGGAATCGTGGAGCTCATTCGCTAATGTGGGTCCGGGAAAAGGTCCAGCGACATTGTGGCAGACCCAGGAGAAGATGGCGGGATCAGCGTACATTTACAGTTATTTTAAAATACGAAGTCATGACATTAGTCATTTTTTTAAATTAATTGACAAATGTACTTTATGTGTTATTACAAACACTTTTCAGTGAGATTAAAAAACATGACATGAGTTCTTAAGTGAACATTAACAAATGAAAAAAAATGTTGGTCCTTCTACCACATAGCCTGAATATAAAAAGAGTACCAGTCTTAGGGTCAAGTCACACCGGAATGGGAGCGCAGCGGCCGGCAGTTTTGCTGCCAAACCATTTTCAACTTTATCTCTAAATCTCAAAGCATAGTATCGCTTCGGCGGTCATCGGAGCTGCCGCCCGATGCATGCAAATCTTTAAGCGATACTACTTATGTCTTGACGTTTGGAGATAAAGTTGAAAATGGTTTGCCATCAAAACTGCCGGTCGCTGCGCTGCCATTCTGTTGTGAGTTAACCCTATGACTTGTACTCTTTTTATATTCAGGCTATGTGGTATGTACGTTCACGTGGTAGAGCCAAGCTGTAGCCCACAGCCACAAGTCACACGGGCCGGCTCGACCGGGGAAGTACCACGCTCTCACAGGGCACCGGCGCTGTGACAAGCTCGCGCTGTCGCTGTCGCTCGGTGGGTGACGAGGACCGGAGGCCCAGCCCTCCCTCAGGCAGGACACCGCCGGGGAGGGAGCAGCCTGCTCAAACAGCTGCAGGCTCTTCAATACTGGCTCATCGCCACATTGCAGCGTGTGTTGTCGCAGATACTTACAATTTGTAACACTATCTGCGTATGCGTACGCACAATAATGGCAGAGCGTGTGTGCAAGACCTAGTCAGTAGTGCTTTGAATAGGCTGTTTTAGTTCTACCATGCACTGTGAAAGTCGACAAAGTTTTGCGTGAAATTCTCTAAAATAATATTAATTTGTAGTTCGTATACCTATTTGGTGTGAAGTTCGGAGTTCACAGATAAAAATTAAAAAATTAAATTGTTTCATTTTGTAAAGCTTTTTCGCAATGCATAGTGTAAGTCCTGCCATCACAAGTGTGTAATCAACGCATGCAGCTTGTGGTGCCGGCTGCGAATAGCACAACCCCATTTCTACCAGTCGGAGAAGTCGACAGAGGGGTATTGACCAGAGGATGGGTAGCAGCGTCCTTCTGAGTAACTTAACACCTAATGCCCTAATGCATGATAGCCAACATGCATCGGCCAAGCATGGCGATTAACGACTGATCCCCCTCTTTGGGGAGACCTATGCCCAGCAGTGGGCGTCTAAAGGTTGACATCATGTCAACCTTTGGATGAAATAGCTTGCCTTGCTTGCATAGCAACCATGATGATGAAATAGCTTGTGGTCACCATCTTGAGAAATACCAATTTCAGTTTAAAACAACTTCTAATCTTTATGTGCAACTTATTAAAGATGTAATTCGTGGAAAAAGCAATTCTCCTAGTCTACGTCTGAAAGATACAACTCAAAGTTTTATTTCGAATGGCATTTCCTTGATTACGAATAACGCGTGATACTCGTATGAATAATAAACAATGATCAATGTATTGAGACTTGAGATTTGAGATAAAATAAAAGGTCATAGTCAACCTGGGTGCCAAATTTCCCCCTCTCACCCGCCCGCTAGTCGATCAGCCGTTTGACATGTTTGATCCAAATTCAGAAACATGGAGATTCTTCTCACGATCCTTAAATACAAGCATACAATTCTGTTACACGTTGTATAAAGCGTAAAGTTCGTTAGATACCAATCTTACAAGGAGTATAGTAACAATAGGGTAATGGTAATGGTATACTTAGTCTGGCCATAAATACTGTTACAATTATAAATAAGAAAGACATTACATTTGAATTTGGAATCTGTCATTTTTATACAATTGTTCATTGAGTTTTCTAATTTTGGCGCCAATACATTGTACAATATTTTGCGATATTAAAATGGAGTGGGGTGAGAAAGAAAACCGAATCGCTGTGATTGCATTACACAAAGTTGGTATGGAGCCAAATGCAATGTTTTAAACTCTCCATACGCTTGGTATTAGTCCAATGTTTGTGTACCGGGCTATTAATAGGTACAATGAGACCTCTTCTGTTTGTGACAGAAAAAGATCTAGCCGTCCACGAAGTGTTCGTACGAAAAAGGTGGTCAAAGCAGTAAGGGAAAGAATTCGAAGAAATCCTGTCCGAAAGCAAAAGATTTTATCTCGGGAGATGAAGATAGCACCCAGAACCATGTCGCGTATATTAAATCATGACTTAGGACTTGCAGCCCACAGAGCTTGCAGAGACGCACTGGTAATTTTTGAACTGATAATTTAAAAAAGAATAGGGTGGTAAAATCGAAACAACTACTAAAGCGGTACGCAAAGGGAGGTCACAGAAAAATTGTGTTTACGGATGAGAAAATCTTTACAATCGAGCAACATTTTAACAAACAAAATGACCGTATTTATGCTCAAAGCTCTAAGGAAGCTTCCCAATTAGTCGCCAGAGTGCAACGTGGGCATTATCCGACTTCAGTGATGGTTTGGTGGGGTGTTAGCTATGAAGGAGTGACTGAGCCATATTTTTGTAAAAAAGGTATCAAAACATCGGCACAAGTGTATCAAGATACCATTCTTGAGAAGGTAGTTAAGCCCCTTAACAACACCATGTTCAATAACCAAGTATGGTCCTTACAAGACTCGGCGCCGGGTCATAAAGCTCGGTCCACGCGGTCTTGGTTGGAAGTGAACGTTTCAGACTTCATCGGAGCTGAAGACTGGCCGTCGTCTAGTCCCGATCTTAATCCGCTGGATTATGATTTATGGTCCGTTTTAGAGAGTACGGCTTGCTCTAAACGCCATGATAATTTGGAGTCCCTAAAACAATCCATACGATTGGCAGTAAAGAATTTTCCTATGAAAAGAGTGCGTGCTTCTATTGATAACTGGCCTCAACGTTTAAAGGACTGTATTGCAGCCAATGGAGACCACTTCGAATAAGCTTTTTACATTTTAAATCCTAACTAATATTATAAATGCGAAAGTAACTCTGTCTGTCTGTCTGTCTGTCTTTTCTTCACGCCTAAACTACTGAACCGATTTGTGTGAAATTTGGTACAGGGTAAGTGTGAACCCCAACAAAGGACATAGGCTACTTTTTATTCGACTTCGACTTCGACTTCGACTTCGTCTGCGTCCGCGATAACCGACATATACGCGGACGAAGTCGCGGGCAAAAGCTAGTTGTTTTATATTTATGTATTAAACTACCACACTGTAAAAGTAATAAATATTATTTGCAATAAAAAGAATTGTTTTTCTTCGTTACAATACTTATGGCAAGACTAGGTATATTGGCGACGATTCTCTTGTTCACAAGTTCAACAAAATTATACAATTGGCATCTCTTATTGCCAAGTAGCCGAAGAGATGGACGGCGACAGATAAGAACTTAGCAGTGTTTTTAATCAATACGTTCTGACATAACAACTATAATGGTATGAGCATTTTAGATCAACTATAATTGAAAGCTATCTGTCTCTTTCTTGTTTTATTAGAGAGAAAGAGATATAAATAGCTTAATATAAGTTTAGCTCGAGTGCAACAGAATTGGCGCCATTGCAACATATTTTTTCTTCGACCTGTCTGTTTTTGTTTTTGTGATATTAACACATAACCTTGGGGAACGTGAACTTAAATAAGCTTAGCTATGATAACAAATGTAAATAAAATAGTCTTATCGCTAAGTTAGGATAAAGTGAAATATTCATATGTTGTAGTAAACACACATACTCACACACACTCTCACATATCACACACGCACACACACACACACACACTTTTTCTCAATAAAGGAAACATCTTGCAGTAGTTAAAAGCCCGAGATGGATCGCAATGAACGTAGCGAAACTGATACAATGAAAACATTCAGCAAAAATATCACAATTAATTATGACTAATAACTTATAGTCGCCTAAGACTGGCCTGAGAAGGCAACGCATAGAAAAAAAATGGAAGAATAATAGGGAGAGTTTTCCCCAGTAGTGGGCATAAGTCAATGGCAATCATAATGTTTATGTATCACGTTTAAATAATTAACATACTAAGATCATTTGTTTACGAAATATTCAAGCATAAAACAATTTAACCTCATTGCCTATATTTAAAAAAGCCCATGTAATGTAAAAAGCACATGTGCGTAATACGCTACATTATGACCTTAAAAGCACTCAATGTGCAAGTGTATTAACCTCTCGTATGCCGGAACGTAGATCTACGCGAGACATAATAGGTTTTTAATTGTGTCTGTAATTACGGCATACGAAAGGTTAAAAAAATACTAACTGCATACATTATTATTACTTTGAAAAATGCTGTATCTGACCCTTGCCTATATTTAAAAAAGCCCATGTAATGTAAAAAGCACATGTGCGTAATACGCTACATTATGACCTTAAAAGCACTCAATGTGCAAGTGTATTAAAAAAATACTAACTGCATACATTATTATTACTTTGAAAAATGCTGTATCTGACCCTTTTTTTGCCATGGTCTCGAGCAGTGGCGCTATCCACGTTCATTTACAGTTAGAGCCATGTCGAGCTGTTATTATTAATTTGAACATTTTAAGGTGATATTCTCTTTTAGTAATTACTTAATTAAGTAGTTTGTAAGGATTTGTACATTATATGAAAAAAATGGTAACTAACGAAGACATCAAATACCTACAGAGTTAGGAATAAGTTGTAAATAATATAAATTATTTTAACCCATTCCTATTTTTAAAGTAAAGTACGTAAAATATGTATAATTGCAGTGAGTAGGTACTTAAGCAATAAGTATTAACAATAATATAGGTAGGACATACGTAGATGTAACTACGCACAATATTGTAATCAAAACATTAATTTGATATTTGGTGAAACATTAAACAAATCACATTTCTCCCACCCTAAATCGTCCAACATTTAATTAAAGAAAAATACTGCAGATCCGTCGCTAGTAAAGCGACATTCGTTTGATCGAAACCCATTGTATTAACGTTGTTATAGTATGTAAAACGTTAAAATCAAAGATTTATTTGCAGAAAATATTACAAAAGTTCATAAAGGTATAATAGTGGCTTAACATATATTTTATCATAGCATAATGACATGCAAATTTGGGGTATACAATAGGTTATTTAAACTGAAAAAAATATTTTAAAGTATAGAAGGAATTCTCAATTAACCACCTGCGTAAAGTCTTTCTGAAGTCCTTATAAATGTCATAGTATGCCTTCGGAATAGTACCGTGGCACGCGAAACTACTCAATTTAATGGGGCGCTTTGCCCAGCAGGGGGCAAAGGGCTATTGTATTCATATATTGTTTTTGTATCACGTTTCATTAATTAACATACTAAGATCATAATTTGCTTACAAAATATTGAAGCATGTTATGGTATGGTATAACGGGCTGGTGTCTGCAACACCACGTCTCAGCGCGTATTTTGCATAAAACAATCTAACCTCTTGGCCTATATTTAAAATCAAAAAGCCCATGTAATGTATAAAACACACGTGCGTAATACGCTACATTAAGAACCTCAAAGCGGTGCAATAAGCGCCTATTAATGTGCAAGTGTGTTAAAAAAAGTGACTACAATATTATTATTGTTAATGATGATGATGAATGAAGAATGATGTTTTGCCATGTTCACAAGCAGTGGCGCTATCCAAGTTCATTTACAGTTAAAGCCATGTCGAGCTGTTATCATTGATTTGAACATTAACGTGATATTCTGTTTTAGTATTAGTTTAATTAGGTAGTTTGTAAGGGTTTGTACATTATATGAAAACATGGTATCTCACGCAGACTTTAAAATACCCCCATAAGTTAGGAATAAGTTGTAAATAATACAATTCATTACTCATTCCTCATTCCTATTTTTAAGTAAAGTAAGTAAAATATTTATTATTGAAGATAATACTCAAGGAATTAAACTTAATAAGTAATATTAGGTATCCACACGCATAGCTACGCATACTACTAAATTCAAAACATTAATTTGATATTTAGTGAAACATTAAACAGATCACATTTCTCCAACTCTAAATCACACTACTCAATTCCCTTTACTCAACGAACAGTACATGAGGCTCTAACGTGGATAACATTCTTTTTTTAAATCACTTTGAACATTTCCCAATGTATTTGAACCTTTTTAATAAGTCACAAAACTTCACATGGTTTGTGTGCAGAAACTATCAAATTATAACACTGTTTTGGTGGTAATCTTTAACTCTGTAAACGTTCAAACTGGCTGTGTGTATGTCAAGTAGGTAGGTAGGATTGGCTGCTACTTAAAGCTCTGTAATTAAACTAATGACCTAGTATTAAGTCAGTGTTAACTGAACTCGCTAGAAGCATCTAATGGTTAATATTTAGCAAGTTTATTATATAAGGTGCGTAAGACGTTTACTATAGGTACCCGTGCAGCTGCACATATGGGATAAAGTTTGGATGTTGTGAGTAATTAGCAATTAGGAATAGCCTAGTAATATTAAACAAATATCTTTATGTTATTTCTAAGTAATACCAGGTATGGCTACTGAACAGATGTAGCCTTAAAATTAAGATGAATAAATAATATGTAAGTATTGTAAATGTCTCTAAAGTGAGCTACTGCAATGAGACTATGATGAATGACTATGAGAGTCACACTCAGTTAAGGGCATAAACATGGGTTTTGTATATACCATAGTCCGTAGTAAGTTAAATAAAACTAGGATAGGATAATAAAAGTAGTAGAGAAAAAAGTAGAAAAAAAACACAAGATATAAAATGAAAGCAAAAAAAAAATACACAAAAAATAAATAAATAATACTTAAAAAAAGATTACAAAATAAGCAAAAAGAAAACAAAAAATTAAGTAGGATTAGTTAGTTACTAAGTTAGTTGTCTAATAAAATAAGTTAAATTGTTAAGTACCTGTCTAAAGTTAATAAATAGTTAATAGTATAGTTTACGTTTATTTAGTTGAATACAACGTATTGGTAAGTAAATTGATAATATAAGTATACAATAACAATAGATAACAATAGGTATATATATAACTTTGATGAAAATTATTTATTTAATGATACAACCATAGGTCTAGGTAGATTATAACAATTAAATATATTTCCGGCAATTAGCATACCGTCATTTGGCTCATCGACATATTTTGTTTATATATTTATTTTTCAGGTATGCCAATTTAATGTATTATTGTACCTCCAGACATCTAAATTATACATATTCCCGTTAGCATAATAATATACATATTTAGAAAGTAATTCGATCATAAAATTATAGTTAACATGTTAAAAATTAAGATGTACATTTTGATAAAGGCAAATAATTCATTATATAGTTAAGATATCAAGCACGGCTTTTGTAAATATTACGCCGTGATAGAGTTACAATTAGACTGTAATATTAGAATACTTAGTATTATTACTATAGTTCGCACCTAAGATGAAACTGCATACCTAGAACTACTGCTGCTGTATGTACTAGTTTATAGTTATTGTTTTTATACTTACATATGTATTATGTTGTACAGGCCTTATTTGCCTGAAATAAAGGATAAATAACATAAATAAGTAGTTTATTATATAATATAAATAAATTTCTTTATTTGACTTACACAAAGTTATACTGATGACAATGACATTTGACTGACACAGGACAATTCAGCAGGTGTATCAGCGGGTCCCAAACTAGGCACAGCCTGTATCTTAGTGACCCAATTACAAAACAACTTCGTATTCATTTGTCGAGTTCTGCTAGCGCAGGTTTGTGTCGCTGACAAAATTTAACATTTTAACATTAAGTAGAATTTTTTTAAATTTTAATATTTTACCATTTTAATATTTACTTAACATTTTATTTTAACAAAGATTGCTCAAAAAGTGAGGTACGTGATTAAACAAGCGTTCGATAGAAGCAGTTATGGTGAGTGTGTGGTGTAGGTATGTGAAAAAGTGTACTTTGAGCGTGTGTGTATGTGTGGGTACTAAGTGGTACTACAAAGTAGTATTTCCGTTTCGTCGTAAGTCAGACCCTGCAGCCATAAGTAGTGTTAAGTACGAACCACTGTGCACTAGCACTGTTCTATTGCATCAGTTTAAATCAACAACGAACTAAGCTGTAAGAGCAATTGAAACTATTTTAATGACCACAAGTGAAATCTATACTTCCATACTATAATATTATAAATGTGAAAGTAACTCTGTCTGTTTCGCTTTCACGATGAAACGGCTGAACCGATTCTTTTGAAATTTGGTATGAAAATAGCTTGAAGCCAAGGAAAGGACATAGGCTACTTTTTAGTAAGCGACTTCATCTATTTCCGATATCACCGATATCCACGCGGACGAAGTCGCAGGAAAAAGCTAGTAAATAATAAAAACAATCATTTGGTCCAAACATACGACACGGTTGGCGCAGTGGCTGAGCGATCGACTGCTGCGCAGCGTGTTGCGGGTTCGATTCCCGCCCAGGGTAAACATTTGTGTGATGAGCACTTTGTGTTTGCCTTGTGTCTGGGTGTTGTTTATATATATGTATGTATATACAAAAAAAAAGTATTACTGTATGTATATCAGCTGTCTGACACCCATAGTACAGGGTCTCCCTAGTTTGGGGTCAGATGGCCGTGTGTGAAAAATGTCCCCACATATTATTATTATTATTATTCTCATTTATTCATTTATTTACATATTTCATTATATTTTTAAATATTAGTAAAAAAAAAAAAACTTTTAAAAATATAAAAAATAGTAGCCCACCGGTATCGGGAACAGGGTCCAAGCTACCGGTGGTCAGGGCTCCTGAGAGAGGAATCTCCTGACTATACGCGCCGTGTCCAGGAGTACCGCTTTCTGTATCAACCCCTTGATCCTTATCCTCCTTATTATTATTATTATTATTAACACCAGCAAATTGTTTACTGACGCAGTCATTAGGTCCAACGTGTACACGTGACATGCTCAGTAAGGCTGCGTTTCGACCAGAGATGATCGAGGATGCGTATCGAAGGATGTGTTTGTCAAGAACCAATAGAATCACTTCATTTACCTGATCTTTCTCATCGCAGCTCTGTTTGAAACGGCTTTGCAGAGCGAGGTTTTTATACGTACAAAACTAGCGAGAGATGTGTGCAAAGGATGGACGCGAGCGAGAAACTACTAGCAGTCACTAGACGGAGTTTGTTAGAGGTAGATGTGTATTGTACGGAAAATGTAGATCAGTGGACTCGCTCGCATTTGAAAAGAGTCCGCTACATATCCTAGCACCTCTCATCTGCGCACCGTTTCACAGCGTCGCTACGCATCCTCGCACGTACGCATCCTCGTAGATACATGTGTGTAGATAACGTGGTGCAGCGACAGTTCTGCTCAGCTGATGATAAACACGCAGTTTGTGTAAATAGCTCCGCGTTTTAGTCTTAATTAAAAAAAAACAAGCTAAATATTAATACATTTCGTTACAAATTGAGTTAGCTTAAACCTTCGAGTTCGTAAATGTATTTTAAACTATATTCCGACTATGGTAAAGTTTTTCGTACAAAATTGACAATTTAAATTCAGTTTTAATATCGTTTATATGTGATGAAGATTACAAAAGTCGGAAGAAGGTTCGAAACACAATAAGTGGCTCAAATTGTGTCTAAGCTTCAAATAAAGTTAGAATTCGATTTGTAATAAGATGGTATAGGTAAACATAGAGATAAATGTAAATGTTGGTCTATTAAAATGTCATTGAAGAAACAAAATCATCTGATTATAATTAGAAGAAGTACACACGTTGTTTGTAAATATTAAAGCGTGTTAGTCTAAATAATGCTTAAGGTAAGAAACATTCAGGTTCGTATTACAAATTGATATTCAATCATTTTTGATAACTTGTATTATTTTGAGCTTGGCGCTCGCAGACACGATTAATCGACACTAGCTCAGAATTGAGAGGATTGGGCAGAAGCCACGGAGGCCTCTCTTCCGCCTTTCCAATCCTCTCTTTTGCCCTGTAGTGAGACAACAGAGGCTACAAATTCATCATCATCAACCGAAAGACGTCCACTGTTGAACATAGGCCTCCCCTATAGAACGCCACAACTCTTGCAACCTGCCGCTTGCATCCACCGGTTACCCGCGACCTTGACGATGTCGTCGGTCCATCTGGTGGGAGGTCTACCAACGCTACGTCTTCTAGTTCGTGGTCGCCACTCGAGAACCTTTCTTCCCCCTCGATTATCGGTTCTTCGAGCGATGTGGTCTGCCCATTGCCACTTCAACTTGCATATTCTGAGAGCTATGTCGGTGACCTTAGTTCTTCGGCGAATTTCCTCGTTCCGGATTCTATCGCTAAAAATTAAAATCAATAAATTAAAATTTTTGAGTAAATCGTCAATTACTTCAAATGTAATGACAAGCGTAGTGTCATCACACTTCTCTGTGTAGTGTGACTGTGACCGCATTGGCTCGTGTCTGCGACTTAAACTATACTTGGTACTCGATTCAACAATCTAATTGTACCTAATGGGTTGTTAGTTTATGCTAAAGGCGAGATCTGTGCTCGAGTATCGATTTGTAATATGGGCATAGTTAGCGATTATAGTAAACTAGCGGCCCGCCCCGGCTTCGCACGGATGCAATATAGATCAAATTATATGTTTAAACCTTCCTCTAAAATAACTCTATCTATTGCTGACATCTGCATTAAAATCCGTTGCGTAGTTCTAAGATCTAAGCAAAAAGTAAACTAGTTTGGGCCTTACGATTCGGGATTCAATCAATAATTCATTATTGTAACTTCAGGAGTTTTTTCGCTGCGAGCAATTCAAAGTACTAAAACGAACTGAATACCAGACCATTGCTCCCATGGACTTAATAATACAGACATTGCTCCTGAACACCTACCTATTACCTTCTGCCACTAACGTCGCGTGACAACATGCTGTGCTCAAACGTGTAGGCGCTACGAACAACCTTTAACACGTTCTAACAAACACTCATGTGGCTGTTAGAAGGGCAAATACGCGAACGAACTTATGGCTCGACGGACTTATTCGTTTATCTGAATACGTCAACTCTCAAGCTCGATCAAATTAGTCGAAGACGGCAATTAAAGAAGTTCAGTTGCATTGCAGTTGTGGTTGAATTTTTATCAAATCTGCCGTATTCGTGAACTTCAATCCGACGTCGAGTCGATGAACATTAACACTGCGGCTCTAAGCTCTAAAGTCTATCACCCGCTTTAGGTACTAATTGTGTCTAACATGACACACCGTGCAGGATGAGGCAGGTGGTAGCATATAGGTATTCAAATATTATGTATATATAAAACAGTTAAATAAATACTAATGTTGTTACATGAATTTAGATATAAGAGAATCGTGCTAAGTGATGTAAATATTGCACGTGAATTACTCGTAAAATGATCTCTATAAATTTTAATAAATAGGTATCTAGATATATTTTCAAACACCTAGTCTAGATCTATGAGTAAAAGCCACATAATCGGCTTCCAGTAACTAAGGTTGTAGTCGAGTTCTCTCCGTGCTTCGGAGGGCACGTTAAGCCGTCGGTCCCGGCTGTCGCACTGCTGCCTGCGACAGTCGTCACGCGCAGTCGCGCGCTCTACACTATCCGCAAGCTAGTCTCACCCTAGGACACCGGTGTTCCCACTCGTTGGGTCGTGAGCTCAGCCGGTAGGCGCTAGGCACTTCGTGTACAACACTGGGCTCTTGGGAGCAGGCTGGTATTGCCTAGCATACGAGTCAGGGAAATGTCGACACGACATACTGACAAGTGTGCAGATAAAAATACACTACATTATCCACACGTATGCCACTACATTAGCCGTACGTTTGTCAGTTACAGTTCGCGTATACATACTCTTTATAAAAGTACCTGTTATGGTGGGGTCACGCTACGCTAAAGGGTTACAGTCGTACGGCTGGTCGATTACAGTTACAGTTTAATGTCATTATTAAGTAATGACGTTCTTTCATAAGAGCCTCATTTTACTACTGTCTAAGACGGTGACAGTAAATAAAGTGCCCTCAAATTTTTACTTTGCTAGACGAAATAAATTAATTTCACAAAAACAAAACTACTCTTAAATATAAAAAGAGGCGTGATGTTGAAATAATTAAAACATTTTAGTACGTAGTCTGAACTAATGTGATCTAGATTTAAAAGGTCAAGCCTCATTGTCGACGTGAGGCCTTAACCTCAAAATGTTTATGTCGACTCCACTCCGTGCTTCGGAGGGCACGTTAAGCCGTCGGTCCCGGCTGTCGCACTGCTGCCTGCGACAGTTGTCACGCGCAGTCACGCGCTCTTCACTATCCGCAAGCTAGTCTCACCCTAGGACACCGGTGTTCCTACTCGTTGGCTCGTGGGCTCAGACGGTAGGCGCTAGGCACTTCGTGTACAACACTGGGCTCTTGGGAGCAGGCTGGTATTGCCTAGCATACGAGTCAGGGAAATGTTGACACGACATACTGACAAGTGTGCAGATAAAAATAAACTACATTATCCAGACGTATGCCACTACATTAGCCGTACATTTGTCAGTTACAGTTAGCGTATTCATACTCTTTATAAAAGTACCTGTTATGGTGGGGTCACGCTACGCTACCGGGTTACAGTCGAACGGCTGGTCGATTACAGTTATAGTTTAATGTCATTATTAAGTAATGAAGTCCTTTCATAAGAGCCTCATTTTACTACAGTTTAAGACGGTGACAGTAAATAGAGTGCCCTGAAATCTCAACTTTGCTACACGAAATGAATTAATTTCACATAAAACAAAATAACCCTTCAATGATAAAGTGGCGTGATGTTGAAATAATTAAAACATTTTAGTACGTAGTCTGAACTAATGTGATCTAGATTTAAAAGGTCAAGCCTCATTGTCGACGTGAGGCCTTAACCTCAAAATGTTTATGTCGACTCCACTCCGTGCTTCGGAGGGCACGTTAAGCCGTCGGTCCCGGCTGTCGCACTGCTGCCTGCGACAGTTGTCACGCGCAGTCACGCGCTCTTCACTATCCGCAAGCTAGTCTCACCCTAGGACACCGGTGTTCCTACTCGTTGGCTCGTGGGCTCAGACGGTAGGCGCTAGGCACTTCGTGTACAACACTGGGCTCTTGGGAGCAGGCTGGTATTGCCTAGCATACGAGTCAGGGAAATGTTGACACGACATACTGACAAGTGTGCAGATAAAAATAAACTACATTATCCAGACGTATGCCACTACATTAGCCGTACATTTGTCAGTTACAGTTAGCGTATTCATACTCTTTATAAAAGTACCTGTTATGGTGGGGTCACGCTACGCTACCGGGTTACAGTCGAACGGCTGGTCGATTACAGTTATAGTTTAATGTCATTATTAAGTAATGAAGTCCTTTCATAAGAGCCTCATTTTACTACAGTTTAAGACGGTGACAGTAAATAGAGTGCCCTGAAATCTCAACTTTGCTACACGAAATGAATTAATTTCACATAAAACAAAATAACCCTTCAATGATAAAGTGGCGTGATGTTGAAATAATTAAAACATTTTAGTACGTAGTCTGAACTAATGTGATCTAGATTTAAAAGGTCAAGCCTCATTGTCGACGTGAGGCCTTAACCTCAAAATGTTTATGTCGACTCCACTCCGTGCTTCGGAGGGCACGTTAAGCCGTCGGTCCCGGCTGTCGCACTGCTGCCTGCGACAGTCGTCACGCGCAGTCGCGCGCTCTATACTATCCGCAAGCTAGTCTCACCCTAGAACACCGGTGTTCCCGCTCGTTGGCTCGTGAGCTCAGCCGGCAGGCGCTAGGCACTTCGTGTACAACACTGGGCTCTTGGGAGCAGGTTGGGATGACCTAGCATACGAGTCAGGGAAATGTCGACACAACATACTGACAAGTGTGCCGGTTCACACTTTTATACACGAGATTAATGTTATTAATACCCGGTGATTAAGAATAATTAATTCATTAATGTTACGTGTATAAAAAATTAAAGGTAGACTATTCCACAAAGACAGTGAACTTCTTTTTTGTTTTATTTATTAGGTTTTTCTAGGTTTTAATATCATTGGGTTTTAATGTCATTGGGCCAATTGTTGTCTGATAAATAAAGAATATTAATATCTACAAGGCGTATTTGTACCTTGCTGCGACTTCTTTACTCTACAGCTCGATTGTGCCAATACAAATATAAATCCAGTCAGTTATAAATTATACAGATTTCATTAAAGCCCAAAAAGGTGTATTCGAAATACAATACAGAGTTTGATAATACTCGATTACAGAATGCTATGCATAACACGGTCCCGCCAAACGATGTCTTACACAATTTAAAAATCTATGTTTTTGTATTTTTTACTCTTTAATTCGTGTATATAGCGATTTATACTATAAGGATAATAAAAAAAAATTGATGAATGCTGTTAATAAAGCGTTTTTCGTGCTTCGGAGGGCACGTTAAGCCGTCGGTCCCGGCTGTCGCACTGCTGCCTGCGACAGTCGTCACGCGCAGTCGCGCGCTCTACACTATCCGCAAGCTAGTCTCACCCTAGGACACCGGTGTTCCCACTCGTCGGCTCGTGAGCTCAGCCGGCAGGCGCTAGGCACTTCGTGTACAACACTGGGCTCTTGGGAGCAGGCTGTATCATAGGACTCGTAGCATAGGAACTGACAAGTATGTAGCATTTCTTAATAACGTGATTTAATTATTGTGTTGATTGAGTTAATCATTTGATGATATTGGAAGTAGTATTCAAATAATGTAAGTCTTGAACTGTATATACGCTAAAATGCTAAAGAGCTATGAATGAGCAAAATGGACTAATGTACGACCTAACTTGTGGTCTAGTGTGTAGGCTACATCTAAGATAATATTAAGCGTCAGTACCACAGCAAGCCTGTGATGTTGAATGATGTGTGACTGGTGTCCACTTGTAATCACTAATAAGGTATTCATATCGCGTGAGTGGCCGAGTGTGTGTACATCAGGCTACGGTGTGCGTGTTCTCGTTAAGTCCTCAACAATACAAAAACTACTTTCGTTGCCAAACACCACTGCCGTGCTTCAGTTACTTGTAAGAGACAGAGTGCCGTGAAATTAAAGACATAATATAAACTTTAAGATCAGAGACACACCGGCGTATAAGCTGCGAAACGGCGATGTGTCTTATGAGCGGCAACCATGAGTGCAAACAGAGAGAAGTGACAATGGAAACATTCAACCCATGAGTGCGATTATAGTGTCGTAGAGTATGTGCAGTCATCACAAGTTGACGTAGACGCGTAGCACCGAAGCCTGCATGTTCCTACATTATAAGTTTTGTATCAAATAACGTTATAATACATATGAGTGTATTGTAGAACCTAAGCTATTCCAATAGCACTTGTAAATGTGCCATATAAATGTTAAAATGTATTAATATATGGAAATGATCTCTGTGTAATTATTACAACATTGAAATGGTACTTCTGCAATAGAAACGTGTCATTAAAGGTTACTTCGTTAACTTTAGATAGTGTACTGTACCTTTAGCGATTTTGTATGCATACTGCAAACTCGCTAAAGTGCATGCATTGGTGTAAACTATAACATTACCATGTATTTATGGAACTAGATTAAGGAATTACATTCCAGAGATATGTGGTGACTTGCTAGAGTTAATAGGACTCTTATTATCATGTAAGTGCGCTACAAATATGTTTTCAATCTTTGTTTTAATTAATTCTTTAACTGGATTACACTTAGGTATTAATTAACGGGTTTTTTCTACAGTAAGGCTAAGATGTCAATACGACTTTTATATTGTCATAATAATAATATAATCATAACCAAAAATATGTGTATTCATCAATGATATAGTTATTATGTCATCATTTTTAAGAACGCATTTATGGTAAGACTCGATACACAATACTATATATTTTACAAAATTAATGATCTATAATCATAGATCTTAAATACTTACATAATTATTATGAAAACCTAAATAATAACTTAAATTATATTAATAGTAGTAAACTTTGTGCGGATATAACAATGTAACGTACGTATTAATAATTTAGCTGTAATTAGAAATACAATAAATTTTTGTGTGAGATGTTGTTGTTTATTTTGTGATACCCTAAATTAGAATTACTTCTGCCAAAGTGAACTAAACAATGTCTTATGTTGAAAAAAAAACGCTAACTAATTAAAAATCGACGACATCGTCAAGATTGCAGGTAACCGGTGGATGCAAGCGGCAGGTTGCCGCTCGTTGTGGCGGTCTATGGGAGAGGCCTATGTTCAACAGTGGACGTCTTTCGGCTGATGATGATGATGAATTTAAAATCTCTTCAAAACATAAGTTTGGAACGGACATTGATCTGTTATTGCTGGATAGCAGCACATCGTTATCGTTTATCTATATATGTATGTATTAAAAAAAATGTATTTGTGTATGTATATCAGCTGTCTGACACCCATAGTACAGGGTCTCCCTAGTTTGGGGTCAGATGGCCGTGTTTGAAAATGTCCCCACATATTATTATTATATAGGTAACACATTTGACAAATAGAATTTATTTGACGTATATTATTAATAAATTAAACGACGATCTACCAAAAGGATGGAGAAAAAAGCGCAGGACTGAAACAAATGGAGGGAATCAGAAGACGCCTATGCCAAAAGACTAGTACTAATTTGTTGGAGCAAGAAAGAATTGGTAAGAAGTAATCAGATTCAATTTCTCTTTATTACATACCCTGGAATACAGGGTGGATTTTTGAGATGGGACAGTATAGGAGAGAACTCCTATACTGTCCCATCTCAAAAATCTATAACCATTACTGTTACAGGAAAACGTTACTAGGAAACCATCCATAACTTTTTGAGATATTCTGAACTGCACTCACAGATTTTGGAAAAAAATTACAGTCATAGAAAAAATTGCCTAGGTACCAAAAAAAAAAATGTTTTATGCTTATTGATCCTATTTCATTTAGGGATCAAAAGATTCTACGGCACGACAGAAATCGGCAAAATCTTTCCCCATATTATATTAAATTGTACAAAAAAAAACGATTAATTAACTAACTCGACTAAAAAAACTTTCGGAAGTCGGTAGCAATACAAAACAACAAACACAAAGCCACCGCCACCGACTTCCAAAACTAAAGTAATGGGTGTTCTGGGCTAAAGTTATTTATCACTTTTTAGTTTTAGAAGGCGGTTTCCTTTTTTTTTAAATAACTTTTTACTTTTCGCTTTTTAGTATTGCCTATCCATTAGGAAACGGCGACACACTTACAAGAGATTGTAAGTCCTCCAAAGATTGAAGAAACTAAAACGTCATCTAAGTATTTTTTTGGGATTTGTTGATTTTCTCAATAAGGGCTGGATAAATTTTGGTAAAATTAATATGGGACCATTTCGGAATAAACCCCTTTCCAACAAGAAAAGAATTTTGCAAATTCGTCTTGATATGACGAACATACAAAAAAAAAGATATATAAACATCCGAATTGATAACTTCCTCCTTTTTGAAATCGGTAAAAAAAAACAAAAACAAAAGACGACTAAAAAGAACAAAGATTGTAAATGATCATATTTTTTCCAAAAACAGTGAATGCTGTAGGAACGTTTTCTTGTAACTATTACAGCCTGTCTCTTAACCATGTTCGGTAGATTCGTTTAACTGCTTTTACTCAGTGCTTTTACTTAGAACTTTTAGACGAATCCCTCATATTTGTAATCTACACAGTGAACAACAAATCATAATCATCAAAAAAAAACTTTTTAACAAAAAAGACAACCTTCATCAAGTAAAAAAATTACTTTCAATTTTCGTTTTTTTATACTTCATGAAGGCGGTTCTCTTTTTTGTTAAAAAGATTTTTTTTCGCTTTTTAGTGCCTACTTCTTATCATACAAATTAATTACGAAACGGTGACACCAAAAAAAAAACAGTCATCCCGTAATTTTCTACCCTTAGGAGTGGAATATTTTCTTGAAATTTATATGGGACCAAAGAGGTATACATTGTCAATTAAAAGAAGAATCATCGAAATCGGACTACACTGAAAAAAGTTATGCGTGGTCAAACATAAAATAAAATTTAAAAAAATGTTCATGAAATGAAAACTACTGGGCCAAACTATGTTACATTTTGATGGGACCAAATGGCAACTATTCCGCATCAAACTAAAGAAGATTCACGTAAATCGAATCTTAAATCTCAGCGTAATCGGTGTACAATTGAGAACCTTTTTGAAGTCGGTAAAAAACAAGGAATATTCGTTTCATCACAAGACCGTTTACCATTAATTACAGAGAAATGTCATAGAAACGATTTGTCGCCTATCATAGATTACACAGACAATAGTTTTAATTGATCTGCCCACGCGAGCAGTCTGCTCTCAATAAGTCACCTTTGACTCTGACCCAACGCTTTGTTTCAAAATTGATCGAAAGTGCGATGCTTTGATAAGAACCGAATAATTTCGACATAATGCGATTCGTTTGCGAAGATCAGTAATTAATACAAGTGGGTGTAGAACTTGGGAGTCATTGTAATGTTTGATATTAAAAATAAATGATTACTTGACAGAGCAATTTTACGATAGACTTGAATTATGTTATAGATTGCAATAATTTTGAAAAAAGGAGGTTTTTCACAACGACATATTGTAGTCAAAAATGTAGGAAGTGGATTGGTAGATCTTTGAAAGTCGTTACGGGTAGTCAGAAGTCCGAAATACTGACAATAACCCAGTTATTAGGTTGTGGAGGACAGAAAGGCAGTCGCTCCATGTAAAACATTGGTCACAGCAGTATCCGGTTAGGCTGAAGTCAATCCCAACATAGTCTACATTTAAGTTTTGTGCACCTACTTTCTAAGTTTCTTCCACATCAACGACATCGGTAAAGTTGTCATCATCAGGAAAGGCGGACTTCTAATTAATATAGGTAAGTCTGATTTCGCCGGTCAGCCTCGACTAAGCATGGTGACTTCTTTTTATCTATTCAAAGTTTTAAAAACATAACGTCTAACCAAAATGTCATAATCTAAAAGTAAACTAGTTTTACTCGGAAAGTATTTTAAGGCCTTATTTCCCTATAACGTAATTGGATTCAACAGACTGTGGGCAACTTGCCCTAATGATGGAATAATGGAAATAACATTTTGTGAGAAACTGTGAAACGTACGCAACAAAACAATACTAAGCCTTTCGTTTTGAGTTTTGACACTACACAAGTAAAGGTAAGTATTTGATAAAAGTTCAAATATAATAACTGATAGAAAGGGCTTTCATTACACAATGTGTGACACGGTGACACCCGGACATCAATCATAAGTACGACATTGAAACTGTTTACATAGCACGCAACTGTCATAAGAGCGTGCCGTACCTATAATGAGACCTACCAGGATGTTGACATCAATCGTTTCAATACCGGAGTCGATAAACTAGTAGGAACTGTTTGTGGTAGATTTCTCGATGACATGTCGTAGTTTTGTTTCAAATTGTCCTGTGTAGGTACCACCAGTGCAGGTTGACGGATCGAGGCGAGGTGTGGAAAGTGATGCTACAAGGAGTCCTTTAAAATGGCCTGAAAGAGGGCAGTGTCCTGGCTGCAGAGGCTTATGATAGTGGACGTCTGATGATGATGATAATGAAGCTGTGAGTATACACGGTGTAAAGGAATTTCGCCAATCGACACCCCAGCGTCGACATTTTTCGTCGGATATTTAACAAAATCACCTACCTACAGATGAGTAATGAGTAGTGGCAGGTTTAGCCTGCCACTACTCATTTTGACTCTGTAGGTAGGTGTTGCAATTTTGCATGGAATACCATACATCTGCCTAGCCTATTCCCAACTATATTGGGATCGGCTTTTAGTCTAACCGGATGCAGCTGAATACAAGTGCTTTAAATAGATAGACTGCCTATCTGACCTCCACAACACGATACCTACCCTTTGGTAAGACTGGTTGTCAGACTTTCTGGCTTCTGACTACTCATAACGACCAGAACCAACGGCTTTACATGCTTTCTGAGGCACGTAAGGGTCTCGGTATGTAATTTATGATCACCCATCCACAGACAGACCGCGGCAAGCTAAGACTATCCTCGACTACACAGAATAGACTAAATCAATCATGCCGGCACAAAGCAGGACGGTAGTAACAACAAAACTCAACACAGCCGTGGGAATCAAAGTTTCTCATCACTCCAAAACACCGATCGAAAGTTAGGCAAAATATCCATAATTTATCTACAAACAAGAGCTTTTTCTTTCAGTACAAAAAGGTTTTTACTTCCTTGTCTCAATTCCGTTGGCTTAAGAGCTAGTTTCGTTTGATTTCATTTTTATTTTGCTTTCGAAAGTGTGTAGTGGAGTTGGTTTGTATAACAATCGGCAATTTCATGATGTAAGCTATTGGACATTATTCGATCAGTTTATCAAGAGGTATTGTTACGATAGCAGAAGAATTAATTAAAACAGTATGAATGAGTGCCCCGCTGTGAATTGGAGACGTGTAACAGTGTCAATGGTCAGAACTATTATAATTATGACTGTAAGATTAAGAAATTCACGTTGAAGACGTCTTTATCACTGTGTCCATTGAACTACGAACTGCTTTTTTGGCAAAAAAAAAAATTGTGAAACTGTGAAGATTTATTTATAACAGCTTATACTATCATTACAGGGGTTTCCCTAATGCGACAGTTAAGACCTAAGATGTTGATAGTAGGATCTCTCTTTCATGCTTGAAGTTCAAAAGATTTTATTTTTTTATAGTCTAAAGGCTTGCGTTAAGCCGCAACTTACCTGATCTTAAAGTCTCTGATCTCACAGACAGACGACGCAAGTCGCGGCTCTGGCCGCTGAATACAACTGGCCGCCACCGCATGCCGCTTAGTGATGATGCGGCCTAAGGTTTAGCGCGCTTGCTTAGGATATGTCGGTTCACTCGTGCCTTGAAGATATACAGATTTTATGTATCGGGGAATAGAGAGGCGGGCAGTGAATTCCACAATCTGGCAGTTCGCACAATAAATGTGGAACCAAGCGCGGTTCCAGACCGTGGAATTTCAACCGTATAGCGCCATAACTCTGCTCGTATGGTTCAAAATTCTACTTTTAAAGCATCGGAACAAGACATTCCTCAAGGTTCTCGGAGGAAAGAAGTGAAGTTGTCTACACAGTGACACACCGTCATTCATCAGTATTCCTGGTCACCTTCAAGATCTCACAAATAGGGAGTAGGTCATACCTCCTACCAAATAAACCTGAGGCACTTATATCAGCCTCGCTTTACAGTAGCATTTATGTTTCAGAAGTACCTACCCAGGTAGAAACAGCCGCGTGAGTCCAATACCTTGTTAAAAAAATGTGTCATCATCTGCCTAACCTTTTGCCAAATATGTTGGAGTCGACGTCTAGTCTAACTGGATGCAGTTGGATACCAATGTTTTACATGGAGCGTCTGCTTTTCTGACCTCCACAAACCAGTTACTGCGTAACACGATACCCCTTGGTAAGACTGGTTGTCAGACTTTCTGACTGCAACCACTGGCAAAATTTTGGCGAATAACAGCCGGAACGAACGGCTTACGTGCTTTCTGAGGCACGGAGGGATCTCGGTAAGAAATGAATGGTCACCCATCCCTGGAGCGACCGCGACAAGCACAGCTTCATCATGACCGATCAATTCGTACAGCATTTCATCATCATCATCATTTCAGCCGAAAGACGTCCACTACTGGACATAGGCCTCCCCAAAGGGGGGGTTTTGCCATAATCGCCACGCTTGGCAGGCGGGTTGGCGATCGCAGTATGGTTGTTATAAAGGCACAGAGAACGCTGCTGCCCATTCTCTGGTGAGTCCCTTAGTCGCCTTTTACGACACCCACGGGAAGATATGGGATGGTGCTATTCTTTATGTCCGACACCATACGGTACAGCATTTAACAAGCCATGAACCCATAGCACGTGTTAAAAATGTAAGTTAAGCAATTAAAGATTAAATAATTTCATTCTATTTCACACCTTATTGTCTAACAATAACTCTAATTAGGAACATCACCCACCGACCCAAATGAGTGAAATTGGGTGTGGTCATGCAGCAGCTCTTCAACGCAACATTAGTTAAGCGCATTGTGTGCGTGCGCGCATTACCCAACCATCTGTTGCGAATTATATCAACTATTGTTGACGCCAAGAAATAGTGCCTAGTTAAAAGTTTTGGCATATCATGTGGGATTGCGCCAAGTATGAAGTACTTAGGTAGGTAGGTATTGTTGGTTAATGATTTAAATTAGTCGGTTAAATGACTGATCTTATGAAGAGAGGGGCCTATGTCGTGCAGTGAACTGCGATGAGTTTGTTGAACATGTAGTAAAACTGCCCTTGCGGAGCCTAGGGATTCGGGTGTTATTCAGTAGAAAACAAATACAAAAATGTTCAAGTGAAGTCAAAGAATTTATTTGAATTAAACCATTTACAGGCACTTTTGAATTGTCAAGGAGTCGGTCGGTTAGTCAGAAAGTTGAAGCTAGTTGCTCGTTCCAAAACGTAAGTAGGTCTTTATGGAGAGGAACGAACAAGAAACTCCACACGGATACTCTTTTAAATCATTTTTTTTTACAAAATACTTACAGCAATGCTATTCTGTTACAATCTCCCTCGGTGAACACCTAGGTGAAGTGAGCTGTCATCCGTCGCAAAGCTAGGGATTGACAAAGCAGACGGACGGATGACAGCTCACTACACCTACCTGGGTGTTCACCGAGGCAGATTGTATCAGAATAGACATACTGATTAACTACTTTATTTATTTCGAGACTAGATATTTTAATTGGCATCTCCATTTGTTTGGCATCAAACAGATAATTCCCGTATTAGAAGACTTCTTTTCTTTTCTCCTCGTCCTCTTCCTCTTTTATTTACTTTGTTCAAATCGTAAAAAATATAAAAGCATTATAAAATTCTATCGATTCGTTTTCTAAAAAATCTCAAAAAATTATGCAAATGTGGGCAAAGGCACAAACAGCCAGACCTGGAACACCTACCATGCAAATATTTGTATGACCTACAGGTAAACAAAGCAAATACAGTTAAAAAACTAAGCATACCTACGTTATCATACGTATAAATAGATAACTACTAATTAATTGCAAAGTATCAACTCAAAAAAACAATTTCTAATATCGTAATCGATATTAATCGATCTACAAGTCATAATAATGACTGTCTGATAATTGTTTCATTACAACGTAGTCAGTTACTGATCACCTTTGACGTTCGACACACATGAACTGGATCAGTCGGTTGCAGCACACTAACACATTGTAATCTTATAGATACTGAGTGCCACAGTTCATGAAGCAGAAAGTAATATGTCCTTTTGAATTATTATAACTAAACTATGAAAAAACACACCGTACGACTTCTGTACATGTCGATTTTTTATTACATACGCTACCACACCACAGACAATGATTCGCACGAAACTGACTACATGATGTGCACCACATAAATACCTACTAGGTATGTTACAGAGAGCCATGAACCCTTTGAATTACCTTTGGAGTTCTTGCCCATTCCTCTCTAAACAAAATTACCTTTTGAAAGAGGGAACTAGATTGAATTCTTGGGCTGTGATCCCCAAGACGCCTGCCAACCGAGAGGACTATGAATCCTGCCAACAGTGGACGTATTTCGATTCTGATGATGATGATTATTAAAAAAAATAATTTGTCTCTGTAATTTTCTCCTTGAAAACAAGGAGATAATTCGTAAAAGTATCACTGGAGTAACGGATAAGTTTGCAAAATACCTAATTAAGTAGAAATGATGGCTGACAGGTCATGTTTGTTGATGAAATTTATAAACAGAGAAATGTTATTATCATATAAATGACTTGTTCAATGATAATTTTTGATTTCTTATTAATATTGTTTTGGACTAAATATATTATTTTCAATTAATTTTATTATAATTTAAATTTGACACTTGAAAGTTTATAAATTTGCTATTGTTTGACATTTTACTCTACATTGTATCTTGTAATTGAATTTGTACGCCATAATTGGCAAAACATGTACGTACATTTATATAATTTTAATACCCTGCATGCCCGACTAGTCGGTGTGTAAACGCATGTTTATTGACAAATAAATTATCTTTTCACTTTTCTTGCTCAAAAAGGCCGTCATTGTAGCATACCAGAGCGGGGATAAAATAGCATTTCATCCTCTAGGGGAAATCGTTTTTTTTTTAATTTTTGTGTGTCAAATATGACAATGAGCCTACAAAAACGAAACAGTCTTTAGTCATAAGTAGAATAATCATGAATAAAGACTCGACTTATTACTGTTTCATAAAAAAAGATCCTCATTTTAATTTTGAAAATGGAACTAAAATCGGCGATCTCTGGTAGAATGCATGCAATGTGTTGCGGCTACAGAAGAAACAAAAAAAAAGACATTGGCGCGAAATCTTTATAATTTTTCTCTAATTGCAAATTGAATTGGTAGTGACCGTAATTAATTTCTCGCAATCGTAGTGAAAAGTATAGTGTAACACACGGCGCTAAAACCCATTAAAACTTGGTTTCTATTTACTCCCTCGCTAAAGCTCGGGAGTAAGAGTACCTCGTATATAATGGGTCATTTTAGCTCCTTGTACAACAATCTACTATTATCTTTAACAGATTCTGATGACTTTTGCATCAGATGAGTCATTGAGCGAAAACTACCTAAATGGACATCACTGACTTTTTTTTTAAATTAAATTAATAGGCTTGCGTTTGACCGCATTTCACCTGATCATTAGTGATGATGCGGCCTAAGTTGGAACACGCTTGCCTAGGATGAACCGGTTCACTCGTGCCTTGAAGATACCCAGATTATACTTGTCAGGGAACAGAGAGGCGGACAGCGAATGCCACAGTCTGGCAGTTCGCACAATAAATGTGGAATCAAAGCGCTTGGTTCGAGACCGTGGAACTTCAACCTTTTGGCTTTTTTATAAAGGTACCTATTTTAACAACATTGCAGACTTTTGCAATATCTGAGGATCGAATCCCACAACCAGAAGTCCTACTTACGATCACTAGAACATCGACACTGTTAAGTTATAATCATCAACTTCCAATTATGTAAACGAGCATAGAGAACACCACGCCACAAAACCCATGCTCTCACGCCAAAATCGCAACAAACATACACAAAAATTATAATGAATTTAATCAGATTATCTTGGGGTAAAAAGTGTTAAGCCTTCTTCCCGCAAGATGGCGCGGTTGCGTCATGATGTCATAATGCCGATCATTACGCGGGATCCGTGTCAACGCTGTGAAGTTTTCGTGTGTAGTGATGTGACTTTTGGGTATCGATATCGCAGCACAACATAGATAGGTAATAAGGGCCATTTATTTCAAATAAACCATTTACAGGCACTTTTGGATTGTCAAAGAGTCAGTCAAAAAGTTGAACCATAGTTGTTCGTTCCAAGCAGAAGGTTTCTATGGAGAAGAACGAGCAAGAAACTTCATGGACACTCTTTTAAAATCGATGATTCCCGATCAGTAACGATCATTCCCGATCAGTAACACCCCGTTGTCAACACTGTTGACGATCGAAACTTTATTTTTCAGTGTTACACATACACATGCTTAATTCAAGAATCAACGTTCAGGAAATAAAATATGAAACAAAAACGTACGTAAGTCGAATTGACAACCTCCTCATTTTTTCAAGTGGGTAAAAAATCTTGTCAGAAATGTAAATTTAATTGAGGTGGTATGACAAATTGAAACTGCGATTTGAATGCGAACTTGTCTAAAAATTACAAAAATTACCTCTCTGGTTGCATTAGCATACAACCATTACAATATTGACGACACGGTTGGCTCAGTGGCTGAGCGAGCGATTCCCGCCCAGGGTAAACATTTGTGTGATGAGCACTTGTGTTTGCCTTGTGTCTGGGTGTTGTTTATCTATAATATGTATGTATTTACAAAAAAAAGAAAAATGTATTTGTGTATGTATATCAGCTGTCTGACACACATAGTACAGGGTCTCCCTAGTTTGGGGTCGGATGGCCGTGTGTGAAAAATGTCCCCACATATTATTATAAAAAAAAAAAAATATCTACAATACCTAACGTTACATCCAAACAGACTATAGCTGTATCACCGACTCTCCACACCACTAGTTCAACGTTCCCACATCTGTGCGCGCACAAAATAGAAGCGAACACTTTTTTGCGCGCAAGTAACCGGAGCAAATTCTCTACTTATCATTTACATAGATCAGTGCACGCGAACATATTTCTATAATAATACACTTCTTAGCATTATTATTACATTTAATTCAGTCGGAAGTTCGACTAGGAAGTGTTTAGGTACGTGAGAAGATTTTCGTGTCATGTCTATTGATAAAGTTATTAAATTGCTCAATAGCTTAAATGAGATGATGCGTTTAGGAGTACTAGACTCAGTGTTTGCCTTGTTAGAGTTGAAAATATCGAAGGCTATGTAAGTCAGACAGATCCCAATTGGACAACTTCGACGTTATTTTTTTCGTTGGTTGGGTTTTATGAGGCCCGACGGCTGGCCTATTCTTGGGCCAATGAATTACCAAACAACGTGGCAATGCTGCCAGCCTGTTGGGCACGTGTCCCGTTGACAGAGATGTGGAGGAGTTATATTTGATACCCTATGAGCTACCTGTCTATTTTTTAATTGTAGTAGATACATAATATTATTATTTTTATTTTTTAGTTTTGGACTTAATAAATTCTGGTGATGTTAATAAATGTAAGTAGCTTAACATATTATTGCCGCTCGTTGTAGTGCTCTATGGGGGAGGCCTATGTTCAACAGTGGACGTCTTACGGCTGATGATGATGATAATAAACATATTATAAATTAAATTCTAAAGTCAGCCCTGAATTTGTGTTCGTTATAGCTTTCTCAGAAAACACTGTACGCATTTACATACGATTTTCAGCAATATATATATGTCGCAGCAAGCGATAATTTAGCGATAAAGAGGATTCAAATTGATTATTGTAGTACCTACAGAAGAAATGGTAAACGCCGTGACGTCAGCTGTCGGTTAAAATGGCGCCATGTGGACAGAGTCGTGTTGGAGAGTGGGGACCGTGACAAGCTCACTTTTGCTCGAGACACCAAGCAAGACACTCATCTAGTACGAAACTGTCGGTTTACCTATTTGAATTGTATTGTACGATCACATTTAATAAAGTAAGGTTGTTAGTACTGCATTGAATATTGTTATTCTACAATGAACCCGATACCACCGAACCCAAACGATGTCGGCGCTACCGCTCAGCCATACCTGGCGCCGACATATAGGAATTATCTGGACAAGTAATAATTTACAAACTCATTTATTCGGATGAAGTTGCGGGCAAAAGACTAGATTTTTTATAATAAAAAAACAATTGACATTCGATGGGTAACCAACCGACAATAACGTATGACATAATCAAAGAAACTTTTACAACTCCTGTCATTTGGTAATGTAGAATTAACAGGTAACAAGGATACTTTTTATCATTAAAGAGTTACATTACACTTTAGCTATACAATTCCAGTTAATTCAAGGAAATGTAAAGAAGAATCAATAAACGCTTCCACGCAAGTCTTCCTGTGAATACTCAATGAAGATAAATGATTACCGCTACTTTCTAGCTGTCCACTGCTGAAGCATGATTGAATATCCACAAGAGGGCTAGTTAGGGTCGGGTCAAAGGGCGCGTCTGTTGATAGGCGGAGCGGTCGTGAGGAGGAAGCTACGGAAAAATTATTCGATGGTTTAGGTAACCTGTATAACTACCAGTGTTGACTACCGTACCTGCGTGAGGTCCTAGGTTAGATTCCCAGGACAGGCAAAATGTTAAAACATTTTTTTCATATGGAATTTTTCAATAGCGGTCCAGCGTTTGAAAGTCGGTGGTGTGGCCACACCACACCAATAGATGATCAAGTGTGAAACCAACCAGATAACAATTGCATGTGACTTTTCATTAAAGCTCCTATTTATTTTACGTTTAATTCTATATATAATAATTAATAAATATAAGAATTTATTTATTGTAAAAAAGAGATTGTAGACAACCAATTAACTTAAAACTAGTAATCTATTTTGAATACAAAACATAATAGGAGCATCTGCAGCCGAACTAGGTGAAACCTGTATCTCGGCATGGCTCTCAGTTTTTTGTTGGTGTCGTAATTTAAGCTAACGAGTACTTGCAACATTATTTAGACTAAGGGAAAAACAAAATAAATTAAGCTAAAAATTAAGTGAGTGTGTGGTGTATGTTTGGAGAGGGGTATATGACTGTTAGGATGTGTTAGTTAGTGCATGTAATGATGTATGAAATAATGTGTGTGTGGGGGTGTAATGTTTGAGTAAAGTGGTAAAGATATATTTAAGAATAATATATATTTTTAAACTTGCACAAAGAATTCTTTACTCTGGTACGATTAATAGTCTTTCTGTGTCATCATAATTTAATTTCAATAAATACTTTTTTACTCTGTTTTTGCAACGAACCCTACTAGGAGGGTAAATATCCAATATAGGGTTAATTTTATTATAGACATGGGGACCCAGAAACACAAAAAATCTTCTAATAAAAGAAGTTTCAGGTTTATGTTCACGAGTACACAATAATTATTGTTTCCTACGCCTATGTTTAAGGTTGTATAGTCTCTCATTAAGTTTCTTGAACTGCTTTTGTGATTTGCAGCGACAAGTCAATAATGCATTATATGTTAACATGACGGGACACCTTGGATGGAGCAGCAAGCAAGCCGAAGCTGCGGTGGTGAGCGTTAAAACCATCTGCGACGATAAGCTCACGTGGGGCCTCCCAGACCCCGCAGCGCCGGAGCCGTGACAGAAACAATGCTTGTGCATGTTGCATGCATGCTTGCATGTTTCATGCTTGTTTGCACGCTGCATGCTTGCTTGCATGCTGTATGCTTGTTTGCATGCTGCATGCCTGCTTGCATGCTGCATGCCTGTTTGTATGCTGCATGCCTGCTCAGGATTTGGCGAGATGAAGCATCAGGAGAAATGAAAGAAATGGGAGGAGGCCTCGGTCCAAGAAGAGGACAGAAAAAAAAATGTTACATATAAATTGTGTAAGAAATCGAAAGTCTAATCGTGTTCTCTAGCACTAAATTGTGTCTTCTCCTAATACCTATCTAAATTGCACTGACATCTGACATACAATTCAAGTCAAACGGAGTACTTCAAGATATCAATCTCCGATACTTACATAACCTTTTGTTTTGACAATGCATTACAATATAATAAATAAGTATTGGCCTACTTTTGTAAGGCATCATTATTGTAAGACTGTCAAATACTATCAATCCGTCAATTGGTTGGAGATCATTAATTTTGGCACGTATTTGGTTGGTTGACGACTGGAGAGTGTAGGATGTTATGCTGATAGCATATGACTCTAGAGATTTGAAGTAAAATGTAAATGTTCAATGCGCTGGACTGACCAGGTTAGCACCATTTCTTTCTTTTTTTGTTCCGGTGTGGAAAATCCAGATGTATGTCTCCCGCCCTGGGGCGGGCGATAGGTGGTTTTTAGTCAGTAGGAGTCTGACAGACAGACTTCTACCACACCCGCGACACTCCATAGAAACGAAACGATGTAATTGCCTACACTACTACTAAAATGGCAGACTGTACAGATACGTGCGTGTGTGTGCGTGTCTACGCACCGCAGTTTCCAGAGCAGTCGTTCGTCGCGGGGAGAGGTGAGGAACGGTTTCAGAGGGAGGCGGAGCGTGTCTCTACAGTACGGTAGTACTAATATTTGTACTGTGCTCCTACTGACAAAAAACCATCCCGATGTTCCATCTCATACCTACGTCGGGGGTTGCGGAAACTGAAGATACTTCCGCAACTCCCGAGACCAGATCCGCACCACACTCAACATAAATATTGCCGAAGCGGTTCACGTTGCTGAAAGCCGGCGCAGATGGCGCAACATCGTCCATGGAATGTTGGTTCCCTGCTGGGTCACAACCCTCAGCATTGGGGAAACAACGCATGGAGGAGGAGGTACTGCATTAATAATATATAGGTATCGGCGCGTGACATTATTGAATAATGAAAATCAGTTAATTTTGAGAGTTACTTTATGATTTATTTTGTTATTTTTTTATCATTGGCAAACTATTGTTATTTTTTTTAACGATTAATCGTTTTGTTGTCGACTAAATGGTGATTTAAACTTAGATCGGGTAACACTGAATGGGGTTTGTGAATGTCATGGCGTCGGAGCACTCGGAGCTGATCACTTTTGATGCAGTCGTCGCGCGGTGCACACGCACAAATCCATTGGCTCTAATTTCAAGTTGTTAAATTATTGTAACTTGATTTAATCAGTGTTAATCATTGCAATCCTTACTCTTTATTGTAAAGTTTTGTCACAATGCTTTTACGAGTAAGTACCTTAACTAGTTGACTCATTTTGCGAGTATTGTTGTCTGAACACCTGCAACGTTACACGCCCAAGATGGAAAACCAAGAGATAACGAATCAACAGCGACACGTGGTGTCACAGCCGCTCGATACCCCGATATATACAAATATTCTCCTAACTGAATTTCGGTCACGACGGCCAAATCTCAATCTAAACCTAGTACCTACGTAGGAGATATTATAGTGCACAAGTGTAATGCAACTGGTGCACTCTTTCTTCCCTCATTCCTATAGTCCGATGAGACGGCAATCTGTCACGATGACGTAGCTTAACCGGTCGATCAGTATGACTTTCACTCAGCTTCGAGCTCCTGAAGTTAAGCACCTACTGCTGTAAGTCAATATTTTATATTAGAAATGTGCAGATTATGACTTTGGCCGACTAGCCGATTAGTCGGTAGTAAAGAGGCCGACTAGTCGGATAGGCCGATCACTGTTTCGGGGATTTCCGTGACGCTTCGTTTACAGCTGATTCGCGTGCAAATCACAACCGCCGCCGAGCGTGTCGGATTTTTATTAGAGAGAAACAAGCAGGTAGTTTTTATAGAGGAGATTACAAGCAAATAATTTTAGAATGATTGCCAAAGGTTACTTTGCTTCACATTTCAAAATGTTTCATTCCTAGAAGTATTAAAGATAGCCGACCTATTCTCAGACCAAAATATAAACAAAAAAGTCATAAAAACCGGTAAAGCCGTTGCAAAGGTGTTCGATAACACTGTGACACGAGATTTTTATACATAATTATTAGAAGTTGAACAAATAAGGTTTTTATTTAATGTAATTTCCCCTGCATAGATTTTATTGAGAAATACATACAAAGTAAGGGTCGCCGCACACATGCCACACACGACAGCCACAAACGCAGCCACGAGAAGCTAGAAGCGAAGCGCGACAGCCACTTGTGGCCGGTGATCGACACTTGTGGTCGGTGGCTGCTACTTTTATTACCCATATAATGAACTCTGACGAAGAAGGTTTAGGGAGAAAAGGGTTAGGAATAGCGCAAATGGCGTGTGGCAGCATTTTGTGTCGGCGTTTAGTGGCCGGTGGAGTCCATATAAAATGTATGAAAACTACAGGAAATATGCCGGTTGCGTCGTTTTGTGGTTGTGGTCGGTGGCCGGTGTGCAGGGACCCCAAGAAGCCAGATAGTCGGCGCTCTTTGCCGAATAGTGGCGAGATGTGCTGTTGGTGTAGGAAAAAACAAATTTAAAAAATCTCTTAACATAACAAGCCATTTACCATCCCAAACCTTCACCTTATCGGGAGAATTTTCCAAAATGGCGGGTGTACGTAACGGATGCGACATTACACAGCGATATTGTTACAGAATCTCACGTAGCATCGCTTGCGCAACTCCGCCTACCGGACGATCTGGGGACATGATACGGACAGGATGCCAGATCGCAGCTAAATTAATGAAGACTATTCTTATTTTATGGTTGTAAGAGAAATCAGAAAACGATGGTTAGATTAGTTTTAGTAGGTTCATACGTAGGATATACATACCTACATTTACATGTGTTAAATGATTCCTTCATAGAATTTGTTTCAGTTAAACCATTCACACGCTCCCAAGAACCTGCTGCACCCACAGCCCGAGCTGTCGCACTGTTGAACTCTGCTCACCCAGCACATAGATCTGGATATCTTCCATGGTAAAACGTATTATGTGTGTAAATCTTTACATTTATTCTTAAGTAGTATCATAAGTTAGTTAAGTTTAGTCATAAGATAATTAAAATGTAAGCAATTTGGTCGCAAGCACTGTCAGCTTATGTTTTTAAATAAATAATTAAATAAGAAGTCGGTTAGTTAGTCAGAAAGATTCTCGTTCCAAAACGTAGGTAGGTCTCTATGGAGAAAAACAAGCAAGAAACTCCACGAACACTATTTTCGATCATGTTTTTACACACTCCTGGTAACATTATTCTTATCTTCCATATGTAAAAACAATTTTGGTGAAGAGCAATTATTATTACACTACTTACTGTTTGTCCGTAAGTAAATAAATAAATTCATAAATAAAATAAAGTTATAATAAGCCATGACAGTTCACAGATGATTAATCTCAACTGACAGCGCCCGTTCATAAACATGACGTGGCTTAAAGATCTTAAACTCAAGAGAATAGGGTATAGCAGACTAGCTACTGTTACGCGATCGGTGGCTAAGCCACAGCATGGCTCAGGGTATAGCAGTTCACTAAATAGTGAAAAGATGTAGGGTATAGCAGTAGAAGTGTGTGCAGATAGCCAATGAGGTGGACCGACGACCAGAATAAGATTGCTGGACGAGGTTGGATGGAGAAAACCCAGGACTGAAGCGAATGGCGTATAATACTGGATGCCCACACTTGGCATTGAGTGACAAAAGGCTTAGATTAAGAAGAAGAAGAAGAATTAACACAGCATGGCCTAAGCCTAATTACAACACTGCGCGAACACTATTATGCGCATACTAGACCTAACTTTTACCGAAGAAATTTCAACTAGGAAATTCCAAATAATACTGTCTTTAACTCGAATAATATTAAAGAAAACCTTTCAAATCGATTAATTGATAAATGTTATTACGAGTATTTTGTACCTAACAGTTATTTTAATTAATAATTCGTAAGAGTTAAGAATTCAATTAAAATGTTTTCAATAATTTTGGACCATCTGTTTTTGAGATTCATCATTATCATCATGTCAACCTTTTGACGCCCACTGCTGGGCATAGGTCTGGGCATAGGTCATGCTTGGCCGATGTATGTAGCGATTCGCAGTAGGTGATATGGTACTCAGAAGGACGCTGCTGCCCATCCTCTGGTCAATATACCTCTGTCGTCTTCTACGACACCCATGGGTAGAAATTGGGGGTTTTTGAGATTAGCCGGAACAAACAGTTAGACAGACAAAATAAATGAGTTTTTATTTGGTAGGTTTAAGTACCTACCGTATAAACTTCCATATTGCATTTAGTAAAAAGAAGTTATTTCGAGATTAGAAATAGACACTGATGAGAAATTACTGCACCAAGATTTTCTCCATCCCGTAAGTATCACCATAGCAACACTGTTTCAAGGTGTTTCCTTTTTCAATTACAGCCACAGTATTAGATAATTATTAAAATTCCTCAGTTTTTCTGACACCCGACCGCAGCTTGCGTACGACATTTATATTCATCTTTTCACTTTGCGACACCGCTGCGTAAGCGCCGCAATTTGTCAACTGTAATTAAATTTAATAAAGAATAGGAAAAAAAATAGCATGTTCAAAGAAGTTGAAATTCTAATTCCTTTATTCTTGGGTACCTAAAGAGTATTTTCAGGCATTTACAATATTTTTAAAACCCCGCTATATAAAGTGAATAGTTTAACGAAAAGCTCATTATTTTAGAACGAAACGGCGACTGACAGTAACAGTGACACTGACAGCCGCCGTTTCGCAGTTCTTACACTGAAATTGCATCGTTTTATGGGAAATAATATCACAAAAAATGATATTTTTTTCCCAAACACTTGTCTACCAATATTAGATCCGTTAACGTCGCTTGTCACTTTCTTTTTTTATAAACACAAAATGGGCATCGAGATGAAACGAAATAGTATTATTTTCATTTCGTAATATTTTAATTATGCGGGGGTTTAAAAGTAAGTATGCTAAGCTATATCAATCTCATCCTGGTAATGTATTCTTCACATTGGAACAAATTTTAAACCCTCTAAATTATTTTTTTTCATACAAATGAATGCATCTCGCCATGATTTTTCTGTCATTTTCAAATTTTGTGATCCAAAAATACTGTTGTGATAATAATAGTGCATAAGAAGAGTTCGTGCCTAAGTATAAGCCGTGCGGGTGATCGGTCTGGTTAAGCTACGCTTGCCGCGGTCGGTCCGTGGATGGGTGAATTTTCATTTCATACCTAAATTCCGTCTGTCACTCGTTACAGCACCATGCTGAGATAGGAGCCTTTTGGCCTCGTACAGGACCAATTTTCGTTTCTTTTTTTTTAATTATGTTATTTTAGTGTGTTTTTGTCCTGGAGGCGAATAAATGCTTTTTCTTTCCTTCTTTCTTTTTTTTCGATTTTTGAAAGCTGTTATGTGTAGGCAGAGCCCAGAAAATTAGACAATCAGTTTTACTCCTAAGACTAAGACAACTAAGGCGTAAGATGCCGGCCGCGAATAGCTCCACCCCATTTCTACCCGTGGGTGATGTGCAGCAGCGTCTTTCTGAGTACCGTAACACCTATTGCGATCGCCAACATTTATTTATTTATATCTACTAACACATACATTTCTTTACAGATAAGACCCAAGCTCACAAAAGTAGTCATAAATTGCTAATTCTCCAGTCCCAAGTAACGGGTCTGGGTAAAAGTTACACAGTGGGCAATATACTAAGTGTCACCCTCTCGAATTCCGCCAAAGAACAAGAAAATATGTCCAAACGCAGAGAAACACTATTTAGTATTAATAGTTAACATGTTCGGCCAAGTTATATGGCTATATGGAATCCCCACTTGGGGAGCTGCTGCACCTATGCCCAGCTGTGGGCGTCTAAAGGTTAACATGATGATTGTTTGGTGTAAAATGTTAAATATTGTAGGGTTCTAAAGACATCGGGGTTTAGGACAATATAATATAATATAATATAATATAATATAATATAATATAATATAATATAATATAATATAATATAATATAATATAATATAATATAATATAATATAATATAATATAATATAATATAATATGTGGGGACATTTTCACACACGGCCATCTGACCCCAAACTAGGGAGACCCTGTACTATGGGTGTCAGACAGCTGATATACATACACAACATACATTGTTTTGTTTGTAAATACATACATATATAGATAAACAACACCGAGACACAAGGCAAACACAAGTGCTCATCACACAAATGTTTACGCTGGGCGGGAATCGAACCCGCAACACGCTGTGCAGCAGTCGATCGCTCAGCCACTGCGCCAACCGTGTCGTCATAACGTGTCGTCATAACAATGTGTGGGTTGCGTCACATGTGTCAAGCGACCCTGAGTAGGTTGCCAGAACGTGTGGACACGTACCAAATACCACGATCGAACGGCCAAGGTAAAGCTACGCTTGCCGCGGTCGCTTGGTGGATGGGTGACCAATGACCATGCATTTCATACCGAGACTTTTTCGTAGATTTGACAATCGTTATGGGTAGTCAGAACTCAGAAGCCAGAAAGTTTGACAGCCAGTCTTACCAAGGAGTATCGTGTTAACCAGTAACTGGGTTGTGGAGGTCAGATTATTATAGACAGTCGCTCCATGTATAACACTGGTATTCAGCTGCATCCGGTTAGACTGGAAACCGACCCCTATAGGTACAGACGCCAGCACATCAAGCCATACCTAACTGTCAAATTTTCCCAATTAAATATGAACCTTAGGCTTTTGTAATAAAGCTGAAAATCTATCAAAGAAATGTGCCAGATTGTAGTAGCTTGATGTGCCTCTGTACATAGTAAGGAAAAGGCTAACCAGATGACTTGTTACTCCAATGGACATCACGAAATCTTTTAAATCTTATATATATATATAAAAGAAAGTCGTGTTAGTTACACTATTTATAACTCAAGAACGGCTGAACCGATTTGGATGAAAATTGGTGGGGAGGTAGCTTAGTTTTTTGTAGGGTAAGTGTAGGGTAGGTGTAAGGTAGGTGTAGGGTAGGTGTAGGGTAGGTGTAGGGTAGGTGTAGGGTAGGCGTATGGTAGGCGTAGGGTAGGCGTAGGGTAGGCGTAGGGTAGGCGTAGGGTAGGCGTAGGGTAGGCGTAGGGTAGGCGTAGGGTAGGCGTAGGGTAGGTGTAGGGTAGGTGTAGGGTAAATGTAAGGTTGATGTAGGGTAGGTAAGTAGGTAGATAGGGACAGGACAACGTCTGTCGGGTCAGCTAGTAATAGATATTATATATCCCCTTGTTTCGCAGACAGAAATTTCATAGAATTTCGTTTCCCAGAAAATGTTTCACATAATATTTGGTTCTCGTATTTTTATTTCGACTATTATTGTTTCAAAGACTATTTACTTCGATGAAAAATATTTCACAGAAACATAATTCAGTGAATTTTTAATGACATTTTTTTGTTTAACAAACTTATCAAACAGTAGAATTATTTTTAACGAAATTCCATGGAAAAATACAACAAACAGTATTTTTCCATGGAATTTATTTCAACGAAAATGTATATTAATAGACAATAACAAAAATGTTGTCTTAAAAGTCAATATGTTGTGCCAAAGTTAATGACAGAAACGAATCGCTGCAAAACCGAGTCCACGTAGTTTTGTCTGCCCTACCCCTAGAGTGTAATTTAAATCTGCGTAGGCGTAGGAGCAGGTGGTTTTAACGCCTGCCACCGCGGCTGAGGCTGGCCGGCGAGGCCGGCTAGTAAGCCGAAGCTGCGGTGGTGAGCGTGAATACCATCTGCGACGATAAGCTCGCGTGGGACCGCCGGAGCCCCGCAACGCCGGAGCCGTGACAGAAACTTGCATGATGCATGCTTGCTTACATGATGCATGCTCGCTTGCATGATGCATGCTTGCTTGCACTCTGCATGCTTGCTTGCACGCTGCATGATTGCTTGCACGCTGCATGCTTGCTTGCACGCTGCATGCTCGCTTGCAAGCTGCATACTTGCTTGCAAGCTGCATGCTTGCTTGCATGCTGCATAGTTTCTTGCACGCACGCGCAATAGGTTTGGTTAGAACTGAGACTCCCATTCTTGGAAATGAGTTTTATAGGTATTAAATAAAAAATTAAAAAGTGTAAAGGATATTTGATTTGTTATTCTATGATATGATTATTCTAACAATAAACTTTATGTGAAACAAAAATCAATGATTCAAAAATCTTGAAAGTAAGTAGGTATTCTGCGTATTGATTATTCTATGAAAAGAAATTATGAGAAAAATTTTATTTGAATCGAAATTCTATAAAACTATTACCTATGAAACAACGTACAACCATACTTAACTATTAGGTATTACGAGTACAATTGTTACGGCCACTCATCACACATCAATGAGCATTTTTTTTATATTCACGAATGAATCGCACAGTCGTCAATCGTGTAAATATGTAAAAAAATAAACATATTTATATTTAATTTACCTAAGATCTGCAATTCATGATCTCAGTAAAAAATAATAGGTATTTGCGTTTTAATAAAATAATATTTAAATGAATAATAAAGAATAAAAACCTATTACTATTAAACTAAACAACGAATACACAAATACAAAACACAAATAAAATAAATAAATACAAAATACAAAAAATCCTCCACATCGCCGTCATCTGGGATTTTGCCCAAGATACTGGCCAAGGTAAAAACCAGCTCTTGGATCACGGAAAATTGTGTCAACCATTCCTTCTGGACATTTCCTTATTTTTTTAATTTCCGTATTTGGTTAATTGATACTCAAACTAACGAATGTATCTAAAAATATGAAAATCTTCCAAATCTTTCTTGGAAAAGTCGTTTGCATCGCAACAGTTACACTTTTAACCTTAAGGACAGACAAATAACAACAATCTTAATACAATTCTTTTAATAACAGTTATTTGTAAACGTTTCGTAGCGTCAAACCGTTGACATTGGCGGGTTGGCAAAGGGACCGCAAATTAAAAGGATTTAATTAAACTTTCGTCAAAGTTGCGCTAAACAACGGTTAGTTTAATTTTTGATGGAATGTTAATTTTAGTTATTTTTGTAAGGTCGGACTCCTGCCGAGCTAGATAGGAAAGTAATGGAAGGTAGAAATCTGAAGAACGGCAACTAAGGGTAGGTAATACAACGTTATCAATGGAACGTTAACATTATTGTAAATGCCGATTTGAAAGGCGGATCCGCCAAAATGTAACTACCCTAATGACCAGGGATTTTTTTTGACGTGTGTAAATTAAATCGTGTTTAAAACATTTCCTTATCTATATAGAGCATTTAAGCAGATTACACAAAACAAAAAAAACACAAGACAAGCACAGAAAGCACACAAAATATACAAGATCTTTATTCTATTCAATAATTTATGGAGACTTAAAGCTCCATTAATTGTTTAATATTATGTACATATGTAACTCTACGTATCTATAAGTTTACATGCTATGTCATCATCATCTGCCAGCCTTTTCCCAACTATATTGTAGTCTGTTTCCAGTCTAACCGGATGCAGCTGAATACCAGTGTTTTACATGGAGCGACTGTCTATCGGACTTCCATAACCGTTACTTGGTAACACGTTACCCCTTGGTAAGACTGGTTGTCAGACTTTTTGGCTTCTGATTACACATAACAACTGCCAAAGATCCAACCAATCGGGACCAATGGCTTTCCGAGGCACGAAGGGAACTCGGTATGGAATTGATGGTCACCCATCCACAGACCGACTGAGGCAAGCGCAGCTTAACCTTTGACCGATCGATATGTACGGCTTTTACTTAGTCACGAGCTAGGGAGCTCGAGCTAGGGGGCTAGCATGCAAACTAGGCAATTTGCATGCTATATATCTTTAGCAAAACATGTACCTACTCACTAATTTGAATGTCACACCTCTAATACCATGTTTTGATGCAAATAAATGAATTTGAATAATTCTAAGAATTGTTTATCTTTAAATGAATACCAAGGGGTATCGTGTTACCCAGTAACTGGGTTGTGGAGGTTCGATAGGCAGTCGCTCCATGTAAAACACTGGTATTCAGCTGCATCCGGTTAGACTGGAAGCCGACCCCAATATAGTTGGGAAAAGGCTAGGCAGATGATGTTTATATTTAAATGAATACACTATCTAAGTATTTATATTATACACATAAGAAATTTATGTGGGATAATCAAAAGTAGCCGGCCCCAACATACTAGTAGGCAAAAGTAGCCGGCCCCAACATACTAGTAGGCAAAAGTAGCCGGCCCCAACATACTAGTAGGCAAAAGGATACGCGCATGATGACACCTAAGTACCTAAATACCAATTAGTAACTTACAAAAGAAATGCCAATCTGCCAACCTTGACAACCTCCACACCTAATTGAATATATTATATTTAACTATACATTATCACATTATACTTGTCCGATTATTAGCCGAGCCAATCTCCTAACGACGCCCACGTGACAGCATGTCCAATCAGACAGACAGATGGACGGACATGTGTCAGTATTATTAGTTACCTTGAACTATTGAGACAGACTCATTAAGGAATAAGGGTTTAGCAATAACTTTGAAATCCATGAAACATTGGTTAAGTTCTCCTGCTGTTTCTTGGGTCCAGGGGCGGCAGACTCGAGGACATTTGTCGCCACCTACACAAGTCAGGACCCGAGAAGCACCGCGTAGTTTTCTCTAGATGTCGCGGAGGAATCCAAAACCTCATCACCATCATCATCTTTTCATCCGAAAGACGTCGACTGCTGGACATAGGCCTCCCCCAAGGGGAGGTCTTGCCATAATCGCCACGCTTGGCAGGCGGGTTGACGATCGCAGTATGGTTGTTACAAAGGCACAGAGAATGCTGCTGTCCATTCCCTGGTGAGTCCTTTAGTCGCCTCTTACGACACCCACGGGAAGATATGGGATGGTGCTATTCTTTACGTCCGACACCATACGGACAAAACCTCACTCCCTCCTAAAACCAGAAGCGGGCACCAATCGGGGGTTGCGGAAGTATCTCCAGTTCTCGCCAAGACTGGCGTAGGTGAGATGTAACACCGTGGAAACCGCAACCTCATAAGTCAGAGGCTGGCACCTTAAGTGTTGGCCCATTTTGACACTTCGAACCGCCAACGCGAAGAATACGTGTTTTTATTTTTAATATGTTGCCCCCGCTAGGACTTTCTCTTGTATCTAAGGTGCGTTTACAAACATCTAAACTCACATACATAAACATCACCCAGGAACAACTATCTGAAGCCCATACATTTGTTCGTGCGGGAATCGAACCCACGACACGCAACCGCAACGCAGCAGTCAATAGCTCGATTCACTTTAAGTTTTAAAGATGGCTGATAAAGAAACGTACCTATCCACTAGATAGGAAACCCATTACTGATATCACCACACTGATAACACACATAGAGCCCATGACTTCAAAACGTTACGAGTTCACCGCCACAGACAGACAAACGGAGACAGCCACTCTTTATAGTGAAATACAAACAATGGCTTACTTTATGGTGTTCTAAGTCTATACACACAGTGCAATCTATGGTTCTCGTTACGTGAAGAGTTTTCTCGACCCGGGAACTGAACTGCGACCCCATAAATCAGGTGCAGTTAGTGAAGGCGTGATAATCGTTCGCTTAGTTATTTATTGGCACGAGTGTAGTATTTATTGATTTTAGAAGTATAGTATTTTTTTTACTAAGAGTGACATTTTTATTTTCAACCGACTTCAAAAAGGAGGGGTTTATCAATTCAGCTGTTGGTATTTTTTTTATGTATGTTCGGGCATAACTCCGTCTTACAATGACTGATTTGCAAAATTTTTTGTTCGAAAGGGGTTTATTCCGAAATGGTCCCGTATAAATTTTATCGAAATTGATTCAGCGCTTTTTGAAAAAAAAAAACAACGAAATCCCAAAAAAAATACAAAGACGTTTTAGTTTCTTCAATCCTTGGAGGACTTTCAATCTTTGCTTTAACTGTACCGCTGTTTCTTAATGGATTTGGGTGTTAAATTGTTAAGGCGACACTGAAAACTGGAATATTAAATAAAAAAAAAAACAAATGCCTTCAAAAGCTAAAAAGTGATAAGTAACTTCAGTACAGAACACACATTACTTTATTTTCGAAAGTCGGTGGCAAAACAACAAACAGAACATAGCCACCGCCACCGACTTAAGTAATGTGTGTTCTGTGCTAAAGTTATTTATCACTTTTTAGTTTCTGAAGGCGGTTGTTTTTTTTATGTAAATTGTAAACCTTACCATTTGCACGCCCATGTGACGGTCAAATATGGAGAACCTTTATTATAAAAGAACATCTATGTACCTATTACCCATGTTTGCAAAGAAATAAATGATTTGATTTGATTTGAAAATGAGTACAGTTTTCTGAATCGAAGTTTTTATGGAAATTATTGTTTTTTTTTATTTAATAACTGTGATGTAGGTGTATCAAACGAAACGGAGTAAGTATGGAGTTTCTTGTACATTCTTCTACATACGATCTTTTGGAAGGAGCGACTAGATTCAATTTGTCTTGTATGACGTTCAAAAGTGCCTTCTAGTGGTCTAATCGAAATAAATGATTTGACTTTTATGTAAATATCAAAATTAAACTTAGACAAGCTTTAAAATTAACTAGCGTTGAATGTTTAGTATGTTTTGGCAGATCGACCCCAATTGTTCTCACTTCAAAGGACAATTCCAGAAACTCTATAGAACTTTGCCCCACTCAATGAAAGTCATGTGCAATATGTAGCATCTTACTGTTTATTTATTGCTGATAACTAAACATTAGTCTTAGTGACTGTAGAACTTGCGGTTTCCGTTTAAATCTAAAAACAATAATGACATTGATTATAGGTTAAATTGTATTTTAGGTAAAATGAGTTTGTATTTTGTGGGTAGCTATTTCGTAATCCGCAAGTTCTAAAGAAAAACAATTTAATAGAATGGTTCTATATTTATTACAATTATTTTCATTAATTTACTTTTCTGTACATGGGTTACTTTTTCTGTACATGGGTGGGGCAGGATCTGGCATTGTCATTTATTTGATGGCTAGTGACTTTCAGATATTTAAACTCTTGGTAAAAATATAATCATCATCTGCCTAGCCTTTTCCCAACTACATTGGTATCGGTTTCCAGTGTAACCGGACACAGTTGAATACCAGTGTTTTACATGGAGCGACTGCCTATCAGACCTCCACAACCCAGTTACTAGGTAACACAAAACCCCTTGCTCTGCTTCTCAGATTTTCTGGCTTCTGATTACCCATAATGACTGTCAATGATCTACGAATGATAACCGGGACCAACAGCTTTGCCACTTGACCACGGAGCGACCGCGCAAGCGTAGCTTAACCATGACCGTTCGATACGTAGGACTTTTACATAGACACAAGCCAGTTTAATATTATAATCCTCCGTGTAGTCAACAAAAACTATTTGTTGGAAAATCCAACAAAAAAATAAATTGTAGTAAATAAACCAAATGGTTGAGCTAAGTGGTGCTGATAAGCGCGTCATGTTCGTGAACGCGCGCTGTCAGTTGAGATTGGTCATCTCTTAACTGCCATGGCTTTTATATTAATTTATTTTTCATAAGAATGTTTTGGATTTCTCTTCACTTACATTGTTTTCACATATAGAAGCAACAAGAATAATGTAACCAGGATTTTGTAAAAGCTTGATTGAAAAGAATGTCCGTGGAGTTTCTTGCTCGTTCTTCTCCATAGAGACCTACCCTGCGTTTTGGAACGAGCAACTAGCTTCAACTTTCTGACTAACTGACCCTTTGAGCCTTTGACAATTCAAAAGTGCCTGTAAATGGTTTAATTGAAATAAATGCTTTGACTTTGAGACCTTCTCAACTTAGATATACTCCATTACAATATATCGTCATCACTTGAATGCGCCACGATTGAACTAAACACCATCAGTTAATGCCTATCTCTGAAGCTTCCGACACGACGTGTCTAAGTTACTGACGATTGACACCCACTGTTAGAGAAAATAGATTTTGAAAGGATTGATTTATATTTATACTAGCTTAGCTTCTGCCTGCCACTTCGTCCGCGTTGATATATTATGCAACGGGAACTCAAAAACGGGATAAAATTGTAAAAAATGCACAGAAGGTTCTTAAAGAGAAATAAGTTGATCTCTTATTTTGCCATTAATTTCGGCGTGCTTTTACATCATTATTTATTATCTAAAAAAAATTATTGAATTTCGCATGCGTTAAATAAATTCCAGTAAATAATAATAATATGTAGGGACATTTTCACACACGGCCATCTGACCCCAAACTAGGGAGACCCTGTACTATGAGTGTCAGACAGCTGATATACATACACAAATATATTTTAAATACATACATATATAGATAAATAACACCCAGACACAAGGCAAACACAAGTGCTCATCACACAAATATTTACCCTGGGCGGGAATCGAGCCCGCAACACGCTGCGCAGCAGTCGATCGCTCAGCCACTGCGCCAACCGTGTCGTCAATATTGTATTAAATTCATTCTAATTTGTTAACAGTTTATAATCAGATCACTATACAGTAAGTTTAATAACAGAGGGCGCTCCCTTAAACCAGTTAATTAACACCGTTAAAAGATTAAGAAAAGATATCAGTACAAAAAAAAATATAAAAAGAACCAGACGCCAGGCACAGTCGCGTAAAGTCCCTGCATCTTGGAAATGTAAAGAAATGGTTCTATTGTCCAAGCTTCTTCTTGGTTACCCTTTTATCTATGAAACAATGACGAATCTACTTTTAATGTCGGCATTCCACTAAGTAGTAGATTCATCATTGTTCCGCGAGTCAGGATCTGAACCCACGACCTTACGATCGCCAGTCGACCCTTTGACCGCTGGACCATTGTTAGTTCTCTTAACTCTCCTATACGTAGAAACGTTTAGTGAGTTGCATTTAAAAGGCAACTTAATTTGCATTTGATGAAATAGGCAATTGTTCATGGAAAGTCCATGTTTACTATTTTAAACGACGATTTTTTTTCTATATTGGAATGCATAACGAGCATTTATATATGTATTTAGGCTCTTCAACAAAGAGTACACTATAACATAATAATGTTTATAGACTCATGAATGGTCCATAATGTGTAACAATACTCACGTTTCATTTAATGATACATGCCAAATATAACCAAAAGGGGGAAAGCAGAGTCGCTCAGTATCGAGCGCGACTAAAGGCGCTGTGTCCAAAGAATACTACTTTTATTTAATTTTTTCGACTAAATTTTGAAAGTTTTGGACGCAGACTGCGTCCGTTCTGCATCAGTTTTGCGTCCAAAACTCTCAAAGTTTAGTCGAAAAAATTAAATAAAAGTAGTATTCTCTCAAAATTAAAAAAAGGCGTATACTAAAAGATAGATAATAAAATTGTCTGTCAGATGGTGTAAGTTTCGTTTAATTATACCTGGTAGATTTTGTGTGATTGTCAATGTTTTGTCCGCGTCAGACACAACTTCACGTATTAATTAAACTATATAATATGAATATAATTAAAAATATTCACTTACTAAGTGATTAAGAGAATGTTCTAGTTTAACATATTATGTTTTTTTCAAATCATTTACGTGCTCAGAAGGCCAATTCTACTAATTAAGATCGTTCAAAATCTAGATGCATCTCTTTTAGCGACAATCAATGTCAAAAGCTTGTCAAATGTTGTATCTATTTTATCTATCTATTTATCTAAAATTTAGGTAAATAGAAGCGTTTTTGAAAGATTAGAATTAATGTTAGAATGGGAAAAATCCTCAAACTTAGTAAAACTGACCCTTTTTTCGTGGAGTAATCCTCATGAATACCCTATGGAGGTATTGGCAGCGACTGGTATTAGACCTTATTAAGTGGGCCCCTTCTGTACATTCCACTAGAAGAATGGTCCCGAGAAAATATCTTGAACAGTTAAAGTAGGTGATTCTAATTCGATGCCCGATATTTCAAGATTCTTTTGACAATGCTGGTTTCTGTTTAATATTATTTATTAAATATTTATTGACAATTAGTCAAAACTGGTCAGAACAGTAAAATTGTCTTTCCTGTTAAATATAACGAATTCGAGCTTGAATGAAAAAAAGTATATATTTAATAGTTATGTAGAATATATGATGAACGGCAGCGGTAGTATATGTAAAGCTAAATATATATTAATTTTAAGATCTCAATGTTCTTATTATATACTCAGAAATAAATAATATTCTATTCTATGATATTTTTTTATACGGGACAAGCTCGCCGCTCTATTCCCAAACCTGTAACTTCCTGAAAGCCAGAATCAACAGTGGCGACCACCAGAAAAGTTTCGAAGCATTTGGTGAATGCAATAATTGATATAGAATATATAGATATATAATAATAGAGTACCAGTATGAAGCTCGACGAGTCCCGGAGAAATATTACTATCTAAATTAATCAGATAAGAACAGCGGAGGAGTAAGGAAAACATACTTTAAATTTCCCTCCTAATCAAGCAGAAGACAGAACAGAGCTAGACCAATAGGCACAAAGGGCCTTCATAACTAGGGGAAACTCAGTTGCCAAGCACCATGGATTATAATTAACATTATTGAATGGGTGAGTTGGTAAATATAAATAATAAATAAAATAAAAACTTTTATTTGACACTAAAAATACATGTTCTAGTCCAGTCGTAATTAGTTTATACAAGAATGTATTTCCACGAATCTGATATGACTTCAATAACAGGTATGGCAAAAACGCTTCAACGCACGGAAATTAGTTCTAGCTTCTACATATCATCTAATATATAAAATTCTCTACGAAAGTAACTTTATGTGATTCCCTTCATTCAGTTTGAACGTTGAAAGCCGAAACTTTATACTCCAAGCTTCTAAGCAAACCCGCATCATTTCGCTAGCGTAAAACACAATATTTTGCAACAGTACCAACCCACAACGTTAGTACATCTGTGTATAAAGTTTGAGTAATAAGGAGAACAATCGCGGATGCTCTGCCGCCCCTCCGAACCAGCAGCGCTTGCGCAGAACGCGCAGTCTTCGTCGACGGCCGACCGTCGCGAGCGCATCCTTACGTGTCGCTAAAGCACACACATATTCGGTATTTTTAAATTTTTATTTTATTTAAATTTTTCGTTTTTGTTTTTTTTTTCTGTTGGCGTATCTTTGGACTGCTTTTAATTTGTTTTGTTTGTAATTTTTAGAGAGTTTCTGTTTTGGTTATTTATTTAGGGCTTTATTGTTTTTTTTTTTAGTAGGGGTAGTGTTGGGTGTAAAAGTGTTAAGAACAAAGTTTTTACTTTGATTTTGATTACTTACAAGTCATAAGTTACATTCGAATTCGTGATAACATCTCATAGAACAATTTGAGAGCGAAAGTGAAAACTTTTCAAAACAATAAAATTATACTAATTGCCAGTTAGATTACATTTAACAGTAATTTTATCAATAAACTCCGACAGTTAGTCATTTTGACATAACTTTCTTTTAAAATGATGCGAAATATTTAAAATTCACATATTTTTGCGAGGTTAAAGTTTGATTGAAAAATCAAAAGAAATACCGCTGCACGTCATTGCATTGTACACGGAGTATCGTTTTCAAAGATCTTGTATATATTCATTTGACCGAGTTTTTACATAACCTTTAATCTAATATTCTCACCCGACTTGCTTTGACAATAGTTCAATGTTTTAATTTTTTTCACAAAGACTAGTAACATTGCTTTGTCGAATATGTTAGACAATGTCCAAATGTTTTGATGTAAAAAAACGAACCTAATTATGTGTTTGCGTAAGTGTAGGACTTTTAGCCGTCGTGGGAACGCATTGTGTTAGCTAGACTCCAGTTCTTGTACACTCGTTATGAGTCCGTTATACAATCTAGGAACTGTGCTATAATATCTATTAGGTGTTAGTAATTAACATATTGTCATAAGAAACCACTATTCGTGCTCTCGATTTAATTTGAGAACATTTTTTTTGTCGTATTTCAAATTGGCGTATTTCAAACTGGCGTATTTCAAATCGGCGTATCACGTTTGGTTCAATTTTTCGTATGTGTTTTTTTTTCTTTTGTTAAGATGCTAATTTTTTCTGTTGTCATATTTAGTTTTTCAACAAGTTAAAAGCAGTTTGAAAGTCCAAGTGATTCTCAAGTGACAGTGACATAATTACAATTTCAGTGATATTATAACGTAACGTGTGAACATTTCGATTCGGGTGAGTGTTTGTTTTAAATAGCGTTAATTATAACTAATTATCTTACTTGTAACTAAGAAAGGAAGTTGTCAATTGATTTCGTTGTTATTTCTCACGACAATTTTTACTATTGTGTAATTTAATTTATTATTTTATTTATTGCAAGTGGGGCTCACATACTTTTTTGCACATATAATATACATTTAGACACGACACGGTTGGCGCAGTGGCTGAGCGATCGACTGCTGCGCAGCGTGTTACGGGTTCGATTCCCGCCCAGGGTAAACATTTGTGTGATGAGCACTTGTGTTTGTCTTGTGTCTGGGTGTTGTTTATCTATATATGTACACAACAAAAAAATATATATATTTGTGTATGTATATCAGCTGTCTGACACCCATAGTACAGGGTCTCCCTAGTTTGGGGTCAGGTGGCCGTATGTGAAAATGTCCCCACATATTATTATTATTTATCATCATCTGCCTAGAATTTTCCCAACAACGTTGGCTCCGGCTTTTGCCTAACCGAATGCTGCTGAATACCAATGTTTTACATGGAGCAACTGCCTATCTGACCTCCTCAACCCAGTGACTGGGCAATACGATACCCCTTGGTAAGACTGGTTGTCAGACTTACTAGTTTCTGACTACCCCTAACGACTGTCAAAAATCTACGAATAAAAGCCGGGACCAACAGTTTACGTGCTTTCCGAGGCACGGTGGGGTTTTGGTATGTTAATTGATGGTCACCAATCCACTGACGAACCGCGGTAAGGGTAGCGTTATCATGACCTGTCGATATGTACAGCTTTAATTGAGCCACGAGCTACTCTCCAATGAATTTAATTAATTATGTAATAAAGGTAATTTTATGAATGAAACAGTTTCTAATGATTAGTCATGTAAGGATATAAATGACTAAGCACTATCAGAATACGTAGTTATGTACTCTACCTACTTAAAAACATAACTAACCTACGTTATATATATTATGAAAGTTTTTTTTGACGACACGGTTGGCGCAGTGGCTGAGGGATCGACTGCTGCGCAGCGTGTTGCGGGTTCGATTCCCGCCCAGGGTAAACAACGGTGTGATGAGCACTTGTGTTTAGCGATGAGCGTTGAATCAACGAACTAGTTGAATCAACGTTGATGTCTCTTCAACGGAATTAACGTTGACCGTGTACAAATCAACTCGTTGAATTCGTCAACGAGTTGAGTTGACAACGACGTTTATGAATTCAACTCGTTTCATCGTTTGACGAATTCAACGACTCAACGACTGTCAACGAGTTGATTTAATTTTGTACACGGTCAACGTTTTGTTATTTTCAACGTAAGTAAATTGTATTTCTTTAAGAATAAAATTCCCGCTACGACGCGATAGTCAATTAGTCATGACAAGAATTTGAACTCTAAATAACGAATATAAGATTTTATATTTGTTTAGTAATTTGATCAATGTCATTATTTTTTAAAGAAAGTAAACGATGACATTATTAATTCTTAAAATGATCATATTCGTGCGCGGAATGAAACGTTTCGGCGCCGGCGGGCCTGTGACTGGTTGAAGCCAAGCGGCTGATTGGCCGGACGCCATGTTCGACTCGCGCGCCCTGCCCGTGATAAACAGGTTTATTCTGGTTTGTTTGTTTACAAATACGAATGATAGTTTGTGTTTTATAGCAAATTAATCAGTCAGTCCTAAGCCTGAAAAAAGTATGAAGGGAAGATCATCTAGAACCCTAGGTAGGTAGTAGGTAAAGTCATCATAAAATGTTATCCAATTTCATTAGGTAAACTGCATCAAATTGTTCGTAAATTAACATTACAACAGCATAGGTACGTTAATAAAAGCGTCAACTTGCATGAACGATAAACGCCTAGTTTATCGTTCATGAAAGTTGACGTTCGTAATACGTTAACTCGTTGACGAAATTAACTAGTTGATCAACTAGTTGACAAACGCAATTCAACGTTAACGTTTCGTTGACGGAAAAACCTTCAACGACCCATCGCTACTTGTGTTTGCTTTGTGTCTGGGTGTTGTTTATCTATATATGTATGTATTTACAAAAAAAAAAATGTATTTGTGTATGTATATCAGCTGTCTGACACCCATAGTACAGGGTCTCCCTAGTTTGGGGTCAGATGGCCGTGTGTGAAAATGTCACCACATATTATTATTATTATTATTATTAAAGTGAAACTGATCTTGTTAATAATTAATATAAAAAGTAATCAATAATAATCTCAGCATGATCTAGTCTAAGTTGCGACAACCTGGGGAGTGTCACCTACCGGCCTAGATTAATTGGCGCTGCGCCTGAGCTTGTACTCGTACATTAAGGTGTTATTAAGTTATTACCACATTAGATTGGCACTGAAAACTTTGCATGATAATTAGTTTTTTAACTACAGATTTTTTTCAAAAAAACTTTGTTAAAGACGGCGTATGTATATAAAGACGGCGTATGTATATCTCAACAACAGGAATTCGTAAACCTGATTGGTTAACAATAAAATGTACCAGCCAAAGAGAGGTCGAATAGATAATGAAAGTATACATATTACAATCATATTACGCATACACATTCATAAAATCATCATGGTAACCTTTACGCCCACTGCTGGGCATAGGTCTCCCCCATGTGGGGGTTCAGCCGTAATCGCCATGCTTGGCCGATGCATGTTGGGGATCGTAGTAGGTGTTATGGTACTCAGAAGTACGCTGCTGACCATCCTCTGGTCAATATCTTTCTGTTGGTTACCTATCACAAGGTCGAAAAATATTTGACCGAATTTCATTTCACCCAAAACTTTTCAACTTTTCTCGTTTCGTATTTTTTTACTTCATCGAAGTCACGTCTGCCACTGTATCAGTTGACCTATTATCAATTCGCTTCTTTTCGTTGCGCCGACGTTTCATTTGGTCGAAAACCTTTTTACCGAAGTTACACTGAGCCGAAATAACATTTGTTCGAACATTCGTTATACCACTGTTTTAATTACCATATTCTACCAAACGCCTAGAAGTAAATAAGTCTGATGTTGAGTCAATGATAACCGGTACTCCACCAGCAAGAAAAATAAAAATAAAATAATATTCCGTAAAATGTTGTTGAAAATATGGCAAATAAATCATTTGGCAAATGAAAATAGTTCAAAAGAGACTTCGGTCAATAGGAAAAAGTTATTTTGTAAATCGGAGAAACATAGTTCGGTAAAATAATACCTATGGCACATGATACTTTGATGATCTAAAAATATGTCAAATAATGCATATAGCAAAAAAGATGTCGGTCATTAGTTTTCGGTAAAGTAAAATTCGGACAAAAATAATTCGGAAAAGTGATCGGTTCCCCTCTCTGTTGCCTTCTACGACACCCACAAGTAGAAATAGGGTGGTGCTATTCGCGACCACACGGCTTAATAAAATCATCAGGCAATAAATCTCTACTGGGACATTTCCACTGGAACAGTCTTACCAAGTGGTATCGTGTTACCCAGTAACTGGGTTGTGGAGCACAGACAGGCAGTCGCTCCATGGAAGACGCTGGTGTTGAGCTTCTTCATCCGGTTAGACTGGAAACAGACCCCGATATACATAGTTGGGAAAAGGCCTGACAGATGACGATGACATAATGAATTGACTTCAAAGAATTGCCACAAACTACGATTTTGTTTGAAAAGCAGTCTTTTTTTTACCATTAAATAGGCTTGCGTTTGACCGCAATTCACCTGATCGTAAGTGATAATGCGGCCTAAGTTGGAACACGCTTGCCTAAGATGAACCGGTTCACTCGTGCCTGAAAATACCCAGATTATACTTATCAGGGAACAGAGAGGCGGGCAAGGAATTCCACAGTCTGGCAGTTCGCACAATAAATGTGGAGTCAAAGCGCCTGGTTCGAGACCGTGGAACTTCAACCATATAGCGGTGACGTTTCGCCGTATCTCTGCTCGTCCGATGATGGAACGGGGATGGGGGAATTAAATTGTGCAATTCCAAAGCACACTCTCCGAAATGTACCCGATAAGAGACCGAAAGGCTAGCAACGGTGCGGCGATGTTCATGGCTCTGGAGCTTAGCCCTAACCAGGGAGTCGTTGTTAATGAGCCTCTTGGCACGTCTATCGATGACTTCCAATGCCTCCAGTTGGTATTTTGCTGATCCATCCCAGTCAACCAAGATCTGAGATTCTGGAGATCTGTCATACATGTCCCGAATCTACCTCAGGTTGCAGCTCTGACGGTACTTTTCGGTATGATTCTAAAACACAACGAGTGAAATTCGTCAAACTTATAAACGTATGTCTTAAGCTATGAATAAATTTTTAATTAATTAATAATAATTAGCTATTGGTGAATTTAGTCGGAAGAGTTATTTTATAAACCAACCTAGAATTGTCTCACAGGGCAATGACCTCTTGTCATACTATCCATACAACTCACAAATTGTCTGTGTTTATTAAAAAAAAACAACTAAAATAGATTGTTTACAATCTTTAACATCAAAAATATCCTTAATTACAATCAAGAGCAGTTCCTCGTGACATTAAGGTTATCCTTGACGCCACGGCTGCGCACACTCATTCGATCTAGACGCTCACTGCGCATGTCCTTCTTTTTTCGATATATTTTTTAATACTATTTAGTAACTAGTGGAAATACAAGGTAGGTATAATTACATAATTAAAAAAAAAACTGGGCAAGTGCGAGTCGGACTCCCGCACAAAGGGTTCCATACTATTATCTATATAACATTTGACACTATATTATAACCTTTTTTGAACGGCAAAAAATCACGTTTGTTGTATGGGAGCCCCCCTTAAGAGCGCCCTTCCCCATTGAACGAACTTCAACGCGAGCGTGATTGATTTTTTTTTGTTTCAACCAACGCGAAGCTCGAAAACAAACGAGTGAGTGAGAACGCGGTAACATTACAGGAAAATTGGCTCGCGGAAATTTCACAAAACTTGTTCCAGGACATACGTGTTTTTATAAAAGCCTTACAGGTTTTTGGTAATAATGTTTGTAGTTTAGAATCACCATTACATGTGCAAGGTTTGTATGAAGCTGTTTTTTTACTTTTTCAATGTATGAGTGCATTATGAAGGGCCAAAGTTCAGATAGAATTGTGCAAAAAAGCTGATTTTCGGGCGTGTTTACTGAATTAGTTTCTCAAAAAAGTTTATTTTTGGCTTCATACGAACCTAGATTTTAACCACAAGATACCTGTGTGTTAAAAATATTTAGGAAATAATTTTTTATAACGCCGTAATCGCGTACGAGCGTTTGTGAGGGAAATATGACTTGATGGGCGCTCTTCAATATTTATTTTATTCTGTTTTTAGTACGTGTTGTTATAGTGGCAACAGAAATTGTCAACTGTCTATCTATCACGGTTCATGAGAGACAGACGGACAGTGGAGTCTTAGTAATGGGGTCTCGTTTTTACCCTTTGGGTACGGAACCCTAAAAAAAACGACCAAGTGCGAATTGGTTTTCAAAAATATCATAGTTTTACATATCTTAACTTTAAATGATACACTTATAACGGAAAGATTAAAAAAGAAAAACAAGTAAAGTAAGATTTTTAAAAGTAAAACTCATAAGAACAAGAAAAGACATCAACGCACAAGTGCACCTTACGAATGCGCGTTGATGTCTTTTATATGACAGAAACTTGATTTATATTTTTTACAAGCACTGTATAATATACGCTGTATAAGTTAAAAAACCGGACAAGTGCGAGTTGGACTCGCCCACCGAGGGTTCCGTACATATTTGTAGGTACATATCCATATTTCTATACTAATTCATACCTACTATCTATACTTTAATCTACTTAATATTATAAATGTGTTTTTTGCGACATAAACGCCGTATCTTCTTTTTCACGTTATCATAGAGGGTTGATTTTTACAGCATCAAGGGACCGTAGACTTGAGTATATGGTTTTCATTTCAACTTGATATCTCCACGCCTTCCTGAGATAAAGGGTCTTGACAGACAGACAGACGGACAACAAAGTGATCCTATAAGGGTTCCATTTTTTTCCTTTTTAAGTTAGGAACCCTAAAAACAAATCATACATAACAAAACTAGTCTATTACAGATACTAATAAACATTAATAACTAGGCACACTTATTACACTATAAAGTAATTAAGCAATTGATAATATTGATTATAAATTATTACCAATCAACTTTGCAAAACTGCTAGTTATGTTGGTCAAATAACTGTAATCTCAGATGATGATTAATAAAAATAGAGTATTTATATTATCGGTATTGCGATACGTTGTGTATGTGAACAATGCGAGATCAGCTTATGCTGGAAAAATATACTTTGCTGTATAGTCGCGTGTTGGAAGCCGAATTATATTTGTTCTTCCAGACAACTTCGAACAGCGAAGTGATCCTATAAAGTTACTTTTTTACTTTTGCGGTACGGAATTCTAAAAACTGATCGCTATGTCTGGAACACGGACTAGAAACAAAAGAAGGACTCCGTGTCACGCATATCCAAAGTGAAGCACCCTAAGTAAGGGGTTGGATATTTTTCATTCGGTTTTTGTTCCGTAGTCTACAGGAGTCTGAATTTACTTCACATGTTTTGTCATGGGTCTTAAACTTAACTGTTTGTGAAAGCTTCACAAATAGAGTTAAAAATTGTGCGCAAGATGTAATTGAACTCTATTTCTATCGTTTTTAAGTTCATGATTAATGTATACCAGTAGAAAACGAGCGATGTGGGCTATACAAGCGTTTTGTTACTTATTACTAAATTAACTAAAAAAATTGAGTTACAAATTTAATGTTATTGTCTTTACATTCCTTTCGTCACGTCTAGCTCAAAGTTCAATAAAGGTTTGAACCTGTGACCTTTCGCTCGCATGTCCACACCTTCGCGTGAGTTATTAGACACACAGTGTCATATAATGTATCTGTGGTTACAAATGTAGGTACATTAATAGTTTTCATGCCTTTAATGGAATAAGTATTTTTTTGTTAACGAAACAGTGATTGATTTTGTCTTTTGACCAACGTAATTAATATGTAATTATGGCGCGTTGACGTTCGTGGTAGGCACGAGGTGGCTAGGGGAACTAATAATTTAGAGATGAATTAAAGATCGAGATTACAACATTAGCATTACACTTTTAATTCAGTTTAACAGTATTAATATTATAATAATAATACTTGGCTCGCGAGGTTGTCGCCTTGTGGGATGTGAATACAGCAGTCATTGTGCCGATAGTCGTTACGGCCAATGGACTCATTTCCAAGAGCCTCGACCAACACCTAAGGAGGCTCTCGTTAGGCACCTGGATCAAGGGCTTGATACAGAAAGCGGTACTCCTGGACACGGAATAATAATAATAGTAATAATCATTTAATTCAGGTAACAAGACCCATACAATATATACTATATAGACTAACATACATATCTAACTAACTAACTAAATTACATTACTTGTTAGTAGGTATAGTATCTTGTGTGTATGCACCGAGCTTAGAAGGAGGCTTAAGGCTCAAACGGTAGATGGGCGTGGTAAGGTTGAAACGTGGTCCGAGGTCTGGTGAGGCACTAAACTCGTTCGCTGCTGGCCGGGAAAGAGAGCAGGGTTTTTCGGAATGGCATCTCGCATTTCAACCTAGGAGGTTGTCGGCTGCTTAACCGGACTTTCCTGTGGTGCCTTTAAAAATATTATTTTTAGGGCCTTCAGCCAGGGCAAAATAACATACAAACTAAGCGACTACACGCTAAGGGCTCCCCCTGTGGGGTACGAGCCTCGGCTTAGGGCGTCGCTGGGGGAGGACAGCAAAGGGACAGGCTGGGTCGGATTCCCATTATTTAGGGACGAATTTAAAGCTATAGGCTCAGCGGAGCGGACTGGCACAAGCAAGGGTCGGAGAGGGGAAGAAGGCAGGGTTCAGCGCGCGGAGCTTTAAATGGGTCAGCGGGGGCTACGTCGAGGTAGCGGGGTGCGCGCTATCATCGCGATCAGCGTCACAATTATTATTTGTAAACAATCAGTTCTATATCATCTGCCTAGCCTTTTTCTAACTATGTTCGATCGGCTTCCAGTCTAACTGGATGCAGTTGAATCCTAGTGTTTTACATGTAGCGACTTTGTCTAACCTCCGCAACCCAGTTGATGTGTAAGTCTGAAATCGTGTACCACTTTGAGCAAGCGTGGTGATTGATGCTCAGGCCTTCTCTGAATGAGAAGAGGCCTTTGCATTTAAGTGGGGCAATAATATAGGCTGGTATTATTAGTATTAATAACTACCTTCGAACATGCAAACATTTTTTTTCGATGTGTGTTCGACTCTGCGCATAATATTTTCTTAATAGTACTTATACTCCATTTATTAGAAAAAAGAGGCTCATAGAAGTAGGAATGCAAAACATTTTATTTCATAGATAAGTTCAAACAATTTAAATTTAACTTATTTTAACATCATTTTGATAAGTAGATCTAAGATAGTACTATATATGGACGTATAATAATATAAACAGAATAAAAGTCCTTTAAAGATTAGGTAACATTTTAAATTTGGTAGAATTACAGTGAAACGAATAACGTTCCGGGTATTGATCATCCCTGCTTCTGTTAAGTTTTTAGCATTGACACTGTAATTTTATATTGGAATTAAATATACAACTAAATGAAAGCCACATAATTTTAGAAGGTAAATTATGACAATGGTTTCAAATACGCGCGACAGCTACTGTAAAAATAGATTATAATAAATTCGGTGTCTATCATAACTTTAACATGTTTATTGTACTTTTGTTACAAAGTGTGTACATTAAAAAGAACCTTTTTTAACTTCTGTCTAATGCTATTGTAAATGGAGTATAGATAAATGGGTGTCTGGGTGTCAACTATACTGCGATCTTCAACCCGCCTGCCAAGCGTGGCGATTATGGCAAAACCCCCCATTGGGGAGGCCTACGTCCAGCAGTGGACTTCTTTCGGCTGAAATAATGATGATGATGACTTAGATACTGATAACAGCTCGATCCTGAACGAGCTGAAGGTAACGCAAAGGTTCTCGAGCATCTGCCTTAGGAAAGTGCTGCAATACTTCGGCCACATAGCCCGAAAGCCCTCCGACAATCTGGAGAAACTTATTGTCACGGAGAAGTTAGAAGGAAAACGACTTAGGGGACGCAGCCCAACTAGATGCCAAATATGCAAAAACCTAAACACGACGATCACAGATACTCTAAACCACGCCATGGGTCGAGGGAGGTGGAAGCAGCTCTGTCATGGAGAGTCTGGTGGACGGGAGCATCACGACGCTCAGCAGTGAGCTTACGACTCGAGGAGGAGGACTTAGATAAATGTTAATCTGCCTAATAAAGCCAATGTCTTAATCACTAGATATACCCATTTAAATATCAATATCTTAGCCAACATTAATTAACGACAACTTCTCATCCAACTAACCAATAACGGCGGTAATCTTACCACCTTCATTCCATACAACACATCTCCACGCTTCCATACATCATTGACACAATCATCAATAACATTACATACAAACCTCACACAAAGGCTGATCGTAATGATGGCTGCCATTCAAGTCATACAATGCGCATGTATGGCTACAATATGGCGACTGGCAATTTCCCTAAAGGTCGCTACTGTGAGCGCTAAATAAACATAATTATTGCAAAACATCATGAGATTTGAGAGGCCTAAGTATGGAGAGAGGAGCGAATTAATCATTTGGAAATTCATGTTAGCAAGATAAAAATTTAAAAGAAAATACATAGACATTCATCCTCATCATATCAGCCTATTGGCGTCCACTGCTGAACGTAGGCCTCCTCCAGAGATCGACAACCAACCCGGTCTTGGGCAACCCGCATCCATCCACTGCCAGCCACCTTCTTTCATAAACATTACAATAATAAAAAATCTAAATTTCAGTTCCCCGGTTTTATGTCTTTAGTTGTTTATTTATAAACACACAACACAATACATAACGGAAACTTAACTAAAAGATTAAGTACAATGGTGCTGCTTATTTATAGATAGATTTTTTTAACTGAATACTGACATCTATTCTAAGTAATATTATAAAGAGTTTAGGTTTGTATTTTTGTTTGTAAGAGGTAAACTTCGGTAGTATCGAAACCTACAGCACCCACAACCTATGTTTTATGGTTATACCTAATTTCCAGGAAGACAAAGTCGCGAAGAGAAGCTAGAGTGGTGATAAAGATATAACTATAGGTAATTTTAATTTTTCAAAATACTTTGTATATTTGGCTTTACTCGTAAACATATATTACAAGTGAGAAACCTTTCTGAAGTCAAAAAATAATCTGGACCTTGTTCACTTTGTACAAAGCTGAACTTAAGTAGTCAATCATCTCCGCTTCAGCTTATGCCTCGGCCTTAATACTAATATACACCATCAAAACATATCGCAACTCATCTGAGTTCCCACAGCACATTACGTTCGACACATTACCTCCCGTGTCGTTTAGAGGTTAAGCCGAGGATTAGGAACAGATATTAGAGTCTGTGGTTTAAGAACCCAGTCTTCATACCTACGTCACTATAACATTGTTGAAATCTTGAAGGTAAAAAAGGAAAATCGGAAATTTAAAGTGTCTGACTGAAGTTTTGCCACACGGAAAGTATCTAGCAATAAGTTTAAACAGTTTCCTGGAAGTTTTAGAGCGGCCACCAAAATGGCATTCAAATTTTCTGTATATTATAGAAATTTTCTGTAATACAGGATGAAATTGAATTCAATAGCAAAATTTTAAGGTGTGACTCAGACCACGAACCTGAACAACTTTCATTAGGCAGCCAACTCAAACAGCGCAAAAAAAAACAGGTGTTCCATACAGAAGTGCAATAGGTAGGTACTCGGCCAAAATGTATGGAACAGCTGTTTTATTTCGCGCTGTTTGAGCTTGCTCCATAATGAAAGTTGTTCAGGTTCGAGGTCTGAGTCACTTCTTAAAAATTTGCTAATGAATCAATTTTATCCTGTATATCATCTATGATTCTAACATACTTATCGGCAACCCAGGTACTTGAAATGATACTGGAATACTGTTAGAAGATTTACTACCAAAACTTCTAACAGTATTCCAACAAAAAAAAATACAAGCCTAACGATTTAAGAACACCGGAACACAAGATGAAATGTGTTTTTTATTCATTACATGCACAAACATAATAATCATTATATAATGAGAATACATTATGTGATGAATCACTTCTATTAATGTATAGACATACAGACACTTTGTAAATGTTTTAGGGAAGTAGATTTTAGAATTACATTCATATTTGTTTTAGCAAATGCTTTACTCTGCTGGGTCATAAAAAAATATAAATATCGTTGTGGAGATATTGACATTAGCAAATCAGAAAGGTTTTTTACTGCGCAAAATTTGCTGGTGATACAGTTTTCTTTATTAGATATTATTCTTCTAGACAGCGCTGTCTACAAGAAATTTTCCGTGTGGTGTCGGACGTAAAGAATAGCACCATCCCATATCTTTCCGTGGGTGTCGTAAGAGGCGACTAAGGGACTTACCAGAGAATGGGCAGCAGCGTTCTCTATGCCTTTGTAATAACCATACTGCGATCGCCAACCCACCTGCCAAGCGTGGCGATTATGGCAAAACCCCCCATTTCTTGGGGAAGCCTATGTCCAGCAGTGAACGTCTTCTGGCTGAAATGATGATGATGATTCTTCTAGATGTTTTTCTTAACAAAGTGATTTCATTACCATAAAAAAATATTGAAAAATATTATGGCTATGTTAGCTAATAGATGTAGGTATTTATATAAATGCATTTTTATCATCAACGAAATATGACAGTAAAATTCATAAAAGTGAATCGTAAATATACCTATATATGTACGAATAACACCAGTGAAGAAATAATAAAAGCTGAAAGAACAATAAAAATAAAGTTGATGATTACATATCTTAGCTTTTAAAGTTTTAAAACTTAAATCTGTGCCTAATATTGGAAAATATAAAATACCTAATAATGTTTTTTTAGTGATTTGTTTTGTATTTTTACGACCGCGGTATGATTCCAAAAATTAAATAAAATAGGATTAAAAATTGCTCCTGCATATTGCATATTAGAAATGTAAGTTAACAGTTTTTGAATGAATTTTTCATCAAGTTACAAACAATTTCATAACTTACAAATATCACACAAATACAAATACTTTACAAATATTTTTGCAAATAAATCCAAAGAAAACGATAGGAAATTTTAAAACATCATGTTACGTTGAACAATTTCAATAGTAATACAAACTTTAACTTGTTTCTTAACGTAAAAATAGGAAAAGTTTCTAAAGAACCTTAAACGTAAGACGCACAATTATCAGCACGCATGCGCAGGCGGTCATAGTTCACTGTTGCAGCCACGTTGCGCAACTGTGGCGCCACTCGTTGTTAGCAGTTATTTAAAATCGATTAGTGCTAAATTAGATTTGATCTAGTAATTCTACTTACAAAGCAATTTGTGTCATGGTAGCGTACTAATAAAATTGGTACTTGATTTTAGACAGCTATAAGAATAAAATTAGACCAATTTAATGATGAATTAAATTGGTTCAACACATGTCAAAGTTTCTACAATTATTCGAAACAGCACTTTTCGTGAACGTGAACTTTTTCAAGGATCTCTAATTTTTTGTTAATGCAATACAGTCTATAGTATTCAGGGATAAAGTAACTTCCTATTGGTGAAAGATTTTTTAGAGTAGTTTCGGAGATTACCACTTACATACACACTTAGAAACACATAAATTAACAAACAAAACCTCTTTATAATATAAGTATAGATTATTATTATTATATTAAATAACTGGAAAGACTCGGGGGAGGCCTTTGCCCAGCAGTGGGACACAACGGGCAACTAAAAAAAAAAAAAAATTATCATTGACTTCAAATATCTCAACGTTTAAAAGCATTTGACGACACAGTTAGCGCAGTGACTGAGCGCTCGGTTGCCGCGCTGCGTGTTGCGAGTTCGATGCACGGATCGTACATTTGTATGGCCTACAGATTCTTAACCCGGTATCTGGCTGTTTGTGTTTGAGAGCACCCACGACAGAGTAAAACCGGGAAACATAAAAAAAAATTGAGTGGATTTTTTTTTTAACTCTAATAGGTAGCTGCAATTAATGTTCTCTAGAATACATAAACCAACACATTTTTACACAAACATCTTACTTATATGTAATGCATTCAACTGATCTATAGCCGTAATAGCACAGTTATGTAATGCGATGCATCTTCTGTATAATTCAGCTAAACAGCGAGACGTTCACGTGAATGTGAAAGCAGTCTTTAATGAACTGAGTTCTTGCCTCTCTCGTAATTATTTCGTCTTATAACCTCAACTTACAATTCTTAAGCTAATTTGTGGCTTAAACGTTAAAAATCGTTGTTTGTTGCTTTTTTTATGAGACACATGGCCGCCACACTATTCCTAAACCACTGAAACTTCTAAAAGCCAGAATCAATAGCGGCGCCCACAAGGGCCTCAAGTCTGCTATTAAAATAGTGTCAGAATGGTCTATCATTGATTTTCAAAATGACGCCATTATATTAGTAGATTACCAAACTTGTCAAAATCAACAAGTATAAAATCAATGATAGACCGTTCTGACACTATTTTAATAGCAGACTTGAGGCCCTGAATAGCGTCGAGGTCATGAAGGTCGACGAGTCCCGGAGAAACATTACAACTGTATTGGATCCCGCAACGAAATTAATCAGAAAGGAACAGCGAAGGAGTAAGAAAAACATATTTTCCACTTCCCTCCAAAGCAGGCAGAGCAGGCGACTGATCGAGTGCCTGCTCGTGTGCTCATTTGTTTGTAGTAGGCTCGATACACGCACACATACACACACGCATTTCGTTACGTGACGATTTCTACTAATTCGCACTACCCATAAGCCGCGTTAAAGAACTTCGTTCCAAAAACTGTAATTTTTATATTAAAAACAGACACAAATTTTATTTATTGGTCCAGATTAAATCTTTACTAAAAAGCGAGTATACTTAAATGTATTCGCGAAAGGAACGCAAATGTTGAATATATGTACCTAATAAAGTTATGTATAATTATATAAGAATTACAATACAATATAGCCGACCTACCCATCTTCACTTGCCTATCATCTATTCATCATCACAATAACGACAATGCAATCGATATACCTACCAATTACTCTAATTACCCAAAAAATAATGAACACTACAATATCACAAAAACCAACCTTGCTCCTTCATCTTAAAGTTCATTTAGGCTTAACATTTCTATCGTAATCTTCCTTGACCTTTCCCAATTCGCAACATGGTCTTGTGAATCTGTTTCTTTTCATAAAATTACCTTTGTCAGCACCATTATAACTAACTCAGGCATTTGGTAATATGTCTGTAATTGTATGATGCTTGCTACATGAGAGTTTTAGAAAGAATGCCACATTAATGTTGATGAAGGTATGTGTGGAGCAAGATGGCGGTGAGACCGAATGAGATCAAGTTTTGAGCTAAATAAAATAAAATATAATAATTATAATGATGATAGAATGTATATTTTTTTATTTTTTTAAGTATGTAGAATATTTACAAGAATAAAAAAAAGAAAACCTAAATCTTAAATAAAGAACTAGGTAGGTAACACAATAAGGCATCAAAAAATTCGTCCACATCGCCGTCTTCTGGAAATGTGCCCAAGAGACTGGCGGCATTGCCACGTTGGATGGCAATGCTTAATCTCTGACCAAGACCAACCTTTTAGACATTTCTATAAAGAGAGAAGAAGATGAGCTCTCGGACCCCACGACCCGAGGGTTTCGACTCCAAACGGCTCGAAAATAACATTATCACCAAAGTTAAAAGCAAAAAAGCTTTTTACAAAAAAGACAACCGCCTTCAAAAAGTGAAAAATAACTTTAGCACAGAACACATATTGACTTTAGTTTCGAAATTCAGTGGCTTTGTTCTGTTTGTTGTTTTGTATTGCCACCGACTTCCGAAACTAAAATCAAAGTGTGTTCTGTAAAGTTATTTTTCACTTTTTAGTTTTTGAAGGCGGTTGTCTTTTTTGTAAAAAGCTTTTTATTTTTCGATTTTTAGTACCTCCTTCTCATCCAAATCTATTAAGAAGAGATTGAAAGTTAACTACTACAAAGATTGATGAAACTAAAACGTCGTGTATGTAAAATTTTTGGGTATTTGTTGATTTTTCAAAAAGTGCTGAATGAATTTTGATAAAATTTATATGAGACCACCCCTGAAGCATACCCTATCCATAAAAAAAAGAATTTTTAAAATCGGTTTGTCGTTTGCCGGAGAAATCGCGTAACAAATCGCACACATACTTAATACAAATTTAAGACTTATACGGTTTTCTCATGGATGCCATTGTCAGAACTGGACCAAATGGGACCACACGGGAAGCACTAGCTTTCAAATAAAAAAAGAATCATCAAAATCGGTTCACCCAGTCCCAATAAATCAGGTAACAAACAAAAAAAAAAAAAAAAAATACAGACGTATTGATAACCTCCTCCTTTTTTGAAGTCGATTGAAAAGAACTACAAACAAACTACACAATAATTATACATACCTACATAAATACGAAAATAAGTTAGTTTAGTAAAGTTGGTTAGTTACGTTTTCACGACTATACTTAAACACCTAGAAGGGTTATGCTAGGATGACTGGTTAGGTATAGTAAACGAAAGAAGAAGAAGAAATAAACGAAAGAAGAATAGCAACTCTAAATCTGTCTGTCCTGTATCCGTATGTCTGCGCTCAGTCCGGTCGCGTCGGATGGCCGTCCAATCGGACCATGGGAGTGAGGGTAGAGGGATGCCCCTACGTTTGCGCACACACTTGTACACTATAATTATGTCCTACGTACTAGGTTAGTGTCCATTGAAATTGACCACCGTGATCGAAATTCGTTTTTTTTTTATCATTTGATAGGCATACGTTTGACCACTATCTCACCGAATGGGAAGCGATGATGCGGTCTAAGATGGAGCACGCTTGCCTAGAAGTAACCTATTCACTCTTGACTTAAAGACTCCCAGGTTGTAGCTATCAGGAAACACAGGCTCAGGCAGGGAATTCCACTCCTTAGCAGTACGCACAATGAATGTGTTCCCAAAACGTGTTATGTGTGTGGGTGGGATGTCCACCATGTACCGGTGGCGCATCGCCGTACGGAACGGGCTCGGCGGAATTAAATTGTGCAATTCCGTCGCACACTCCCCAAAATGCAACCGATAGAAAACAGACAGGCCAGCAACTCGGCGTCGATGCTCAAGACTTTGGAGCTTTGATTCGACGAGCCTATCATTGCCAATGATCCTCTTGGCTCGTTTCTCAATATATCATTCAGGCGAATTATTATTTTTACTGTCTATTCTGTGTCCGTGGTTATGTGTCACTCCTTATTACGTAGAATCGTCAATATATAAAAAAATAAAACAAATATCAGTACCAACTACAGCTTTCATGTTAAGTAAGGTCAGGGAAACCGGTACACATGTACAGCAGGATCACAAGGTCACTAGAATGTGCACCGCGTGGCCGCATCGAGTCACTTCTGCGTCGTGCTGTAAATAAATCCGCTTATTGTAAATGTATACATTATTTTATGTTTTACTGTGGTTTGTGTTCTCTAGTATCGGTACGACTTAAAGACGTGTAGGCACGAGAATAGCTTATGCCTTTATAAAGGTCACAGCACATGGTTTACCAACTCAACGTCGTTTCCGCTCCAACTCAACTCACAGTATGGCATTGAAATGTAAGCTTTACTTCGTGTTACATACGAGTGAATTTTTTAACACATAAGTTGAAAGTCTACAACGCGTGGTCCACTCGTTGTTCACCTAATGATGTGTTGTAAAATTCACTCGTATGTAACACGAAATAAAGCTTACATTTATTTATTATTTATTTATTTAACACGATACACACAATAACAACACGAAATACATGTACCTATTACGAAATAAAGCTTACATTTCTTTATTTTATTTTTTTTGTTTTTGTTTATTTTAATGCCATACTGTGAGTTGAGTTGGAGTGGAGTCGACGTTGAGTTGGTGTAATGTGCTATGACCTTAAGTAGACTAGCACATTCCCTGCGATTTCGTTCGCGTGATTTTTCATACGAATCTTCAATGTTTGATGACAAAAAGATTTTTCAAAAAAAAGGAAAACCGCCTTTAAAATCTAAAAAGTGATAAATAACTTTAGCACAGAACACACATTACCTTACTTTCGGAAGTCGGTGGCGGTGGCTTTGTGTTTGTTGTATGTATTGCCACCGACTTCCGAAAGTAAAGTATAGATTAGGTAGTTAGACATTTAGGTGGCGAAAATGGCTTTTACAAGAAGCACTGGCTACAGGGTTTGTTAATTAAATTTAGTTAAATATTGAGAGATTGAGTTTAAACAATGTTTCTGTAATGTAGATCTACTCGTACATGTTCAGGAGCTCCAACTATAATTACAAAAATGCTAATCAGTTAAGGCGCTTCCCTGACCAAATAACCTTGACCATACATTTCCTCTTTGCCGCAGAATCGAAATTCGCTCAATTTTTGGGTTTTTTGGTTGTAAAAAAGAGAAATGATCTTTTGAAATAAAATAAATCGTGAATTATAAAGATTTTTAAGTTACCTATCTAGTAGTGTAATCCTCAAATTAATAGCACATCAACTTTAGCAAATGATACAGGTTTTCAATTATTTTAGTTTTTTTACAAGGAGATTTAGGTGTATATATGGTACAATAAAAAATAATAACAACGTGGAATGTGATGATAGAATATTGAACACTCATAATATGCTTTTAGATGTAGTTTGTTTCTCTTTGAATAACCCCTGAATAACGAAGAAAAACGCACTTTTGGTCGGGGTAGCGCCTTAATCCACAAACCATCCATGAAATTGTGGAGCAGGATCAGCATTCAGCCAAGCATTTTTATCAGTGATGTAATCACCCAACTTATAATATGCTCGGCTACATAGTGTACATTTTTTAAAAGACTTAAATTTTGTCTTATTGCAAACTTTCATCATCATCATTTCAGCCTAAAGACGTCTACTGCTGGACATAGGCCTCCCCAAGGGGGGTTTTGCCATAATCACCACGCTTGGCAGGCGGATTGGCGATCGCAGTATGGTTGTTACAAAGGCACAGAGAACGCTGCTGCCCATTCTCTGGTAAGTCCCTTAGTCGGCTCTTACGACACCCACGAGAAGATATGGGATGGTGCTATTCTTTACGTCCGACACCACACGGACCAAACTTTACATCTATATATAAATATTACTGGCTGTTACCCGCGACTTCGTTCGCGTGACTGTTGGTTATCAAGGATAAAGACGAAGCCGCGGATTAAAAAGTAGCCTAAGTCCTTTCCCAGGGTTCAAGCTACCATCATACTAAATTTCATCAAAATCGATTCAGCCGTTTCATCGTGAAAGCGTAACAGACAGAGTTACTTTCGCATTTATAATATTAAAAAAAAATAAAGTTTAAAAACTAAAGAAATCATGCCGCATGCCTGTGTCCCATATGGGTGCGATGAACATGAATTATAATGGCATGCAACCACGGCTTTACCTTGACCATTTTGTACCTATGTCTTGATTTCTGTGTGAAATATTTTCTTGTTTCGTACTTTTTAGATCACTTTTTGTTGTGGTCGGGTTTTAGTTTTTAAACTTTATTTTTTTATTTAAACCATTTTGGAGTTTAAATACCAGTAAAAGTTTTTTGTATCATTTGTGACAAGTCACAGCTAAGTATTTTAAATTTAAAAGGTACTAGTTAACCCCTTTCCAATGATACCAAACACGGTATGCGTATCTTAATTTTTTTTTTATCTTTCCTTTTTTTAAATAATTTGTGATAAGTCACAACTAAATATTATATATTTGAAAGGTACTAGTGAACCCCTTTCCAATCATACCAAACACGGTATGCTTGTCTTCATAATTTTTTTTTGTCTTGGTTTTTTAGTCCACCAGAGGGCGCTACATTGGATTCAGTGACACGTCATATAGCCTATAACCAGCGGACGATCAAGACGCTTCTAACGATGCAGTTCTGATAAGTAGTTTAGGAGCTATGAGCGAACAGATGAACATACGTACATACATACATACATACATACATAGCCTGTCAAAATCATAACCCTCCTTTGGCTTTGCCGTAGTCGGGTAAAAACAAGTATGGATTAGTATAGAAATATGGATAAATATAGACAAGTTTCTCCTGCGACTTGGTCCGCGTAGAATTCAAGTAGGTAGCTACATCGTAAAACATAACCTATGTCACTCGGTAATAGAGTTGTTTTCTCCCCGTTCCCCTCAAAGGTGTACCTTCACCATGTTTCTGCGTGTCGCGCATGTGCACTGCAGGGTGATAGGCCTTCCACTAACTACCTCTCTAGTCCACAAGGTTGCTCTAGAACGTGCGGCTTACGTAATGGACGCCACATCGAGAGCGGCCATGTCACTTGCGGAAACATTACGAGATGAACTTTATATTTAAGGAGATTTTAGTAGCGAGGTTTAGGTTATATTGGTGGTTTTTAGAAGATTTGGCTAACTGAAGATTCGGACACAATATTTTTGGACACAGTGTCCGAATAGAATTTTTTTTGACTGACGAATCGGACACCAATATAAAGCTGTTTTGTACAGTTATATAAAAAACACCCAACAAATGAAATCCGTCTACCGTCCAGCCTATAGTTCTCTAAAAAAACAGTTTTTAACCGAATTTTATCGTTGGAAATATTTTATCTGATTGTACAGAACTGCTTTTTAATGGCGTCCAAATATTCAATCAAAAACATATCGTTTCGGACACTGTGTCCGAATAGATAGTGCCCGAATCTTCAGTAAGTCTTACCTAATGGTTCTTTGTAATAAAAGATTTGACGTTGTTTATTGAATAATATTGATTGTTACTGGATATAGTAGTGCCAATTCTGCTGTGCACGAGATAAACTTTTTTAAAGTTATTTGTATCTCTTTCTCTCCAATAAAATAAGAAAGACACAGATATTAATAAGAGCTGTCAATTTAAGTTGATCTAAAATATTCATACAATATTTTAGCTGTCATTTCTAACGTATTGATTAAAAAAAAAAGGTTTTTACAAAAAAGACAACCGCCTTCAAAAATTAAAAAGTGACAGCATACTAAAGTCAATGTGTGTTCTGTGCTAAAGTTATTTTTCACTTTTTAGTTTTTGAAGGCGGTTGTCTTTTTTGTAAAAAGCTTTTTATTTTCCGCTTTTTAGTACCTCCTTCTCATCCAAATCTATTAAGAAGAGTTATCTCTTCTACTACAAAAATTGATGAAACTAAAACGTCATCTATGTAACATTTTTGGGTATTTGTTGATTTTGCAAAAAGTGCTGAATCAATTTCGATAAAATTTATATGGGACCACCCCTGAAGCATACCCTATCCATAAAAAAAAGAATTTTCAAAGGTTTACGTTTGCCGGAGAAATCGCGTAACAAATCGCGCACATACTTAATGCAAATTAAGGACTCATACGGGTTTCTCGTAGATGCCATTGTCAGAACTGGACCAAATTAAAATAGGACCACACAGGAAGCACTAGATTTCAAATAAAAAAAGAATCATCAAAATCGGTTCACCCAGTCCGAAGAAATCAGGTAACAAACATAAAAAAAAAAAAAAAAAAATAATACAAACGAATTGATAGCCTCCTCCTTTTTTGAAGTCGGTTGAAAACACGGTGAAGTTCAAGGAATAAGCTTATTTGACATCTCTAACTTAGTTCCTATCTGTCGCCGCCGTTTTCTTCACCTGCCTGGTAGTAAGATATGCCAATTGCCTAATTTTAGTTTATTTTGTGAACAAGGGAATCGGCACCATTATTTCCTAAACTAAAATTAACCTCGAGGTCCGAGTGCTCATCTTGTTTTTCGGGACATCCACAAGCGGCTGGTCGACTCTTTATGATTCATAGAACTAGCTTCAAATTTCTGACCGTCTCCCTGACATTTTACAAATGCGTATAAATGGTTTATCTCTATCTCTACATAGTAGTATGTATAAAAAAAAGTTGCTTTCCGCCGTCTGTCCCTGTGTACCCATAGGTCTTTTAAACTGCGCAACAGATTTTAATGCAGTTTTCATTAATAGATAGAATGATTTAAGAGGAAGGTTTATACGTAAAGTTTGAGTTTGAGTTCATAATACAGGGAAATTGAAAAAATACCCAAAGCCTCTTAATCTGGACTTCGTATCATCACCCTGAATAACATGGTTCTACGACTTTGACCTCAACTAAATAACGTAGCCAAAAAAGGTTTTTTACAAAAAAGACAACCGCCTTCAAAAACCAAAAAGTGAAAAATAACTTTAAAACAGAACACACATGACTTTAGTTTCGGAAGTCGGTGGCTTTGCTGTTCTATTTGTTGTTTTGTATTGCCACCGACTTACGAAACTAAAGTCATGTGTGTTCTGTTTTAAAGTTATTTTTCACTTTTTGGTTTTGAAGGCGGTTGTCTTTTTTGTAAAAAAGCTTTTTTATTTTTCGCTTTTTAGTACTTCCTGATCATCCATATCCATTAAGAAATGGCATCACAGTCAAAACAGAGATTGAAAGTACAAGGTGAGAACATTACAACATTATCCATGTATATTTTTTATGCTTTCTGTCGTTTTTTTCGGAGAAATCGCGTAACAAAAATACAAAAAAAAAAAAAACAGAGACGAATTGAGAACCTCCTTCTTTTTGAAGTCGGTTGAAAAATAATTTGTTTTTGTTTATTCGAAGTCTGTAAAATTAACGTATACCTACTACGCGCGCACGCACCCATATGATAGCGAATATGATGTACCTACCTACTACGGTAGGCTAATGTACAGGCACAGATGATTGCAGGCCATTCGTTGGCCGTGTTAGAAAATATGCAAAATTTAAAGTGTGTTTATATTTTTTGTATGGAAACAAAAAAGTTTCGAATTTTGAAAAGTCGTGAAGATTTTGTTCAGGGTAATGATACGAAATGAGGATTAAGTGGTTTTGGGTATTTTTTCAATTACCCTGTATGTTAGAGGGTCAGTATATTGCCTTATAACGGACACAAATTAAACCTTGGGATGAGATGGAACTTTAAACCTAACTAAGCTATAGGTACCTAAATAGACTAAGACAAACAAACAAACAAATTTCATATTTATCAAACATCTAATCTGAATAATCGACACTATATCTCATTGTTCACAAGTACAGTTATTAATACCCATTGCACATTATTATAGCACACTGTACTTACTCTACATAACGCGATCACGCTCGGCTGCGCGGGCGCCGATCAGTAAAAGTCATGGTCAGCGCGCAGTCAATAACACGTGGAAAGGGGATCGATTGGATATATATACTTTTTGTGCTATTATTGTATCATTTGAAGTACAGTATGTGACAATATTGAGATCATTATTTTAACAGTGATTCATGGCAAAATTGACTACATAGTCCCTCTTAGAGACACAGCAGACTAGCTACTTTTAGCATCGGCGATCGACGATTTAGCCGCTTTTTAGAAGTTAAATGCAGCGACGAGTCGCCAAAACGCCATGCAGCATCGATACAGTCGCAAAATCGCTGATCGCGGATGAAAGTAGCGTGTGTGCTTTGGCCCTTACTTATAAAATAATATCAATATCAGTCTAAGGCGGATTGGCGATTCCGCACTTACCTACATCAATTACTAGCACTTTGCCCGCGACTTCGTCCGCGTGAATTTCCTCAAGGATCCCTAATTATTTCAATTGATGAATGTAGCCTATGTTACTCAGGGATAATGTAGCTTTCGATTGGTACAAGATTTTTGGAATCGGACGTAGTTTTTAAATTAAATCGTAACAAACAAACAAACTTTCCTCTTTATCATATAAAGAAAAACCTATAACTATTAAACTGACGACACGGTTGGCGCAGTGGCTGAGCGATCGGCTGCTGCGCAGCGTGTTGCGGGTTCGATTCCCGCCCAGGGTAAACATTGGTGTGATGAGCACTTGTGTTTGCTTTGTGTCTGGGTGTTGTTTATCTATATATGTATATATTTACAAAAAAAAATGTAAGTATTTGTGTATGTATATCAGCTGTCTGACACCCATAGTACAGGGTCTCCCTAGTTTGGGGTCAGATGGCCGTGTGTGAAAATGTCCCCACATATTATTATTATTATTAAACTAAAAATAAACTAATATAATAAGGCATCAAAAAGCTCCTCCACATCGCCGTCATCTGGGAATGTGCCAAAGAGACTGGCTGCATTGCCACGTTGGATGGCAATGCTTATCCTCTGCCCAAAGTAAAAACCAGCTCTTGGATCACGAGAAGTGTCAACTAACCTTTTGGAAATTTCTTTAAAAAGGAGATGAGCACTCGGACCCCACGACGAATATTAGTTTAAACTAGCGACCTACCTCGCACGGGTGCAATGTCACTAGGATCCCTAGTGCAGTCTAACATGCTCACCGTTACACAGACTAGTGTACACGCCGCTCATAATGGTATTTATTCCCAGCTTTATTCTTAAAGGTCAAAGGCGACCCAATAAACTCCGACGATACAGTAACACTAGTCGATAGGTAGGACTTGGACTAATGTTTTGTCAGTGTGGAGTGATTAATGTCAAAAGAATAAGACTGCCTAAAGCGTTCAGTCTGCTGGTTTTTTACCGCCATCTTGAACAAATATCGTCATAATATTTCAAACGACACGGTTGGCGCAGTGGTTGAGCGATTGACTGCTGCGCTGCGTGTCGCGGGTTCGATTCCCGCACGGAACAAATATTTGTATGACCTACAGATAGTTGTTCCGGGTCTGGCTGTTTGTGTATGTGAGTTTATATGTTTGTAAACATACCCACGACACAGGAGAAATTCCTAGTGTGGGGCAACGTTTTTTAAAAAAAACTATTTAACACAAAACAATCAAACTATACACCCATTGACATATATATTACTGCGTAAGGAGCAGGCCAACCGCACGACCAAATGACACCGGCGCGTTGGCCCTAAAAATTACAGTTTAGGGCCAACGCGACTCAGTCGACATTGTATGAGTTTTAATAATAATAATAATAATAATAACTTTATTATCAGGCAACTGTGGCCCATAGATAAAATACACAAATTAATCTTAAACAATAACAAACTTAATACATATTAAAACCTTCATCATCATTATCTGCCTAGCCTTTTCCCAACTATATTGGGGTCGGCTTCCAGTCTAACCGGATGCAGCTGAATACCAGTGTTTTACATGGAGCGACTGCCTATCAGACCTCCACAACCCAGTCACTACGTAACACGATACCCCTTAGTAAGACTGGTTGTCAGACTCTCTGGCTTCTGACTATCCATAACGACTGCCAAAGATCTACGAATGACAGCCGGGACCAACGGCTTTACGTGCTTTCCGAGGCACGGAGGGAACTCGGTATGAAAGGAATGGTCACCCATCCACAGACCGACCGCGGCTAGCGTAGCTTAACCTATGACCGATCGATCTGTACGACTTTAACTTAGCCACGAGCTCCTCCAATACATATTAAAACCTTGTCAACTATAATTAAATATATCCTATTTCACACGTAAAGTTGGCGTCATGTGTCGCGCGGTGTCAACCTTCTCCTCAACCTTTGTGGAGTAGTGCAGTCGAGACACATACAGCAGCGTCACTGAAACAGCAGGACGCAGCAGGTGGTTCGGTCCGGTCGGTGCGGGCCCACACTTGTTCGGACAAGTTGGTTTCTTCATCCTCTTCTTCTTCTCTACTTTTGCTTGTTCCATGAACGTTTGTTTAAAATGTTCTAATGGGCGTACCTATCCTTCCTTTTGAAATCATTATATATAAACCTCATAGTGTACATTCGGATATCTATGTGCACATGCAACGTTAAAACGTGTTTTTTTTGTTCCGATTTCATTTCATACAGTAAGGAGTGACAAAGGTATCATCATCATCATCTCAGCCGAAAGACGTCCACTGCTGGACATAGGCCTCCCCCAAGAAATGGGGGGTTTTGCCAAAATCGCCACGATTGTCAGGCGGGTTGGCGATCGCAGTATGGTTGTTACAAAGGCACAGAGAACGCTGCTGCCCATTCTCTGGTGCGTCCCTTAGTCGCCTCTTACTACACCCACGGGAAGATATGGGATGGAGCTATTCTTTACGTCCGACACCATACGGATGACAAAGGTATATAAAAAATAAAATACTATTTACAATGAATACTTAAAGCTCAGTTTGCATAACGCATAAAATACTTGCAACAAACAATTACCTAACCACATACCAAAACCATACAAAGCTTGTTACATCTTCAAAGCTCATCATTTTAATACCACCTCCGTTGTCAACAAAATACCCATGGTTTATTAAGTGCTATTACCAACAACATTGCCCAACAACAATTACACAGGTGTTGGTGGTTCAACATGTTGGTTTAACTGTTGGTAATTAAGGCTAGACTACCTCATTCGTGTAGCTGTTCGAAACCTAAGCCCTTGGATACGATTCCTTGAAATTGTCAATAGCAGGCGGGTACCTTTTAAAAAAAAATGAAACTGCCTTTTATTGTCCCACTGCTAGGCAAAGGTTTCTTCTAATAACCACGCTTGCAAAGTCAAATCATTTATTTAAATTAGACCATTATTAAGGAACTCTTGAACGTCCAATGAGAAAAAAAAAAATTGTAGCAGTAGATTGATTCTTGCTTAGGGAGATTGGCGATTTCAAATTCATAATTATTAATTACTAGCTATTGCTCGTGACTTCGTCCGCGTGAATGTCAGTTATCGTAGCCTAAAGTAGCCTATGTCCTTCCCCAGGGTTCAAGCTATTTTCAGACCAAATTTCATCAAAATTGGTGCAGCCGTTACATCGTGAAAGCGTAACAGACAGAGTTACCTTCGCATTTCTAATATTAGTCTGTAGATTAAAGTGATCCCACGCCGCACTGGGTTTGTGTTCGGGTCCATCTCCGAAACTACTGGTCCGGTTCTATAAATTATTTCGTTATTAAGAAGCACGGACTAGAAAAAAAAGGACTGAAAAAAAATTAAGCACACTTAAAGTACGCCGGACCGAGACGCACACATAGATCTTCGGTACTTTCGGCGCGGAAACCTTTTTTTTTCTTATCCGTGATAAGAAGCTACATTATCCATTTCAAACTTCCTCTAATAAATTATTTTTTCACCTTATCCATTCTGGTAACTCCACACATCCATCTCAACATTCTCATCTCCGCTACGTACAATCTTTTTTCATCCATCTTCTTCACGGCCCAACATTCCGATCCATACAGTACGACAGGTCTTATCACGGACTTGTTGATTTTTCTTTTTAAGTATACCCTGTTCACAATAAAATTAGACATAAACACAAACCTTTTTTACAGTTCCTTCAACCGATTTTGACTTCTATTCCGTAGGCTTAAGGATGACATTAGAGGTAAAAAAGTGGTTACAATAACAACTGTTTACTGCAGTTGCCATTTGTCATGCTACCAACGCAATATAAGTCAAAATCGGTTGAACGGACTGTAAAAAAGGTTTGAATAAATGTCTAATTTTATTGTGAACAGGGTATAGTCCCGCATCCGTGGGTCACGTGAGTTCTTGAGTGCTAGCTATATGTTATTTTTAATTATATTTTATTTTGTGTTTATGTGAACACTGTGTATCTATGTAGGTACATATAACTTAGTCTGTTATTCCTTAATCTGTGATACTTTGTACACAGTTTCAAATACCTAGTGTTTTTATGCAAGGTACACGTATTCACGTATAATTATATAATTCCTGTAAATGCAAATATTGTTAACATCGTTTTTAAAAGAGTATGGAGTTTCTTGCCCATTCTTCTCCATACAAAACTACCTTTTGGAATGGGCACCTAGAATCAATTTTTTTTTTCTCATTTGACGTTCAAAAGTGCCTTATAATGGTCTAATTGAAATAAATGATTTGACTTTGACTTTGACTTCGACTTTTTTTATAATAATAGAATATTATATTATTAGCTATATTTAATAAGCTTTGCGCATAATTCTCGCGGACGAGTCGCAAGTGAAAGCTAGTGTATAAATAAATATGTAAATAATGTTGCAGGTAAAACAAGCACTGTTAGGTAACACTTTATAGTTCTAAAGTTATGCTAGTTTGTTTATAACTTGAGTTAAGGAACTTAAGAGGTACCTAAAAGCATGTTGTTATGAAAATTGCATTGCTTAAGACTTACTGTGTTGAGTTATTGTGAAATATGGTAGGCTTTATGACAAAGTTGCCTTGACGCCAATTAAGAACTTGCGAGCAAAATTACTAATTAGTTTTCTGGAATCTGGAGATAGACTTGAATGTTCTATCTGGAGATAGACTTGAATGTTCTATCCATATATAAAAGAATTTTCAAAATCTGTTTACGTTTGCCGGAGAAATCGCGTAACAAATCGCGCACATACTTAATGCAATTTTAAGACTTATACGGTTTTCTCATGGATGCTATTGTCAAAACTGGACCAAATTAAAATGGGACCACACGGGAAGCACTAGCTTTCAAATAAAAAAAGAATCATCAAAATCGGTTCACCCAGTCCAAAGAAATCAGGTAACATAAAAACTTGAGAGGTGTCAAGGGACACCCGGATGGAACGAAGTTCCTTTCGATTAATTAGTGAAGGAATTGTAATAAAATTTTATTTTTTTTAAGTTATAATAATATTTTTTTTATTATTAACAAATATAATGTAATTAAAAGACAATTTAATTAAACGTGCCCGTTTATGTATCGAGCGAAATGGACTCCATATTGAGCAGTTGCTTCGATACAGGGAAGTGTAAATTTTATACCTAATAGGTAAGTTTTTTAATTAAGCCAAAGTTGATTAAAACTGTGTTTGTGAATAGCTCTAATTTATTTAAATAGGTTACCTATAGCACCTATAGGTACCTACGCCTGCCTGCCTTTCTTTTTCTGGCAAAAGAGTACCTACTCACTTACCTACTTACAACTACAAATAATTCGCCAATGATAAAAGTAAGTACCACTACCTACCTAGGTACCCACCTAAGCTCCCACTGGCTTAATTTAAACCAAAACATCTACGAAAAGCGAATTCGGACTTTATTTTGTAAACGTAAACGGTTAAAAATTTAAATTTTACCAAACTAGGTATGATAAAATTATTCTGAGAAACGTATAGGCTGGTGCCCGACCCGACAATAGGAGCTATGTGCAACCGAATTTCACGGTTAATGTGTAAAAATAAGGTTTTAATTCGCTCCAATATTTTCATAGAAAAGCGAATTAAAACCTTATTTTTACACATTAACCGTGAAATTCGGTTGCACATAGCTCCTATTGTCCGGTCGGGCTAATAAAAATAACAAAAATAAGGTTTTAATTCGCTCCAATATTTTCATAGAAAAGCCGCCATTCAACTAATAATGAACTCTATTTGACAGTTCCAACGATTCAATTTAGCTTATTCTATAGCATGTCGTGACAAACTTTTCGTAAGAATTTTTTCCGTCTAGCCCCCTTTCACAACGCGCGATAAGGAACTTCGTTCCAAAAAAAATAAAAAAGATACAGACGAATTGATAACCTCCTCCTTTTTTGAAGTCGGTTGAAAATAACACTTTTTCGTTTGATCTCGATGTCCATTTTGTGTTTATAATAAAAAAAAAAGAAATTAACAAGCAACGTAAACGGATTCATCAAATTGGCAGACAAGTGATGTGACAAATGTGTGGAAAAAAAAATCATTATTTATGACATTATTTCCCACAAAACGATGCAATTTCAGTGTAAGAACTGCGAACTGGCGACTGTCTGTCAGTGTCACTGTTACTGTCAGTCGCCGTTTCGTTCTGAAATAATGAGCTTTTCGTTAAACTATTCACTTTTTTTTGCGGGGTTTTAAAAATATTGTTTTATTATTTTTTTTGTACAAATCCTGCCATGATTCATTGCATGCCGAAATTAGTTGGCGGAATATGTAGGACTATTGTGTATTTGTTATAAAAATTTTAAAATACCATATTTTTGCCAAATAAATTAATCTGAATCTATCAGACTAAGACAAAGTCAAAGTCAAAGTCAAAGTCAAAATATTTATGTTATGTAAAACACTATCTCCAGTCCAACCTTTCCTCAACTATTTTGGGAGCTGAATTTCAGTGTTTTACATTTAGCGATTGCCTATCTGACCTCCACAATTCAGTCACTGGGTAACACGATGCCCTTTGGTAAGACTGGTTGTCAGACTTTCTGGCTTTTGCCTCCAAATGCCAGGATCAACGGATGATTTTAAATGCACTGTACAAAAATTGTGTTAGTACACTGGCACATTTGGCCACAAATCAATGGCATGCCAAAGGCCGTTTCCTGACTTGACAAAAATTGACTTTATTGTAACATTGAACCAATTTTATACCAAAAATTGAAGACAAGAATTGTTGCATTAATCAATTTTCTCGATGTTCCTAATACACTCTTCTTTTGTAAATCGGCAGCTCGTCGGTAGCATAAAATATGCTACGTGTTAACGTCATTCTAGAACCATAAACAAAAGACTGTCAGCTCCTTACATAAGCGTCACGGATCATAACTCTTCAAAACGACCACAAAACCCATCCTTCAGTGATCACATGAATATTTTCGTACATAAAATTGCACAATACTTATTTAATAGCTAGCTATCAAACTGTAATGCGGGGAAAGCATCGCATGCGCACCCGAGTTGGTATGCGCTTGCACAGATGAAAGTACGGATTACACTCGCAATAGTTCATTATGAACGAATTGTGACGCTTTATTGTTGCAATTGTGTGTTATTTTCAGTTGTAATGGTTTTAATTTCAGGTTTTAGTTTCTTTTTTTAATTTAAGTCGTGACTGCTCATTAAATTATAGAGGTAGTTTTAGTTTTTGAAATGTTGACGTACATTTGACTTAATTTTGTGTTTGCATGAACACCCCGGGGCTAAATAAAAGCTGTACGATTCGATCGGTCAGGTTAAGACACGCTTGCCGCGGTCGGTCCTGAAATGGGTGACCACCCATTCCATGAGATCCCTTCGTGTCTCAGAAAATACGGAAAGCTGTTAATCTCGGCAGTAATTTGTAGATCTTTGACAGACGCTATTGTTAGTCAGAAGCCAGAAAATTTGACAACCAGTCTTACCAAGGGGTACCGTGTAGGTACTCAGTGACTGAATTGTGAGGGTACTATGTTTAGTACTATATTTTGTTTTGTAAAAGTTACGGATAGCTACGCTAGCCGGGGTCGGTCTGTGGATGGGTGACCATCCCTTTCATACCGAGTTCCCTTCGTGCCTCGGAAAGCTCATTTGTCGACCTTTGGCAGTCGTTAAGGGTAGTCAGAAGCCAGAAAGTCTGACAACCAGTCTTACCAAGGGGTATCGTGTTACCCAGGAACTGGGTTGTGGAGGTCTGATAGGCAGTCGCTCCGTGCAAAAAACCCTAATTATGTATTCAGCTGCATCCGGTTAGACTGGAAGCCGACCCCAATATAGTTGGGAAAAGACTAGGCAGATGATCATTACGGATTTATAAGATTTTACACGGACGCAGTTACGGGTAAAACATAAGGTGGCGATGACAACAATACAAAATTGATTTTATTGAGCATTCATAATATTAAATTATGGCGCCAAAAGTTGCCGCTCTTTTCACAGGTTAGTATACGAGTAAACCTATATTTTAAATGGTGTCTATTTTGTTTACATTTCCTTATATGATTTAGCACGATTGCATTTTTTGTTTAATTTCGGTGATAGGATTTATTTGATAGTTTCAAAATATTCTTATGAACTAGTATTACCAGTATTTTAATTTTTTTGCGTATCGTCATCCCACATTGTATGTAATACATGTCTAAATGTACATTCTTTAGGGAAATATTTAAAAAATAATAATATAAATAAACGTAATGTGAAGGGTATCTATCAAGTTGCGACACAGAAGTTAATGTTTTTCTCCTTATCTTCAAATCTACACGGTAATAAATATTATCTTCCATAGAAGGCATTGTCCATTGAAATGTATGCTCGTATCTTTAAGCTAAGTCTATACACGCAATTCTAACTTGTCATCGTTTTTGTTCAGTACTACTTGAGTAGGTACTAAGGCACCATAAGAATTAATCGGGTTGAAAATAATAAGGGCTGCCAGCTTTTTCATAACAAAAAGTGTGCGTAGACCCATAGTTGTCTCCACTACAGTTGTTATACCCAATCATCTCCACCATAGCCTCAAATTAAGATTCAATCTACATTACACTTCAAAAAGCCGCAATTTTGAACACCTGTAGAATCGTGCGAAAGTTCATACAAAATGACAAAAATTACGTCTTTTTACATTCACCCATCTTTAACGTAAAAATGCCACCACACGCGACATTGACTTGGCTTGGGCCCGTTGATGTAGCTTAAAACTAGCTAAAGCTAATAAACGTGCAAGTTTTTACAAATAATAATAATAAAAGCTTAATTTATTCCATTACAAAGTAAGTTTTAATATTCCATGTTTTCTGCTTTTGCAATGGATCCCTTTTGGGTGAAAGCCTCCTCCACCTCTTAAATCTATCATATTTGTAGTAACTATCAAGAATCAGAGAACTATACAATCAGTGCGTTATATGCCGCCCCCGCCTCTCTGTTCCCCGATCATCATCATGTCAACCTTTAGACGCCCACTGCAGGGCATAGGCCTCCCCCAAAGGGGGTTCAGCCGTAATCGCCATGCTTGGCCGATGTATGTTGGCGATCACAATAGGTGTTATGGTACTCAGAAGGACGCTACTGCCCATCCTCTGGTCAATATCCCTATGTCGCCTTCTACGACACCTACGGGTAGGAATGAGTGCTAATCGCGGCCGGCACTACACGGCTTAATTTTGAAACTTACACAGATGAAATCGGGGACAGAAGCTAGAAACAACATAAAACAAACAACAATTGTCGAAACAACCATAACAATGTCTCATAGGCGTCACAAAGGCGAATAAATATAAGTTTATCGGCGTTCGCGCAAACCGCATCGATTTGTGTAAACAGCCATTGTTTGAGTGGAGATGTTTTAGAGAATGTGTCGCGGGTTTTGACCTGGATGTTAGGAAATCGAATGCGTATTTTGTGTGTGGCTTTAGAAAATATAATCGAGTTTACTTTGAGTTGTTTTACTTTAAATTCATTAAAGGAGCTTATATTTTTAACTACCTATTGACGGTAATCCATATCCATACTATACTATATGCTCATACTATTACACTATTATACTTATACTATTTAAACTATACATACTGTATATACTAATATACTATACTATCCTACCTTATTAATATTATAAATACGAAAGTAACTCTGTCTGTTACGCTTTCACGATGAAACGGCTGAACCGAATTTTATGAAATTTGGTATAAAAACAGCTTGAACCCCCGCAACTTCGTCTGCATCCATGACAACCGACATTCACGCGGACGAAGTCGCGGGCAAATGTTAGTTTGTTATAAAGTTTCGCGCTTGCATAAGTCAAAATTTTTTTGCCGAAGATCGTTCTTATCTTGGGTAGAACTAAAAAGAATAGACCGACGTGAATTTCGTTGGTTAGTCTGTTTAATATTTTTTTTAATGCAAGTGTGTTTAATTGAATAATCTAATGGGAACTACAACTATTCTGTAGCATTTTGGTTCAATTTTATAACTTTATTATTTTATCTTATTAACTAGCGACACGACCCGGCTTCGCACGGCCTATATCCTTCCTCGATAAATGGACTATCCAACACAAAAAGAATTTAACAATTTGAACCAGTAGATCCTGAGATTAGCGCGTTTAACCAAATAAACTCTTCAGCTTTATAATATTAGTATAGATAATGTACAATAATTACACGAATAATGAAAAAGCGGCCAAGTGCGAGTCGGACTCGCCCATGAAGAGTTCCGTAACACCAAGTAAGGTAAATTGCGGTTTACGATTTATGACGTATTAAATAAAAACTACTTACTAGATCTCGTTCAAACCAATTTTCGGTGGAAGTTTACATGGTAATGTACATCATATATTTATTTTAGTTTTATCATTCTCTTATTTTAGAAGTTACAGGGAGGGGGGCACACATTTCACCACTTTGAAAGTGTCTCTCGCGCAAACTATTAAACTGTTCTGTTTAGAAAAAAAAATATATTAGAAACCTCAATATCATTTTTAAAGACCCACACGTATGGGTTTGATGAAAAAAAAATGAGTTTCAGTTCTAAGTATGGGGAACAGGGGAACCCCCTAAATTTATTGTTTTTTTCTAGTTTTGTGTGAAAATTTTAATGCGGTTCACAGAATACATCTACTTACCAAGTTTCAACAGTATAGTTCTTATAGTTTCGGAAAAAAGTGGACAGACAGACAGACATGACGAATCCGTAAGGGTTCCGTTTTTTGCCATTTGACTTCGGAACCTTGAAAAGGAAAACCCATAACTACCTTTTGCCTACGATTTCGTTCTCGTGCATTTTTATGAATCCCTATTTTAGCATTCAGGGGTTATCCCCTTTTTCTTTTTGGACTTGGACTTCCTCCATCGTGGGGTTGACGAAGGGGCATACCGGACTCTTACCGGCTAAATCCACCTCTGCCTATGGCTGGGGGTGCAGGTTTCGCATAAGCATTCACCGCTCCCCCGACAGGCCTTGATCCGCTGAGCCTCAGCGGGTCCCACCTCCCAGAGGGGGTCACCCCTGAGTGCCTAGCTTCTCCCCAGCAATGTTTGGGTCGACTTCCAATCTAACCGGATGCAGCTGATGCCTGACCCCTACAACCCAGTTAACACGATACCCCTTGGTAAGACTGGTTCTCTGACTTCAAGGCACATTAAAAACAAACCATCGACTATAATTCAATTCTTTTCTCCGATAACATAGTACTCTCAACAACAAACCATTTGATAATGTGTTCACTTAACAACGTAAGAGGCTGTCACAGCGCACGATATCGAATTACTTCATCTCACATGTAACGAGACACATCTTGGTTTCTACTGCGCCCGAGCGTGTCGGTATTTTAAGGCTGGCTCACACGAGACGATTAAACGGTGCGATTTTGTATTGACATAAATTGAGATTAGTTATGCGAGACGATCCAGAATCTCTCAATAATTAATAAAATAATAAAGATCGTTTATTTATTTATTTATTTATACTTCATGCACAAAGGTACAAAGGCGGACTTAATGCCTTAGGCATTCTCTACCAGTCAACCAAGGGTGGTGAAGAGATAACATGGCAGGTGCATATGAAAAAAAAAATATATTAAAAAAGTTAAAAAGATATAAACTTACGAATATATAAACTATACATACATAATTTAATGTTTGGTATATAACATACCTATATAAAATATATATAAACATATAATATATATATATATATATATATTATATATATAAATATAAATAAAGGAACAAAGTATTATGAGATGACTCTGCTTATTTGTGCTGAAAATAAGTTCGCAATTTCCGCTTAAATGCATACTGGCTGGTGGCCGTTCTGATATCGAGAGGAAGCGCATTCCAGAGAAGAATGACCTGGATATGAAAGGAAGAATGAACAAAATCAGAAGTATGAGAAGGGCAAAGTAAGAGAAGGTTGTTAGAAGATCGCAGATTTCTAGCGTGTGAAGAACATAGATATTGAAAGTGGGACATTAGATAAGAAGGGGGGGAGAGAGAGTTGAGTAGGGAGAAAAGCGTTGTCAGTGCACGCAAACTTCTTCTCTGGCGAATGGGCAACCATTTCAACTCAGACCTGTAGTTTGATACATGGTCATATTTCCTCAAGTTATAGATAAACCTGATACAGTTATTAAGGACCCTATCAAGCTTATCAAGCAAGACTGCGTTTAAGTCAAAGTAGCACACGTCACCATAGTCAATAATAGGGAAAATTAAAGTCTGCACAAGCATAGTCTTCGTCTTAGCAGGCAAAAAGTTCCTCAGACGATACAAGGATCGCAAAGTTCCGTTGGCTCTTTGTCTTTGTTTATTTGGAACAAATTAAATGATTTATGTTAATTCATAAATATGCCAAAAGTATTATATTACAGAGGCCAGCGCATCAAGGTAAAATCATTAGAATTACTTTGAAAAATGGGAGACATTTTGACGTGTAAATAAAGATAATTCCCGCGTTTTCAAAGTGTCGATTTTTGTAGCATAAATTATTATTTTAATTTGAAGTCGGTTAAAAAACAAAATTGCTATACTTTATGTCAGAGGTTTTAGTTTATATTCTAACTTTTATAATTTATAATTTGTATGTGATAAGTGATAATGTTGTAATGAATTATTATTATTATTTATTGTCTATGGAACCAGTTTTCTGAAGTAAATGAATTATTATTATTATATTGATTCTAAATACTATATTTTGTCCTATCCTCTATATATTGACCACTTTATACGGAACTTATAACACAATGAAGCGATTCCAAACACCGCGCGTGTCGACTACATATCTCTTTGCGACTTTCAATGATCCCATACATAACGTGCTACAAAAAACCAGCCTTCTTTTATTATTATAGAATAGACTTTAAATATACTCATCCTTATCAGTAAACAATTTGACACGGTAAAATCGCAGCGATTCGTCTTCAATTGTGTGACGATCCTTAACTAAATGTCGATAGATGTTACAACTGTCTCCTATTATCTAGGCTATAGTTTAGATAGGGAGGTACCTTTAGTATTCAAATTTTGACTTTTAAAGATCCAAAAAATATGTTGTAATGTATTAAAGTCACGAAGACGATTCTTTTAAAATGTCTTCTTTTGACATCCATTGACATTTGATTTGAAAAATGTCAAAAGAAATAGGTTGGGTTACTTATGAACTGGTAAACCCCAAGAAGCTTTTAGATAAAAGTGGAGGCTACACTCGAAATACCGAAGTGAAACCAACTGTGGGCAGACGCTCTCTTTCTGAATGCATACATAAGAACGAGACAGTGATATGTGTTTTCTTTATCTTATGTATGCATTCAGAAAGAGAATGTCTGCCTACAGTTACACTTAGGTATTTAGAGTGTTGCCTCCACTTTTATCTATAAGCTTCTTGGTAAACCCCAACTTCTGAATATGTGGGGTCTTTAATGTACTGTCAAAGAGTTTATAAGTACACTCAATCACCAAACAGGGTAATTGGTTCCGGAATCTCAATTTACCTACTAAGCTACTGGCCCTGAGACGCCATTTTGTTACCCGTGGGTGGATAACGGATTCCCATTATTTTACAGAACTACGTATCAAAAAGATGGATCGGTCATGGTTAAGCTAAGCTTACCGCGGTCGGTTGTGGATGGGTGACCATCCATTTCATACCGAGATCCCTCCGTACCTAGGAAAGCACGTAAAGCCGTTAGCCCGGCTGTCTTTCGTGGATCTTTGACAGTCGTCATCGGTAGTCAAAAGTCAGAAAGTCTAACCAGTTTTACCAAGGGTATCGTGTTACTCAGATACTGGAACGTGGAAATCAGATAGTCGCTCCAAGTGAAACACTAGTATACAACTGCATCTGTTTAGACTTGGAATCCGACCCCAAAATAGTTGTGAAAAGGCTGGGCAAATGATGACATATGAGCTGGTAAATCCGAAATTTAAAATCAGTTTACTAACCTAAGTTCTTGGCTATATCCTAATTTGTTGACTATGATTAGAAAACAACTTTTAGGAACGTTCACATACAAAATATATCCCATCTGTCATACTCCCAACTTCTTAATAAGTACAAGCTTATCAGCTTGGAAAACCGGCGCAAATACCTGGAGGCCAACGTGCTTCATGATATTGTACACAATCATTTTGATGCCATTGATTTAACGAGTAAGCTGTGTTACTCTGTCCCCCGAACAGTTCATGTACGTCAGGTTCGTGCACGCACACTCTTCGCGCTAAATTCATGTCGTACGAACTCTGGCTTACACTGCCCTATTCATAGAATGTTGGAATCCTATAATTCGAATTTCGTTGATATTGATATATTTGCATGCCCGAAAAATAAACTTAAATCTTATATTATGAAAATTTTATCCTAACTGTAATCATATTGTTATTAGTTATTTATTGTATAATTTAAGTTAATGAAATTGTTTGTGTTCCTGATTTGGTTTTGAAGCTTTATAGTAACTTATTAATTTATTTTAAAATATTTGTCAAAGTTGGTAATGCTTATTTAGTGGTAACCATTGATCTTTTAATATGTTTTATATGAGGATAATGCAGTGGACTGCAACTTTGCTACTAAAAGTTTGTTAACCTTATGTTTTATTTATGTTGTAGTTGTTTATTATGCCTTAATAAATAAAATAAAAATAAAATAAAATATCAGTCTTATATCTGTCAAAAACCTGTATTTACATACATTTTTGACAAGATTTTGACATTGATTGTCACTGAGCTTAGATTGTGCCAAGATTTTGAACGTTTTTATTAATTAATAGAATGTACAGACGCCAGCAGATCAAACTATGCTAAATTGTCTATACTAATTGAAATAGAAACTTATCCTTTTGTAATAAAGTTGAAAATCTATCAAAGAAATTTGACAGATTGTTGTAGCTTGGATGTACTGGCCTCAGTACTTCAGATCCCCTATTACTTGATGGGACTATCATGAAACTAAAATTAATAGGTATGTATGTCTTTTTTTCAGGAACTTTTTCCAGATCAACCGAACAAATATCCAGTTAAACTGGTAAGTTTTAATTACTTTATTAACATTTAATTAAGTCTCTCGCCATATTGACAAATACAACTACTAAAATTACGGTGGTTATGTCACAGTAATTTTAGTAGTTGTATTTATATACTACTCAGAAGGTATAATTAAGGGTCAAATTGTTCTGTAATTTACAGGATATTTTAATTGCAAGATGTAATTATTATAAGTGCTAATTAAGCTACATTTAACCTGAGTCGTCTTGTATTTAACATAGGTAGGTAATTATTCTATCAAGGATGGAAATATATTATTATTTTTGTTTGTTTTTAAAATATTACGAAATCCTGTTTGATAATATGTTTTTTAAAATTGAAAAGAAGAATACATTTACTAAAAAAGACATAGTAAGTACCTTTTATTTGTATATTACATTCTTAGATTAAAAATATGTAATTGGCGTTATTTATATTGTAGGAGACAATTTATGAAAAAATAAATAATTATGTATACTGCAAACTATGAAATACGCAATACTTAACTATAACTAGCAATAGTTATTATTGTAAAGATTATAAAAAAAAAGTAATTCATTCTTCACATTTAGACACAATTGTGTCTGAATATTGGTATGAGCACGTTTGATTTCGTGTCTATTATTATTGCCAAAGTTTTATTAATTTTCACAGTGTTATTACCATAACCAATTTGTTTATTTAAAAATATTATATTTACAAACGTAAATATAATGAAGGTAAGTATTGGTACATAGCGCCCTTTCTCTAACCTTCCTTCCTAAAACTAAATTATTCACATAAACGTGTCCACAAAATAATTACACAGAAATATAATTACTAAATAATTTAAGTAACTGCATCATTTAACATGTTTAGTAACAAATTCTTCCCTAGTATTGCAACGGCCGGAATTCATATATTTATGAAATCCGCGCGCGGTGACTTTGTATCAACGCAACAACCAATTAAAATTTTATACTAAATCCTACGTTTTTCTCGTCTCGCGTTCCCATACTATTGTGTGAGCGGCTTATGTAAATAGTGACGATTAATGATGCCCCTGTAATGTTGTGTAACATGTAACATTATTCGAATTCGCGAAAGAATGTCGATAGCTTCGAATGTTCTTACAGTAACCATTTTGTGCGCCATTTTGTTTATTGGTTTTGTTTATTGTTTTTACAAAATGTTAATGCGTGAAATAAACTTAATTTTAAAGAAGATAATAAACTAAATAAATATATACAGTACTTATAAATATGAAAAAAATATTGATAAGTCCAATTTAAACGTACAATTTGCACAATTATGCATCGCTCTCAATGGGACAAGTGTCCAAAAGCAACGTCACGTTGGATGGCAATGCTAATTCTTTGGCACAAGAAAAGGTCAGCCCTCTGGTCACGTGAAGAGTCGACTAGTCGCTTAACAGTCAAAACACTTTTTTTTAATATGATTTCAAATTAAATTAAACAGATAATATTAAGAAAACAATAAATCTGACATTTAAGTACCTACATAATAATATTAGTATGATGTTATCCAGGTCAAGACACTTTGTAAGTAATTAAACTATAATAAAATACTTTACTACTCATTCATAAAACTAAATCGTAAATCGTGTGTTTTTAAACAACTTTTTACTTTTATTACTTAAAGTTTTACAAACATTACAAAACTCACACACCTTAACATTTGATTAAAAGCTTTTGATTGATGTACTGGGAATGCCAGACGTCTAGACATTACATTAAATACTAGTAAGTACTTAAGCATTATAATTAAGACATTGACATTACATTCTAAAGTGGAGCAGTACAAACTATATAAAAAAATGTCAATACCTCACGACAAGATCACACGATGTGTATTGATCTGTTACTAATTTTGATTATTTATTTATTTATTTATTATAATTAGTTTAAAAGTTGTCTTCAGTAATTTTGTAAAGAGAAAAGATTTAGTTTTTTGGAGAAAGATTTGTTTTTTTTTATGTTCGTAATATATCGGCTTAAAAAAAAATACTTAAACGACTTTTAAAATTCTTTCACCAATATCTACATTACATTACTACAAAATTTTAATTTTAATTTCTGTACGCAAAATACGCGCTTAGACGTGGAATTGCGGACACCAGCCCGCGATACTACCGTCAAACGGGGTGAATAGGGATGCAGGGGTGAATCGGGACGAAACTTTAAAGAGGATTTTAACGTTGAAATAATATAGTTGACAAAAATTACTCTAATAAATGACTTAATCCTACTAATATCATAAATGTGAAAGTTTGTGAAGATGTTTGGATGTTTGTTACTCAATCACGCGTAAACCGTTGAACAGATTTGCATGAAAATTGGCACATAGATAGACCATGTCCTGGATTAACACATAGGATACTTTTTATCCCGGTAATGTGTTCCCTTGGGATAATCGTTCTTTTTACGCGGGCGAAGCCGCGGGCAGAAGCTAGTAATCAATATTTGTTCCTAGTGTCCTTGTTGGCTACAAGCTATATTATTTCAATGTTAAAAACCTCTTTAAAGTTTTGTCCCGATTCACCCCTGCGTCCCTAATTCACCCCGTTTGACTGTACTTCTACTACTAGGTACTACATTAATACAATAGCTTCATTATCTTCGAGTAACGGGCTATGTTTAATAGAATGGCCCGTGTTAAAGTCGCGTTAAAGAGCCCATATCTTTACTTGTCCAAGCTTCATCTGTAGCAAATTTCATCAAAACCAATTCAGTAGTTTAGCCATGAAAGCGTATCAAACGAACAAAGTCACTATCGCATATTATTTAATATAAGTATGGATTTGACTTTTACACGGACAAAATCGCGGGCAAAAGATAGTAATTAATAGTAATAAATAATCACAAAAATTGCAGCAATTAATTGAAAAATCTCAGAAAATATTAATGTTATGTAGACACGTAACATATAACTTACATATTTACTTATTGAGTAACATTTTATTTATTATTCGATTGACATAAATGCAGGTAATTAGTGTTACTCTTAATTGCTTAGATTTTATTTGTCAATTCTTTCTTTCTTGCAAACTTATTTAATTTACGGAATAAGAAACAATGAGGTCTCAGTTGATGATAATGCTAATATTTACATAAAATAAATACTAATTGTCATCTTATAAGTTTATGTTATTGAGATATATTATTATTCATTAAAATAACTGTAGAGTTGTTTGTGAAACGGTTTTCTTTTTTCAGTTGAAACGTAACGTTTAGAGAAGTGTAACCTTAAATGCGAATGAATTTAAAGACATATAAAATTAGATTTATTATTTATACTGAATGCCGCCAGTCTCTTGGGTACATTTCCAGATGACGGCGATGTGGACGAATTCTATGATGCCTTATTGCGTTAGTTTTTTTTTAGTTTAATATTATAGGTTTTGTTTTTTATTATTCTTGTAAATATTATTGATATGTTTGAAATTAATTATCTAAACACTGGTATAGCCCTATGTTGTAAAATAAACTCTCTGTGCTACCAATGTAATTGGTATTATTATTTATACTTAGCTTAAAACATGGCGTATGCCATTCGGCAATAGTGCAACTTTGTATAAATGAAATAGTTTTTGAAATCGGATGAGGTGTTTCTTAGACTATGGTTTGCCCGTGACTTTGGCCGCGTGAAATCAGTTGTCGTCAAAACAGGCGAAGTCACGAATTAAAAAGTAAGTAGGTACTTACTCCATGTTTTTTATTTAAACAATTTTACTCCGTACCAAATTTCATCAAAACCTGCTAAATAGTTTACCCTTGAAAGCATAACAGACAGACATATTTCATATTTATTATATTAGTCATAGTCATTTATTCATAAACGAGTAATTACACATAAAATTACACAATTACAGTACCTATAGAAGTACAATAAAATAATTCAGTCAGTAGTCAGTAATTCAGTATTTATGTTCCTCACACGCTAGAAAGGACAGTGCCAGAAACTCTATAGAACTTTGCCCCACTCAATAAAAGTCAAGTGCAATATGTAGCATCTTACTGTTTATTTATTGCTGATAACTAAACATTAGTCTCAGTGACTGTAGAACTTGCGGTTTCCGTTTAAATCTAAAAATAATAATGACATTGATTACATGTTAAATTGTATTTTATGTAAAATGAGTTTGTATTTTGTGGGTAGGTATTACGTAATCCGCAAGTTCTATAGAAAAACAATTAAGTATAGAAAGGTTCTTTATTCATTACAATTATTTTCATTAATTTACTTTTCTGTACATGGGTGGGGCAGGATCTGGCATTGTCATTTGCGGTCTTCTAACAATCTTATCTTGCTGTGCCCTTCTCCTATTTCTGATTTTGTTCACTTATCCTTTCATATCCAGTCCATTCTTCTTTGGAACGAGCTTCCTCTCGATATCAAGACGGCCACCAGTCGGTATGAATTTAAACGGAAATTGCGGCATTGCATTTTTGTTTAAGTAGTTTACCTATTTTGTTATATTTTGTATATGCACCTGCCGTGTTATCTCTTCACCACCCTGGGTTGACTGGTAGAGAATGCCTAAGGCATTAAGTCCGCCTTTATACCTTTGTGCATGAAATTTAAATAAATAAATAATTACATTTGGATATTATAAATTACATCAACAATTTAAAAATAATAAATTCACATTTCTTCAATAGCGTTTCGACAAATAAATCAAACGTTATGGTCAAAACCTTATAATTTAAAATAATAACAACAATAGAGTAGGTATGGGCGTATATTGATTTTATAGACTGAGAAAAAAAACGGATTATTAACTCACTGTGTTGCCGGGTTCGTCTAGTATCGTAACTAGTTGGACAAACCCGGCAACACAGTGAGTTAATCCGTTTTTCTCAGTGTAACAATACTCACGTTTCGTTTAATGATAAAAAAGTATCTTGATTTAATTACCTACTATTTACTAATGAGATTGACCCTTTATACAATGGGTGATAGAATTTGAGGTTAATCATTTAAGTCGCTTTTAATAAAGGTGGTAGATTGTAAGAGAATGAATGAATAATCTTCTTTTTTTTAATCGTTGCGCCACACTATGAATTTCTCCTGCGTGTGGGTGTGGTTACAAACATATAAACTCACATACACAAACAGCCAGACCCGTAAAAACAATCTGGCTATACAAATATTTGTTCCGTGCGGGAATCGAACCCGCGACACGCAGCGCAGCAGTCAATCGCTCAACCACTGCACCAACCGTGTCGTCGTCGTTGTAACTTCATCTGCATCCGCGATAACCGACATTCACGCAGACGAAGTCGCGGGCAAAAGCTAGTCTTCTTAATATTATAAATGCGAAAGTAACTCTGTCTGTTACGCTTGCAAGATGAAACGGCTGAACCGATTTTGATGAAAGGAGAATGGGCAACGCGGTCTACCTACTCAACAGTATGTAACATACGTCGTTGAAAAGGTTATTTTGTGTACTTCATTTTGTTATGTGGCCGTCCCAAAAACAAGTTAAAGCAAAATAATTACGCCGGCGGAATAGAACAGTATTGCAATTCTTCATGAACTATATCACTTTCGCATTGCTGCAGCACTGTTAAATGTCTTTCACTTGCCAATAAATGATAACGCATATGCCGACCGAATTATAAATATAATTCACGAAAGGATGGAATTGGAAAACTTTGCAGAGTATGTCATTAAGTAAAACTAAAAAAAAATAGGAAAAAAAAAGAAAAAAAAAATAGTTTGAACCTTAGGGTACTCCGCGACTTCGTCGGCATCCGTGATACTGATAACCGATATTCACGCGGACGAAATCGCGGCAAAAGCTAGTAAAAAATATATATAAATCAGTCAACTGCCATGTTTCAAACAACACCACAAATACAGTCACAAATGTCTAACCACGGTTACAATGTTGTTACCATACTTGAAGCAAGCTATAAATCTGCCTACCTCGATAACATCTAGAAATATAGCCACATAATAACATGTCTTGTGGCAATTGTAAAGTGCTGTGAAATCGACGTGAATGTGCGTGTGTGAGTGTTTTTGTCTATGTTTTGAACGGTCATAAACATGTTATTTTCACGTTAAAGGTTCTTGCCCACAGGTGCGTCGATAATATCGGATGCGTCATTGCGAAAATTCGTCCTGGGCCTCAAGTCTGCTATTACAATAGTGTCAGAATGGTCTATCATTGATTTTCCTAATGACGCCATTATATTAGTAGATTACCAAACTTGTCAAAATCAACAATTATGAAATCAATTATAGACCATTCTGACACTATTGTAATAGCAGACTTGAGGCCCTGATTCTTTGCCACACAACTACATTTATCGTCCGATATTTGTAACGTGTGCGTGTAAATTAGAAAAATATTGAGGTACTAATGGCGCTAACGTTAATAACGCAGGTGTGTGAAAGGTCGTATGTGTAATAATGCAAAACACAAACGAAAAAAAAGAATCAAAAGGATAATTTTTCAACGTTTTCATTTTGACTTTGAAAATGTTATAAGAGTTCGAAATATTGCAGGACGGAAGAACGCAAGCGACATTCTTATCGCAGCAATGTGTAACTTCGTGGCGGCCGTATAATAAATAAATACAAAATATATTGAAAACAGATATCGCAATAACGCTTCCGATATTATCGACCGATAATAATATGCCTGTGGAGGGGATACAAAAAAAACTTATTGTTAAGCCTTCTGTTAACAACAAGAGTCATCATCATAGATGAATATACTCTAATAGTCATCATTACTCCTGGAGAAATTGCCCGAAGAATATAATCCATAATAAAATTATTGTAAAGTTGAGTAAGAAAAATGAATTTGACTTACATATTCAAACAACAAAACGCGCAAACAAATGGGGCACAAAATTATAATTGTCATACAACGTGCCAACCCTAACCATGCATGTGTGTGTTAAGGCTCCCTGCACACGAGTGACGTTACTTCACGCAAAAGTTCAAGGACGGATAACAGTTTCGTACAGTGGGTACAGACAGCAGAACAATCGTCACTAATTGCCGGTCAACATATATTGTAGTCTTTTGTTTTTACAACCGTACAGTTTGAAATGATATGTGATGTTGGATTTAGTAATTGTAGGTAGTTGCAGCGTGATTGGGAAAATGTTTAGTAATTGTTAAAATATAAATGAATGGTGGAATTAAAATAATGGTTGTTGGTGTAATATTGTTTCAGAGTTTGGCAACGGTTGTCGATTCTTTATTTGTAATAAATTGTACATTAATAAAAATTAATTCTCCGATCAGTCGCCATTCGCCATTTCATGATCGTTTTAAGGCTGCGCCGAGCAAAATCATTCAAAACAGTCGTCACTGTTAAAGTGATATACTCAATAATTTTACCATAATTGCCATAAAAACTATATGATGAATACCACAGTGAATGTGTTAACCGATTATCGTTGGCAAAAAATAAGAATACTGTTTAATTTAATAAACAAAAATACGTAAATTTGTACAAAAATCTTTAAAAAAATCTCGTATTTAGTTGAGTTTTGTTAGTAAACTGTATTTTTTTTTCACAAACTTGAATTCATATTAATCTTTAACATTCATACTACAATTTGTAGTTTTTACATTTTCGAAATGTCGCTTAGTTATTTTGTTATTAATTTTTGTTTTAATTGACGCGCTGTTTTGAGTCATACATACATACGTTGCGTATGATTCAAAACAGCGCGAAAAATTAATAATAAAATAACTAAGCGACATTTTGCAAATGTAAAAACTACAAATTGTAGTATGAATGTTAAAGATTAATATGAATTCAAGTTTGTGACAAAAAAATACAGTTTACTAACAAAACTCAACTAAATACGAGTTTTTTTTTAAGATTTTTGTACAACTTTACGTATTTTTGTTTATTAAATTAAACAGTATTCTTATTTTTTGCCAACGATAATCGGTTAACACATTCACTGTGGTATTCATTACATATTTTTTATGGCAATTATGGTAAAAGTATTGATTATATCACTTTAACAGTGACGACTGTTTTGAATGATTTTGCTCGGCGCAGCCTTAACGAATCCTGCTACTATTATTAATGTGAAGGTTCAAGTGATGGATGGTGCGGTCCTCTTTCACGGTAAAACACCTAAACGAAATTAGCTGTAATGATAATGAACATAGGATTTTATCTTATTTTTTGTTCCCGTGGGATAGTTTAGGATTTTAGTTTATTGCAGAAGTTCCAAAGCATACTTTTCAAAAAATAATTTCTGAGTGTTACATTTTGTCTGCCGACGCTACGTCAAGTACCATTTGTCCGTACGCATGCTTTAACGACTGAACGTAAAGGCCATCTTCCCATCGACTCGCTCACTCGTGCTAATACTCGCGCTAGTGCCCGCATCCGAATCAATGAAAGTGATTTAAAGGCTGGCCACTTGACCAGTGGGTGATTTGGATTTACAGTCAGTCATATTTCAACCGACTTCAAAAAAAGAAGTAGGTTCTCAATTCGACAAGTAAATATATATTTTTTTATGTTTGACCACGCATAACATTTTTCAGTGTAGTCCGATTTCGATAATTCTTTTTTTATTTGATAGTGTATACTTCAAAGTTAATCCCATATCTTTTCATGAAAATGTTCCAACTATAAGGGTAGAAAATTAAGGAATGACTGATTTTTCTTGGTGTTATAGTTTAGTAATTAATTTGTATGATAAGAAGTAGGTACAAAAAAGCGAAAAAAAAACGGTTTTGCTAAAAAGACAATCGCCTTCAAAAAGTAAAAATAACTTTAAATTCGCAAGTCGGTGGCAATAAAAAACAACAAACAAAACCAAAGTGGACTTGCGAATTTAAAGTATTTTTTTACTTTTGGAAGGCGGTTTGAACTTTTTATAATTCTTAAAATTCATACTTACTTTCTAAGTTTACCTTGTACATCACTGACATCGGTAAAGAAAAACATCGTGAGTCAACCTGGACATATAATTTATATAAATTTGAAATTGCCAATCCTTGAGCAAGGGTGGTGATCAAAGCTCATGCCTTCTCTGTATGAGAAGAGACATTTGTCCTGAATTGGGATAATAACTGGCTAGGGTAATAAAAAAATAAAATAAAAAATGTTATTGGCCTAGCCTTACTAGTAATATTAGAATAGGTATTACTAGTAAGGCTAGGCCGATGACTGATGAGATTTTTTATTTTATTTTATAAAAACTAGACCAGAAACTGGGTAGTGATTTATAATCAATCAATAATACTATAATATTGTCCGCTTCCGTGATGACTTACCTAAAATATTTTTTTTTCGGACCTATATTAGTCCATAAGTTGTTGTGAAAGAGAGACGCAACACAAATGTACGAGACTATGTCCAATTGCTGATGAAAGGCACCCTTGACCAGCAGAAGATAATACAGTTGAAAAAAAGAACATTTTTACAACAAAAAATGTGGCAAATAAGTCAGTAGGTACTTTTTTCAAAGCTCTAGCCCTTATTACACTTGGCTAAATTAAGTCGATTAAATTCAATCGCTACTGAATTCAGATACTACTTACTACTACTACTTACTTACTGAATGCGATTACACTTTACTAAATTCAGTAGCGACTGAATTTAGTCGACTTAATTTAGCCAAGTGTAATAAGGGTTTTACTTTATATTATTAAATTAGGAGGAGCTCATGGCTACGTTAAACCCGTACAGATCGATCGGCCAAAGGTTAAGCTACGCTAGCCGCGATCAGTTTGTGGATGGGTGACCATTCCTTTCATATCGAGTTCCCTCCGTGCCTCGGAAAGCACGTTAAGCCGTTGCTGCCGGCTGTTATTTGCAGATCTTTGGCAGTCGTTACAGGTAGTCAGAAGCCAGAAAGTCTGACAACCAGTCGTACCAAGGGGTATCATGTTACCCAGTAACTGGGTTGTGGAGGTCCGATAGGCAGTCGCTCCATGTAAAACACTGGTATTCAGCTGCATCCGGTTAGACTGGAAGCCGACCCCAATATAGTTGGGAAAAGGCTAGGCAGATGATGATTAAATTAGGTACCCATGAGTATATTCCATCAAACAATTGCCCTTTTCATAAAGTTCTTTACGCTAATTACTTAGTACAATCCCAAAGACTCAGTGCCCTTGATCTTAAAATAAAAAAGAAATTCCAACATGTCTTCCGGCATCACCGTACGTAATACCTACTGACCGGTATTACCGGCTACTAAATGTAATTGTTAACAAAGTTATGTCGTGTTATTGCTCTTTTTATTATTTCGGTAGCTGATACTTGTTTAAAGTTTTATTGGAACCGGTAATTTGTAAATGGTTGACGTAGGTTATGGTTTTCCTTGTAAGCTGGTTAATTGCTTATTTTACAAGTATTTGGTGCCTATGTATGGATAGGTATGACATTGTAAAAGAAAAACAAATAACATTAGTAACTTAGTAATAGGAGCATAACTAAGCATAGTTATAGGAGCAGAATCTGATCTAACTGTTGGGTTAATATTACTTTGGTAACCTTTTTTTAAGGTGGTCAACAAAAGACAAACGTTAAAGGCAGATGGTCAATTCTATTAACTTTTAATACGTCGTAATCTCAGTCTCAAATCCGTCAAAAAAGTTTTTTATTTCAATTTTGACTTATTATTTTGTCAAGTTTATGACATTTATAGTCATTAAGATTTTTTATTAACGTTTTTAATAACAAGAATTGGGCTTCAGGACTTTTTCAGTAGCAGTGTGGACACTGCGAATTTGTGTGTCAAAAAATGAGAGTGTACTACGCAATTATCTCCTCGGTAATCCAGGCGGGAAACAAAGCATCTCATACTATGTATCTATTTCAGGAAACCCGCCTAATAAGCTGCTAGCATTTCTAATCACCACACAAGGGTGTAATCTTGTTACCTTAATAAGTATAAGTAACCACAGTTTGTGTGTCAATAATTTAATCATCACAATACACCCGTTCTCACGGCAAATGCATAATTGTAACACTTATATAACTGATCGCGTGACGCCTGCGCGTGCGCACACAATCTAAAACAGTTCTTATAAGATCCGAGATAAGAGCTATTTTGGAACGTGAGAAAACTAATCTAATTTGTTATTTGGTACGTTTCAAAATTGGGTGTTTTGTTTTGTAAGTGCTAAATTTGGGAAATTACTTGGAATTGTAATATTAAGTATGTGTAGCGCATATTGAGTGTATGTACATTCATCTAGTTTCGCGCGGATCCCTAAATTTTTTGTCTAAAATAAAAGCCGCCGGAGACAGACAGGCAACCATTTTAAAATTAGTTTTTTTGTTAAAAGTACCGCATATTTATGTCGGTATATACTTTTTACTTGCATTTTTCAATTTCCAAAACAATATTGGTCACTGTCCTTTGTCGAATCCACTCGATTCTTACCCCAATTTTGGTGATTAGGGTTGGCGGAAATATGTTTTATTTTTTTACGTGAATATGTCTTAAAAAATTTGCTTACATATTGGGAGGCAAGTAAAAAAGAACGAATGATAACAAAATTGCGGGATACAGTTTAAAACTGTAGCTTCATATCTATCAGCTCCATCTTAAATTCAATTACAGCATTGGATAGCTAAAGGATCAAAGAATAGGTCTATAAATATATTATTGTGGCAAAAAGCAGTCGGAAAATGTTAATTTTGGTCCGCAGGGTGCGGGCAGCGCCAACAGCATCATGTGTATGATAGCGAGTAGACTTGATTGTGTGTTTATGAATCACTGCTGCAGGGTTTCGGCTGGGCCTGTCACCATGCGGCAGTGATGTTTGTTTAAGTGTTACTAACGTAGTTTGTAAGTATATTGTTACTAACACTATGTTGTAGTCTTGTTACTCGAAATAAATGATTATTATTATTATAAAATAACAATATGATTTTTTAAATTCAATTCAAAGATTTCAGATTTTTTAATCTGTTTTATAACACCTTGAAATAGTAGCCGCCACGTTATTACGCCTTACGGCTGTGTAAACAAAAAATTGACAACTGTCAGTCAACCAATTGGCGTATTAACGTAACTTTTGAATTACAACTAGGCAGACTTTGTACAATGGGTGTCAGACAGCTGATATACCTACATACACAAATATATAAATAAATACGTACATAGAGAAACAGCAACCAGACGCAAGGCAAACACAAGTGCTCATCACACAAAGTTTGCCCTGGGTGGGATCCAAACACGGGACCCTGTGCGTCAGAGGCAGATACCACCTAAGCTACAGAGCCGTCAAAAGTAGTTTTAAAAATATGAAAAACATAAGCTCCATTAAGAGTATACAGAATCCATGCGTGATACAGATCTCTCAATGATCACATACAACACGCACTAAAAAAAAACCAAACGAATAGATCCAAATCTTTCAAAACACGACATCTCCACGTCCTATTTTATATAACTATCATTGATGACATCTACGTTACTAACACTGACAATAACAATAACAATACGGTTTTACTTTCACGCCAAATAAGGCTCGTTGCAAACGATCAATAAACATTGATCCGACATTTTTTCATCAGACAAACTGAATTGATGTATTGAAATCGTCATATCAGATGGTATTGTGGTATTAAACCCATTATTTTAGTAGGGTAATGTTAAAAGGTGAGGTCAGTTATGTTTTAGACTGTTATGTAATGGTAATGTTCAAACATTTTGGTATCGATATGATCATTGGTTTCAAGCTCGAGTTTGTAATGAATGTCGAACTACTAGCTTAAGTTAGCTTCCAAGACAGTTGTAATTAGGGCTGCCCCCTTTTTTGAAGTAAATAAAGTATATTGACTTTCTAAGGTAAAAAAATAAAGTACAGCATCTGCATATAAAGTTTTAAGTATTTGTAGTAAGTAAAATACTTTTTTTTTACAAAAAAAAACAGCTATCATTTCGTAAATCAACTCTGGTTCTGTTTGTAGTTTTGTATTGCCACCGACTTACTTTGTAGTTACTTTTCGAAAGCCCTTGTCTATTTGTAAAAAAATAAATAAGAAACGGTAACACCAAACAAATTAAGTAGTCTCTTAATTTTTCACCCAGGTTAAATATTTTCATGAAATTTATGTGGCACTAACTTTGTACGCTATCTATTAAAAAAAGAATCATCGTAATAGGACTACACTGTAAGCAGTTATGCGTGGTCAAACATAATAAATATACTCTTCGTTTTTTGAAGTTAGTTAATAAAACTATTAACTTTATTGTTTCTTTTATTGAATAAAACCTTAAGTCCAAATAGGTAAAATGAAGTATTTTCACGTACGTTCTACTCATAAAGTATAAAGTACATTTACCCCCCCCCCAACCCTTTTTTGACTTAGTGCAACTACGTGATACTAACATAGTTTTAAGTTTTATTTTACTAACACAATTGTTATATTGTTATATGTATGCTTAAGTGAAGGTATATTTCTATGGGTCTTTGTTACCTGGAAATAAATGGTTTTATTATTATTATTATTATAAAGTACGGATGGCAACTCTAGTCGTAATGTCATGTTCGTGAACGGGCGCTGTCAGTAGAGATTGGTCAGCTCTTATCTGCCATGGATTAGATGCCACGTTATCTTGCTTCTTTTTTGTGTTTTGTATTGTTAGATTACCTTCATAGTTTTCACATATAGAAGCAACAAGAATCATGTAACCAGACTTTGTAAAAACTTTATTTAAAAGAGTGTGCGTGGAGTTTCTTGCTCGTTCTTCTCCATAGAGACCTACCTACGTTTTGGAACGAGCAACTAGCTTCAACTCTCTGACTAACTGACCGACTCCTTGACAATTCAAAAGTGCCTGTAAATGGTTTAATTGAAATAAATGCTTTGACTTTGACTTGACTTTGACTTTGAATGTTTCTCCGGGTCTCGTCGAGCTTCAGTGTCTCTACGCTTTTCTAGTGGTCGCCACTGTTGATTCTGGCTTCAGAAGTTGCAGTGGTTTGGGAGTCGTGTGTTGCCACACGACTCTTGTTAAGTTAGCTGTTATGATTGGTTGGACAAACTATAACATGCTTACCTTTATAAAAATCATTAAAATGCACCTGCTATCTGTACACCTAAATTAAAATCAATTGCTGCATTTATGAAAGATCACGTGGCCGATTAGATCGATTTTTTGTTGTGTTCGTTCGTGTTGAAAATCTCAATAAAAAAAAATTATATTTAGAAATTGCACCTGTACACCCCAAGTCGGGCGGCGCTAGTGTAGAATATAACACCCACGGCATATACCTAATCAGCTAATAATGTTTTCAATTCCGTGTCCTTTTTGTAAAAAAAAATTGGTTGTCTGTAAAGTCGGATTACGGACGATAGTTTTACGTGATAACTTCATAAAGAAACATAATGGCTAACATATATACATAAGCAAATAATGGCTTACGTCGACGTGGGCGGACCTTATTGCTTGGGCCGATAGTGCCTCTTTATCGCTTTCTTTCTTTCTTAATTTTTTTTTTATTGTTTTTAGTGCCTATTTCTTATTTTCTTTTTTAGTCTTGAATTATGCAAAAACAAATAATATTTTTTAAATATAAATAGAAATCATTTTAGGTGTACAAATAAGGTGAAAATTTTGTAAAATGAAGGCCCGGAACATTCCGTTATTCCGTACCACCATTGCACATTTTTTGCCTTACGGTCAGTCTGCTTAGATATGGGCTAAGTTGTTCTGGTCTGGTCTTGGTTGGTTGGTTGGTCTGGTAAACAGACTAGGAACCCTCAGACTCACTTTGCTTTTTAATATTATTATAACTACTACGACCGCGTATTTTTTAACGGGTTAATTTAAACCTTTGCCGAATGCTACGGCATACACAGTACCATGTAGGTACCCAGAGATGTCGTAGCTAGTAATTCCAGAGCTTAACGTGCTCAAACATAAAACAAACTCTTCAGATTTAAACTAAGTATTAGTTTACATAACTAAAACTTTATTTTTTCCTCTACTTCAGCCTACAAGATACTTACTTTTACTATGAACTCACTTCCCTATTCTGTCTAAATCAGAACCCATTAAAACTAAACTGTATTACCTAATTAAAACAGTTACACTAGAGAATTCTTCTCCATTAAACAGTCCTTGACATGTTCGTCATAGTATTCGAACAGATTTACCAACAAGTCCCACACTCTGACCTCTGACGATACAATAGGTACAGCTAATTAAACTTTTATGATACGAAAGATATTTTAATTTAGCTTAATATGCGGTCAAGTACGTTTAGTGGATGATTACGTGTATGTGGAGTCACATGGTCTGGTCGTATGGTGGCAATAGACGTGAATATAGCTGCAATACGCCTAGGCATTGCATGTTGCACCAATCTTGGTACACACTTAGAAAGAAAGAACTTCAGGTTGCTCCCATGAGCAACTTGATTTGACACTTTATCCATACTTACTATTATAATTGTAATATTATAAATGCGAAAGTAACTCTGTCTGTTACACTTTCACGATGAAACGGCTGAACTGATTTTAATTATTTTTTTCATGAAGATAGCTTGGGCCCTGGGGAAGGACATAGGCTACTTTTTAATCCGCCACTTTGCAATACAGACAGAAACACAGATACACTCTTCCCTCACCTTCATAAAGTCAAAGTCAAAGCATTTATTTCAATTAAACCATTTACAGGCACTTTTGAATCAGTACTGAAAAAGTTAGACCACATTAAGTCATGTGAAATACATGTACTGTTAATTTTAATGACCTTCAGTACAAAGCATACTACATGTAATTTAAGTTTATCAAGAATAAAAATGCACATCGTTACACATTTAACCTAATCAACAAATCACGATGCAAAACAAAAACAAACTAAAACATTGTATCATCCATTACCTTGTTTTGAGCTCCATTAAGTCGAGCATCCTTGGCATCGGAGTCGATAGACAATCGACAATCGATCGACTGAACGTCGACATTTAGTTAAATCGTTACATCCTTTTTATGGAGGCTTTAGTTTAAAGGTTGGATGCATCACGAAGGGTCATGGTACTCATGAACTAGGGAATTTTAAAATTGATGTTTCACTTGTCAATTTTGACAGCTAAATGTCATAAATAGTGCGCCATTTCGTTCTTTTTTAATCGGGTGAGCTGTCAAAACGCGATTCGTCAATAGATTTTGTAGTTGCCAAATCAATTGACTAAGTATTTATTGATTAGGAAGCAACTAAAATCTAAAATTACAGTTCATTGAAAATTAATCGGGTTTTCAGAACCAAAATAAAGTGTTTTTATTTAGAGTCTTGGAAATATTGGTTAAAGGTGTCAACTATCCCATTATCTGTACTTCTATTCTAATATTATAAAAAGGTATTTGTTTGTTAGTTTGTAAGTTTGTATGAAGGGGGTAAACTCCGAAACTACTCATCCGATTTCAACAATTCTTTTACCAATAGGAAGCAACATTTTCCTTGAGTGCTTTATGGTATATTGCATTATCAAAAAATTAAGGATCCTTGAGAAAATTCCCGTGGACAAAGTCACGGGCAAAGTGTTAGTTAAATATAATATTTATATTGAGCTCGCTATGTTGTACTGGAAAGCAGTACCTGGATGAAAATATGAAACATCGTGCTTTAGAGAAAGACAGACATACAGGCGTGAAAGAGACAGACGACGCTCCACAAGTCTGAACTTTTACTAAACCTCGAAATACCTTATTTTAGGCCGAGGCAAAACTAGAACTGTTTAACTTGACTAATACCTACCTTATAGGGCATTATTACACTAACTATCACTTAAAGCAACAATGTATTAAACATCTCTTCAAACGGATTGTTACAAAGAATTTCGTCACTCCACTAATTTCGTCCGGTTCTAAATAATGACTGTAATTTGATTCAGAACAAGACATCATGGTATCGTTGGGTTGATCACCGAGGTACACCTCAAGGGTATTGCTACACTGTTGCCATTTCGATCATCATTCATTATATAATAATATAATAATACATAATAATATGTGGGGACATTTTTTCACACACGGCCATCTGACCCCAAACTAGGGAGACCCTGTACTATGGGTGTCAGACAGCTGATATACATACACAAATACATTTTTTTTTTTTGTAAATACATACATATATAGATAAACAACACCCAAACACAAGGCAAACACAAGTGCTCATCACCCAAATGTTTACCCTGGGCCCCAAATGTTATTTATGCGCTTTTGAACCCTGCAATTGATTGTCTAAAGCTGAACACAAATGGAATACCTATCCTAATGCTGTTGACTTCTCATTCATATTTTATAAGATAGTATAAACACGGCGACACATCAAGTCAAGTCATCATCTTTATAATTTCCATACAATGAGAGGTCAGCTTGTACTGGAAATGTATAAGTTGATGTGTAGCCGTGTGCATTCACAACATGGCAAAAAATAAATAAGTATGGAGTTTCTTGCCCATTCTTCTCCATACGAAACTACCTTTTGGAAGAGCAACTAAATTCAGATTTTCTTATATAACGTCCAAAAGTGCCTTTTAATGGTCTAATTGAAATAAATGAATTGACTTTGAAGCTAGTATGTAGATACTGTGTTATCAAATAACGGAGATCTTTTTCTGTCTGACTGATTTGACTTTAATTTAGAGTTAGAAAAGATTTTAAAAAATCTATTAGGATAATTTGTCTATGATTAACTAATTTCAATTCTTCCAGGCCACCAGGGGGCCAAGTCTGCTATTTTTATAATTTCCTCATTCAAACACGATCCCATTGTCATTTTGCTAAAAGTTCGTAATCTGCTAAATTCATAATGGTCGATCATTGGTCGGTCGAATTAAAAGCAATGACTGCACAATGACGTTCTAATGGTAGGTCACTGATCAAAGGAACTGTCCAAATTTTGGCAGATTACCGCCTAAGTCAGTCATTCAGTTGTCATTTACCATTATACCGATTACCATTATATACCACATTTCTTTCAATGGCGTGTCAGTGGTTGACCATTGGAAAGTCATAATGACGCCATTTTATTAGTAGATTACCGAACTTGTCAAAATCAACAATTATGAAATCAATGATAGACCATTCTGACACTATTGTAATAGCAGACTTGAGGCTCTGATATGTTATACCTACTTTTCGACAAATGTCTAGATTCCGTATTTTATGAAAATGAACATATAAGTATTTTATTAACCAAAGTCGTCAAACACTAATACAATTCACAACTAACATAAAATTATTAAAGTATCAATAAACACGTCACTTTCATGTATTATATGACACTAATGGCTTATTATAAGACATTATTATTACATTAATCACGTCGTTCGACAAAAAACACATAAACTTATTCACGTTATTTACCTACATAACTTGTGTACGTAGAAATGAGTGTAAAGTTATGTAGACATGACGAAGATGCTTTCAATAGAAAGGACATTATTTATATCACTGAATCAGCTGATGCACATATAAGATGTAAACTATGAGCGGATATATCAAGTTCATACAAAAAGAACTTTGGTGTATGTTTGTAATATAAAAATAACAGCGTTTTACAAAATTCAAAATGATTGTTATACCAATGTTTAAAACTTATGCCTGTCTTTCTGTCTGTTTGTTCCAAATTATCTCCGAAACGGCTGATTTTTACTGAACTTCCCTGGTAGATAGCTGATGTTATATGAAGTAAAATTACCTACTTTTATTTTTAGAAAAAGAATTAGGGTACCGTGCAAAAACAATAAAACCACGCAGATAACTGTCATTCTCGCAAACGTGGTTACGGGCATCACCTAGTTAATATAATAATTTGATTAGATTCATATTCTGTAAACACTTTTAAAAATAAGTTGAAGTTGCATTTGGCAACAATAAAAAGGAGTTGTTTCAAAATGTATGGAGTCTGGGCCCAGTCCTTGTACTCCATACTTAAAAATAGGAAAACACATTTTAAATAGTTCTCAACTGTCCAATTACTTTAAAATGGCTTTGTAAGCATGTAAAACATAAGAAATTGCACTTGCAATTGCAACACACAACAAAAAAAAAATACAGACGAATTGATAACCTCCTCTTTTTTGAAGTCGGTTGAAAAGCAGTCATTGCGGTAAGCTGTCATTTTGATTGATTAATGACGTTTGACATTTATATTTCGGATTTTCTGCGTCGATTTGTGAATAGCCAGTTAAACAGCTGGAAAAGAAACGGTGTTAAATTCAACAAACGAAAACGAGGTTGTTAAAAAGAGCTCCAGAAACTAGAACCAAACGAGACGAAAGTGACACTTGTGACACTGACAGCTGACAGTTCTCTTTCTATGATCGATGGTCGGTGTATGGTTTATAGAGTAGCTAAATCTGAATGACACCATGTTGAAAATCCATAAAAATAATTATTTAATATCAATTTAGTACCACAACAGTATACATTCACATGAATTATCTGTATTTACGGAATTTTCTCTTTTTTTTTGAAGTGGTGTACATAGACTGGGCCCAAAATGAAACATGTCTTTTGTATAATTCGTTAGATCGAACGACAACAACTAATACCTAAGAATACTATTATGTTATTTAACTTTCTCTTATTTAAGTGAACTATGTTGTTCTTTTGAGAAATAAAAATACTTTAAACCGAAATCGTTATGACATACGCAGCGGACAGGATATCTTGACAATGACTTTACCATAAATTTAGTTCATGACTCAAGGCCGTTGGTCCCGGCTGTCATTCGTAGATCTTTGGCAGTTAAGGGTAGTCAGAAGCCAGAAAGTCTGACAACCAGTCTTACCAAGGGGTATCGTGTTACCCAGTAACTGGGTTGTGGAGGTCCGATAGGCAGTCGCTCCATGTCAAACACTGGTATTCAGTTGCACCCGGTTAGACTGGAAGCCGACCCCAATATAGATGGGAAAAGGCTAGGCAGATGATGACTCAAAGCACCCCAAGCGTGGAAATTTTTCGTAGGTTATTAAAAAATATTTGCTGTTTTATACAGAAGTGCAACATCTACAAGGTGAAAATGTATGGGACTGCTGTTTTAATTTTAAAGACCATTGAAGAATATGATCTCTAGGGGTTTAGAATATCTAAACTGTTAATCATTCCATCACCGAACGAGCAGGGATACGGCGAAGCGTCACCGCTATACGGTTGTAGTTCCACGGTCTCGAACCAAGCGCTTTGCTTCCACATTTATTGTGCGAACTACCAGACTGTGAAATTCACTGCCCGCCTCTCTATTCCCCGATACACATAATCTGGGTATCTTCAAGGCACGAGTGAATCGGTTTATCCTAGGCAAGTGTGCTCCAGCTTAGGCCGCATTATCACTTAATATCAGGTGAGTTGCGGCCAAACGCAAGCCTATAAAAATATTAAAAAAAAACATACAATTCCACATCTTCTTCAATAACCATCAGTAATCTTATCACTTGTACCACCCCGCAGTACGGCACATCTACGTGCGCAAGCGCCGGTCGTCACACATACGAGGCAGATCATTTATCGCGCACTTTCATCTATCAGCCAATCATCATTATGTATTACAAGTCATTTCACTCACAATTATAATACAATGGTACCGATTAGACGTCTTTTCAGCTGTTTGTTTTATATTAAGTTGGTCGGTTTTTTAACCGACTTCCAAAAGGAGGAGGTTCTCAATTCGGTTGGTTTTTTTTTATGTATGAACATCGATTACTCTGAGATTTATGATCCGATTTACGTGATTCTTCTTTAGTTTGATGCGAAATAGTTGCCATTTGGTCCCATAAAAATTTAAAATTGTTTGGCCTAGTAGTTTTCATTTTATGAATATTTTTTTTATTTTTTAAATATTTATTTTTATGTTTGACCACGCATAACTTTTTTCAGTGTAGTCCGATTTCGATGATTCTTTTTTTAATTGATAGTGTATACGTCAAATTTGGTCCCATATTTATTTAAAGAAAATATTCCACCCCTAAGGGTTGAAAATTAAGGGATGACAGTTTTTTTTTGGTGTCACCGTTTCGTAATTAATTTCTATGATGAGAAGTAGGCACTAAAAAGCGAAAAAAAATTTTTAACAAAAAAGACAACCGAGTTCAAAAACAAAAAAATAACTTTCAATTCGCAAGTCGGTGGCAATACAAAACAACACGCAAAACCAAAGCTTAACTTATTTAGCTTATTTTAGTTTTAGTTCATTTTTAGGCAACATTTTTTGAATGAGGACTATTGTAACTAACGACCTAATGTACACTTTTTTATAACGTTTGTTAAATAGATCAATTAATTATTATTCTCATTTATTCATTTTATGTACATATTGTTTTATATTTTTAAATATTGGTAAAATAATATATATAAACATTAAAAAATATAAAAAATAGTAGCATTAAAATTATTATTATTATCCCATATTTTCCCGTGGGTGTCGTAAGAGGCGACTAAGGGACTCACCAGAGAATGGGCAGCAGCGTTCTCTGTGCCTTTGTAACAACCATACTGCGATCGCCAACCCGCCTGCCAAGCGTGGTGATGATGGCAAAACCCCCCCTTGGGGAGGACGTCTTTCGGCTGAAATGATGATTATTATTATTTATAACAGAACAATATAAGTCACGGGCGCAAGCGCAGAGTTGAAGATGACGTATTGAGATCACTCAGTAGTTTAATTTTATTTCTCATGTTTATTTAACACTAATTAATTTCTCATAACACAAAACAAACAATTAATCTACAGATCATAGCAAAAAACAACACAAACATAATGTTTCCGCCTGGGAACCGAACTCGCGACCTTCCCATCTTAATCGACGATCAGCGGAGATACATTACATTTCGCAATAGTAAGGTTAGCGAGACGAAACTGAGTCGATGGAAAGCAAGGCCGGACTCTATTGATCACTCTATAGTCTATGTATAACGGTAATAAACACTTACCATACAACTGCCGTCATCATTTTACGTTCTTCTTCGAATGATTTATGAAACCTTCCCTAGACTTCTACAAACATTTCAAGACCTAAATTAGCCAAATCGGTCCAGCAGTTCTCGAGTTTTAGCGAGACTAACGAACAACTATTCATTTTTATTATACAGGTACTTTAGTATTATATTATCTGTGACAGATACAGGGTAATTGAAAAAATACCCAAAACCACTTTATCCTCACTTCGTATCATCACCCTGAACAACATTTGTTCTACGACTTTTAAAAATTCGAAACATTTTTTTTCCATACAAAAAATATAAACACACTTTAAATTTTGCATAATATTTTTATCTGACACGGCCGACGAAAGGCCTGCAGTCAGCTGTGCCTGTACATTAGCCTACCTACTATCTACATCATATTCGCTATCATATGGGTGCGCGCGCGCGTAGTATACGTACATTTTACAGACTTCAAATAAATTGTTTTTGGCTACGTTATTTAGTTAAGAGCGCGTATTCGATTCGTGACGAAAACTTCATGTTTTTGCGTTTTGCCCAGAGCAATATCGTAATGAGGTGAGCAGATTATTTAAAGACAATTTACAGTTTTAGAAAGATTAAATCTTGATTTAGACAGCTACAGAGTAAAAGTATAATTTTTAATTATGGTTTTTTAAAGCGAAGACAATTCTTTCATAGCGTTTTACGAAAATAGACGTCAGAGTTAACTTTCAGGAAGAATACAACCATTACAATATGCCAAAATATTTTGTTTTATGCGTTTTTCCAACAGTATATACAGTCATAAAGACAGCTACAGAGCAAAAATTACAAAAATATTACTATTATGTATTAAAAAACAATGTTGAAAAAGTAGAAAATCGGTTCACTTTGACAATATTTTTTCACCAGTATTTGAATAAAAACATGACTGATATATTCATTTTATGAAAGTAAATGTTATGCTTAATATACAGAATATTTTTCAGTCCGTTATACGAGCTCATTTATTTTAGAAAATTATTTTAAAAAGCCCTGTAAAACATCGCGCGCTGTCGTTTGCCAATCAATTTCAATGATTCGTGCTTATTTCGTGCGTATTTCTTTTTCTGATGCACACAAACCGACCATTGTGTTGTACTAGTGTGTGTCAATGTTGTTACGCCATTCTAGCAATCATTTAGATTTTGAGTTGCGCTAAATCGAATACGCGCCCTTAAGGTCAAAGTCATAGAACAAATGTTATTCAGGGCGATGATACGAAGTCCAGATTAAGAGGTTTTGGGTATTTTTTCAATTTCCCTGTATAGAAGATAATAATAATAATACCAGCCTATAATTGTCCCACTGCAGGGCAAAGTCCTCTTCTCATATAGAGAAGGCACGAGCATTAATCACCACGTGTGCTCAAGGCGGATTGGTGACCGCAGACTTATATTTATTATAAGTCCTGGTTTCCTTATGTGTCTCACTTCACCGATGTCAATGGTGTCCAAGATAAAAGTACATATAAATTGAAAAAGTCACATTGGTACCTGCCCGGTTTCGAACCCACAGCTCATGCATAAGAGTCGGGCGCCTTTACCATTAGGCCATCACGACAGTTTTTATCTTTATGTACTAATATTGTAAAGAGGCAAACTTTTTTGTTTTTTGTTTATGTATACCCTGTTCACAATAAAATAAGACATTTACAAAAACCTTTTTACAGTCCGTTCAACCGATTTTGACTTATATTGCGTTGGTAGCATGACAAATGGCAACTGCAGTAAACAGTTGTTATTGTAACCACTTTTTTGCCTATAATGTCATCCTTAAGCCTACGGAATAAAAGTCAAAATCGGTTGAAGGGACTTAAAAAAAGGTTTGTGTTTATGTCTAATCTTATTATAATAATATGTGAGGACATTTTCACACATGGCCATTTGACCCCAAACTAGGGAGACTCTGTACTATGGGTGTCAGACAGCTGATATACATACACAAATACATTTTTTTTTTGTAAATACATACATATATAGATAAACAACACCCAGACACAAGGCAAATACAAGTGTTTATCACACAACTGTTTACCCTGGGCGGGAATCGAACCCGCAACTCGCTGCGCAGCAGTCGATCGCTCAGCCACTGCGCCAACCGTGTCGTCCAATTGTGAACAGGGAATAGTTTCTACCCAATTCTTCTCCATACGAAACTACGTTTTGGAAGACGCAACTAGATTCATTTTTTTTTTATATAACTTGCTTATTCGCCTTTTAATGGTCTTTGTAATAAATGAATTGACTTTGACTTATGTTGGTGTGTTGCGAGCAAAACACAGTTTATAAAACGTTACAAAGTGTAAAAATATTCTCTTTTTAGTTAAATTAATTGTACTCGTCAAATACGATTTTTTAAGATAATCTCCTGGAATCTATCATCATTATTCTTCTTGACCTTGTCCTATGTAACTTGATCTTGTTGCTTGATCGGCGCAACACGATTGCTTCTTCCATTCCGTCCTGTCACCTCCATCAATCCACATTTATACTCACATGCGTTTCAAACTGTAACATTCAATAAACTATAAAACCAATTAACAATTAAAACAAACAGACCAACCTTAAGGCCTTTGTTTTTATAATTACCAAATACACTGCAGTGCAAATAAAACGTCACAGTCTATTTAGTTGAGTTGTAAACAATATCGCTAGGAGGATGTTGTCGATGGTATCTTTTAAACGAGCGTGAAACGAGATAGAAAACTTCGGCCTTTCATTGTGTGGATACAATTATTTGCAACGCAGTGTACGCTAATGCTGGGCCTTCCGCCCACTGTAGTGTAATGTGATACAGTTAATTTGTTTGTTTGGATGGTCGATCGTGTACACTTTTATTAAAATGTTGGCTTTTGAATGTTCTGTCAAAAGGACGCATTGTAGGTAATTAAGTAAATAATAATATGTATGGGACATTTTCACACACGGCCATCTGACCCCAAACTAGGGAGACCCTGTACTATGGGTGTCAGACAGCTGATATACATACACAAATACTTTTTCTTTTTTTTTTGTAAATACTTACACATATATATACCCCACAGAACATCTTTTGCCAGGCACCAGTATTACATCAACAGCATAAAAGTGTATAATTATTTAAACAAGGAATTAAAACACACACACACATCTATACACACTCGCATGCACGCACACACACACGCACACACACACGCACACACACACACACACACACACACACTAAATTGTAAACGAGAATAATAATTTTATTTTATTTAGTTTTAAATAATGTACCATTATAATATAAACTACTACTTTTACTCTTGATTTATTCAACGATGGAATTATAAAGATATTGCTTGTAAATTTTGTAATATGTCACAAAGATTGGCTTGTGCCATTGCTGCGGAGGGACACTGATCTCTAAGATACAGGGACCCCCCTAGTTTGGAGATCAGGGTTTTAATGTATTGTGTACAGCATAAGCCTTATATAACATAGGCTTTTTCAACATTGTATTTATAGTACCTAGGCTTTTTTTTTCAATAAACATTATTATTATTATTATTATTATATATAGATAAACAACACCCAGACACAAGGCAAACACAAGTGCTTATCACACAAATGTTTACCCTGGGCGGGAATCGAACCCGCAACACGCTGCGCAGCAGTCGATCGCTCGAGCCACTGCGCCAACCGTGTCGTCAAAAGTAAATAAAAAAAAAGTAAATATTGAGGTATGTTACCGAACATGATTCCATATTAAATAGTCAGAGTCATTTGTCACTTAGAACTAATTGACTTGTTTTTCTTTGTTAAATATTGCATATCCGACATGGGTAAACACACCGATACACATCACACACACATGTACACACAGTACACAGTTACGCAATAAATAATAATAATATGTGGGGACATTTTCACACACGGCCATCTGACCCCAAGCTAGGGAGACCCTGTACTATGGGTGTCAGACAGCTGATATACATACACAAATACATTTTTTTTTTGTAAATACATACATATATAGATAAACAACACCCAGACACAAAGCAAACACAAGTGCTCATCACACCAATGTTTACCCTGGGCGGGAATCGAACCCGCAACACGCTGCGCAGCAGTCGATCGCTCAGCCACTGCGCCAACCGTGTCGTCAAAATAATAATAAATCATTCTTATTCTATTGAAAAATGTGAAACGAGATGATGTGAAATGAGAGGAGCTCGTGGCTAAGTGAAAGCCGTACAGATCGATCGGTCAAAGGTTAAGCTACGCTAGCCGCGGTCGGTCTGTGGATGAGTGACCATCCCTTTCATACCGAGTTCCCTCCGTGCCTCGGAAAGCACGTAAAGCCGTTGGTCCCGGCTGTCATTTGTAGATCTTTGGCAGTCGTTATGGGTAGTCAGAAGCCAGAAAGTCTGACAACCAGTCTTACCAAGGGGTATCGTGCTACCCAGTTACTGGGTTGTGGAGGTCCGATAGGCAGTCGCTCCATGTAAAACACTGGTATTCAGCTGCATCCGGTTAGACTGGAAGCCGACCCCAATATAGTTGGGAAAAGGCGAGGCAGATGATGATGATTCTATTGAAAAATGTCGTGTTACTTATATTAATATGGTTTTATACCATTGTACCATTATTGTTCGTTTCATAAATGGAGCTTTGTCCTGCGATAACGAACCAACCCACAATTACCTGCCTAGCCTTTTCCCAACTATGCTGGAGTCAGCTTTCAGTAAAACCGGATGCAGTTGAATACCAGTGTTTTACATGGAGCGACTGCCTATCTGACCTCTACAACCCAGTTACTGGGTAACACGATACCCTTTCACCCATAATCTCTCAATAATTCATTAATTTACTATCCAGCATAAAAAGTATTCTAAGTAGAAGTTTTGCATGTATATTGCAGGTCAATGTACCTACTATATGATATGTACAGTCAGCAAAAGAGATAAGTATCCATGTCGCCGGGAATAGTTGAAGTTTACTTAGAAACTAATGGAGGCTTTCAAATGAAATTTAATTCAATCATTAAACTGTTTATTCTATATTAATTGTACTTTATTTTATTCATAATCACCCATCGGTTTCTAAGTAAACTTTTCAACTATTCCCGACGACATGGGTACTTATCTCTTTTGGTGACCGTACATCCAAAACTTCTGCTGGGAATTAATTTCAAATTAATCAGCGTTAATATCTAAAATCATTACAATATACTACTTAGAAAAATGGGAGAAATCTTGAAGTGGGATAGTTGGATTTGGCAGGACTAACCCCAAACAGTTATAACGACGACGACGAATAATGTGATGTATTTATTTGTAGTTCACATCTTTCAAGAGTAGTCGCCTAGTTTATAAGATTTTTTGCCCTGGCTGGAGGCCTTAAATTCACTTTTAAGGCACCACAGGAAAGTACGGTTAAGGAGCTGATAACGTCACAAGCGGACGCGAGATGCAATTCCGAAAAAAAAACACAAGTTTCAAAATTACGTGACGATAACTTCAGCGTCTGCGACACTATTTAAACAATCTATGACACAATAGACCGAAATTACGTCACATAATTTTCATTGACTACTTCGGTCGTGTAATTTTCTGAACTTGTGTCGCTATCCTAAGGTGGGTCAGCCTAGACACAAACCAAAGACCTTCTCAGCATACAGACTTACGAGTAATTCACCTAGGACATTTATAACTTAACGGAGTTAGCAAAAGTACAATGAAATCCATTCTACTTCAAAAACAGGTTTAACTTAAACTATAATGGTTGGAAAGTGTAAATAATTGTAATGTGAAGCGACGGGTAGGCTTTGTAACTACATAAATGGCGGAGATAGAACATGAATAGAATTGGCATGTATTGTCAACATCATCTGCCAAGCCTTTTCCCAACTATATTGGGGTCGGCTTCCAGTCTAACCGGATGCAGCTAAATACCAGTGCATTACATGGAGCGATTGCCTCTCTGACCTTTACAACCCAGTTACTGGGTAACATCATACCCCCTGGTAAGACTGGTTGTTAGACTTTCTGGCTTCTGACTACCCATAACGGCGCCAAGGATGTACGAATGACACATTTACGTGCTTTCCGAGGCACGGAGGGAACTCGGTATGAAAGGGATGGTCACCAATCTACGGACAGACCGCGGTAAGCGTAGCGGTGATTATTTTTCGACTTCCCGCAATATACCTTTTTAAATGTTTCGGAAGCCTGTTTACTCGAATGCATAAGTGCATTGGAGTTGGGAATATTTTAAAAGCTATAATCTCAGATTATGAACCAAAGGACAGATAGACCGCGCGGAACACTGAGAGTGAAGCCAAAAAAGCATGTACAAACTCAAAAGCGAATACCAACAATCTCGTAATTGTATTCGCTTTTGAACTTGTATTTGTATTTTTATTTGTTTTTATTAACGATGCGGCGTTTCGTGCTATAAAGACTAGTGTCAGTCCAGCACGAAGCGCGTTGTAGATATTCGCTTTTGAATTTGTATTTGCTTTTTTGGCTTCACTCTCAATGTTCCGCGCGGTCTATCTGTCTTTTGTTTCATAATCTGAGGCTATAATTGAACTTCACTCTCAATGTTCCGCGCGGTCTATCTGCCTTTTGTTTCATAATCTGAGGCTATAATTGAACTTCACTCTCAATGTTCCGCGCGGTCTATCTGCCTTTTGTTTCATAATCTGAGGCTATAATTGAACTTCACTCTCAATGTTCCGCGCGGTCTATCTGCCTTTTGTTTCATAATCTGAGGCTATTATTGAACTTTTTTCATAATATTATGACAATTTTTCATCTCACTAACCATTTTGTCAACAGCTCACGTACATTGTTAAATAGTAATGTAGCAGATTTGGCATAATGAATTCGTTTGACGTATTTAACTATTTAAATAATTGAGAGATTGTAGGTTGATTCGGCAAACCATCAGAAATGCGCCGAGGCCATTAAGACTGCTCTTTCGAAAAAAGCTTGAAAGTAGTATGCAGATGAAGTGACTTTTCGTCGGCATTTACAGAGAAATTACATCTGAAAAAAAATGTTAGTAATCTACATTATATGATACGTAATTTGGTTTAGCTCCAATTTTTCTATCGGTATCACATAATAAGAAAAAAAAATGTGAAGTCACCTCCAAACCATTGAGATGAAACCATTACTCCTTAATTTCTTATCAAAAGAGTATAAAAAATATCTACTGCTTTGAAATACAAAGGAAAATGATTTGGTTTTGTTACTTTTTAGAAATATGTATTATTTTGATTCCAATAAATTAAAAATGCTTCCGATTAAAGACTGCGTCTACATCACCCCCGCACTCGTCCACAAATTCAGTGCGGGCCAAATGCTCAAGTTTAACTGCCTTAATGAAGCTCGACGAGTTTCAGAAAAACGATTCAACTGTCTTGGATTCCGCAACCAAATTAATCAGAAAATAATAGCGGAGGTGCGGCTGCACTAAGTACGTTTATGCATGTGCGAATGATGATACAGGTGAAATCCTATAGTGCAGCTATTTTGACTTAGTAAACAGGTTTTAGATCCAAAATGAATGCTTAAAGAAAGTAACATAGAAAGGTCGTGAGAGAGATATCATAACGTGGGAATATTGTATGTTACATATACTCTATTTGTTAGATCATTCCGACACACGTTTTCTGTGTTAATCTAGTTTAGATATGTTTACAGGTAGCGTTTGTAAGATCAAAGTTTTTGATCTTACAAACTGCTTCAACTAACCATTACCGACCGGTAATAGTCAAAAATGGCGCTAACTATCGTCAACTAAAAAAAATGGGTTGTTTCACAAAATCATACGTCAAAAAGTTACTATTACCATAACCGACCAGTCATCGTAATTTTGTGTTGTCAAACAGCTACTTCAAACATCAAAATATTTTGGAATCTCTTTTTGAATAACTTTAACTGACGGATTTTTATGTCATGAAACAACCCGTTACATTTAACGTACGTTAAACATTGCACGTAATAGTAACTTTTTAACCGTCCGTATGTGCCGTTAACAGACTGTTTGAAACAACCCGCCCTTAGAGACGTCAAAGTCAAAGTCAAATCATTTATTTCAATTAGACCATTAAAGGCACTTTAGAACATCATATTCTATCTAGTTGCCCATTCCAAATGATAGTCTCGTATGGAGAAGAATGGTCAAGAAACTCCATACATACTCTTTTAAAAAAAATAATGTTTACAATTTGCATTTACAAGAATTATAATATGTTACGTGAATACGATGTACTTTGTGTAAAAATCATACATTATGTATTATTTATGTATTTTGCATTATTGTAGTACAAAGTATTACAAGTTAAGAAATGACGTACTGACGAATAACGTACTTCATCCTGTTCTCTTAACCCTTTTTTTTTAAGTAGGTACTTGGGCCTAGTAAGTTTTTACTTATTAATCATCAATCATTGATCTCCTGAAATAGGAACGCTGTCATTTAGAGACTTTTTTACAAAAAAGACAACCGATTTCGAAAAGTAACAAATAATTTAAAATTCGCAAGTCTTCAAGGCTTCAATTTTGTTTCTTGTTTGTATCACCGACTTGCGAATTTAAAATTTTTAGTGCCTATTTCGTATCATACAAATTAATTACGAAATGGTGACACGTTTTCTTCTTGCATTCCGTCCTGTCAATCGTCATGATATCTGCTGGCATTAAGTCCGCCTTTGTACCTTTGAGCATGAAATATAAATAAATAAATAAATATCTAAGTATATCTATGAATGATGTCTAAGACTATTTTTCTCTCAAGAGCATAAAACTATTAAATCTGTAAAAACAGAAAGTTATTTCTAAAAATTCTACCCAATCTTGAAGAACCTACCACTTTAGGTAGACTCTACACCACTGCACTATGAGGTAGGTAGTAACACAGATCGCATGACAGATATGAAACGTGGGAAGATGACAATCTGTCAGGTATCACTCACGCTTCTAACTGACTGCGACAAAACACAAGTGTAGTTATGTTTTTGATCCCATGACACGTTATACGAAAACCTATGTTTGAAGACACCGTGATATAAAAGAGACTTGAAATTTTTTTTTTCAAATCTCAGCAGGTATGCATAAATTTAATTAATCGCAATATTTTGTGTTTATATCTGTCGAAAATTTTAGAATTTAAAATAGTTTATAATTTTGATGTATGGAAAAATATGTACTGGAAGTATGTCTGAAACAAATAAATAAATTAAATAAATAAATATGGGTCGCGGTGTCCGGTCTAGAATAGCACCCACCCGTATCGACGTATCGACATTACTTGCTAGCAATGTCGATACGTCGACAATTCGACTAATATGTCAAAAGTGGATTGAAATAGCAATCAGTCAAAAATTTAACTAAGTTTGCGTCAGCTATTGTAAGGATGATATTGCGAACAAGATTTTGAACATTTTCAATTATGCACATTGGACTAGTGAAATGCAAATTCAAGCTGCAATTTCTACTGGAGAAAATGTACTTTATCTATTATATTTAGACCTTGACCATGTTGTCGTGTTAAACCATGTGGTGCCAGCAGCGAATAGCACCACCCCATTTCTTCCCGTGGGTGTCGTAGAAGGCGACAGAGGGATATTACCCAGAGGATGGGCAGCAGCGTCCTTCTGAATACCATAACACTTACTGCGATCGCCAACATGCATCGGCCAAGCATGGCGATTACAGCTGACCCCGCCCTTGGGAAGACCTATGCCCAGCAGTGGGCATCTAAAAGTTGATATGATGATGTTGTTGTCGTGTTAAAAAAATCTTATCTCAAATGTTGCTATGCCCGACATGGTCCATAACTGTTTCTATTTATATGAATACTTACCATTTGTACGTATACAATATGGATTGAAATAAAGATCTGAGGTAAATAGCTACAGGGCCATCCATTACCATCTATCTCAGATAATTAACGAAAACCATGAATTTATGCATGTATGTTAGAACAAATTAAATAAAATTAACATAAAAAGTAGAGCTAAACTAAACACACGCTAATAACGTATAAACGTATGCAGATTAAGTGATAAGTGATGGAGATAACAGTCAAGTGCCTTGTTTGTTTTAAGAAGTAAGAAAACAAAGGCAAACTCAACAACTCATTTGAATTATTAATTGACGCTAGCTTTTTCCCCGCGAATTTGCCGCGAGAATTTGCCTACAGTACTACTATTCTGTTACAATCTCCCTCGGTGAACACCTAGGTGATGTTAGCTGTCATCTGTCCGTCTGCTTTGTCAATCCCTAGCATCACGACGGATGACAGCTCACTTCACCTAGGTGAGGCCTCGTACAGACGAGCAGGATTTTGCTGTCGACAGAGACAACTGCAGCTGCCGCCATTGGTCGGCGTTTGCTGTCAACACGTGGCCAGCAAACGCCGACGAATGGCCACAGCTTAATATGAGCGTCGACAGCTGAAGTTGGCTCTAGTACGTTCAAACAAATAAATTATTCAGCTTTTTATCTTATGGCGACGATATATGCCGGCGACCTTGAGCGACCAGATAATCGTATGCGCTGCGTTCAAAACTCTCAAAATTTAGTCGAAAAAATTAAATAAAAGATAGTATTATTTAACTTTAAAAAAAGGCGTATACTAAAAGATAGATAATAAATTTGTCTGTAAGATAGTAAAAGTTTCGTTGAAATATTCAGATGCTAAATGATTAAAAGAATGTTCTAGTTTAACATATATTTTTTTCATCCCACCATCTCGGAAAGAGTGTTTTTAATCTTCAATATCTGAGTGGAAAAGCCGTTTTTATTCTCTAGAGGATAAAGTAAATTTATCTTCAATATCTGAGTGGAAAAGCCGTTTTTATTCTCTAGAGGATAAAGTAAATTGAATTTAGAACATCGTGTGCACTAAGTTTGTGTTTTTGCTACCTCTATGGTGCCGAATATATCATACAACTTTTTTTTAATTTGTTAAAAACTCAGACTTTGTAAATTTTTTTTTTGCATTTAGTCATTTCCTCGCTGAGGTGGAATGAAAAGTTACGTGTTGCACTCGAGTGCAAAGATTTTTCACCTCGTGCTCTTTTGATTCCCTCGCTAACGCTCAGGATTCTAATTTTGAATCACTCGCTGCGCTCGTGATTCAATTTTAGAATCCTTCGCTTGCTCGGTCATCAAAATTGAACGCGCGGTTAAAAAGCAACTTTGCACTCTTGTATAACAAATAACTATTTTTTATCATTTACACATTTTGACGTGATTGTCAGTTTAAAATCTGCAAAAGTCGCTTGTTAGCGCCTTAAATATAAAAATCTTCTGTGCGTGTATATGACAGTGAACTCCTCCTAAACGGCTGTACCGATTTTGATGAACTTTGTTGGGTGTGTTCCAGTGGATTCGAGAATGGTTTAAATTGGACCCGGTAGGTGGCGCTTTTATTTTAAGGGCAGGACAACGGCTGCCAAGCCCGCTAGTTAAGTATAAATATTATGTTGATTAGAGTATAATGAAGTACGAGATTATTCAGATCGTTCCCAAAAATGAAAGTAAGTTTTTACTTACTTTCATTTTTGGGAACGATCTAAAAAAGAAAATTAAAAAATATTCCAGCCAGCCCCAACACCATTCTTAGAACGTTGGCTGATAGGTGGGACTCTCCGATCCTGGGGCGGTGGGTACGACTGCACGCAGTCAAGTAGGCACTCTCCAGGGTCGGCGTGCCTCATGCAGCTTACTAAATAAATGTTACTAACACTAGTTTATAAGTTTACATTGTTACTAACAAATATGGAATGTAATTCTGAAATAAACGTTTATTATTATTATCATTATTATAAATAAAACCTTCTTGTTGCTACATAACTTCGAAAATACAAAGTTACATTTAGAATAATCGCCCCTTCAGAATTGACGGCGTATAACGCCTATATAGTCGTTAGCAGTATAGACGCCTAAACTAGCATAGTTTAGAATACCTACAGCCACATTTACACTCAGCCCTGTTGGACAGGGAAGTGGACAGCACGAGAATGTAAACAGGTAACTTCCACTGCCACTGCTCATAACACTGCCATTGCCCGGCGCTCCCTCGTGCAATAAAGAGTTATGAAGACTGAGAGTCAACACTCACTCGCTTCGGTACTCGCGCAGAAGTATATAAGGCAATATTTCCGGCAGCGGCAGGGGCTGAGTGTAAATGGGGGGTAATACAGTTACACAGCGGAATCAGAAGTGAGTTCTTACAGAGTAGCATTTGAGCTTTTGTCTGACTGTTCGTCTTATAACGGGCTCTGCACAAAGAGGACGGGAACCATTTGTTGTCAATCGGTTCATATTTACATGAGCATCTTCATCCAGACATCCATCTCATTCAGACGAAAAATAATAACATCTTAAGACTGCCATTATTATTATTATTATATTTGTCGGATCAGTCAGGATTTAGTCCGTTAGATACAGTCATCATGTGGGCAGAATATGGTATTCGTGCAATGCAAACACACTGGGTATAGGGTACAATACACGGCGTTTATTAAAACCACAATTTAGGACTAACTTAATTTAAATAAACTCACATATAATACACATATTCACTTCACTTCAACAACGAATCGAAAGTACAGTTTCAGGACGTATTAGCTCCGATGCGATCAGACACTGGATTCTGAATGTCTTCCTCGCTGTGGGCTGAAAACATCACGACTCTGTAGAAGCGCGTCAAAAGTAGTGGTAGATCACGTGTTCTCGATAATGGCGGGCTTGCTATCCGTTTCACGTTCATACTATTGACCGGATACGACATATTTATCCTGTGCTGTCCTACTGCAGGGCAAAGGCCTCCCTCCATTCCTTCCATCGTTCTCGACTTTTAGCTATAACTGGCCAATTCTTAAGCAAGACATTCAAGTCATCCCGCCATCTCTTGCGTGGTCTACCGCGGCCATGTCTCGTCATTTCAGGGCACCAATTTTGGGATTTACGGGCCCATAGGTCCCATTTAAGCTGGGCAGTCTTTTAAGCTACGTCAACGATCTGTGTTTTGGAGCTCAGTATGGTATTACGAACGCGGTCGGTTAATTCAAGACTGCCATAACAAACTTATTACAAGGTACCACAAACAAGTTAGTAACTTAAACCACACTTAAAGTAACTCTCATGCTTAGAAAACTGGTGTAAACTACTTTTTATTTAACTTGATTCATACCGTGACTTCACTCACGAAGTGCTTGAGATTTTACTAAAATAACAAGTTTTTAATGATGTCTCTACAATACTGTAGATTAAATAAGATTAGGTAGTGTAAGAACATGACTTTCTTTTTTAGGATGTGTTTATCTTTTTAGATTTTAAAATGTCTTGGTTTTGTAAAAGTCAAGTTCGCGCCGCGCCGGCCATGTGCCGAGCCCTACGAGTTAAGTTGCATTATATAGGTTGAAATTTTCGTCATCCTAATAATATTTTAAATGCGAAAGTTTGTGAGAATGGATGGATGAATGTTTGTTACTCTTTTACACCTAAATGGCTGGATGGAATTTGCTGAAAGGGAATTGCCATTGGACAAGTTGGTCAGTCAAAATTATTTTTGCCAATAGATATACCTAATTAATTTTTGATGCAAACCTCGTTGCAGAAAAGTATTCTGTATAAAAAGTGGTAATAATAAGCCATTGCACGCACAAAACACCGCAATTTTTTAATTGTAGCCTTGCAGGCTCGATTCTGGGGTACCACAAAAATGATAATGCGATTTCAGAATAAAAATCGATGTCTAGTATGTGTGTAAAAAAATATTTATTTTTTCTTGAGAACGTTTATTGATCCAGTAATTTGGTAGGTATAGATTTTATACTTTTTATAGGTATGGAATTAGATATATTCTTTGTATTTTTATTTCTTGGCTACACCGATGATATCGTCTGTCAACCAACAATGACAGCAAACAAAATGGCGCTTTGCTTCTTTGTATGGTGATTATTGTATTCTTAGTTATATTTACAACGTCGTTTGTTTCTGTTATTTAATTATGTGATCACGAAGACCCGGCCTTACTCTTGGACATCGAATTTGCTTCTAACATTGACCCGGTCGCTATTTTAGATCTCGAACCCGGTCTTAACGACAAATCTGGCTCGAATTTCACAAAAGATCATTATATTTTGCATGCTAGTTAGGGCTGCAACCTTATTATGTTATTTAGTTAATTTAAGGTACAAAATAATAAAATCAGAATTAATTTCTTACTAGAGTTAATGTCTACGCCAAGGCAGAGCACCCTAACCAACCACTAAAAACCCGTTTTTGTGTACATTTTTTTTTTTAACTTAGTACATTAACATTCGCGGGCAAATGTTAGTGTAACTATAAATTAATAATTGATAAATAAAATACACACGACATGAAATTGGAATTTAAAATCAACTCTTAGCACCTTCACCTGCAAATTTGACAGATAAAAATAAAAGCCAAGAATACCAATAACAAACATTTACCAAGATCGACATTAACCCCTTACATAAACACCAACAAACAGACACATTTGCCTATACATATTAACATTTACATCACTTCCCGTGTTCGCGACGCCTGAGTACTAATACATTGACTTTTTGTGCCGTCTGTGAGCTGATTATCTTGTTCTACTAGTATGTGGGTGACAGTTCCTTCTATGAATAATGATAAAAGCTACCGGGTATTAAACGGGTTACTTTTAAACATTATCACAGCCATAGAAAAGAGGTACGTAATACGTTTTTGTTCTGTTTGTAGTTTTGTATTGCCACCGACTTCCGAAACTAAAATCATGTGTGTTCCGTGCTGAAGTTATTCATCATCACTTTTTTGTTTTTGAATGTGGTTGTCTTTTAGTATTTTTTTTTTGTTTTTAGTACCCACTTGTTATCATTAAAGTCCATTAAAAAATAATTTTAGCAATCGATCCACATTTGCCGAAGATATCGCATCATAAAGTTGATGAAAATCATTACAATTAAGTCATTTGTTAATTTTCCACACTTAGAGGTAAAATATTATCATGAAATTCATATGGGATTACCCCAGAGACACCAAAGTTTTTTATCGATAAGCCCCTATCCAATAAATAAAGAATTATTTTAATTGATCCACAATTCCTGGAAATATTGCATAACAAACATACAAAAAAAGATATATAGGTCTAACGACTCTTGGTGCTATTCTCTAAGTAACACCCTAACAACCTAAAGCTCGACGCTGCAGCAACGGCGAGTTAAATTTTCGTATTCATTAACCATTGCTAAAGCAGTGCTAGCGTCATGTGAAACGGCTTTTGGTGAAACAAGGTTGAATAATTTGACACTTTGACCGTTCTTGAATAAAAAACGATATTCGCTAAGCAAAAACAGTCGCTGATCTCAACGTCGATTTCATGGCTGACACGATGCACGAGCACTACCCTTAGAGAATAGCGTAGTAGTCAAATTCAAAGCTTTTATTTCAATAAACCATTTATAGGCACTTTAAAGCTCGTGGCTAAGTTAAAGCCGCACAGATCGATCGGTCAAAGGTTAAGCTACGCTAGCCGCGGTCGGTCTGTGGATGGGTGACCATCCCTTTCATACCGAGTTCCCTCCGTGCCTCGGAAAGCATGTAAAACCGTTGGTCCCGGCTGTCATTTGTAGATCTCTGGCAGTCGTTACGGGTAGTCAGAAGCCAGAAAGTCACAACCAGTCTTACCAAGGGGTATCGTGTTACTCAGTAACTGGGCTGTGGAGGTCCGATAGGCAGTCGCTCCATGTAAAACACTGGTATTCAACTGCATCTGGTTAGACTGGAAGCCGACCCCAATATAGTTGGGAAAAGGCTAGGCAAATGATGATGATGATATAGGCACTTTTGAATTGTCAAGGCGTCGGTTAGTTAATCAGAAAGTTGAAGCTAGTTGCAGTACATAATGAAAACTAGTCTGAAACTTAGCCAAATCTCTCAGTACCGCCCTCTATCGTCATTATGCAGAACACACAATTAATCATCAGCGACGTGTAAATGTAGGGAACGTTCTGTTAGTGATACGATCAGCTGTTACGTGCGCCTGAGTTATGGGAACATACCATTATTGTGCAGAGTACATTGTTGTTGAGAATCACGCTAGCTCGTTTCCGGGGTGAGCAGTACTGTGGCATTTAGTTATTTATTTAAGGCGCGTCCCTGTGCAAAACGCAGTGCTAGCCGTTTTTTGTTCAGTTTTTTGGACCTAAATACTCTTTATCCAAAGGAAATATCAACAAATAAAAAATAGATTAAATTTCTATATAATCTTGACTCCAAAATGGTAGATCTGATTTTTGTTTACGAAGTATAGTATTTAACTAATCTCCTCACAACTAAACCACAGAAATGAGAAATAATTATTGAAAACATGCATCTTCTCGGCAAGTAACCATTAATTCAATTTTTTACTAACACTAATGGATAGGTAATTTATTAATGAACATTTTGGTAGAATTTTTTTTTTTCAAAATCCCAAAATGTGATTTTATAAAGATTTAATTCTAAAATCTGAGCGTATTTCGCTACTGTATCTCTTGCGCGGCGCAAAGGGAACGAATGCTCAAGGTTATTTGCTCAGGGTACCGCCTTAATTGGTGCACCAAAAGCCCAATATACACAGTAAGTATGACAGACAGTAAGATTATTGATGACTAATAATTAATGAATGGAAATAGTGTAAAATATTTTTAATACTAAATATATACGAATAGAAAAAATCCTGAAAAAATAGAAATGCCTGTGCCATGCTTGCATGCTTAGAATCACACATCTAGCTAGACTACTATCAATAAATAAATAAATCATGTTTTTATTTGTATTTTGGGTCCCACATAGACTGACAAATAAACTTATTTATTTCCTTCAAATTCCAATTAATTTATTCGTCTTACGTGTCGGTCTTATGTGTGTCAAAATTTATTACCATAACACATAAGTCATAAAAATGTGACATACAAACATTTGGGTGTATACTTATTGTAACAGTTAGAATTCAGTAACAATTAATATTGAGTAGCAATGTTGCAATATTAATAGATATTTTTTTTAATACTATTAATATCAGAGAGATCTTTTTCTTGACTATTATAAATTATGTTTAGACTATACTGTTTTACATTTGTTACCAGCCAAGAATCAAACCCATCATAAGGGTCTTCGCCCACGTTAGACAATCGGTGACCGATGTTTTGTCGGAGAGAAATGGAACATATGAACTCTAATATACCAACGCAGATGTCCCACAATAAGTCGGTCTCACGAAACTGAATTAATCGACCGATCCGATAATCGGTCCTACAACAAGTCTGACGTGAATGGGCAGCCTAAGTGCAACAACGGGCTCAAACATAGAGGTAGTCAATGTCAGAATCAGAACATATGTTTATCCTAAAAATAAAGTATGCCGACCACTTGACGCATATTTGCAAAATAAAAATCTATTCTATTCTATTCTATTCTACTTTTCAAATTTTCCCTTGAAGGGAAAGTAGTCAGTTTCATGCACTACTTGGATTTGGGAGGCAGAATGGAAAAGGTGTCAGTCAGGTCATGCAGGTCACTCGCTGCAGCCTAAACCTCTTATAATTTCCTTTGAAACGTTAATACCAGTACAGTAAACATAAATCGTTAGAAAGACCTTAACCTCTGGACACGAACTATCTATAGAACAAGACGCTGTCAGAACAGCCAACGTTAGGTACAGTTCACAAAAGAGATAGCTATGCACTGTATGCCTACAATACCTTTTACCCGTAACAAATGATGCTAAGAAGTTTGTGATTGCCCTCATCCGATGATTGTCTTTTGTTTAAAATACTCACTGACTTTGCAATAAATAATATAGTCATAAGAAAATCAAATCAAAATGATTTATTTGCTTAAAATGTGGTAGGTACAGAGATGGTATACAAATATTTAAAGTGCTTAGACACATTTCGCCATTTGGTGTTGGCATGCAAATATATATGTGTACAATGTGTACAAAGTTAAAAAATCTATAGGATACCAACATTTAATATTAAACACACACACACACATACACATAAATTATACATATGTCAAGGAAGTAGGTAGCAGCAAAGTACCTTTTAACTACAATGCATTTCTGAAATGATTAGACTGACACGATTTTTTATTGAGAAATTCACCAACTGAGTACTTAGAAACTATGAAATATCAGCCATTTTTTCAAAACCGGACAGATTTTTTTGTAAGGTAGTAGTGTTATCCAACTAGGTAATGAATTAAATTATATATAAGTGGTGCCATATTATATGCAACTGAGTCTGAATAGTTCTAACCGCAATACAGATATATTTAATAAATACTGTGTAGCTTTACTGTGTAGCCTGATTTTATGTGGTATGTCACAGCCGCTTCATAAGGCGCTTGTACAATATCAGATACCTACATTGCTGGTGCGTATATCGCCATGCCAGAGAGAAAGCTCAAAATGTCTGTTGTCTCTGTAGTTACACTGACACTTATAAACTTGTCATACAAATACGGTAAAAATCCCCGGATGAGCTATTCCACAAAATGGTCGAAGTTAAATCATTTATTAATATTTTTTATTTCAAACAAGACCATTAAAGGCACTTTTGAATGTCATTTACAAGAAAAACAAAATATAATTGAATCTAATTACGCTTTCTAAGAGGTAGTTTCGTATGGAGAAGAATCGCATTTTAAATTACTTACTGTTCAACAGCTGTACCCGAATACTTAACTGTTTTGTTGACTGTACAACGTTAGGTACTAGTTAGTCACAAGTTGAAAGTCTGACCCTAAGTTCAGGAAACTGCTTTTACTTAAACTTACTTTATAGGGTCATATTTCGTACGGTAACAATTCGCACGACATTTCATTTACCTTCAGATGTTATTGTGATCTGTGGAGTTTCTAAGTCTGTTTTTTAAGTCATGTTTCAAGTTTAATTTGATTTCGTTTTGAAAATGTTTCTTAATGTTGTCGCCAAAGGAGATATAAAGTAGGTCGTCGGTTATAGTTGAAGTTTACTTAGAACCCGATAGATGTGTTATGAATTAATAGAGAATAAACTGTTCATTAATCAAATTAAATTTCGTTCGAAAACATCTATCGATTTCTTAGTAAACATCTACTACATCCGACGATCCCGGTTACTTAAATTTGACGTAAAAAAAATATTAAGCTCATTTTACGTCAAATTACATCTGTTCCGAGAATAAACTTTGATTAGCAATAGATTATAAAATAAATACGTGTCAGTAATACAGATTATAAATAAAAAAATAATGAAGATTTCAAACATCGATGTCTAAATGTCAAACAAAGACATAACTCTAAACGGCCCAAACCGATGATGTTGTATTACAGCACGAGAGTAAAGCAATTAAATGATTTCTGAATCGATTACTCGGTCGGCTACTCCTGCGCATCCCGGCTAGATCGGTGAAAGTGAATGTGTGGTATGAGTCATAAGCGGACAGCGGGCAACAAAAATTGCTCTTTGAAAAGGACATGACGAGTTAAACATTTTTTTTTAATTTCTTGTTTTTGTTTATTACTCAGCAAGGATTTATTTGTAAAATCATTATGTAAATAACTAAATAATTTTGAGCATTATGTCTAGCGTGAAGTTCTCAATCAAATCAAATCATTTATTTCAAAGAAACTATTTACGTGCACTTTTGAATTGCGAAGATGTCAGTAGTCAGTCAGAAAGTTGAAGTTAGTTACAATACGGTCAATGTAACTTGGCGCGTCTGAAGTTAGCTGTTTGGCTGCGCAATGGAACTTTTAGGAACGAAATTGTCTACTGCGCAGCTAATCGGCTAACTTCAGACGCGCCAAGATACGTTGACCGTATTGTACTTCAACTTTGTGACTGACTACTGACATCGTCGCAATTCAAAAGCTTGTTCCAAACAGTAGATTTAAATAACACAGAGTCCATACTGCGACGCGGAAAACGGCGCCAAGGGACTCACACAAGACGCGTTTTTATTTAGTTTGTAGTTGAAAAATCACAAGTCGTAGTGTGACCGACGGCGACGTCTTAACGTTACCTATATAAGCTTTACTCTTCTAGATATTATAAAGAAAGAAGGGAAACATACGGAAATGGAATGCCAATCAAGAGGTGATCAATGCAATTATTGTTAGAATTAAACAAGAAGCAAAGACAAGAAGTGACCAGCAAAGTAGTAAAACAATTATTCTAGTATAGGTACCTATGCCCCTTTAATTTAGGCACGAAGGCAAGCAACAATTGATTGTAATAGGAATGGATATAATGGTCTTAATAAATGCTTTTGCTATTCCCCTTAAGAGGGGCTATTAAACGACTTTTACAGATTTTAAACTGACAATCACGTCAAAATGTGTAGTGTAAATGATTTGAAAAAAATATATGTTAAACTAGAACATTCCCTTAATCATTTAGTATGTGAATATTTTTTATTATATTCATATTAAATAGTTTAATTAACTCGTGAAGTTGTGTCTGACGCGTACAAAATATTGACAATCACACAAAATCTACCAGGTATAATTAACTAGACTAAACTTTGAGAGTTTTGGACGCAGAGAATGCGCTGCGTCCAAAACTCTCGCAAGTTTAGTCGTATTCGTAGTCGTATTCTTTAATTTCGTAGATTTTGTCCTGGTAGAAATCGCTACTCCTTTTGACATAAGCCACACAAACCTCAGGTTACCGCCCGCCTCGGTATGCATACGTCACAGTACAACAATTATCGACAGATGATCGCTTACACAACACAGAGACTCCCAATCGAAAGTAATTAATGCTTCATCTTGTGATTATACGATTGTTTCTTGTTACCCCTTCTGGTTTTGCATTTCTCACGGTCTTCGTTAATCATCATCACTACATTTTATAAATTAAAGTCCCCCACTGCGCTGAATTTGTCTTCGTTTGAGATAATCTCCGGAACTATTTCGATTCTGTAAATTCTTTTTCTATAAGAAAGCTACATTATCTCTGAGTGGTATAGGATATATGTATTTTATTATAAAAAAAGCGCAGACGAAGTCGCGGGTAAAAGTTAGTTATGTATATTTTTGTTTTAACGTCTGTACCAGTATGTCTATTCTGTTACAATCTCCCTCGGTGAACTCCTAGGTGAAGTGAGCTGTCATCCTGATGTCAGCTGTCATTGGACGACACGGCTGAGCGATCGACTGCTGCGCAGCGTATTGCGGGTTCGATTCCCGCCCAGGGTAAATATTTGTGTTTGCCTTGTGTCTGGATATTGTTTATATGTATGTATTTAAAAATGTATTTGTGTATGTATATCAGCTGTCTGACACCCATAGTACAGGGTCTCCCTAGTTTGGGGTCTGATGGCCGTGTGTGAAATGTCCGCACATATTATTATATCCGTCCGTCCATGCTTTGTCAATCCATTGCATCGGGACGGATGACAGCTCACCTCATCTAGGTATTCACCGAGGGAGATTGTAACAGAATCAGACCTGCAAAGTCAGATAGATTTGTAGGTATACGTGTAATTGAAGTGAATTCGCAAGGATATTTCTATTTATATTATGCTACAAAAAAAGTATTACCTTCATAAAAATGTACATAAATCATGTTAGAGATTATAATTATATAGAATAATATACGTTTGTATAAGTAATTATGGTATGCTTATAGTAATGATGTTATGTCATGCCATGTGTTTGTGTAATAATTTAATAATTTTCTTTTTTTTTCTAATTGTTGTTATTGTAATATCGTTTCATTAGTATAAGTTGTAACTGTTGTATTAGGATAAACCCTGTAATGATAGTATAAACTGGTACAAATAAATACATGATCATCGGTGAATAGTTGTGTATTTTATATCGGATTGTAATAATTGACTATTGGTTTTGTTGCAACATCAATAATGGTTGAGAGGAAATTTAGTTTTACCATTACACTTAGCATTAAGTAGTTCTAAAATTCTACTTAAATAATGACGAAATTCGTTCCAATTTATTTATTGACTTCGTTTGCAAACCACACTTATGAAATTCATCAGTCATTAGACAATACATTTGCATGAACACAAGTTATGCAATAATATTTCTTATTACTATCAGAAGGATGGCCTACAGTACAGCTGATTGAAGTATGTCAGATCCAATGCCACTGTTGAACAATGAAATGAGACGGTTTATCTAAAATAATAGAACTGCTGTAATATCCGGACTACTACTACTTCCGATGTTTAGTTGTATAACTTTTGGGAAGAAGGCTGGAAGGTGGAAGGTGGAAGGTCGAGGTACATTGTGCCTATTGTTTGTTTATTATTTTTTGTATGTAGATAACATCGTGTTTATTAACACTCACGGCTACCAGAGTCACTGGGTCCGGTATTACCAACCACTATAGATCTTACATCTATACAAATAGGTAAATAAAATTTAAGTGTATTATTGTAAAGTAAAAATAACGGCTTTTTACTAAATGCATAATAGGGTATTACACCCATTTTTGAAAAGTGTCTCAATGATATTCTGTAGTGCTAATATGCCACCAAAAAAACACAACATTTTTATTCAATCGATAAGTGCCATAAAAACGCATCTAAATTTTAAATTTTCAAATTTCGCGCATAGTTTGACGAAGACGCCCTTTACTGGACGCCATATTGCTCAGCGTAAATGACGTCAGTTCGTTTTGTATCAAATGAGATGTTATTTAATATGATAATTGTATATTTTTTTAAAATAATTAAAAGCATATTTTGTAATAGGTGTAATAATGAAAAAATTACGTTGGTTACGAAAATAATAAAAGTACAAAGCCTATATTACGCCAATCGGTTGACTGACAGTTGACAGTTTTAGCCGCTACTATTTCACGGTGTTTTATAACAGATTAAAAATACAGAAAATTTTGAATTGAATTTAAAAATTTGTTTTGTTATTTTATGAACAAAGACTTACATTTTCCGACTGCTTTATGCCTAAACTGTCTCAATAACATATTTATAGATTTTTTTCTCGTATAGAGTAAAATACCCTATTATGAAAATATATAAATGGTAGGTACTTATTTCTTTAATTTTTTTTGTATGTCTGGACTAGGCTGGACCGATTTTCACTGATAGATAGCTGATATCATAAAGAGTAACTTAGGCTTAATAACTTTTATTTTAGAAAAAAATAGGGGGTCGTGCAAAAAAACCGCTAATAACAGACAATTACGCGTTACGCGGATGTAGTCGCGGACATGACGACACGGTTGGCGCAGTGGCTGAGCGATCGACTGCTGCGCAGCGTGTCGCGGGTTCGATTCCCGCCCAGGGTAAATATTTGTGTGATGAGCACTTGTGTTTGCCTTGTGTCTGGGTGTTGTTTATCTATATATGTATGTATTTAAAATATATTTGTGTATGTCTATCAGCTGTCTGACACCCATAGTACAGGGTCTCTCTAGTTTGGGGTCAGATGGCCGTGTGTGAAATGTCCCCACATATTATATTATATTATATTATATTATATTATATTATATTATATTATATTATATTATATTATATTATATTATATTATATTATATTATATTATATTATATTATATTATATTATATTATATTACATTAGCCAGTGACTTGTACAATTTTTGGGACATATTTACACAAATCAAAGCAGACAGGCGTTTAATTTCCACAAAGCATCATTAAGTACCTTGGATGGGTGGCCACCCATTTCATACCCAGGGCCTTCTGTGCCTCGTAAAGTATAATATGTAAAGTAGTCCTGGCTATCATTCGTAGATCTTTGACAGTCGTTATAGGTAGCCAGCAAGTCTGATAACCAGTATAAGTAACTGGGTAGTGGAGATCAGATAGGCAGTCGCTCCATGTAAAACACTGGTATTCAGAAGCGTCCAGTTAGCCGGAAGCCGACTGCAACACAGTTGGAAAAATGCTAAATAATCAGGAATCAGATTAAAAAGAAAGTTGCATTTCGAAATTTGAATTATTATTATGCATTATAGGCGAATGCTCACAGTGAAAACGTCCTAGAACGTTTAATAAATTCTCGCTGAAAGTCTTCTAAATCTAATTTGCAAATCATTCCAAAGTCCCAGCATGCATGTATTACATAGCTAATTGATTTCGTCATGTATTGAGGTATCAATATTAATAGCTGTCCGTCCAATGTTCAGGGCACAATGGAGGTAATTAGTTCACACAAATTAGCTGCTAATTCTATTATTCATTGTTCATTATTTGTGTTTCTTTGTGAATTTATTATAGTACAAAATGGTTGTCTGCTAAAGTCTAGCCGATACCTATATTGCCTAGCCGCTAGACTGCAGATTCAGAATTCATTTTATCGCTAAAGGTGAGTTGAACAAAACCAACATTACTTTAACGGAGACTTTTAAACTGATGCTGTCACTTCTTTTTAAAATAAAATGTAAAGGATGGCATGAATTTAAAGTACTTGTTAAACTAATGTTCATCATTATCATGCCAAACTTTAGACGCCTACTGCTGGGTAAAGGTCTCCCCCAAAGGGGGGGGGGGGGCTCCAGGTCAACTAATGTTGCTTTCGTTCATCTCATCGTACATATGTCTTTATTTTGGAGAAATAATTAAAGACAACGTAAGAGGGGACACACCGCACGGTATCTACAAACTATAACGTCCAAAATCTTAGAAATTCACAACCCGTTTTTAATTAAACTTATTAACAAGCCGCCTCTGTACTTTGTGCTTGAAGTGGTAATAAATAAGTAAACAAGACTCAAATTTCATTGTGCGGGTCACGTCAGCCGCATGCAGAATGACCGCAGGGCAATAGTGTCCACAGAATGGGTGCCTGAAGACGGATGGCGTAAGGACAGTCCAGAAAGACTTGGCAATATGACCTGGATGCGTACCAGCAGAGGTGGTTCGAGAAAAGTTCCTGGAAGGGTTTGAAAGGTCTCCCACCTTTACCCAATAGTAGGACAGCGTAGGCTAGTTTAAAAAAAAATTGAAGTCTATAGAATTCATTGAGAGCGTTTCTGAAAAAGAGTTTCAGGAAACTTGTTCTCTCTCTTCATTTTAATAAGATATTCGACTTGAAAGTTTATCGTTTTTAATTTATAACGATGATTTTAGTTTATCTTTTTTTTACTTATATCTTATTTCTTAACATTTAGCGTTGCATCGCCAATAAGTTTTATCTCATATAACCGAATGTAATTCTTTTTGAGAAATAAAAGTTCTTAAACCTTTAAGTTTGTACGAAATGTTGTGCAGGGTAAGCACTCTTAAGCCCACATAAGATAAGTCTAACGTAATAACCACTTACTCGTATTGACTTGGTAAATACAGTTTTTTAATCGTTATATTTGTTGGTAAATCTAGATAAGCATTATTAGCAATGATTAATGAGACAATTCCTATCACTACATAATTCCTTACGTATCACTATTTAATCGTGATTTATTTTAGAATCATTGCCCCCATACATCTAACTCAAGCAAACGTTTCAGTTTCAAAATATTTATCTTGAGCTGCGCACACGCAAGCCGACGATCAAGTTGTCTCTACATGCGATCGCTCCAATATAGCGCTACCAAATGTAGAGAAGCGTGAAATTGTACACGCCTTCGCAATGTAGAGGGTAGAGTCACATAGCTAGGAGAGCGATCAAATATAGCATTGCTGTCATTTGCCGGATTTTATTGCTACATCGTTGGAGTAAAATCCTTAATTCTTATTCCCATGGTTTAGGTTCATTCAAGTATAACCAAAGCAGAGTTTTAGTAATTTGTATACCCTCTCCCTGCGTTGTTTTGTGTCAGCAAAAGTAAGCCAAGCTCTTACTCTTCCTGTCCCATGCTACCGCAATTTTTTTTTTATTTTTTTTAGTATATTCAGGTTTCTGTAATTCATGAGCAGGGGTGTGATTCTGTAAGACCTCATTCTAAACTTCGAATCTGAATCCGCTGTGAGATTCTTGATTGGCATTCTAAAAACTCGGTTGATAATTCGAATTTACACTAGCGCCACCCTTGCGAGCGCGTCAGCGAGTTGAACTAAATTGACAGAGAAATTTTGACAGACAAAGTATGAGATGACGTAAGAAGTGGCATTTTGTAAGGTTATTTTCCCCGTCACTTCGACGCTCACTTCGCACTCGAACCCGATTCAAAGTGTCAAATATATCAAGGTCATTTTGAACCATATGCGAAGTGAGAGTGAATAGCGATGTGAGATGCGAGTTGTTGTTTGAATTATACAAAATCGACCTACAGTACGGTTTTTGGATTGCCATACGTGTTCAAATCAGAATCGAATAAATTAGAATAATTCAAAAAAATATTAATTATCATCTTATTTATTTATCTTCTCACAAAGGTACAGCAGCTTTCTTGATCCATAGCATCAAGTTACATTTGTCAGTATAACCTTTTTGGGAGCTGGGAGTCTGTACTGGGTACGACAGATCACAAACAGACCACACAGACAAACCTCCAGGCTCACACCTCCTAAAAGTAATAATGCTAGCGCCATCTAGACAGCCCCCATGTCATCAGAAATAAGCAAAGCAAACACCTCAACCCCCTTTGGTAATTTTATTTTGTTAAGTAAATAATTGAATAGAAAGAAAGAAAGAAAAATTGTTTATTTGAAACCTCGTACAGGTAAACCGAAACATAAACAAATGATACCACATAAAAAAAGACTTAACCTGTACGAGACCAAAAAGGCTCCTGTCTCAGCACAATGCTACGACATGCAATGTCGCAGCGCTGGTATTCTGACAGGGCCTTGCAGAGATGCCACGGGCGGCCACAGTCACGACTAAAAGGTAAATAAATAAAAAAAAACAAAATTATAATAATAAATATCTAACAAAAATAAGCAGGATAACCTTCTGTAAAGAATATGTAAACCCGACTTATCTATCAATTTTATGTATAAAGTTATTAAATACAATAAATAAATAAAAGTACGCAATAAATAAATAAAAGTGATAATGATAATTTTGCATTATTTAATGTTGCAACTATCTGCCAACGCCAGCGTTACCACAATGTTTGTCTTGTCTATGCCGCTAGCGTTGTTTAAGAATAGCGTTGAATAAGAAACATTTTTCAAATAAGTACCATTATAACTAAAGTTTAGCTTACACTGGCTTACCAACCTAACGGTAACGGACAGCCAAACAGTCAGAACAATGAATAATGGAGCTCGCAACACTCTGTGCGGTTATTTGCGATAACAAATTGCTACCGCTCCTTTGAAGGCATTTATAGGGTAGTTTGACTCTAGAGGCACAAACATATACATAGATATTCGCACTTCCACATTATTACCTTGTTATTGGAAAATAAATTGTATGCATTATTCTTCTTTATAGTGGGATACACACACCACACCGTCACCACACCCGCGACACTCCATAGAAACGAAACGATATAATTGCCTATACTACTACTAAAATAACAGACTGTACAGATACGTGCGTGTGTGTGCGTGTCTACGCGCCGCGAGAACAAAAACGCAGTTCCCAGAGCAGTCGTTCGACGCGGGGGGAGGTGAGGAACGGTTTCAGAGGGAGGCGGAGCGTGGCGCTACTGTACGGTAGTACTAATATTTATACTGTGCCGTCACCGTCACTTATGAATATAAGTGTGGATGGATGGAGACTTGGAGAGGGAAAGGAAGGCCATAGAAAAGATGGATGAATTGTGTGAAGAATGATATGAATGAAAAGGGAGTCAGTGACAGCATAACAGTGGACAGGACGGAATGGAAGAAGAAAACATGTTGCGGGTAACATGAAACAGGGGCAAGAAGATGATGGTAGTCGGATAAACACAAATACAGGTTAAAAGGAATAAACATAAACTTTTTCAAAAATAATTTGGTTTCTGCGCAATAAAACAAATAACCAGCAGATATCGATACACAATGCCAAAGTCAACGTGAAATCATTTACAACATAGCTGGGAAAAACTAGGCAGATAATGAAACCATTAAGAGGAAAGCATCTTGTTGCCTTCCAAGAGGCAGTTTCGTATCGAGAAGAAAAAAGAAACACCATACTTCTCTTTTAAAATACGTATCAATCGACATAAATCATAGTTGCGAAATTCGTTACCACGATGTACATTACCGCGAAAACTTACCATTGCGTCGTACATTGTCGCGAAAGACCTTTACTGCGATGATTGTGTAGATAATCCTTTTTTATTACCCTTAAAACCCCCTCTGGGGCGTATCCGACATGGTTCAACTTTCGCGACAACGTACTTCGACATGGTAAACTTTCGCAGTAACGGACATCGCAATAAAGACTTTCGCAACTATGATTTACGCTCGTTTACAATATTTTGCATTTATAAAAATTCAAACGGACGAAGTCGCGGTCATATGCTAGTAACTAGCTAAAACTGATTAAATTATACCACTAATCAAATTAAGTACCTTCTACTGTATCTGATAGTGTTATCAACGTTAAAAAAAATGAAATTAACCTCGTCTCACGGATGGTTAGCCATGAAATAAGCCGTGAAAGTGATTTCGTTACAGTAATAACTATCTGATCACTTATCTTCATGCAATGTTTCTTGTAGACTAAGCAGAAAGTACACGAAATTACTAAAATGTCAGACAACAATGAATGGCTTTGCAATCAAATTAAATATATTATGTAGTTATAGGAGCGGGTTCAGATCTAACTGTTGGGTTAATGTTGCTTAACCCGCCTGCTTCAGACAAGTGGGCATGTTTTTTTTTAAGGTGATTAACAAATAAGAAGGAGTCATTCAACTTGATATCATGTTGAAGTCAGATGGTCAATTCTACTATTTTTTAGGAAAGTTAGGTTTAGGTTTAAGAATTGATTACTCTTATAGAACAATACATACTCCACTTAATAATGAGCTAAAATATACAATTATGTAAGTAATATTCAGCGGTCAAGCCATTCTAGTAAATATTATCGTGAATGTAATTTTTTAATCTTAGTTTTAGGTAAACACTGCAAGTGATTTGATAGATCGTTAATAATATTTGGTAGATTTTTGTATAATCTTGCTCCCTCATAGGTAACCTTTCTTAAATATATAAAGTAATATAGTAGTAGTAAAGAGCTTGTGGCTAAGTTAAAGCCGTACAAATTGATCGGTCAAAGGTTAAGCTACGCTAGCCGCGGTCGGTCTGTGGATGGGTGACCATCCCTTTCATACCGAGTTCCCTCCGTACCTCGGAAAGCTCGTAAAGCCGATGGTTCCGGCTGTCATTTGTAGATCTTTAGCAGTCGTTAAGGGTAGTCAGAAGCCAGAAAGCGACTACCAGTCTTACCAAGGGGTATCGTGTTACTCAGTAACTGGGTTGTGGAGGTCCGATAGACAGTCGCTCCTTGTAAAACACTGGTATTCAGCTGCTTCAGGTTAGATTGGAAGCCGACCAAAATATACCTAGTTGGCAAATGGTTAGACAAATGATGATCTGCAACATAATAATGTAATGTTTTTTCAACATTTTGCACAAACATAAAGGCTCTAGTACATTCTACAACATTTGGCACATCCAAATGTTGTAAGATACTTATCAAGCTATCACTAACAACATCTAAGCTTAGTGCCATCAGCTGTGAAGGTCACTGTACACGCTAAGTTATTTCTAAGTAATGATGCTTGACAACACTTAATGACTGGAACAAAACATTATTGACTGCCGATGTTTAAGTTTTGTTTTGTAAACTTTTTGCAAGGTTAGCTGTGTGTCAAAAGGTCGTGATTAAAGTTGCAGTGGGTCTAGGTTTTGTTTTGAACTTTAGTGGATAATGGTATGAAGAGTGGCATGTAACAAAAGGCAGATAAGTGACCAGGGTCTTGCGACATGTATAATTGATTTTTCTTTGACACCGATAGATTTCCGAATGCTTAATTTGATAGTATAATTATTTGACAGTTTTTGTTAGTTGGACACTGAGATTTGAATCATCATCATCATGGCAATCTTAAGACGCCCACTGCTGGACATAGGTCTTTCCCAAAAGGGGGTACAGCAGTAAACGCCATGCTTGGCCGATGCATGTTGGCGATTGCAGTAGGTGTTATGGTACTCAGAAGGAAGGAGGGATATTGGCCATCCTCTGGCCAATATCCCTCTGTCGGTTTCTACGACACCCACGGGTAGAAATGGGGATCAGATTTGAATCATCATCATTTCAGCCGAAAGACGTCCACTGCTGGACATAGGCCTCCCCAAGGGGGGGTTTTGCCATAATCGCCACGCTTGGCAGGCGGGTTGGCGATCGCAGTATGGTTGTTACAAATGCACAGAGAACGCTGCTTCCCATTCTCTGGTAAGTCCCTTAGTCGCCTCCTACGACACCCACGGGAAGATATGGGATGGTGCTATTCTTTACGTCCGACACCACACGGACAATACGTGGTGGCTTTGAGTTTGTTGTTTTGTATTGCTACCGACTTCCGAAAGTAAAGTAATGTGTGTATGAATCCTCCAAAGATTGAAGAAACTAAAACGTCGTCTAAGTAATTTTTTTGGGAATTTGTTCATTTTCTCAAAAAATGGCTAGATCAATTTTAGTAAAAAAGTTATATGGGACCATTTCGGAATAAACCCCATTCGAACAAAAAAAGAATTTTGCAAATCCGTCTGTCTACATATGACGAAAAAAAAAATAAACATCCAAATTGATAACCTCCTCCTTTTTGAAGTCGGTTACAAAAGAAAATAGTTTATCTGGTTTGGCATTAAACATTAAACCTTTAAAACTTCAGTGTCCTCACCTACTTATGAAGACAAACGTACAGACATTAAACACAGCCTGTAACGTATACTTACATCAACCAGTAATGACAGTTGCGCACTCACTAACTACGCGAGATCATCGGACGGACGGCCATGTTTGCATTTTCATCTTTGTTTCAAAATTAAAGAAAAGTATACGGTGCCTACCTACCTATATAAGATGCTTGACTAGCGTATTGCAGTGAGATGATTGGTCTGGAACTGTTTTAATGCGAGGATTATTAACACTAAGCTAGTTCACTACGTGTACCGTTGAGCCCTATATTGGGATAGGTTTCAAAATAAATAGGTTCTGTATGGGGTGTATCCGTACTACCCGTTGATGTACCCCACACTCTTTGTACTGGGAATGGTCGGGTATAACGAGCTCAGGGTTCGTCGGAACTTTAGTCTCGCGCTGTATACTTATAGTTAAGCTGCTGCGCGGTGTAGCATATAATCCGGGAGTGCTGCGTTACCTACATCTTAGCGTGCCGGACCGATATGTGTGGAGGCGACGACGCCCGCAACTGTTAAACGTAACACCTCTCACCCGAACAATCCGTGTGGTGAACGAAGTCCATGAGAGACTGGACATTTTTTCGTGCACTATGAGTGAATTCGCAAGAGTTCTATTAAATGTAGTTAGTTATGTAGTTAGACTATAGCATTATATATTTTGTTGTTAGGTATATAAGGTTTAATAAGTTAGGTTTAAAGTGTCATTTCCAGGGTAATTAGTATTTAGATTCTTTTATTAATTAAAATTAGGTACATATTAGTTTATAACTACACTGTCGCATTAGATTAACGCCTGTAAAAATAGATGTAAGAGGATAAATAAATAAATAAATAAAACTTGATGAGAGGGGAGATTTATTTACAAATACAAATATTTTATTGTCACAATTAGCGTAGATTTAATATATTTAGACGTGTTGGTAGCAAACAATGGTGCCATTTATATCTCTCCAATAAAACAAGAAAGAGACAGATATTAATAAAATCTGTCAATTTAAGTTGATCTAATATGTTCATACAATTATAGTTGATTAAAAACACGTCGAATTTCAAGAAAAAACTAATTTGACATCTCTAACTTGGTTCGTATCTGTCGCCCTCTTTTTCTTCAGCTGCCTAGCAGTAAGAGATGCCAATAAAATTGTCTGTAAAAATAGTGTACACTTAAGATGTTATTACATAGGTACTTATTTTAAGTTTTCTTATTATTATTTTTTTAAAGAACGTTGCCGCACTCTAGGAATTCCTCCTTGATCGTGGGTGCGTTTACAAACACATTAACTTACGTACACAAACAAGCAAACCTGGACCCACCTGTGGGCCAGGCCATACAAAAAGTTGGTTGTCTGTAAAGTCGGTTCACGAACGATAGTTTTACGTGATAACGTCATAAAGAAACATAATGGCTAACATATTTAACATAAGCAAATAATGGCTTCCGTCGGGGTGGGCGGACCTTATTGTAGACGCTTGGGCCGATCATTCTTCTCTATCGCTTGTTCTGCGCTCTCGGTTCGCTCAGGCTCAGGCGGAACGTGAAACTTTTTCGTGCGTGCAGCTGGTGTTCATCGATTTATAAGACGTTATCGCGTTAAAAATATTTGTTCCTGCGGAAATCGAACCTGCGACATGCAGAGCAGCAGTCAATCGCTGAATCACTGCGCCTACCGTGTCGTCTTTTCAACCGACTTCTAAAAAGGTCTCTTCTTCTTTTTTTTTATGTTTGTTACCTGATTTCTTGGGACTGGGTGACCCGATTTTGATGATTCTTTTTTTATTTGAAAGCTAGTGCTTCCCGTGTAGTCCCATCATTTGGTCCAGTTCTGACAATGGCATCTATGAGTAAACCGTATAAGTCTTAAATTTGCACTAAGTATGTGCGGGCTTTGTTACGCGATTTCTCCGGCAAACGTAAACCGATTTTGAACATTCTTTTTTTTATGAATAGGGTATGCTTCAGTGGTGGTCCCACATAAATTTAATCGAAATTGATTCAGCACTTTTTGAAAAATCAACAAATACCCAAAAATTTTACATAGACGACGTTTTAGTTTCATCAATCTTTGTAGTAGTTAACTTTCAATCTCTTCTTAATAGATTTGGATGAGAAAGTGGCACTAAAAAGCGGAAAATAAAAAGCTTTATACAAAAAAGACAACCGCCTTCAAAAAGTGAAAAATAACTTTAGCACAGAACACACATTGACTTTAGTTTCGGAAGTCGGTGGCAATACAAAACAACAAACAGAACAAAGCCACTGAATTTCGAAACTAAAGTCAATGTGTGTTCTGTGCTAAAGTTATTTTACACTTTTTGAAGGCGGTTGTCTTTTTTGTAAAAAGCTTTTTGTTAACTTTATTTACAATTTTCTTAGAAGGCCAAAGAATGACGACATTTTCCTCAAGCTTAATTAGTGATGATAAACCCTAAGATATTGATAAAGTCACATTTCTACATAGGTACACTTCTGGCCACCATGACATTAAAACAATTTATTATAATGATGACTTTTAAAATGCCAATTAACAAAGCTATTATTTACTACCAGAAAGCGCAAAGGTCAATACTCGTGCAAACACCTCTACTTTTGATTAGATGCTATAATAACAAATGTTTTGTCTGTCTGTCAGTTTCGTAATACAGTGCGGTGCAATTAACTCGGAGACATTTAGAGTTTGCAACGTCCCATTTATTTTGCTCGGCAGTGTAATTGTCCAAAATGTCGTAAACGTATTTTGGTTATAGTTATTTAACTGATTGCAACGAAATGATACAGATTATAACAACGTTATAATGTTTTGCGTCTGCATTCAAGAATTCATTTTTGAGGAGTACGTGGCCAAATAAAAGCCGTAAGTATCGACCAGACATGGTAGTTAAAATACGCTTGCCGCGGTCGGTCTGTGGATGGATGACCATCGTAGATCTTTGACAGTCATTATGAGAAGCCAGAAAATTTGACAATCAGTTTTACCAAAGGGCGTCGAATCGTGTTACCTAGGCTGTGGAAATCGGTACAGCGAGTCATCATCATCATTTCAGCCGAAAGACGTCCACTGCTGGACATAGGCCTCCCCAAGGGGGGGGTTTTGCCATAATCGCCACGCTTGGCAGGCGGATTGGCGATCGCAGTATGGTTGTTACAAAGGCACAGAGAACGCTGCTGCCCATTCTCTGGTGAGTCCCTTCGTCGCCTCTTACGACACCCACGGAAAGATATGGGATGGTGCTATTCTTTACGTCCGACACCACACGGACTACAGGAGGTACAGGAGTAGCTTCATATAAAACACTGGTATTCAGCTGCATCCGGTTAGACTGGAAAGGCTGGGCAGATGGATTGAGCTTACCTAAATACTTCACGTCACGTTATTATCGTGAAATGTATGCAATGACGTTTATTGACGTGGACCGGCATGATACGGAATACCCAAAAAGCTGGGAGTCCTCGCAAAGGTGCGAAGGTACTTCACGTCGGAACAGTTGCTCAACGTATACCAAGCACAAGTTCAATCGTGCATCGAGTTCTAGTCGCACCTTTGATCAGCCAAATACTAACTGGAGGCGTTGGATGTTATTCATACACGTGTCAAGCAAGAGGCTCATTGACAACGACTCCCTGGTGAAGGTATAGGCTCCAGAGCCTATCGGTTTTTTATCGGGTACATTTCGGAGAGTGTGCTTTAGAATTACGTATGTACGACGACGAAGCTTAAAATTTATCGATCGATCTGTATGGCGTTTATTTAGCCACAAACTCTTCTTATGTAATCTCAATCGATTTTTATTATTTCTTCCTCAAACAGTATTGCATCCGTACGTAAAGATCACTAGATGCCAATCTAGACGGTGAAATCCGTCTGTGTGATTATCAGGAAATTGTAGCGACCGCAGGAATGTGCCGAGATATGGATCTAGAGGATTTGTCAATCATACTGGGTCATCTGTGTGGAAATATAATTAGAGATGAGAGTAGACCTGTGGGGGCAGATCATGGCATTTGAAAAATGAATTGAATCTTAGATTCGAGACGGTAGGCGCAGTGGTTGAGTAATCGGCTGTTACGCTGCGTGTTGTCAGTACTATTCCCGAATGGAACAAAGTTAAAAAAAAAAACAATGATATTGGAAGAACAGAGTAACATTGAGGAGTACTTTGTACTCTTTATTAGTATCCCTTGGTAATCTATACAGGGAAATTGAAAAAAATACCCAAAACCACTTAATCGTGACTTTGTATCATCACCCTGAACAACATTTGTTCTATGACTTTTCAAAATTCGAAACATTTTTTCTCCATACATAAAATATAAACACACTTTAAATTTTGCATAATATAATCTATTGCACTGTATAATCGACAAAGTTGAGCAAATCAACTGTGCCTGTACTACTTACTACCTACATCATATTCGCTATCGTATGGGTGCGTGCGCGCGTAGTAAGTATAAGTACTTAAATTTTACAGACTTCAAATAAACGAAAACAAATTGTTTTTGGCTACGTTATTTAGTTGAAGTCAAAGTCGTAGAACAAATGTTATTCAGGGTCCAGATTAAGAGGTTTTGGGTATGTTTTCAATTTCCCTGTATACCACACATTATACCAATAATAATTTAAGTAGTCATTATAATTACTATTACATAAGTCACTGATCAAAAACTGAGTTAATGTAAAGAGGAAATGACTATAATACTTAGTACCTATCATATTTGGACCTCGAGTTGACCTCTTGTTCAATTTGAGTAGTAATATTAAAACCTCTAATCTTTAACCTTATATGGTTAATTAACTAGCCCGACAATGGGTTTAGTTGATGAGAAAATATACGCTACGGTCTCAGATCAATTACTTGATCTGAGGCTACGGTGTCGACAATGATTCTTAAATAGCATTTTAGAAACATACGTACTAGTGTCCTACTTCTTTATTATGTATTGAGTTTGGAAGATTTGAGGCCTTTTTACCCGACTACGGCAAAGCCAAAGGAGGGTTATGATTTTGACAGGCTATGTATGTATGTATGTATGTATGTATGTATGTATGTATGTATGTATGTATGTATGTATGTATGTATGTTCATCTGTTCGCTCATAGCTCCTAAACTACTTATCAGAACTGAACAAATGAGGTATCGTTAGAAGCGTCTTGATCGTCCGCTGGTTATAGGCTATATGACGTATCACCGAATCCAATGTGGCGTCCTCTGGCGGACAAAAAAACCAAGATTAAAAAAAAATATGAAGATAAGCATACCGTGTTTGGTATCATTGGAAAGGGGTTCACTAGTACCTTTCAAATATATAATATTTAGTGGTGATTTGTCACAAATTATTGTAAAAAATGGAAAGATTACCAAATAAATTAAGATACGCATACCGTGTTTAGTATCATTGGAAAGGGGTTTACTAGTACCTATTAAATATATAATACTTAGCTGTGACTCCAAAACGGTTTAAATAAAAAAAAATAAGTTTAAAAACTAAAACCCGACCACAACAAAAAGTGATCTAAAAAGTACGAAACAAGAAAATATTTCACACAGAAATCAAGACATAGGTACAAAATGGTCAAGGTAAGCCGTGGTTGCATGCCATTATATTCATGTTCATCGCACTCATATGGGATACAGGCATGCAACCACGGCTTACCTTGACCATTTTGTACCTATGTCTTGATTTCTGTGTGAAATATTTTCTTGTTTCGTACTTTTTAGATCACTTTTTGTTGTGGTCGGGTTTTAGTTTTTAAACTTATTTTTAAATGAATGTATGGATCATCGTCGTCATGATTCTTTGAGGCGTTATTTTGAGGTTGATTGATTCGTTGACTACAATTTTTATTGCGATATTTTCGAAACATCATCATCTGCCTTTTTTAGACTATCCTGGGTTAGCTTTCAGTCTAACCAGATGAAGCTGGATACCAGTGTTTTACATGGAGCGACTGCCTGTCTGGCCTCCACAACCCAGTTACTAGGAAATATCCTTAGTTAGTAAGGCTGGTTATCTGACTTTCTGCCTTCTGACTACCTACTACCTACAACTGTCAAAAATCTACGAATGACAGCCGGTACAACAGGTTTACGTGCTTTCCGAGGCACAGTGACGTGCCTTCCATTAAAGCCCAAAAGCCAGGCTTGTAATCAATAATGCGAGTAATGCAAAACAATAAAAAAAATCAGAAAGCACAATAATAAAATATCTCTAAGTAAGTCTTGAATCATTATCACATCTGTCGGGCTTGGCCTAACTTGGACCCCTAGGCACGCCATTGGCACGGAGGGAACTGGATATTAAATGGATGGTCACGGTTTTTGAGACGGCTGCCCATTTTATAAATAAGTACTCCTATTTTATTTTTCGCTGTTGAGACCACGGCACTAAATAAATAATTTTCGAAATCAATCCACAGTTGAAATCGAACTCGAATAAATAAATTCAAATTCAAAACATTTATTTCAGACTTTAGGTCCATATGGTGTTAGTAATACATCGAAATACCTTAAAAATATGTTAGTATCTTACACACATGCCTATACTACATGCAACCTTATCCAATGCCCCCAAATAGTACTATGGATGTATTCAGCAATTACACTCAGGTAGCCGTTGGGACTGCCCCTCACCCTTCGCATCAGCGATGCTGCTCTCTTCCGTATAATGGCGTGAAAGCCGTCCACCTGAGCCTCAGCAAACATAGAAGAAAGAAAGAAAGAAGCCTTTCTACCCTTAAAGAAAGAATATATTCATGAAAATCTAAAATCGATCCACAATAACCGGAAAAATCGAGTAACAATCATACAACAAAAAACATACTGTCGAATTGAGAATCTGCTTTCTTGAAGTCCATTAAAAACAGTCATATTGACGTAGGCTGGTGCGTTTTAGCACAATTAAACCCAATTGTGACAATTGATGATTGAACATACCTACATACATAACAACATCCTAACAAAGCTTCTTCATATCAACAAACAGTCACCCACGACCTTACACAACATCTCTTTGATCTCTTCCTATTTATTTAACCCTAACTCGCTCGGCCTCAATTAACCACTCATAACAAACTTTAGCCCCTTAGCCCCACCTTCCTATCTTCGGCCACGATCGGGCGTAATCGGGCGCAATCGGATCGTGACGTACGAACGCGACTAATGCATGGGAAAAGCAGACGAAAACGTTGGCTTTCGTAAGAGATCGCGCGATAACTGAGAAGGAAGTCAACGGTGTAAGAGATAAGAGGTAGCGATAGCGGGGTTATTGAAAGTGTGTTATGACCTTTTTGGGAAGTTTTGAAATAGAAGTTGGTGTAAAACTAAGTACTTGTGAGAAGACAATTGACGCTTCACAAATAAATCATTTCTACTTTGTTGTATGGGATAGTTATAAATCCGTGTATTTATGATTGATGTTTGAAATATTATAGTACCAATAATATAGTAAAATATAGGATACTAGCGACCCGGTCCGGCTTCGCATGGGCCTATAGCCTTCCTCGATAAATGGACTATCCAACACAAAAAGATTTTTTCAATTCGAACCAGTAGACCCTGAGATTATCGCGTTCAACCAAACAAACAAACAAACTCTTCAGCTTTATAATATTAAGTATAGATAGTATAGATACCTAGGCGAATAGAGTATATATATGCCTTAGTAGTTTCTTTATAATTTGTTTATATAACAATGAAATTTATATATTGCTAGTAAATATTAATTTGAAAAAATCTTGTTAGTTCCGAAACTATTTCAGGGTTTTTTTAAATATTTTGTACTTATTCGAGCGCTATTTTACGTAACCTCCCGGTATAACTTTATCACTTGGACCACTAATTCAGGTCCGATCAGCTCAATTATTCAGTAGTCATCATAGTTTTTACGAGCTCAGGTCATCTCTCCCTTACAGTACAGTCGAGGGCACAATTGTTTACCTTTCCCTTAGGTTTTAATTATTTTTTTACCTGTTTAATGTCAAAAATGCTATGTTCTGAAGTATAACTAACCTATATTGTTGATATAGGTTAGTTAGTTTTTGATATGGAATATATATACATAATTATTCTTTAGAACATAACATTTTTGATATTATGCCCCTTCTATGTAATTTACTGATGTAAATATTAAATTAATATTTGTACGACAAGATATTCTTGTCGAAAGTATAATGAAAAAAAAAAAAATACATAAATGACGCACAGTAAGTACTGAAACAAAATGGCAGAAGCCGAAAGTCTACACTACTAGGTAATTAAATTTAAATTTTGCCACAAAGTTAACAAAATGCATACCTGTAATACATAAACCCAAACGTTAATAAAACATTTTGAACATTAGAAAGAGACACAGATATGAATGATAGAGACAACACTCTATAAGGTTTTCTGAAAGTCGTTGTGCAATATTTACGGCTTGACGGTATGAGTTCGTCCACGTAAATGACAATGCCAGATCCTGCCCCACCCATGTACAGAAAATAAAATTAATGAAAATAATTGTATTGAATATAGAACCTTTCTATAGTAAATTGTTTTTCTTTAGAACTTGCGGATTACGAAATACCTCCCACAAAATACAAACTCATTTTACCTAAAATATAATTTAACATATAATCAATGTCATTACTGTTTTTAGATTTAAATGGAAACCGCAAGTTCTACAGTCACTAAGACTAATAGTTAGTTATCAGCAATAAATAAACAGTAAGATGCTACATATTGCACATGACTTTTATTGAGTGGGGCAAAATTCTATAGAGTTTCTGGCATTGTCCTTTACTTACGGAACCCTAATTTATTAATAATGATATAGCCATAATACTCAGGGATAACGTAGCTTCCTATCAGAAACAGAATTTTCAGAATAGAAACAGTAGTTCTGGAGATTAACGCTTTTAAATAACAAAAACAAACAAACGAACTTCAGCTTTACGTAATCTCCCGACCGGATTTCGGTCACGGCAGACAATCTCAATGGAGATCAGCCAAGTACGCAGAAGATATTATAGTGCACAAGTGTGTGCGCAAACACAGGTGCACTCCCTCTTCCCTCACTCTCATAGTCCGGTGGGACGGCAATCCGACACGACCGGAGAGAGATCAGGCGCAGGACCAACGGCTTTACGTGCTTTCCGAGGCACGGGGGTGTTACACCGCCAACTTCCAAACTCCGGGCTGTTACTGAGAAATTCTTAATAGAAAAACCCAATAACACTTTGCCCGACCTGGGAATCGAACCCAGGACCCCACGCTCAGCAGTCGCGCTTGCGGCCACGAGACCAACGGGACCAACTTCAGCCTTATAATACTTACTAGTATGGATGTTGTTACTTACACAAGACGCTATCGACATTACGAGAAAAGCTGTCATCCCAACTTTCTACATGTGAAGAATATTCACCTCGTTATGCTCTCTGTATTTGGTTGTACCGACAATTGAGCGATAACCATCTACGAAGCGTAACGATTGATTGTAAATGTTAATATACAAAAGTGGAGAATGAAGTAATAAGTTACTTTTGCTCAACTAGTGGGTAACGATCTATCGTCAAACAAGCTGTTTGTTTTAACATATTAACATCTCAGATTATGAAACAAAAGGCCGCCGAAGACCGCGCGGAACACTGAGAGTGAAGCCAAAAAAGCAAATACAAATTCAAAAGTGAATACCCACAATCTCGTGATTGTATTTGCTTTTGAATTTGTATTTATATTTGTATTTGTTTTTTTAACGACGCGGCGTTTCGTGCCATACTGACTCGTGTCAGTACAGCACGAAGCGCGGTGTAGGTGTTCGGTTTTGAATTTGTATTTGCTTTTTTGGCTTCACTCTCAATGTTCCGCGCTGTCTATCTGCCTTTTGTTTCATGTTTCATAATCTGAGATTAACATGGTCACAAGTTTTGAAAGAGAATTAATTACTTCTCTATTTAGTATATTAGCACTTTGCCCGCGACTGTCCGAATTTTCTCAAGAATACCCCCTTAATCCCTATTTTTTCATTTTTTTTTATTTTAGCCTATGCTACTCCTGATAATGTAGCAATCTAATGGTGAAAGAATCTTTGAAATCGGGCCAGTAATCTTTGAGTTTATTCGTTACTTCTTCTTCTTCTTTTCGAATCGATGGTTTTCCTTTATGCTAGACTACTTGGGCCCAGTAGGTAGCCACATTTATTGCAGCATCAGTGGCGTTTTTAATGTCCTCTAAGGTGTAGGTGTAGGGGCACTTTGGGCACTGTAATAAGTGGGCCATTGTCTGGTCAGGATCACCGCACTCACACTGGGTGTCGGTGGGATCTATTATGCCCCATTTTGCTAGATTGTGTTTGCAGCGGCCTACCTGGGTGCGCAGTCTATTGAGCGCTTTCCATACAGGCCACTGCAAATCACTTCCGAGTGGCAGGTGTTCCTTGGGTTGAACGAAGTTGGGTGGTGGTGGATGGAGGTTCTCCCACAACTTACGTCTCACCGTACGCGGACGGTCCTGGATGGCCTGTGTGCTTCGAAGAAAACTCTTCCGACTCTTAAGTCTGCCCGGAGCTGTTGTGTAATTGTAGAGGGGATGTCGGGAATCGGATTCTTGGTCATATTTCTCAAGCGCGCATGCGACATCCCTACGGACGACGATTCGTTACAAACATACAAAAATACAAATATTTCCTCTTTATTATTAGTGGTATAGAAAACAAAGTCGCTCCCCGCCGTCTGTACCTTTGTAGGTACAGACGACAGCACATCAAGCTATACCAAACTGTCAAATTTTCCCAATTGAATATGAACCTTATGCTTTTGTGATAAAGTTGAAAATCATTAAAATAAATTTGACAGATTGAAGTAGCTTGATGTGTTGGCCTCTGTACATTTCGATCTTTTAAAATACGGTTTTCATCAATATATAGAGTGATTCAAGAAGAAGGTTTATATGTTATGGTTTTATATGTTTCTATCAAGTTATAGATACGTGCCGCGATCTCTAAACAAACTTCATTTCCACATTTATTGTGCGAACTGCTAAATTGTGGAAGTCACTGCCTGCCTCTCTGTTCCCCGATAAGTATAATCTGGGTATCTTCAAGGCACGCGTAAACCGGTTCATCCTAGGCAAGCGTGTTCCAACTTAGGCCGCATCATCACTTAAGTTCAGGTGAGTTGCGGCTAAACGCAAGCAACACAATTAAAAAAATATATATACAGCTTTTGCCCGCGACTTCGTCCGCGTGAATGGCTTAAAAAGTAGCCTATGTCCTTTCCCAGGGTTCAAGTTATTTTCATACTAAATTTCATCGAAATTGGTTCAGCCGTTTCATCGTGAAAGAGTAACAGACAGAGTTACTTTCGCATTTATAATATTAGTATGGATTGAACGCCTGTTCCCGAGATCATGTTGTGTTGTAGTGGTCACTGTTCTACCTTATAAACAATTTATTTTATAGTAGTGAAATCTTTCAAACATGTCTTCTCTATATCATTTACATATTTTCCGTTCCGCGTTCAACTCCAGGAAAATGTATGAATAAACAAGTTCAAAAGTCGTTGGAAAGTGACCTGTTGCTATTAATTGGCATAGCAACAATGACAGCGGACACGACTTCCGGAACAGCGGGTGCACAGTAGCTCGTGGTTTTTCATCACGTTTGACTTTGTTTTACAGTGTGATTTAATATTGAGAATATTTCTACATGGCGTAAAACATTCGTACTTACCTACCTGACTGACGACTGGCTGACGACACGGTTGGCGCAGTGGCTGAGCGATCGACTGCTGCGCAGCGTGTTGCAGGTTCGATTCCCGCCCAGGGTAAACATTTGTGTGATGAGCACTTGTGTTTGCCTTGTGTCTGGGTGTTGTTTATCTATATATGTATGTATTTAGAAAAAAAAATGTATTTGTGTACGTATATCAGCTGTCTGACACTTATAGTACAGGGTCTCCCTAGTTTGGGGTCAGATGGCCGTGTGTGAAAATGAAAATGTCCCCCACATATTATATTATATTATTACCTACTATTTGCATCGGAACGAACTGGACGGATTCCTCCAAAACGAAAGATGGAAGGCATGGAGGGAGGCTTTTGCCCAGGAGTGGGACAGAACAGTCCAACAAAAATAAATTTAAATGTCTAACACCGGAACTCGTTAACTCTAAGTCATAACCTTATATAATAGTGTCATCAAGTGAGGTGAGATAATCGACATTTACGCTTCCAGATGTGTAGGAATGTAAAGTTATGGAAACGTTAGATAACTGCTTCGGGCCTGCGCATACTGGCGGACGCAAAGACTACTCTTTGGGCGGACGGGACGGCAGAGGATTTTAAATTTATCAATTGAATTTTACCCGTGGGTGTCGTAGAAGGCGACAGAGGGATATTGACCAGAGGATGGGCAGCAGCGTCATTCGGAGTACCATCACCTACTGCGACTGCCCATATGCATCGGCCAGACAAGCCCATTACGGCTGAATCCCACTTGGGGGAGACCTATATGCCCAGCAGTGGCGTCTAAAGGTTGACATGATGAATCGAAATAAGGTATATATTTCAAAGCTCGGTGATCCACCTCGGAGCAACGCTGCCATGCTCCAAACTGGATCACCGAGCCTAATGATAAAATTAAAATCCTCTCGTGGTTACAAGAGCGACTGCTGAGCTAGGGGTCCTAGGGTCGATCACCAGGTCAGGCTAAGTGTTATTCAGTTTTCCATTAGGATTTTAGGAACTTCTCAGTAGCAGCCTGAAGTTTGGAAGGTTACTGCTGTGACACTAAAACACGTAAAGCCTTTGATCCTGCGCCTGATCACTCGGATTACCGTCTCATCGGAATATGAAAATCAAGGAAGAGGGAGAGGGAATGAATCTGTGTTTGCGTGACACACTTGTGCTCTATAATGTCTTTCGCGTACTTACTCCTTACTCTTATTCGCGGGAGAACATTAATACTTACCTATATTATTAGAAATAATAATGTTAAAAGTAGGTTGATTCTGTAAAATTCAAAGAGCAACTCGCATCTCACATCGCTATTCACTCTCACTTCGCATGAGGTTCAAAATGACCTTGATATATTTGACACTTTGAATCGGGTTCGAGTGCGAAGTGAGCGTCGAAGTGACGGGGAAATTACCTTACAGAATGCCACTTCTTACGTCATCTCATACTTTATCTGTCAATATCTCCCTGTCAATTTAGTTCAATTCGTTGACACGCTCGCAATGGTGGCGCTAGTGTAAATTCGAATTATCAACCGAGTTTTTAAAATGCCAATCAAGAAACTCACAGCGGATTCAGATTCGAAGTTTAGAATGGTCTTACAGAATCACATCCAAACTCTCTTAATATAAATCAACCACTTAAACTGATACTAACGATTCAATAGCCAATATGGTATGAATCAGATTATAGATCATTTTCCTAATTGAACAGTCTAGGTTACGATTTTGGTATACTTTGAGAGTTTCAGGCGCCATCTTGAAAGTATTAAGTCACCTGCCCATAATATAATGGACTTATTGTCGCTCAATTTCTTACGCCATTCTAGTTACATTCTACCCAAAAGTTCACATCCGTCTCAGTATCGGGCTGTATAAGTAGTGCACCAGTAAATCACAGATGTCGCTGTTCGTCGTGACTCCATAACGTCAAAGTTGCGCGTGCGCACCCACTCTCGTTAGACGTGGTAGTATGTTCGGGAGTTCCGGTTGGTCTCGTGAATATGAGAGGCGATGAAAGATTAGATTGAAAATTATATTAAAGTGTTGTAAAATGCTAAATATGTCATCCGGTATATGCTGCTGAATAATTCTGGATGGGCTGAAGCAATTTAAAGCTTTCGAGCAACCTTGATACAAGAGATTTTTGGTTCTTGGATATTGTATTCCTCAGTCAATCTGTGTACAAACTAAAATATGTACTGAATACGTGGTTAAAGATTGTATCACTATGTCCTTTCCACGTTGTACTCCGGACGAGTATAGATACCAACCAGGGCCTCAAGTCTGCTATTACAATAGTGTCAGAATGGTATAATCATTTATTTCATAATTGTTGATTTTGACAAGTTTGGTAATCTACTAATATAATGGCGTCATTATGACTTTTCAATGGTCAACCACTGACAATCTCGTACAAAATGACAACGGAATGACTGACTTAGGCGGTATTATATATAAACCTACCATTAGAACGTCGTTGTGCAGTCATTGCTTTTATTTCGACCGACCAATGATTGACCATTATGAATTTAGCAGATTACGAACTTTTAGCAAAATTACAATGGGATCGTGTTGGAATGAGGAAATTATAAAAATTATGGTGAAGAACGTAGGCCTCTTGTCATCCCAGATTTTGGGTGAAGTCTCGGCTCTACTGGTTGTAAGTGATACCTAACTTAACGTTTGTTCTTTTTGTTTCAGAACTGACATGCGGGGGAGACGGAGTAGTTTAGGAGCCGCCATGATGAAGACGATCCTGCTGTTTACGCTGATTATGATTTGTAAGTTTGCACAAATTAATAATATCTGTTAAACCTTAGGTAACCCAGAGTTTAAGAGGATAACGGGTAACTCTTAGCTTTAGGGCTAATTTTATTAAACTTTTAAACAAAGGGGGTATTAATAGCATTTACTTTAAGGAAAGTTCATATTTAATGTTGGGACTGATCCCAAGCTGTTAAAAATGTCTCTACTTTACATGCGATTCTTCCGATATCTTCCGATAGCCTTCTGATATCTTTCAGCCGTGGAATACAATTGACGTCTGACAGGTTTTGTATGAAAAACCATTAAAACAATCCTTAGTAGGTATAAGTAAAATACGCCCTTAATATTAGAAATATTGGGTTCCCATCTGAGGTTAAATTACCTAGGTCTTTCCCATCTTATGTATTACTAAACGGATAGATACCTACCATCTACCTAAAAGATATGGATATGTACCTAAAAGTGAAACCTCAGTCTTTATTCTAGATTTCAGACCACCTTATTAACTAACCAAAGACATTTATAAAAGATCTATATCAAAAGCGAAATTAGCTACCGTCAACGAAAATATCGATAATTTCTAATATAACCTTTTTTTCCGAGGTGGAATATCCTCTTCTCTGTCTCTCAGGCTCTTACTGACAAAATACCACCCCAGTATTCCGTCTCACACCTAGGCTGGAGGTCGCGGGAACCTACGATAATTCTGCAACTCCCGATTGGAACCTTTTTTTTTTTTTTTTTGGTACGGGGTGGAAAATCCTCGTGGATGTCCTCCGCCCTGGGGCGGGCGGAGGGGTCTGTCAGACTCTTACTGACTAAAAACCACCCCGGCCTAACCTAATTTCCCAACCAAAGACATTTACAAAAGATCTATATCAAAAGCGAAAATAACTACCATCAACGAAAATATCGATCTCCAAACTTCGATAATTTCGAATGTCGAAGCTCAATCGATGCGTTTGCGCATAATTACTGTGATCTAGACTTGTAATGGCGTTTCACAAGTTCCGTTGAAGCAACGTCGTTAAGATATTGTCAGATTATGATGTCGACATTGTCTTAGGCTAGTTGAACAAATATTATTATTTGCTGGCCTTTGATTTGTTTTAAGATAAATTATTTAAGTATCTACTTAAATTAGAGGAGCTCGTGACTAAGTAGAAATCATTTGGACGTGGTTAAGCTACACTTACCGCGGTCGGCCTATGGATGAGTGACCATCTATTTCATACCGAAAGCCGTGCCACGGAAAGCTTATAAAGCCGTTAGTCCCGGCTGTCATTGGTAGATCCTTGACAGCCGTTATGGGTAGTCAGAAGCCAGAAAGTCTGACAACCAGTCTTACCAAATCAGAATGACAAACAAACTTTACACTATTTATAACATTAGTATAGTTAAAGATCAACGTGTTTTATACAATCAAATAAAAACATTTAATGTTATATTTTTCTTTTTGAAGGTCTTTTTTGTAAAAAAGTTATTATTTCGCTTTTTAGTGCCTTCTTCTTATCATACAAATTAATTACGAAACGGTAACACCAAAGAAATTCAGTCATTCCTTAATTTCTACCCTTAGGGGTGTAGTAATATTTTCTGGAAAATTAAAAGTGACCAACTTTGAGGTACCTAAACACTATCAATTAAAAAAGAATTATCGAAACTTTACTGCACTGAAAAACGAAATGCTCCTTCTTTTTTTGAAGTCGGTTGAAAATCTAAAGACATTATGGCAACTACTCCCGGGTTTTTTCGATCTTTTCATAATTCTGCGACACACACCTACACTTGCAATCACTGCCAAGACAGATCAAAAATCTTTACCTTCATGACTACATTTCACCACAACACATCACTAAATATAGACAAAAAACTGGCCAAGTGCGAGACGAACTCGCGCAGGAATAGTTCCATACTACAATCTATACCTACAACATTAGACACTTTAATAAAACATTTAGTTGGTTGTATAGGAGCCCCCCCCTAAATATTTATTTTATTCTGTTTTTAGTATTTGTTGTTCTAGCGGCAACAGAAATACATCATCTGTGAAAATTTCACCTGTCTATCTATCGCGGTTCTTGAGATACAGCCTGGTGACAGAAAGACGGACAGTGGAGTCTTAGTAATAGGGTTCCGTTTTTACCCTTTGGCTACGGAATCCTAAAAAACAATCTCTTTATTATGAATCATTTGATAGCTCGATGACAGGTCTACAGGCGCTCATAGCCTCGACCTCTACGTCGCGTGCGCAGCTTGACAAGCCTCGTTTGACAGCTTAACAGCCTGTTGTTATGTCCAAGAGTTAATACATAGCTGTCCGTTTGTAATGAGGTTGAATGTCATGGGTTTGATTCACAGGGCCTTGCCTTCGAATCCCTTATAAGTAGGTTTATCAACATGTGTTCAAAAAGCAGTGGACTGCTATTAAACCTACATTGTAGTCCAGAGGGCTAATTCACGTAATTTTATGACGCACCGATGAAGTTGTAGTGCAGTTGCAGATTAGCTCAAGTTTGAGTGATAAACGGTATTCTTGTAATCATTGAACTGCGCGTAAGCTGCGCGTGAACTGCACGTCAACCCAAACTTACCACATGAGAGAAAAAATATTACTCACTAAATAATTGAACAGAATCGATTACATTTCAATGAATATGAAGTTATTATTATATTAAAATAATATCCGAGTACAGATTTTAGTGCTTTTTAACTGAAATTTTGAGACGTCAAACGAATAGTAGAATACCGATCATGTTGCGTTCCGAAGCACGCACTAAAGACGCGCAACAGTAGAATGCCGTTATTGCGCTCGCGTATCGCGAACTTGACGCGAGCGTGTCTGACAGCGGTAGAGAATACGAAAAGCGTTGTTTTGATCGAAACTTAACTGCAACTGCACTGCAACAGCACTTCTTTAGTTACGTGAATTAGCCCACTGGACTCAGGGTTAATTCAGAGCTTTTTGGCAATATGTCAAGTAAACATTCTGATCCTTATCAACAATATCGTTTGCATTGACTTTGCAAACAAAAAAGTGTTTTATTACATTCAAAAAATGGAACTTAAAAATAGGTTAGTTTTCTCCTAAATTCGAATTTTAAATGTAATAAATAATATTTATTATATTAAAAAATTACAGACCATAAAAAATTGTAGGTGCATTTTGCTGAAATGTAAATTATATTTCAAAGATTTCCATGCCTGAACTATACCCTGTTCATTAGACATAAACACAAACCTTTTTTACAGTCCCTTCAACCGATTTTGACTTCTATTCCGTAGGCTTAAGGATGACATTAGAGGCAAAAAAGTGGTTACAATAACAACTGTTTACTGCAGTTGCCATTTGTCATGCTACCAACGCAATATAAGTCAAAATCGGTTGAACGGACTGTAAAAAAGGTTTGAGTAAATGTCTAATCTTATTGTGAACAGGGTATAGGTAATAAATATAAAAATCACTTTTCCGTTTCTCATGGTTTAAGTTTTCAAAAGTTCATTTTCAAAAACGCATCCCATATCTTAGGTTCCATTTCAGATAAAAGCTGAAAATTCTTATCGAATGAATCTTCAGTCACTCAACACAATACCACAATGCCCTAGATACGAGACCGGAAACATACTACATAATTACTTCAAAGACCTAATCTAGACTAGACGAAATAGTCACTAATTTGTTCAGATAAAACCCACGTATCTACTCTAGATTAAACTCGACGTTCTACAAAAGATTACAGTACACGACGCGTTATTACTAAAACTATTCCATTGTTACAATCAATATGGCGGTGTTTAGATATTATACTCGTTTAACTGCATAGACAGACATCATATTATTCTGTTATACAACTTTGCTAATACACTCTGTACGTAATGGTTTAGGGTTGTCACAATATCGATTGATGCTTTTGTAAGCATTAATCTCATATAGTACTTACGTATTTTGTCGGTGTCGGTGGGAATACAAAACAACAAACAGAACAAAGCCACCGCCACCGCCTTCCGAAACTAAAGTAATAATAATAATGTGTGGGGACATTTCACACACGGCCATCTGACCCCAAACTAGGGAGACCTTGTACTATGGGTGTCAGACAGCTCATATACATACACAAATACATTTTAAATACATACATATATGGATAGATAGAAAAGTGTCCGTTTTGGAACGAGCAACTAGCTTCAACTTTATGACTATTCAAAAGTGCCTGCAAATGGTTTAATTTAAATAAATGCTTTGACTTTGACTTTAATAAACAACACCCAGACACAAGGCAAACACAAGTGCTCATCACACAAATATTTACCCTGGGCGGGAATCGAACCCGCAACGCGCTGCGCAGCAGTCGATCGCTCAGCCACTGCGCCAACCGTGTCGTCGTAATGTGTGTTCTGTGCAAGAGTTATTTATCACTTTTTAGTTTTTGAAGGTGGTTGCTTTTTTATTGAAAAAAGTTTTTATTTTCCGCTTTTTAGTATCGCCTTAACATCCAAATCCTTTAAGAAACGGCGACACAGTTAAATAAGAGATTGAAAGACCTCCAAAGACTGAAGAAACTAAAACATTATCTGTGTAATTTTTTTTGGGATTTTGTTGATTTTTTCAAAAAGCTCTGAATCATTTTCGTTAAAATTTATATGGGATCATTTCGGCATAAACCCCTTTCAAGCTAAAAAAGAATTTTGGAAATCCGTCTATACAGTGTGGGGATGGCAATAGCACAAAAAACGGTCATGGTAGGATTTGATAATTTGGTGTATTTTTTTTTTATTGAGCATTAATAATATTCAATTATGACTCCACAAGTTGCTGCTCTTCTCACAAGTAAGAAGACCAATGTTTCATATGGTGTTTTATTTTGGTTACATTTATATGCTCTTTAGTGTATATGTTTTTTTTTTTCAAAATTTCGTTTTTAGGATTTATTTGATAGTTTCAAAATATTCTTATGAACTAGTATTACCAGTATTTTAATTTTTTGTCGTATCGTCGTCCCCACCCTATATACGACGGAGTTAAGCCCGAACATATATAAAAAAAAACCTCATCCTTTTTGAAGTCGGTTAAAAATCCCAACTATCATGGAGTCGACTCCAGTCAACCAGATGCAGTTGAATACCATAAATGTTTTACATAGAGCGACTTTCATTATGGCACAACCCTCCGCACTATTCCCAAACCACTGAAATTCCTGTAAGCCAGAATCAACAGTGGCGACCACCAGAAAAGCGCCAAAGCAATGAAGCTCGACGAGTCCCAGAGAAACGATTCAACTGTCTTGGATCCCGCAACGAAATTAATCAGAAAAGAACAGCGGAGGAGTAAAAAAAAAATATTTTCCACTTCCCTCATTCTCAAGCAGGGAACAGAACAGGGGTGTGATTCTGTAAGACCTCATTCTAAACTTCGAATCTGAATCCGCTGTGAGTTTCTTGATTGGCATTCTAAAAACTCATTCAGAATTCATTCATTGATAATTCGAATTTACACTAGCGCCAACCTTGCGAGCGTGTCAGCGAGTTGAACTAAATTGACACGGAGATTTTGACAGACATAAAAATGAGATGACGTAAAAATTTACATTATGTAAGGTAAATTCCCCGTCACTTCGACGCTCACTTCGCACTCGAACCCCATTCAAAGTGTCAAATAATATCAAGGTCATTTTAAACCTTATGCGAAGTGAGAGTGAATAGCGATGTGAGATGCGAGTTGTTGTTTGAACTGTACAGAATCGACCTACAGGACTAGGCCAATAGGCACAAAGTGATGTCAACAAACAATTGGGAGAAGCCCAGTTGCCAAGCACCTCGGATTATAATTGACATAATTATAATTGACATAATTAATGGGTCCTAAAAACTGGAGCGACTGCCTGTCTGACCTCCACAACCCAGTTACTGGGTAAGTACTCCGTGGTAAGACTAGTTGTCAGACTTTCTTGCTTCTGACTACTCACAACGACTGTCAAAGTTCTACGAATGACAGCCGGGACCAACGACTTTACGTGCTTTCCGAGGCACGGAGGGTATCGTCGGTATCGGTATGAAATGCAGGCTCACCCATTCAACGACCGACCGCGGCAAGCGGAACTTAACCATGACCGAAGGATCCGTATGGCTTTAATTAGTCCCTCAAAACCAGCCTTGTTTGACATCTAAAACATTATGTTTACGTTTTCTGCGGGACTCGTCGAGCTTCAGTGTCTCGACGGTTTTCTAGTGGTCGCCACTGTTGATTCTGGCTTCACAAGTTGCAATGTTTTGGGAATAGAATGGCAGCCATGTCTCATAAAAAAAATGGTTTGTCTGTAAAGTCAGTTTTACGGACGATAGTTTTACGTGATGACGTCATAAAGAAACATAATGGCTAACATATATAACATAAGCAAATAATGGCTTCCGTCGAGGTGGGCGGAGCTTATTGTAGACGCTTGGGCCGATCGTGCCTTTCTATCGCTTATTCTGCGCTCTCGCTTGCACGCTCAGGCTCAGGCGGAACGTGACACTTTTTCGTGCGTGCAGCCGGTGTTCATCGATTAATAAAACGTTATCAGATCAAAACAAAACAATAAAAAAACGTTGTAAATTTTTCATGACAATTTTATTACCAAGTGCCAACCCTCAAGCACTATCTCCAGTAATATAGGAACTGTGACATTTATGCGCATGCGGTCTGCGGTATTGTCAAGTTATGGCCGATCGCGATGTAACCGATCGTCTGTCTGTCTGTGTCGCGTATCTCTAGGAAATGAGTAAACGTTGTAAAATTAATGAAACCTATCTGTACTTATGGTTATAGAGAAGTTTTACTTCGATATAGTAGGACATGTTGAAGTAAATCGCTGTGTAGTTTGGATAAAGAACTAACACATATCACAAATAGAGTCCATTATCGTGTGCAATACGTAATCCCGAGCCATACCACAATTAAGTAGATCACACAATAAACTAATAAGACCAAACTTCTCTAAAAAAACACTCGATTTTAGCCCTTATAATCCGATTAATTTTCAATTTAATGTAAAATTAAGTGACGTCATAAGTATAAATTGCCATACAATATCTCTGGGAATAGCGTTTTGACAGCTCATAGAAAGTATATCATTAATTGATTGGGGGAAAGATGTCATCTACCCTATTACGTATTTTCAACTTTATTTATTTCGTATTTTTTTAGTTCATTTTCAATTATTAAATGAAACCATCGCTGCTTTGTTTGTCTTTAAACCTCTTTGCAGTGAGAGAATAAACTGTTATTCTACTACTTCCTACTTCCTATCCTTATTTCCATGGATAGTATGGATAGAGAGTATGGACAATTAATAATAAAGTATGGATCCATACTAATATTATAAATGCGAAAGTAACTCTGTCTGTTAGGCTTTCACGATGAAACGGCTCAACCGAGTTTTATGAAATTTGGTACGAATATAGCTTCAACCCCGGGGAAGGGCATAGGCTACTTTTTAATCCGCGACTTCGTCTGCATTCACGATAACCGACTTTCACGAGGACGAAGTCGCGGGCAAACGCTCTAAGAAACACGAAGGTTAGTGAGGATGAATGAATGGATGTACATAGATCTTTCACGGCAGAAGGGAATTAACTGGAAACTCATCTAGATGTTACTGCATAGGACATTTAGTTTGCTCTTTCGCCCTCTTAAATGAAATGGCACGCGGAGATTTCACAAAACTTGTTCCAGGAAATACGTGTTTTTGAAAAAGTGTCACAAGTTTAGGTGAAAATGTTTGTAATTTAGAATTTCCATTACACGTGCAAGGTTTTTATGACGATGTTTTCATTACTTTTTCAGTGTATGGGTACATCGAACGGCTAAAGTTCAGATAAAATTGGTGCAAAAAATCGGATTTTCAGACTGAATTCTTTCCTCAAAAAAGTTTATTTTTAGGGTTCCGTACCTCATTTGGAAAAAACGGAACCCTTATAGGATCACTTTGTTGTCCTTCCGTCTGTCTGTCTGACTGTCTATCTGTCAAGACCCTTTATCTCGGGAACGCGTAAAGGTATCAAGTTGAAACTAAAACTATATACTCACCACGGTCCTTTGAAGCTGTGAAAAAATCAAGCTTCTAAGTTACAAGCCCGCCACACTATTCCCTAACCACTGTAACTCCTGTAAGCCAGAATCAACAGTGGCGACCACCAGAAAAGCGCCAGAGCAATGAAGCTCGACGAGTCCCAGAGAAACGATTCAACTGTCTTGGATCCCGCAACGAAATTAATCAGAAAAGAACAGCGGAGGAGTAAGAAAAACATATTTTTCACTTCCCTCCAAATCAAGCAGGAGACAGAACTGAACTAGGTCAATAGGCACAAAGGGACGTTTACAACTGGGAGAAACCCAGTTGCTAAGCACCACGGATTATAATTGTCATAATTAATGGGCCCTAAAAAGTGAGCTGTTACATTAAATTTGATTCCAATAATAGGTATGGCTAAATCGCTTGAACGCACGGAAATTAGTTCTAGTTAACTAAGTTAACGTGAAAACAAGGTACGGCCGTTTATGTCGCCAAAAACGTACATTTCGGCACTCTCAAGGGAAACAAAATTTATAGGGTACTTTCCGTTGACCTAGAACTATGAAATTTAGCAAGTAATGTCTTAAACTATAAATACAGGGAAAAGTCCGAAAACTATACAATATAAAATATATTCTTTATTTATAACGAGCTTTTGTCCGCGATTTGGTCCGTGTGAATGTCGGTCATCGCGGATGCAGACGAAGTCCCAGATTAAAAAGTACCCTATGTGCTTTCCCAGGGCTATTTTCATACCAAAATTTCATCAAAATCGGTTCAGCCGTTTCATCGTGGAAGCGTAACAGACACAGTTACTTTCTCATTTATAATATTAGTATGGATATTTACCTACTTGTACGGAACGGTGAGCGAGTCCGACTCGCTCTTGTCCGGTTCTTTTTATTACATAGAAAACCGGGATATAAACCACAAGATACCTGTGTGTTCGAAATATCCAGAGAAACATTTGTTGAACGCCATAATCACGTACGAGCGTTTGTATGAGAATTGTGACAGGTTAACCGCCCTTATGACTGGCTCAATTCTAAATTCTACGCAGACGAAACCGCGGGTAGAAGCTAGTTATTACTAGATATTTATTTAGGTCGCCAACACATATCAATATCATCTTCAAATCATCGTAAAAATATTACCTATACAAAGTTTACAAGACGATAATCGCTCAGATTTAAGCTTGTGTTCAAGGCTTACCCTATAGCCTTTAGCAATAAATATAATAGGTGCACGATAAGTATTTAAACAATCGATAAACAGCTGAAGGCTCTAATTGTATTAGCCGATCAGATCGACGCTTCTTCTCACGACCGGTTTGTAAGGCGTTGTGTAGACGTGAGAGTAAAATAATTATAGAAATGTGAATGTGCACTATGCATTTAAATAAATATTCTGTGGTCAAAAATTATCTCTCCGTAATAGTTCTATTATTCACGATAATTATAACAACCGTTAAAATAGATGAGAGAAAATAAACAATACCTCATGTTTCCCTAAAATATTGTAAAAATAAAATCTAAAAATATATTTTTTTAAAACGTCGCCTCGCACTGGGAATTTCTCTTGTGTCGTGGGTGCGTTTACAAACATATAAACACACAAACAGCCAGACCCGGAACAACTATCTGTTGGCCATACAAATATTTGTTCGGAATCGAACCCGCGACTCGCAGTGCAGCAGTTAATCACTCAACCACTGCGCCAACTGTACCGTCTGTGAAAACGTCACATTTTCTGAACTTCGTATAATAAAATTAGGTAGTACAAGTAAGAAGCTAATGAGATAGGCTTTGCCGTAGTTGAGTAATAATATAACCAAAAATATCCAGCCTTCACAAACGTCCATGTGTACGCATCCTAACAGCGACCTAGCGAAAGCCTGCGCTTGCGCAAGTGGTCATAAATCGTGCGGTTATCTGTATCAGACTGTCGGCACATCGTTATTATTATGTGGAGCGTTTCAACCAATGGTCTTAATGATTCACAGCTAGTTTAATTGGGTTTTCAATGAAGTAAAGAAAGGACTTGTCACTTAGTAAAATGACACTGCGTCAATGTCTAAACATTTCAGAGTCCGTAATGACAACCTTTTGACACATTACTGACAGAAGAAAACTTTCGTGGTTAAAAACATTCTTAATTTAGTTACAATCTCCTCTCAACGGCAGTTTTGTCATGCTCACTCAAATGTCTCGCTGATGGTGGCGCGTGTGTGGGATCATTCAGCTCCCTCCAAAATGGTTGAGCTGAATGGTGCTGATTCACGCGTCATGTTCGTGAACGGGCGCTGTCAGTAGAGATTGGTCAACTCTTAACTGCCATGGTTTTTATCTTGATTATTTTTTATATTTTGTATTTCTAGATTACCTACATTGTTTTCACATATAGAAGCAACAAGAATAATGTAAGCAGTATTTTGTAACCTGATCTTAAGTGATGATGCGGCCTAAGGTGGAGCACTCTTGCCTAGGATAAACCGGTTCACTCGTGCCTTAAAGATACTTAGATTATATTTATCGGGGAACAGAGAGGCGGGCAGTGACTTCCACAGTCTGGCAATTCGCTCAATAAATGTGGAATGCCAAGCAAAGCGCTTGGTTCGAGACCGTGGAACTTCAACCATATAGTGGTGACGCGTCGCCATATCTCTGCTCGTCCGATGGAAACATCAAAAGCGCCTCTTATCCAATATAAAAAATAGATGCGCAGTACGTACAGCCATCCGTCCTTACAAACTTTCGCATTTCTATTATTAGTAGGATACATTGATGGTTTTGCGGCCATCATATGCAAAAGAAGCGCCTCCCTACTTGCTCGTCTTCGTGGCAGTGCCAATTCTATCTTGAGTTTTTTCAGATCGGTGGGAGTCTCCAATGCTTCGACATTGGATGAAACTCCACACTTAATAAAATGTATATGTCTAATAACACTAGTTGTTATGGCGGTACTCTGAGCAAATAACCTTGAGCATTCGTTCCCTCTGCGCCGTGCAAGAGATACAGTAGCGAATACGCTCAGATTTTAGAATTAAATCTTTATAAAATCACATTTTGGGATTTTGAAAAAAAGAATCTTCGAAAATGTTCGTTAATAAATTGCCTATCCATTAGCGTTAGTAAAAAATCGAATTAATGGTTACTTGCCGAGAAGATGCATGTTTTCAATAATTATTTCTCATTTCTGTGGTTTCATTGGGAGGAGATTAGTTAAATACTATACTTCGTAAACAAAAATCAGATCTACCATTTTGGAGTCAAGATTATGTAGAATTTTAATCTATTTTTTATTTGTTGATATTTCTTTTGGATTTAGAGTATTTAGGTCCGAAAAACTGACCCAAAAAACGGCTAGCGCTGCATTTTGCACAGGGACGCGCCTTAAGATCATTGTTACTAACACTATGGGCGTAGCCCGAAATAAATGATACTAGTATAATTATTATTATGGCACTACCGAATGGAAAAGACCATCACTAGTATTAACTAGGTCGACTCATCCGATACGGACACCACTTGCGGATTCTACGTCACCTAACAATTATTTGAAAAGGGCGGCGGTTCATTGGAACATTAAATAATTGCGAATGAGTCGCCACTTAACATTTTGTCAAGGGTGGCGTTTCACTCGCGGATGACATTTTTGCGGATGAGTTGCCACCACGGAACAGATAATTATGTTCCGTGGTTGCCACCTAAGGGCGGGTTGCTTCAACTAACCATTACTGACCGGTAATAGTCAAAAACGGCGCTAACGATCATCAAATCAAAAAAATGGGTTGTTTCACAAAATCATACGTCAAAAAGTTACTATTACCATAACCGACCAGTCATCGTAACTTTGTGTTGTCAAACAGCTACTTCAAACATCAAAATATTATGGAATCTCTTTTTGAATAACTTTATCTGACGGATTTTTATGTCATGAAACAACCCGTTACATTTAACGTAGGTACGTTAAACATCATCAGTCATAGTAACTTTTTAACCGTCCGTATGTAACGTTAACCGACTGTTTGAAACAACCCGCCCTAATAAGTCGGTAATTTCAGAGATATCAAGTTATCTGTGAAAATGTGTGTAAAATGTAAAAGACATAAGTTCGTCTTTTGTTTGAATTTTTAAGTTAGTTGACGAACTTAGGCAGAGTACCGGGAAAAATGGCGCGTCATGAAAGAGGCTTATGTCCAACAGTGGACCAAAACTAAGCTGAATTGATACCTAATTATGATGATGATAACGAACTGAACCACCATTCATTTCACATATCTGACTCGGACTGTAGGGTATCTTATTTTGTCAGTTATGTAAGTGAAAGTCAAAATCACATAATTATATCTAGATGTCACGATTTTTATTAGAATGTCTTCAATAATTATTGTCACTTTTGAGACCTCTTACCGCTCGTCTAACCACAGACATTAAAGTCCATAATATACTTATTGCAGACTTTTAAAAGTATAATTTAAAATTGAATGAAATCATTTATTTTATTACATTACAAGCTTTTCCCCGCGGCTTCGTTTGCAGGAATGTCGGTTATCTTTGGTTATCACGGAGACAGACGAAGTTTTTATAAGTATCCTATATCCTTTTTCAGGGTTCCAGTTCCGGTTTAGTCTGTGCCAATTTTCATAACCTGTTCAGTAGTTTAGCAGTGAAAGCGTAACAAAAAACACACATAATTACTTTCGCATTTATAATATTTTATAAAGTACTAGCGGGCCTGGCAGACGTCGTTCGGCCATTAAAATTAAAAAAAAACCTAAACCCCGACTGCAGCGCCACCTACCGGGTTTAATTGTGAAACTAAACCGTTCTTAAATCCACTGAAACACACACAAAAAAATTCATGAATATCGCTACAGCCGTTTAGAAGGAGTTCACTTTCATACACACGCACTGAAGATTTTTATACTTATACTAGCTGACCCGACAGACGTTGTCCTGTCCCGATCTACGGGGGATGAAAAGGGGGTGAAAAATGGGGATGAAAAATAGATGTTGGCCGATTCTCAGACCTACCCAATATGCACAAAAAATTTCATCAGAATCGGTCAAGCCGTTTCGGAGGAGTACGGGAACGAAAACTGTGACACGAGAATTTTATATATTAGATAAGACTAGCGGGCCTGGCAGACGTTGTCCTACAACCCGACTATAGCGCCACCTGCCGGGTCCAATTGTGAATCTAAACCATTCTCGAATCCACTGGAACACACAAAAAAAATCATCAAAATCGGTCCAGCCGTTTAGGAGGAGTTCACTTTCATACACACGTACAGAAGATTTTTATATATAAGATTCAGAATACAATTATTTATACTAACACATCCCTACATTCATTCATTCAATTCAGTATCATTATCATCTTCCAGACCTTATCCTATGTTAGTTGGGGTTGGCACAATTCATTTATTTAGTACATATGTAATTAAAAAAAACACATGTTTATATTTCGGACTTAATTTGTCCACATAAGGTTTAATAAACATTTTTATTTAAATAGTTGGTACAGCAGATGTATAGTAGTCAAGAGCCTCAATCAACCACTAAGGAGGCTCTCGTTAGGCAGTTGTATTGTAACAAGGACTTTATCCATACACCTTTACTTCTGGACAATTCCTCTGTCTCTCTCTCTCGAGCCTTGATCGCCAGTAGGTAAGGCCTGAACCCTGTTCCCGATACCAGTGTAATAGCTTATATAAAATATTTGAAAATGTGTCATGTACCCCATCGACCGACCAGCATGTCAACAGCCACGCTAACAAGCTTAGGTAACTCATCACCATAGTAGGTACAGGTATCTACGTAATAGGGTATTTTACCAAAAAAAATCTAATTAGGCCGTCAGATAGATTTCCAAAAAATATTGGACACTTGTTTTTTCTTTTTTCACGTAAACAAAAAATGAAGACTTTAAAGTGCGTCGAAAACTCGTGTGACATCACTATGTCAGTACACTTTTACTGGCGAAGTGACCTCACAAACCCCCACTCATGATCTTTGATGCGTTTTATCTTCGTCAGTTTTTATTGATATGATAAAACAAAAAATATGTATGCAATATTTTCGATAATTGACTATTTATTTTTCTTTTTGTAATATTCCCTATTCTTTAGCAGTTTTGCCGACAAATATTATGTCAATGGCCGGTCATCAACTCCGCGTAATAGCAGTCCAATACCGGACTTAAACCTCACCTAAGTTACACGTCACAATATTCTCCGCCGACATAAACATAGCTGTAGGCAAATCTATTACGCTACCATATACAGTCGTTGGCAAAGTGATGTTGTTAAATCACACCTTTCTTTAACCTTTCCAAAATTATAGGTTTTACTATGTGATATATTATATGATAGCAGTGAAAGTAAGACTTGAAAATGGTTGCCAGATCAAAAACTAGAAATGACTGGTACTATTTAGATAGATAAGAAAACCCTCCCCATTTTCGAAAAATATGACGCGTGGTTGATAACTCTGTCTGTCATTTAGCACTTCCCTATAGATATAACTACTTCCACTGTTCCAACAAATGATGTTGACACCGACACAAAATATACAAGTAATTAAAACTATTTTGCTAAATAATCGACAAATGTTCATGTAAGTATTGTAAGTCGATGTTTCGAATAGCAAAACTAATAATAGACAATCCAATAGATGACCTATCAAAGTCAAAGCATTTATTTCAATTAAACCCTTTACAGGCACTTTTGAATTGTCAAAGAGTCAGTTAGTTAGTCAGAAAAATGAAGCTAGTTGCTCGTTCCAAAACATAGCGTAGGTCTCTATGGAGAAGAACGAGCAAGAAACTCCACGGACACTCTTTTAAATCAAGTTTTAACAAAATACTGATTACATTATTCACGTTGCTTCTATATGTGAAAACAATGCAGGTAAAGACCAATACAATGCATAAAAAAAAATAATCAAGATTAGAAGATAAAAGCCATGGCAGTTAAGAGTTGACCAATCTCTACTGACAGCGCGATCAGTTTACATACTTCTTATAAGCTGTCAAAACGCGTTACCCCCATGGATCTTGTATGGCAATTTATACTTATGACGTCACTTCTAGTTAGTTATTTACCAACTCAATTGATGAACTACTTATTAATTTTACAGCTACTAAAAATCAAACTATGACAACAAGTGCTCGTTGGGGTAAAACTACATACAGCAGAAACAATGGCTGACTTCAATTAATTGCCATCTTTTTATTTAAAAATAACCTCTTTTCATCCCACCATCTCGGAAAGAGTATTTTTAATCTTCAATATCTGAGTGGAAAAGCCGTTTTTATTCTCTAGAGGATAAAGTAAATTTATCTTCAATATCTGAGTGGAAAAGCCGTTTTTATTCTCTAGAGGATAAAGTAAATTGAATTTAGAACATCGTGTGCACTAAGTTTGTGAATTAAAAAAAAACATTAAACCTATTTACTGCTACCTCTATGGTGCCGAATATATCATACAACTTTTTTTTAATTTGTTAAAAACTCAGACTTTGTAAACGTTTTTTTTTTGCATTTAGTCATTTCCTCGCTGAGGTGGAATGAAAAGTTACGTGTTGCACTCGAGTGCAAAGATTTTTCACCTCGTGCTCTTTTGATTCCCTCGCTAACGCTCAGGATTCTAATTTTGAATCACTCGCTGCGCTCCTGATTCAATTTTAGAATCCTTCGCTTGCTCGGTCATCAAAATTGAACACGCGGTTAAAAAGCAACTTTGCACTCTTGTATAACAAATAACTATTTCAAACCTACAGACTAACTGTCAATTCCTCAACCTTCTGTTTTCAAACAGATTAAACTATACTAAGGTTGAACATGCTTCAACAAGCCAGTGTCTACAGCACATAATAGAGACATTGATAGACTAGCATCATCCGTTACCACGACCATAAATAGATCCATTGTTGAGTTTGACCCCAACTACATAGGTCACCTAACACCTATCATCTCAGCCTTACTATAGGAAACCTGCCTATGAATAATACTAATCTATTACTGCCCCACTGCGCGGCAAATGCGGTTTTTCTTCAGAGTATGAACGAGGAGAATGGACTTAACACAAATGTATTGCATACATAATAAGGTGTCTGGTGCAGTACGATTCAAACTTAATGGCGACTCTGAACACGAGGCGAGTGGCTGCGCAGTAACAATTTCACGTGACAGCAAGAGCGGGGTACTGCGCAGCCAACAGCACACTTCACAGCCGCTATAAGGTTAAGTTTGACCGCCACAATCATGTATACATGACAAATCAAAACGTACCCAGTATATCTATTCTGTTACAATCTCCCTCGGTGAACACCTAGGTGAAGTGAGCTGTCATCCTTCCGTCTGCTTTGTCAATCCCGAGCATTGGGACAGATGACAGCTCACTTCACCTAGGTGTTCACCGAGGGAGATTGAAACAGAATAGCTCTACTGTACGCCACGATCACGACCAGATGATCGACATGACAGACGAATTACTACTGTAATGAAGTGTGCTACTGCCTGCGCAGTACCCCGCCCCTCACCCCCGCTAAGACGTGAAATTGTTACTGCGCAGCCACTCGGCTCGTGTTCAGAGCCGCCATAAAGTTTGAATCGTATTGTAATTAGTGACCGATACTTAAACCACATATTGCACCAATTATTAGGACCATTTTCTTGACTTGGACACAAATAGGAATCCACTGGTTTTAGAGATATTGAAGGTCAAAGGAGCAATTTTCTTTTTGAGTTTTTTACGAATTACGTATCCTTTAGTACCATTACTAAACATGTGTTCCAAACAAACATAAATAGCTCAGCTAATAGGTACCGTGTGTTTGACATTCATTGCTTTTTTGTAAAATAGAATTTATTTATTTATTTTATTTGATTTATTATTTATTTATTTTTAGCCTGTATTGTTCCACTTCAGGGCAAAGGCCTCCCCTTGTCATTTTCATCAGCGACAATCGATGTTTGACAGATTAGACTGAAATTAGATTGCGATCGTTCTCAAAAATAGATCTTGTCTAGAATTGCCCCTTGATCTCATCATGTCTACAAGGCAGTTCCCAGACATTCAAAAGATTTCTTCAATCATTAACAACTTCAATCTAAAACAAACGAACGCCCACTATTACGAGCAAGCACTATTGTTACATGATATCGATAAGCGGTACATCTCTATTCACGTGATCTGCGGAGTCATCGATCACATCGATACTTTCACTCTCTAGTTAGTGCGCTATGCGAGTTAGGTTGCGGTTATAGTGAAGATGGAACAGCGGATTTAGATGAAGATGGTAGAATGTGTGGTTTGCAATTTTGTTGCGTTTAGCAAAAACTACGCTATTTTCTATTCATATTTTGATTGACGACGTCTTATGAGTGTATGATCATTCGGCTCTTATTTGTTGACAAAACAAAATAGTTAGTCATTACTTACTATGTGATGCCTATGCTCACAACACGTTATGAACGGTAGGTACCATTCTTTGTAGCAGGACATTTTTTTCACATAGGTATTTATTTACCCATCTCAAATACTTGCCTGCTTTAACAGTATAGTTCGGAAGCGCCCCGATTGGACTCGAGCAAACGGACCTCCGCCGGCTCGGAAATGGGTCCAATTAGACCCGAGAATTGAGACATACGTCACCCTGATTAATCAGTGTAAATACTGACTAACCGTCACATTGACCTATCGAATCTTAAGAGTGTGCATTAATTGGAAGGGTTTGATAAAAAAAAACTCACATGTCAACGACATTCTGTGCATACCTATGTTTTACGTTTTTTAAATAACTTTATTAAAAAACGTAATTTACACCGTCATTCACAACCAGAAAATCGCCATTCTACCATCTCTATATCCACCACCTTTACGGATACCGCGAATCGTGAATCACCGCGGGATCCCCGTATCCACGACTTGCATTAGAAAGCAGGTCCTATTGTGTGGCCCATTATTCATACACTTGCACATCCAACTACACTTCAGTGCCTACACTTGAACTGTGATAATCGCCCTTCTTGCTACGACATAAAGGCGTTTTTAATGACAAGGGTAGACCATGAACGTGCGGTTGGGTCATGAGCGTTTATGTCGATTACTGGCTTAATTGTGTTATTGTCAGACGAGATGGTTGGATTTATGTATTCGTCTGGCCATGACAATGTCAAGTCTCGTCTGCCGGATATAAAATAGATGCACTAGATAATGACAATAAGCGTGCTGAAAGATGTGTTGGAATTCAAAAGATTGACTGCTAGGTTGCCAAATAATTTCCGTGCATTCAAGCGTTTTTGCTATAGGTACTTACCTATTATTGGAGTCAAATGTAACAGCTCACACAATTTTTAGGACGCATTCCTTAGCATGCTTGGCAACTGGGCCTCAGTTCTGCTATTACAATAGTGTCAGAATGGTCTATCATTGATTTCATAATTGTCGATTTTGACAAGTTTAGTAATCTACTAATATAATGACGTCATTCTGACTTTCCAATGGTCAACCACTGACACGCCATTGAAAGAAATGGTATAGAATGGTAATCTCGTACAAAATGACAACTGAATGACTGACTTAGGCGGTAATCTGCTAAAATTTTGACAGATCCTTTGATCAGTAACCTACCATTAGAACGTCATTGTGCAGTCATTGACCGACCATTATGAATTTAGCAGATTACGAACTTTTAGCAAAATGACAATGGGATTGAGTTGGAATGACAAAATTATAAAAATAGCAGACTTGGCCCCCTGGACTTCTCCCAGTTATAAACGTCCCTTTGAGATGATATTTGATGATGATAGAGTTTCTTGCCCATTTATGGAGTTTCTTACCCATCCTTCTCCATACATACCTTTTGGAATGGGCAACTAGAATCAATTTTCTCTCATTTGACGTTCAAAAGTGCCTTATAATGGTCTAATTGAAATCAATGAATTGACTTTGACTTTGTGCTTCTTGGCCTAGTTCTGTTTAGTCACCAGCTTGTTATGTACGGAAGTGGAAAATAAGTATTTTTTCTTACTCCTACGCTGTTTCTGATTAATTTGTTGCGGGGGTCCAAAACAGTTCAATCGTGTCTCTGGAACTCGTCGAGCTTCATTACCTCGGAACTTTTCTGGTGGTTCGCTACTGCTGATTCTGGCTTTTAAAATTAGCAGTGGTTTGGAAATAGGGTAAGGGGTTATGTTAGGCTATCGATTGAAAGTACCTACCTAGATGTTTTCATAGGTAGTTTCTGTGGACTTAACCACCTGCAAAGCTATTCTGTAAAAGTCACCCTCGGTAAATTTTGGTGGAGTAAGGAACTAACCTCAAGCTCATTTATACAGCACTACCTACTGATGTTAGAAACTAGCATCCCTATGAGGGGTAATGTAGATGCTAATTGTATAGTCACTTCAATCATGAATTATAAATGAGAAGATTGTGACTAAATGGATTATTTTAACGATGACATTTATTTCTATTTCAGGCGCTTGTGATGGAGCTCGCCGGACAGCGCAACGGCGACAGGTAACTACTTAACAATAACACATGATTTTAATGTTTTTTGAATGATATTAATGATTTTCTAATTTCCTAATTTTGTACGCCGAATATGGCAAAACATGTTGAACATTTCGATATTTAACTCCTAAACATCCATATGTGCATTTCTATGTATATATCACACATGTTCAAACAAATAAATGCATCTTATCTTATCTTATCTTAACCCAATATATCAAAGATTAAAAAGTATCAACATCTTCCTGCCCATAACCCATGTTACTTGTGGTCACAGTATCATAAAAGAATAAGATTAAGAAATAGAATATTATATAAAAGACACAACACACAATGACCTTTGCGACCTTTGAGCCCAGAGGTATCGATTTTTATCTTCCTGTCATTATTTTTTTTAGATTCTCTACATTGCTCTATATCTCAAATTCGCCCTCTGAACACAGGCGAAATGTCAATGTTACATAAATTTTATCTCAAATTCTTAATGTTATTTTTAACCATTCTTGTCTTCAGGATACCGAGTTATACGCCCCCGCGCCAAGTGTGGAGAGCCTACAGGAGATAGCCCAGGCTATGGGAGCCGCCGGCTTCGAACACTACACGGAGGGGAAGGCGCTGGTGAAGAGGCTCATACCCCCTGACAACCAGCCTGAGGACATCGTCGAGTACCAAGGTATTGTACCACAATAGATCATAAATTAACATATGCGAGCAATCATCATCTGCCTAGCCTTTTCCCAACTATATTGGGGTCGGCTTCCAGTCTAACCGGATGCAGCTGAATACCAGTGCCAGTACCAGTTTTACATGGAGCGACTGCCTATCGGACCTCCACAACCCAGTTACTGGGTAACACGATACCCCTTGGTAAGACTGGTTGTCAGACTTTCTGGCTTCTGACTACCTATAACGACTGCCAAAGATCTACAAATGACAGCCGGGACCAAGCGCTTTACGTGCTTTCCGAGGCGCGGAAGGAACTCGGTATGAAAGGGATGGTCCACATCATCACATCATCCACAGACCGACCGCGGCTAGCGTAGCTTAACTTTTAACCGATCGACCTGTACAGCTTTAACTTGGCCACAAGCAACATATGCGAGTAATAGAACGCAGAATTCTAAGAGTCAGATTAACGGACCACGTTAGGAATACGTTTTTGCGGTCCAGGACACAAATCGCCGACGTCACTCGAAAAGCAACCAAGCTAGGACCAGTCCTAGCTTCGGCCACTTCTGCCGCATGTCGATTGGATCATGGGCTAAAATAACCACAAAGTAGGTCCCCAAAAACGTCCAGCGACATCGTGTTAGACCCAGGCAAATATGGCGAGATGAGCTTTGATGCTTACTGGAGGGATTAGTCTACACTAGATCAGGACAGAGATGAATGGAATGGAGAAAGAGAAGCATTTGCCCTACAGTAGGCCAATACAGGCTAAAAATAAATATACCTATTAATTGCCAGGAAGCTTGAGCGCGAACATGAAACGTGGGTGTAGATGAATGTATTTATTTAACCATTTGCCTATGCACACTCACGTAATAGTAGTTTATGAAACTATTGCATAACAGGGGTCATAAAAACACGAGTGTCTTTTATGAATGGAGCCGAAGGCGAGTTTCGTAATAGTACCTCTCCACAAGTGTGACTTTTTATAGTCATACTCAAATCATTTATTGTATTCCATAATGTTTTAAAGTATTTACATAGAATGGCTTAAAGCTAAGCAGAATCGTGAAACCTGTAGGGCACAGCCGCACAGCAACAGTAATATGTCTGTCATTATCGGTTGACTTCAAAAAAGGAGGAGGTTCTATGTTCGACAGCATGTATTTTTTTTTTATTCTACAAGATAACAGATAAAAAAAACCCCCAACGCAAAACAAAAAAGTGATTATGTAAAAAGTCAAAAATAATACCTTTTGTTGAGCCATCAAATGTTTGTTCGTTGAAATGGCGCTATATTGTCGCGGCGGGGTACCGCTTAAGTAAGTCAGTCCCTTAATTTCATTCACTGTCTATTAATTTACCAGCATTTCCGACCAATTTGCTTCGATATTATCAAATTTTTGTTGCTAATCTAGTTGTTAATCTTGTTGCAAATCTAGTTACCATCAGTTCGCTATTTTAGCTATTTAGTTATTGCTTTAAACTTAGCGGTACCCCGCCGCGACATTATAGCGCCATTTCAACGAACAAACATTTGATGGCTCAACAAAAGGTATTATTTTTGACTTTTTACATAATCACTTTTTTGTTTTGCGTTGGGGGTTTTTTTTAATTTTTAATTTAATTTTTATTTGAAATTTTTTAAACGTAATTTAGTTGGTTTTGTATAAAAGTTTACAGTGTGGTCACCTATAATAATATGTTTGAAAGCAAAGTAAACATCCGGTATGCGTCTAAGATCCCTACCGCAGCTAACAAAAGAGCTGATAACTTTAAAACGGCTGAAGCGATTTTGATGAAACATGTCTAAGAACCATCGCTAGAGAACCTGCTTTCAAATAAAAAAAACCGCATTCAAATCGGTTCACCCGTTAAAGAGCTACAGTGCCACAGACAGACACACAGACACACAGACACGTCAAACTTATAACACCCCTCTTTTTCGTCGGGGGTTAAAAAGAAGGAACAGAAAAATACGTAGAATGGTGTGCAAACATGGCTATTCTACTAATCCTATGATATTCTCTGTTTCCAGGTGTGATCGGCAGGGCTGGAGTGGACTTCCCGGCGTATCCTAACATTCCCCCAACCGGGTTCAACTGCAAGAACGTGCCCACCGGATACTACGCAGATTTGGAGACCGATTGCCAGGTACAAAGTTCCTTTCATCATTGTCACCATTTTAGGGCTTATAAAGACACTAGGGTACTGGCTTTCGAAGCCATCTTTAAAAAGTAAGCATTGGCATAACCGTCTCAGTTATCGCAGAATGTGTGTATGGAAGACCCTTAGAGACAGTACTGCGGCCCATCCTCTTGGCTGAAGTTTTATTAAGTTGCCAACTACACAACAAAAAATATTGGTGATTCACAAAAGTATCAATACCGTATCTTCTTCTTAGTCGTATTCTTCATTACTGAAAGTGGTGTCCCTGAAAGGCCTTCATGGCTTTAAATATCAATTCCGTATACTGATCTCAATATTTTTACTCCAGGTATTCCACATATGCGACACATCCCGCAAGATCTCATTCCTCTGTCCGAACGGAACCATCTTCAGCCAGTCGCACCTCATATGTGACTGGTGGTTCAAGGTGGACTGCGCCTCTGCCCCCGCCCTCTACGAGTCCAGCGCCGAGTACTACTCCAACGAGCAGAAGAAGAGCCAGAAGGTCACACAAAGCCTTAGCAAGAACCAGGATCTTCAACAAATTGGCGCTGACACCAACATCAGGGCAGAGTCCAGACGTACGCCAGTCAACGTGCCCAGCACGACTGAACGACTGTTCAGAAGCAGACAGAGACAAACTGAGATCCCTAAAGCTACTGTGAAGACATACCAAGCCTTGTTTACTGACAACTTCAATCCGACGCAAAGAACTGCGGCAACAACTGCCTTTGAACAAAGAAGAAAGAATTTGGTCCAACTGATCTCAACGAACTTTGGTAATGTGCCTGCGAGGACCACACAACCCACCTATACAGAATCTCCCGTGTACAGAAATACTCCAGACTATAGTTTGAAAGAAATGCAGGTCGCGGCAGAAACTGCAGCTTTTGCTAACAACAATAACAGGCAGTACCTCCAAGATTTCCATCATAAGGCCTACAGACCATACCCGGTATATACGCCAAACGTTCCTATTAGACCTAAAGCTAAAAGCAATCCGAATCTGACGACCTTATACGATATTCGTGATAAACATTCATCTCAATCGACTCCTGAGCCAACGACCAAACGGCCAACATTGGTGCCATACACTAAGAGTTATTCCACAATTATTGAAAAACAGGAACCTTATACCAGACCTGGAGTATCTCTATTGAAAAATTACCTGCAAAAGGAGAAGAACAAGACCTCAACAACCACAACAACCACCACTACTACTACTGAAAGAGTTCCACAAGTCACGGCAAGGAGCGATTATGTTGAAAAACAAAAGAAAGTTACTCTCGACACAAAGGACAGTTTCGAATCGGCTACAAAGATCCCACACACGACCAGAGCTGATGTCTTCACTCAGACCGCCTCATCTGATAGATATGATGTATACTCAAGCACTAACCAAGCAAATCAAGCGACCACAGAACCTTCCTACCAAGAACGTCGTGAAAGGCTCATGAGAAAATTAAACCTGGATAGATTCGGACCTACTGGAGCCACTGAGCCTACTGTCCCAACGACTATGACTGACAGATACTTTGGAGATCAGCCTAATAGGCCAGGATTAGTTGTACCGCCATCACTAACTCCCAAGACTTTACATAGCTTGGCAATTTATTATGCGACTGCTTTAGATAATTTATCGACAACTCCAACCCCTGAAGAAACTGAAACTGTTACACCTTCCTTTGATGAATACGAGGCAATGGAAGAAGTCCTGCCAGCTCTATTTAGCCGTCAAACAATAAACAAATACAGTAACCTCTTCGGTCATCAAATGACTAATGCGGAACTGTTAGAAGAAATAAGAGAAGATCCTAATGGAACCTACAATGAATTAGCAGAAGATTTGGCTGTTCAACAGAGCCAAAACCCAATTGCTTCATCTCCACAGATCAGGGAGTTAGCTCAAGTCTTTACACATGCATTATCTGCTTATCTACAAGATCCAGTGCAATTCCGGAAAGTTCTGTCAGACATCAGACCTACTCATCCATCATTCGGAGATTATTTAACGACAACAGATGAATCTTTTAACACTGAACCAACCACTACAGTCAACGAAGAAGATGACGAAATTCTAGGATTCTCTGATGATCACAAAGCAGCACCGCCACTATCGAATAATGTACGAGAAGCGAAGGCTTTAGGTGTTCCTACAATTTACCCGGTAACAGAGGAAACTACTACTACTACTACTACTCTTAGACCAGTGTCAGAATATACATCAGCTGCATATAGCTCACTTTCCACTACTGCAAGAAACCCATTCAGGTGTTGTGGAAGAATATCAGCATCATACACATCACCATCCACTCCCGCTGCGCTCACAACACCTGCATATACCAACACCGTAGCAGTGAATATAAATACACACTCTAGCATTAACAATGAAGCCACAACTACAACTGAAAGTGATTACTCAGTTCATAAATATGGCGGATTCCAGAATAATGCTTTAACTCTAAATGATTCTCCTTACGGAACGAACGCAGTCTCTACAGAAGGTAAACCATTGAGCGAGTATGTCGAAGCTACAAACTTGCCAACTGCTTGGGGTATTGACCCATCCGTGTCAACATCCATCAGCGACATTGAAAGCAAGAAGATTAGAACCACTACAGCAATTCCCTCTACCACTTCAGTCTACTTCACGGAGACGGAAAGTGTTGAGTTAGAGAATGAAGAGGAATTGCAAAGAGCTCACAGTCAATCTTTCGCTGCGCCACAAGGTAACAGCATTCGTCATGGAAAACAGATAACCTTTGACGCAGAACCGATCAAGAAACCTGCTGAAGATCTCGAAGCTCCTACAATACCAGATGAAGATTTAACTACCGTTCAGACAACAACGCAACCAACTACTACCGTAAGAGTAACAGAGACGGAAATTCCAATCACCACTCCAACGATACCCGATATAGTATTCACGTCTCCGGACAGCGAAAAGACGACGAACCAATTCGCTTGGTCGAGCACTTATGGAAACTGGCAGAGCACTGTTATAGATCCCATTACGCTCAACGATGGCTTGAGTCCGACAGCAGCAGATCAGAATCAAGGATTATCAGAAAACACGTACGTTCCTAACACAGCTACTACCCCTACAGAGTACGTACCTACAGAACAAACAGCTTCACCAACACTATCTTTCGAAGTATCCACACATGAAACAAAAGATTTCGAAAGACAAGGAAGATTGCTAAGAGATTCCTCAACCGAACCTGCTCAAGATCTAACTACAATAACCGACACTGTAGTAGAAAAAGCTAAAGAAATCATGAACGCGACCACTGCTGAGAAGCTTATGAATGTTATGAAGAAAACAAAATCGAAAACTGTGAAGAGATTGATATTGCTGCTGATACAGACATGCGATGATGACCATAACACTACCGCTGAGGCATCAAAGAAAGCTTTACTCGAAGCTTTGATGGCTGTCTCCCAAAAGGATATGGAAGATATCGCTAAAGAAGAAGAGGTAGCTGAATTACCAACCACAGAGGCTGACAGAAATGTCAACAGAAGAACAGACAGAATAGAAAGGACAAGAGGAGACAGAAGAGGGAAAAGTTTAAGCTTCGACGCTAGCGCAATCAATTCTTTATCAAACGCAGCACAAGTCAGCAGCGCAACAACTACAACAACAACAACAACTGAAAGTGTTAAAACAACTGAAGATCTAGAAACATCAGCAACAACCTTCAGTCCACTTAGAGCCAGTAGCAACACTGCTAGTCGAAGAGGTGTTAAGAAATTCCACGTAAGAACGTCTCCAGTGGAGCCAAGAACAACTACTAAAGTACCTTTTGTAGATACACCAATAGCTGAAGCTAGAATTGCACCTACCAGTGACTCAAAAGCCACTTCGGATACCAGGGCCTTAGAATTATTAAGGTCGCTGTACTCTATCGCGTCGAGGTGGGGTTGAGAACACTCTAGATACGTAAGGGTTCGTTTTTATATTTAGGGTGAGTCAAGTGCGACATTTTTGTTTTTTTTTTAGATCAAATTCGATGTTTTTATCTAAATGAGCGTTCTGGTTTGTAACTTCTTGTAACTCGTAGTCGTTATAATTTGTTGTAGAGTTAACAGATTTGAAATTATAAGATTTGGTGTAATGTATAGATTAACCAATATTTAAAAGGTTAAAATTACTAAGGTGACTAAACCCAAAACAAAAACCATTTATTATTGACAAGAATAAAATCCTGAGCTAGCTAACTCGGTCATCTTCTAAAGGCTGATCTGATATTGGTAACTACCACAAGGTGGACTATACTATAATGGCAAAAGACATTCAAGTCCGCTAATGTAAATAACACGCTAATAAAAACAGTTTCACAAGAAGTTACAAAAGGAATGTTTAATATAAATAATTTTAAACCCTAAATATAAATGTGTAAATGTGATTATGTAGATAAAATTTACTATTCGTTTTCAATCGAAATGGAAGAGCATCAGTATTTTCAGATGTTTGAAAATTATGATGATTTTGAATAGGTTGTTAGGTCAGTGTGCACATAATAATAAGTAAAATGTAATTATTAGAAATGTAACTTTAATAGCAGTGAAATTTTACGAAAAAGATCAACGTACATAGGCAATTTTCCAAAAAGAAATGAAAAAATTGTATAGAATATTATAAAATAAGTAATCATTAGTGATCAGTATACATACTTGCCAAAACATAAATTAGAAAACTAAATAACCCATCTGGTAGACTTCTTATCTTTCTCTTAAGGCCTAATATTTAAATAAATTTAGAAGTCCTGTAGACTGCATCTATATAATGTTTGGAAAAGTAATTTTGTGGGTAAACTTCCCACAAAAAGCACTTAATTTTTTCATCTACTTCTACATCATCATCCCGCCTATATTTAGGGAGACATGTTTAGTTACGGTCAGCGCACTCGCACAGAGAGATAGAATCCTGCGTGGCATTTGTTACAGTCACGCAATTATAAACTCTATCTCCAATGAATTTTAGTTTATTATCAATTAATCAAAGAAAACTACTGATATTATATTGGTGTTCTGTTTGCTTACCGTCAGTAGGTAAACTAGTTACAAAATCTAAGTAAACGATATTATGGCCAATTAAAAATGCTATCATACTTAATAATTATTATGTGCATATTGCTCAAATCAGCCGCCTTAGTTCGTAACTTAGTTAACTTATTACGTTTTGTTATTGAAATTCGACTACATAGACTAATGCATAGTATTCTATTTATAAGCAGTATAAACTTTATTTTCCTATTGTTAAGAAACATTTTAGGTTAAAATACTGAGTTACCTACATAGCTATGTTTACGTTAGATGTTATATTCGTTATTCTGCCACGATATCTCTTTGTAATATATTCATAAGTGGACTATTTTTAGATGTAATATATGTTAGATATTTTTTTAGTAAATTTTTTGTATAAAAATATTTTTTGTTTTTTTTTTCTAAACCCCTTTTCTGTCAAAGTCAAAGCTTTTATGTCATTTACAGATTCTTTTGAATTGTCAAGAAATTGGTCAGTTAGGGGCCGCCTCCACGAGCGAGAGAATCGCGATGATTCCGCGCTTCTATCGTCGGGTAATCTCGGTCTTAATAGACGACGATACGATGACATTTCGCTCGCACTCAGCCACTCATAGCATCGCCGCGATAACATCGCCGTGTGTAGACACGTTCTAAGAGAATGTATAGAAATACGTAGCACGACGATAAAATCGCCGCGATTCTCTCGCTCGTGGAGACGACCCCTTAGTCAGAAAGTTGAAGCTAGTTGCTCGTTCCAAAACGTAGGTAGCTTTCTATGGAGAAGAACGAGCAAGAAACTTCATGGATACTCTTTTCAATCAAATTTCTACAAAATCATGGTTGCATTATTCATGATGCTTTTATAACAACAAAGACAATGAGCAATATAAATCAATTCAAAAATAAAGATATATAAGCTATGGCAATTAAGAGAAGACCAGTCTCAACTGACAGCACCCGTTCACGAAGATGACGGTGGATCAGCACCACTTAGCTCAACCATCTTGATAAGAACCAAATGACTATCAAATTACTTGGTCTTGCTTTAAAGGAGATATTTTGTAACGAAGTCCCAAAAATAGGGTCTTTTCTTATTGTAATACCATCCCATACATGGTACGACTGCTAACAAAATACATAATCATATAGAAACTAATAGAAAGTCTTATCAAATAATAGTTTTTTTTTCTGTGATAAGAAGATACTACTTTACAATATCATAAGTATTTTACTAAGCAAATGCTATTCCTATCTAGAAAAATAAAAGTACAGATTTCTCTAAAAGTAGAGGGAGGAAGCACAGAATTGCTAAAGATGGAAGGATTGGAGACAACAAAAAAAACTACTAAAACCTTTAAATAACACTTTAATAACGTACTAAATGCACATTACTTATATTTTACACCTATCATACAAGGTAAACCCGACCTTACTTCACCGTTACAAGATCACTTTTTGCCGACATTCCTGGTGACGTACTTCTCGATATCTTTCTCGGTGACCTTGTGGCCAGCTTTGAAGTAACTCTTGAGTTTCCTCTTCTTCTTCATCATTAGTTTGGAGGCTGCCAGGGCACCGCGGCGTTGGAGGGACTCGAAACGTTCACGGAGAGGGTTTACTGGAAAATTTGACTTTATGTTTAGTATCGTAGGGTTTCATTTAAGCAATAGACCGATGCAACACACCGTGTTAACACCTACATTCGGCCAATTTCAATGTGTGTAGTCACATTCTTACGAAAAACTTTTATGAAAATTGTTTGTATGTAATCAGTACTTGTAATAACTCACTTATTAACAGATTTGTTGGTCAACTAGTCATAACTAGCCGACCGCGAAAGACAACGCACGTGCCACTTTTATAAAGAAGAAAAAAACCATTTCGTCATCATATCTGCGTCGCCTTTTCCCAACTATATTGGGGTCGGCTTCCAGTCTAACTGGATGCAGCTGGATACCAATGTTTTACATAGAGCGACTGCCTATCGGACCTCTACAGCCCAGTTACTGGGTAACACGATACCCCTTGGTAAGACTGGTTGTCAGTATTTCTGGCTTCTAAACCCATAACGACTGCCAAAGATCAACAAATGACAGTCGGGACCAACGGCTTTACGTGCTTTCCGAGGCACGGAGAGAACTCGTATGAAAGGGATGGTCACCCATCCAAAGACCGACCGCGGCTAGCGTAACTTAACCTTTGACCGATCGATCTATACGGCTATAACTTAGCCACAAGCTCAAATTATTTATCTTGGGCATCATTGACATCGATGAAGGAAACCATCGTGAGGAAACCTGGGGGCCAACCTGCTATTTTTATAATTTCGTCATTCCAACACGATCCCATTGCCATTTTGCTAAAAGTTCGTAATCTGCTAAATTCATAATAGTCGATCATTGGTCGGTCGAATTAAAAGCAATGACTGCACAATGACGTTCTAATGGTAGGTCATTGATCAAAAGGAACTGTCAAAATTTTAGCAGATTACCGCCTAAGTCGGTCATTCTGTACGAGATTACTATTCTATATCATTTCTTTCAATGGCGTGTCAGTGATTGACCATTGGAAAGTCATAATGACGCCGGGTACACTACATAAATACGAAAAACTTTATTCCGAAAGTCAGAAATACGAATTTCAAAATACCGATTTTCAAAATTCCGAATAGTTCAAAATTCCTAATATGGCAACTCCGATTTATCATTCATCCTATTTTTATAATACTAAAATTTCAAAATTCCGAACGTTTATAATTACTATTCTCAAAATACCGAGTTTCAAAAGATCGAATAATAAAAAGTCCGACATAATGAAAATTCCGAACAACAAAAATACGAATTCCGATTATTAAAATTCCGATTATTAAAATTCCGATTATCTTTATCGATATCGTGCAATCGTTTATCGTGCAAGCAAGCATGCAGCATGCAAGCAAGCATGCAGCGTGCAAGCAAGCATGCATCATGCAAGCGAGCATGCAAGCGAACATGCAACATGCAGCAGGCATGGTTTCTGTCACGGCTACGGCGTTGCGGGGCTCCGGCGGTACCACGCGAGCTTATCGTCACAGATGGTATTCACGCTCACCACCGCAGCTTCGGCTTACTGGCCAACGCGCCTACGCGAATTTAAATTACACTCTAGAGGTAGGGCAGACAAGACTACGTGGAGTCGGTTTCACAGCAATTCATTTCTGTCATTAACTTTTGTAGCACAACATATTGACTTTTTAAGATTATTTTTGTTATTGTCTTTCTTTTTACACCTATATATTTTTGTTGAAATAAATTCCATAGAAAAATACACCGAATAAACAATATTTGTTAAAAAGTAATTCTACTGTTTGATAAGTTTGTTAAACAAAAAATTTTTATTAAAAATTCTTTGAATTGTGTTTCTGTGAAATATGTTTCATTCAAGTAAATAGTCTTTGAAACAATAATAGTCGAAATAAAAATACAAGAACCAAATATTATATGAAACATTTTCTGGGAAACGAAATTCTATGAAATTTCTGTCTGCGAAACAAGGGGACACCATTTTGAATATATATGCGTAGCTGAATTGAATCAGAATCCTAATTTTAACAGTTTATTCGGAATATTGAAATTCGGAATTTCGTTTTTCGGACCGAGAACTCATCGAGCATTTGATTCTTCGAACATATGAAAATCGGAAAACAAACAAATCAGATTTACGACATTCGGTAAAATAACTTTCGTGATTTTAAATAATAGAGATTATAATTTTTAGGTATTATGAAATTCGGACTTTTGAAAATCGGAATATCGAAATTCGGAATAAAATATTTCGGAATATTTGGGTGTTCCCAATGACGCCATTATACTAGTAGATTACCAAACTTGTCAAAATCAATCATTATGAAATCAATGATAGACCATTCTGACACTATTGTAATAGCAGACTTGAGGCCCTTGACTTAATTTATATAACTCTTAAATTGCTAATCCTTCTTGTGCAAGCATGGTGATCAATGCTGTGGGCTAATTCACGTAACTAAAGAAGTGCTGTTGCAGTTAAGTTTCGATCAAAACAACGCTTTTTGTATTCTCTACCGCTGTCAGACACGCTCGCGTCAAGTTTGCGTCACGCGAGCGTAATAACGGCATTCTACTGTTGAGCGTCTTTGGTACGTGTTTCGGAACGCAACATGATCGGATCTATTCGTTTGACGTAAGAAAAAGCACTAAAAACTGTACTGGGGTATTATTTTAATATTATCTTTACGTCATATTCATTGAAATGTAATCGATTCTATTCGATTATTTAGTGAGTAATATTTTTTCATCTGGTGGCTACACTATAAGTAAGTTTGGTAGACTTTGGTTGTCGTACAGTTGACGTGCAGTTTACGCGTAACTTACGCGCAGTTTATAAGAATACCGTTTATCACTCAAACTTGAACTTAACTGCAACTGCATTACAACTTCATCAGCGCGTCATACAATTACGTGTATTAGCCCTCTGGTGCCTTCTGCGTATGAGAAGAAGCTTTTGCCCAGCTGTGGGACAATAATAGGCTGGTATTATTAGACCAATGCTTCAATGTATAATCATGGCCGTGTCAATACGCGTTATGCCTTACACATTGTAATGACTTACTAGTAGACTGTATGTTCCTCAGGTCTCCGGACAGCTGCTTGGGGTCCACATAGTCCGGTTCTCTGACGGGCGTCTTGTGAGCGTTGAGTGTTGGCAGAGCGGTCGCCTCCGTGCTCGTGCGTTTCTCCGCTCGCTTGCTGCGCTCGTCTGCTTGCTTCTGCTCGCGAGTTTTAATCGAAGACTGCAGTTTGCGTAGTCTGAAAAGATAATGATAGAATTCTTACATATGCTTATTCATACATTCTTTTTAATGCGAAAGTAACACTCTCTGTTACGTTTCCACGACGAACCGATTTTTTTTTTTTTATTAAGGTAACTGTAACCCTAGGGACATAGGCTACTTTGTAATCCGTGACTTCGTCTGAATTCGCGATAACTGTCATTCACGCGTACGAAGTCGCGGACAAAAGCTAGTATATTATGAAACGAGATCGCCCGCCGCATTGTCAGTCTGTTCGTGATAAACTCAAAAACTACTGAACGGATTTTCATGCGGTTTTTACCAATAGACAGAGAGATTTATGAGGAAGGTTCAGGTGTATAATTTGTTAAGGTTTACTGTAAATTGACTAAATTATGACGATCATTGTTCAACAATTATCGTCATAATTTAGTCTAGGTGGCGGAAAAAATCATGGTGACTGGGAGCTATGTAGATTTTCTTTTATGTTCTTAAAATGTAGATGGCTATGCTCTGTTACAAGTGCGAAGTCGGGCGGGTCACTAGTTTTAGATAAAGAAAGGGAATCTTCAGTTGGTTCTCGGCTCATTATTAAAACGGAATGCTAAGTGTTATGTATGTATAACTATAGTTATGTAGATGTGGCTCCGCCACATATGAATGTCAATGATATAGTTAAGTAGATGTGGCTGTGCCACACATGAAGATCCATGGTCGAATAGAGCAGTGCTAATTATACTGTCTTTGAGTCAATATACCTCTGTATAGTCTTGTGCCTGCTCGGTCATTTTTGAGATCGCTCCGTACTAGTTCATTTCGGTCAGTGAACTAGTTCATTCTATTAGGTCTAATAGCTCTATTCGGTCTTCGCTCTCTGTAAGCATTTCCATAGAGAGAGCGTAGCGCGGATCACTCACAGAGCAAATACGCACGCACTCCAAAGACATTATTATACATAAACCACTACGTTTATATAAAAAAAAAATATAAATGCAACATCTATAATTAATTATTTATCTCTATTTATAAAACAATTAACAGGCACGAAGGTTAGTTAGGCTAGGTATTAGGTAATAAGCTCCCATATCCAAAACATTGCAAAATAAAAAGCGTCCAAGATCGCAAACAGTTTTAAAATAGTAATTATACAGCAAACAAAACACTTTACAATAACTTATTACAAAGCTTAAAAATGCACGATCAAAAATGCGCGCCGAAACATCAGTTGTCAAATTGTCATATTTAGATAAAATAGGTACCTACCTATAAACTTCCAATTTGCGAACACAGCTCGTCTCCCGTGTTTGGGCGATAAGCTAAAATAGACTCTAAAGACATTGTAATAACGCGCATCTCATCTCATTCTTGCGAATTCGGTCGGTCGGGTTCGGAAGCATCGTCATTCGTCGGCTATTCTCTCTCGTTCTCATTCATTCGTATAACGTTTCTATCAAATCAGTCAGACTGTATTTCATTTTCTCGTTCCGGCGATGTCCGAGATCGAAAAGAGCTATTAGACCTATTAGACCGGTTACAAGCCAGTGTTCGGAAACGTTTCTTTTAGTACAGTGCGAAGATACGGCTCCTATTCGTTCATCGTTCGCGTACTACACAAGACTACCTCTGTAGTTTACATAATTATATAATACTAAGGAGAGATGGATGGATTGTATGAAGGATGATATAAAAGAAAAGGCAGTCAGTGATAAAATGATGGTTGACTACAATGGAATGGAAGTAGAAAACGTGTTGCGTCAACCCCAAATAACATGGGACAAGGCAGAGAGATAACAGAATGCTAAGATCTTAGGCTAGATATTCTTCAGCCTAAGTAAAATAACCTAAAGTGAAAAGAAAACCGGTCAACTGTTTGTCTGACTGACATACGAAGGGTTCCTTACTACCGTACAATACTTAAAACTACATTGTTTTTATAGGTAGTTTAGTTAAAAAGACACGTGTGGTAGACACACGTAATTAATAATAATATTTTAATAATGTGTTGCTGTAACGGCCTTAAGAGCGCGTATTCGATTCGTGACGAAAACTTCATGTTTTTGAGTTTTGCCCAGAGCAATATCGTAATTATGTGAGCAGATTATTTAAAGACAATTTACAGTTTTAGAAAGATAAAGTCTTGATTTAGACAGCTACAGAGTAAAAGTATAATTTTTAATTATGGTTTTTTAAAGCGAAGACAATTCTTTCATATCGTATTACGAAAATAGACGTCAGAGTTAACTTTCAGCACGAATACAACCATTACAATATGCAAAAACATTTTGTTTTATGCGTTTTTCCAACAGTATATACAGTCATAAAGACAGCTACAGAGCCAAAATTACAAAAATATTACTATTATGTATTAAAAAACAAAGTTGAAAAAGTAGAAAACCGGTTAACTTTGATTTTTTTTTTCACCAGTATTTGAATAGAAACATAACTGATATACCTATATGTATTTTATGAAAGTAAATGTTATGTTTAATATACAGAATATTTTTCAGTCCGTTATACGAGCTCATTTATTTTAGACAATTATTTTAAAAAGCACTGTAATACATCGCGTGCTGTCGTTTGCTGATCAATTTCAATGATTGGTGCTTATTACGTGAATATTTTTTTTTCTGATGCACACAAACAGACCATTGTATTGTACTAGTGTGTGTCAATGCTGCTACGCCGTTCTAGCAATCGTTTAGATTTTGAGTTGCGCTAAATCGAATACACGCCCTTAATAATACACAATCTGTAAAAATTTCAAGTCTATCTATTACGTTCAAAAGATACAGCCTATGAGAGACGGACGAACAGACAAATAGCGAAGCCTTAGTTTTAAGGCGGCACCACACTTCGTTATGCGTTATTTGCTATGCGGCTACACTGTATTCGCCAAATATTTGTTATGTGAGCGTACAACAAACACGCCATCCACACTTCGTGTCGGTGTGCCAAACATATGTGCTGTGTTTGGCTTTTGAAAAAACAAAATGGATGTGTTGACTGTGGCTGCGCTTATTCGTGTCCTTTGAAGTGTGTCAAAAAACCGACAGGTGGACGGATAGGCGTATTTGCTATTCGCGCTTATGCGTTATGCGGGCGAATAAAGCAAATATAGACGAATAAACCCTCCACACTTCGTCGTATGCGGGCGAATAAGGCGCATAACGCATAGCGCATAGCGAAGTGTGGTGCCGCCATTAGGGTCTCGTTGTTACCCTTTGGGTACAGAACCAAATATTTAATAACAACTGTTCGGTATTAACCGGCCGGGACGACGGAGGGGAATGAAGGAGACGAAGGAGGAGGGGGCGGCCGCTGTGACGAGCGGCGCCGACGCACCAATGATACCATTCGCTAGAACGACCGTAACACAACGAGCACTGTACGCGTCGCGACTTACCTATTGTTTTAAATTAATACTGTGATTATTATACTAGCATTTGTCTACAGTCTAGTCTGTCATTTCCAGAGTTTCCTTACATACTTAGATAGGGTCCTGGAACCTACACAACAACAAAAGAACTTAAGTTTACTCACTTGTAAAGATCAGTAATCTTCTGCTTATCAATCTTCACCCGCTTCAGTCTCTCCTTCTCTACCAGCCTCTCTTTCTGCTTCCTCCGCGTCTTGTGGTCTTTCTTCTTGTTCTTCACCGGGGGGTTAACAGACTTGTAGTCGTCGTCTGTGTCAGTTTCCGGGTCCTCGGCTGGGTTATGAGGCTGCGGTAGGCCGGAGCTCATCTCTTCGCGCCATTGGTTCTAGAGGGAATCAAAATCATGTATTGGAAGCGTTTTCACCGCACGCCATCTCATACAAACTTTGAGGCCCAGATTCTGGGAAATATATGTGGGAGTGTGGGCTCAGAGTAAAACAAGTAAACTAAATATAATTCTTTTAATAAAACACTGAAACACGTCTTCGTCGTCTTACGTCTTTTTACGCCATCTTTCTTCCGTCGTTACTCTTATAAATCTGACACTCACTCGTCCGTCCTGAGAGCTAATTCACGTAATTTTATGACGCACCGATGAAGTTGTAGTGCAGTTGCAGTTAAGCTCAAGTTTGAGTGATAAACGGTATTCTTGTAATCATTGAACTGCGCGTAAGCTGTGCGTGAACTGCACGTCAACTGTACACCAACCAAACTTACCACATGAGAGAAAAAATATTATTCACTAAATAATTGAACAGAATCGATTACATTTCAATGAATATGAAGTTATTATAATATTAAAATAATATCCCAGTACAGATTTTAGTGCTTTTTAACTGTAATTTTGAGACGTCAAACGAATAGTAGAATACCGATCATGTTGCGTTCCAACGCACGCACCAAAGACGCACAACAGTAGAATGCCGTTATTGCGCTCGCGTGACGCGAACTTGACGCGAGCGTGTCTGACAGCGGTAGAGAATACGGAAAGCGTTGTTTTGATCGAAACTTAACTACAACTGCACTGCAACAGCACTTCTTTAGTTACGTGAATTAGCCCACTGTTCTCTCACTCATGCTTGCTCATTCACACAGTTTTGTCACTCCATCATCTTACATTCCCACATATATAAACCGATTTGAATTAAGTAGAAAAGAGAACATTTCGGGTTCTATTTTCAGGTCGGGCAATGATATTGAGTTTATCCATTAGGAATTTCTCAGTAATACATAAAATTAAACTAGTAGTCCCTAGGTTGGGAGTCGGAAAGCACGTAAAGCCGTTGGTTCTGCGCTTGATATCTCTTCGCTCGTGTCGGATGGCCGTCCCATCGGACTATAAGAGTGAGGGAAGAGGGAGTGCACCGCTGTGTTTGCGCACACACCATTGAGATTGGCCACAGTGACCGAAATTCGGTTGGATGAATTATAATGCTAATGGTATTACACCCATTTTTGAAAAGTGTCTCAAATAAATACTGTAGTAGTTGACGCCATATTGCTCTGCGGAAATGACGTCAGTTCGCGGTGTATCTAATGCGCCGATATTATATTGATAATTGAATATAATTTTAAAATAATGTAATAATGTAATTTTGAATATAATTTTATAGGCGTAATAATTAAAAAAATACGTTGGTTACGAAAATAATAAAAGTACAAAGCCTATATACGCCAATTGGTTGACTGACAGTTGTCAATTTTTTGTTTACACAGCCGTAAGGCGTGATAACATGGCGGCTACTATTTCATGGTGTTATAAAACAGATTAAAAAACCTGAAAACTTTGAATTGAATTAAAAAATCATTTTGTTATTTTATGCAATAAAATTAACATTTTCCGACTGCTTTTTGCCTAGTATCTCAATAACATATTTATAGATTTTACATACCCTATTTAGTCACAACACCATTACCAACAAGACTATTTTATTATAAGATAAGTACTGAACAGCATAAACGTAAAAGTGATTAGGTCGATATGTCGAACTCCTAAGTATTGTCAGCAAGATAAAGTAAGGGATTTCGCTTACCTATATTTGTAATTTGAAAACAAAGGGAATAAACAGAGATGGCGACATGAAGTCTATGATAACATCGTAGCAAAATTATTTATTTAAGCATGGAAGACTTACAGCTACAAAAACTTAACAACAAAAAAGGAAACAATAGTCTACAGAAAGCTAATTACAAGTCTTCGCGTTTATTATACCACACCATCAGATGTGTCTGTCTGTATGTTCGACTTTAACCCACAAATAAGTTTGTATGTCTTTATCTTATGTTCAGTTTTTTTTTCTTTTAACTATTGATAGGCACACGTTTGACCAGGTAAGCGGTAAGCGATGATGCGGTCTAAGATAGAGCACGCTTGCCTAGAAGTAACCTTAGTACACAAAGGGCGAATTTATCAAAGTATTATACCTAGTATGTATAAGTATTTTATCAGTGCAATAATATCGACGTCTGACAGTTTTTGTGTAAATGCTCATAAATAAAGCAAGACTTTTACACAAGTTATAATACAACTTTGGTGGAATTCGCCCTAATATAGTTCATATAATTACTTTTTTATAGAAGAAACACTACAAAGTACACACCTCTTTCTCCAGTTGCGTGACTCGTCTGAACATGCCGGTGGTCACTCTGTGGAGGTGAGCCTCCTTCTTCATCATCTTCTCTTCATGTTTGCCCACTTGTTGAAGCAAGTCTTGATGCTCCTATAATAGACCAATGGTTTTATTAGCACAAATGCAGTTTATAATATTTGTTTTACTTTTAAATTTTTTTATAATCTTGTAACCGCTTACGTCGAATTAATCCGACAAATATTTTTGTGTATATTACGCCAGCTCGTTAAGACTGTTTTTTATTTAATTTCGCTGTATTCTATAAAGATGTTTATAATAGGTAAATAGTTAATTAAGTAATCATTTATAATTGAATACACTTTAGTCTCTTAATAGGGTATTACACCCATTTTTGAAAAGTGTCTCAATGAAGTTCTGTAGTGCTAATATGCTACCAAAAAAAACACAAAATTTTTATTCAATCGATAAGTGCCATGAAAACGCATCTAAATTATAAATTTTCAAATTTCGCGCGTAGTTTGACGAAAACGCCTCTTACTGGACGCCATATTGCTTAGCGTAAATGACGTCAGTTCGTTTTGTATCAAATGAGCTCATATGAAATATGAAAATTGTATATCATTTAAAAATAATTAAAAGCATATTTTGTAATAGGTGTAATATGAAAAAATTACGTTGTTTACGAAAATAATAAAAGTACAAAGCCTATATTACGCCAATCGGTTGACTGACAGTTGTCAATTTTTTGTTTACACAGCCGTACGGCGTAATAACATGGCCGCTACTATTTTACGGTGTTTTATAACAGATTAAAAATACTGAAAACTTTGAATTGAATTTAAAAAATTGTTTTGTTAGTTTATGAACTAAAACTTACATTTTCCGACTGCTTTATGCCTAAACTGTCTCAATAACATACTTATAGATTTTTTCTCGTATAGAGTAAAATACCCTATTAGAAGTCCTAAAAATAATGTCCGATATTAGATGAATATTATTCACTTGCGGGACGTTGGAGGCACGACAACTGATATGAAGTCGGGCGGTTAAAGGGTTAATATATTATTCTTGTTGCTTCTATATGTGAAAACAATGAAGGTAATCTAGCAATACAAAACATTACAAAAGGAATCAAGATAAAAGCCATGGCAGTTAAGAGTTAACCAATCGCTACTGACAGCACCCAATAATTCATAAAGTCCTAATACTTTCTGCAGTATACATGGTCCAAATAACCTAACAAAGAATCATGGCGAGATTCATACATTCATTTGTATGAAAAAAAAAAAAGTAATTTAGAGGGTTTAAAATATTTTCCAATGTGAAGAATACATTACCAGGAGTAGATTGATATACTTAGCATATTTTTAAACCCCCGCATAATTAAAATATTACGAAATGAAAATAACACATTTTCGTTGGCGCATGGCGGGATTCATACATTCATTTGTATGAAAAAAAAAAAAGTAATTTAGAGGGTTTAAAATATTTTCCAATGTGAAGAATACATTACCAGGAGTAGATTGATATACTTAGCATATTTTTAAACCCCCGCATAATTAAAATATTACGAAATGAAAATAACACATTTTCGTTTCATCTCGATGCCCAATTTGTGTTTATAAAAAAAAAGAAAGTGACAAGCGATGTTAACGGATCTATAAAATTGGCAGACAAGTGATATGACAAGTGTGTGGAAAAAAATAACCATCATTTTGTAATATTATTTAACATAAAACGATGCAATTTCAATGTAAGAACTGCGAAACGGCGGCTGTCTGTGTCACTGTAACTGTCAGTCGCAGTTTCGTACTGAAATAATGAGCTTTTCGTTAAATTATTCACTTTTTTGCGGGGTTTTAAAAATATTCAAAATTCCTGAAGATACTCTTTCTCTTTCTTTTACCCAAGAATATAAAAATTTGAATTTCAACTTCTCTAAACATCTTATTTTTTTTGTACAAATCTCGCCATGATTCTTTACAGAAGAAACCATAGTACAGAATGAATACAGTTACTAACCTGGTATGAAGGATTATAACTGACTCCAGGATGTGGTGTCTCGACTGCAGCCCTCGTCACCACAGTCTTGGCTAGCGGAGGTTTTGGTCTGAGTCTCCGTGAAGGTAACACATTGTGGAGCTGTGCTTCTTCTGATATGAACTCATCTATCAGGGTGTCAGGTATGCCTTTAGCATCTGGTACTGCTGAATGAAGAAGTTAAAATGAATATAGCATCTGGCAGTGCAAGGCCAAAAAAAGATAACTATACATGTATTTGAAGGAAATATTATCTAACCTAAATCCGTAATCCATCATCCATCATAAGTTAATATAAAAGTCAAAGCATTCAATAAATAAAACCACAAACATTTTTGAATTGTCAATGAGTTGTAAAAAAACATAGGTGTAATATCACCAAATACAATAAACAAGTGGAACTGCCCATGCAGCTGTCTGCTCATGTCACAATAGGGTATTACACCCATTTTTTAAAAAGTGTCTCAATTAAATTCTGTAATGCTAATATGCCACCAAAAAAAAACAACATTTTTATTCAATCGATCCATAAAAACGCATCTAAATTTTTAAATTTCAAATTTCGCGCGTGTTTTGACGAAGACGCTTCGTAGTGGACGTCGTATTGCTCTGCGGAAATGACGTCAGTTCGTTGTGTAACAAATGCGCTGATATTATATATGATAATTGTGTATAATTAAAATAATACTTTGTATTAGGTGTAATAATTAAAAAATTACGTTGGTTACGTAAATAATAAAAGTACAAAGCCTATCCTAGCCTACGCCAATCGGTTGACTGACGGTCGACAATTTTTTGTTTACACAGCCGTACGGCGTGATAACATGACGGCTACTTTTTCATGCTGTTATAAAACAGAAAACTTTAAATGGATACAGAATTGATTTTGTTGTTCTATAAACTAAAACTTACATATTCCGACTGCTTTTTGCCTAAACTATCTCAATAATATATTAATAGATAAAAATCCATATAGAGTTAAATACCCTATTTTGAGGAAAACATGTAATTTTAATAGCCTTTGTCACTTTTGTCGGGTGTAATAAATTTTATATGAATAACAAATTCAAGTTTGACGAAAAGCTTATTTGTTATTCATACGGTTCCTGGGTATATGTGCAGACGAATAAGCAACAACCCAGGTACCCTTCAAGACATTGCAAGTAACGTCAAAGCACTGCTGGCCTGTCCGCTGGTGGAGCTGGAGTGAATTAAATGATCTACTTGCCACCCAAGCTCAAAATACGCGCTGAGACGTGAACCACTAGGCAGAAGCACAAGCACAAAACTCCAAGGATATTTAATCAAATTTTTAGTATAAAACGACAAAACATAAAAGGCATGCCCCTTTTATGTTTTGTCGTTTCATTATATACCGGCAATTTTGGATTAGGAACTGTTTTATATTCAAATTTGTTTGAATTTGGAATGTTAAAACAATTTAAAGTACTACGATTAATGCTATTGTTTAGTCTCAGCGACAATTTGAATCTGTCAGGTCACGATCGAAAATAAACTTTGCTAAGGAAAATGTCCGTGCAATCATTTTCTACAACTTTCGAAGAGGCCTAACACAGTTTAAGTGTTTCGAAGAGCTAACATCTGTGTTCCATGATTGCACCCCGTGTCTGCGGACTGTCGAACGCTGGTATTTATAATTTCAGCGTGGATATACTAGTCTTAGTGACAAATCTCGTGAAGAACGTACAAAATCCGCCTTCATTGAAGATAAAATCGTTGCTGTGAGACAACTAATTCTCGAAGATCGTCATGTGACGTATCGAGAGATAGAGGCTCTATTAGGCATCTCAGGGACAACCATTCAGAAGATCTTGCATGAAGCGCTTGGTGTGAGAAAGCTAGTATGCCGTTGGATACCGCATCTGCTTTCCGACGATCACAAGGCGGCCCGCGTCAGATGGTGTAAGAAAACTCTGCAAAGGTTCAACCGAGGAGAGTCAAATCACGTCTACGACATCATCAGTGGTGACGAATCTTGATCCTGATTCTAAACAACAATCCACAATCTGGGTCTTTCAAGACGAGCCAAAGCCGACAAGTTGTTCGTTCTCGAAGCACTTCAAAGAAGATGGCGGCCACGTTAGTTGGAAAAACCGGCCATGTTGCGACTATTGCACTTGAAGATCGTAGAACGGTTAACGCAGAGTGGTATACCACAGTTTGTTTACCACAAGTCATCGCCGAACTTCGAAAATCTAACTCAAAGCGACGCATCATCCTGCACCACGACAACGCAAGCTCACACAGCACTCGTCAAATGATTGAGTATTTGAAGCAGGAAAAAGTAGAAATTCTTGACCATACAGTCCTGACCTAAGCCCTAACGATTTCTTTACATTTCCTAAAATTAAGAAAAGTCTTCACCGGGGGGGTGAAGACTTTTCGAGTGGAATAAATGTTATAATAACTGGTTTGAGTGAATGGAAAAGTGTATTAAGCTACACAAACAATAAAAAGTACTATAAGGTTCTAGTCATTTTTTTCTTCAAACGACAAAACTTAAAAGACATGCCTCGTATTCATCTATATTTATTTCAACCTAGGTTACTTACAATCTTTCCCCCACAGATCCACGCCAAAGTTCTGTCGCACTTGCTTGGCCTTCCTCTTCTTGTCTAGAGTCATCTTCCTATTTTTCTTCGCTTCCACCAGCTTCCTCTCAAACACTCCCTTCTGTGTCTGACGCTTTTCTCTCAACTTGCTCAAAGCTGACGGTTTGGAGCCAATCGGATTTACATAGTTACGCTTTTTGTTTGGATCTTGAACCTAGGGAAAAGAGGATCTGGTGTTAATATTGCCATGAATACATCCTGATGTGATTTTTTAAACACGAGTTTAAATAATATTTTCTGCAGGTGAAATGGTTTTTAATGTGGTTGATGCCACTGCAGAGAGTGAAACGCATACACTAAATTGTATGTGATGCCCAAGGCTTTACGTCCGCCTTTGTACAGTGTGTTTAATGTGCATAAAATTTAATGAATAAATATTGTGGAAAAGTGTGTCGGCAAGCCACACGTGATACAATAACGCAGTGGTTGAGCGATTGACTGCTGCGCTGCATGTCACGGGTTCGATTCCCGCACGGAACAAATATTTGTATGGCCTACAGACAGTTGTTTCGGGTCTGGCTATTAATGTATGTGAATTTATATGTTTGTAAAACGCACCCACGACTACTACTACTATACTAGGAATTTCTGGGTGATGCCCTATCTCCCCAAGTTCCAAGTTTGCCAAAACTTATATTATTAAATAAATTTGTACGACTCTGTCTTGACCGAAATCTAGAATGGTACAGTCGCCGAATCAATGCTTATGTACATATTGGTACTTTAGAGAATTGATGGGGTAAAAACGTAATATGTATTTTCATTGCAATTACCTACGCTTAGTTCATTAAATATTATCAAGGTTATGCAATACTGATAAGTAATAGTTAACAAACGAAGTTGTTTGGTACTGCAATAAGAAATATGCGCTCATTGATTAGTGATGTTAATAAGTGCGATGAGGAAATATCAAATATTGTTTTTGCAACTGTGCGATTGAGAGGGAAGTTCCAAAACTTATTTCACTTCCAAAATAAGAATAATTTTAACTAGGTACTGATTTTATTTTATTCTAACACTTTTGGAGACATCGGTGCGAGAAATGGTCAAGTGTGAACTTTACAAATAAATTAATTTTACATTTTGGGGACGTTGGGAATGAATGTATAAAAAATCCTTATGGGGAACTTGGAACTTGGGGAGATAGGGCATCACCCGAATTTCTTACAGGGAAAAGCTATTTGTTTTTTCTAATAAACATTGGTTTATTAGAAAAAACAAATAGCTTTTGCCTGTAACTTCTTCCATGTAAATTTTCTTATGCATCCCTTATTTTTGATAATAAAATAAAGTTTTACACACAAGAGGAAGCTATGTTATCTATGAATGCTATAACTCAGAGATAGAATCGCTTACTAAATGATGTAAGAATTTTTAAAATGAGTAAGTCTATAGATGTTCCTAGATAGGTACTTAAACAAAGATGTGTTTACTTTTTCAGCATTAAATAGCATACCTTAGAAGTAGGTAGTAGAACTTCAAAGCACTTCGGCACTTCTTTCAGCTTGGCTCTCTTCTGTAGTTTATGTGACAGCGGTTTTTTATCCTCAAGTTTAACCTCATCATTGTTTCCTGCTGTGTCGATTACAAACAGTTCACTGTCTGGCTTCGTGTCAAATTTACTGGAAGGATATAAGTTAATATTGTGAAATGTGGTGTGTCAATAAATATTAAAACTGAGCATTTGGCCACTACAAATATTTTTTTCTCCATTATATAATATATGTACAACAGGCAAAAACCTAGGCTGGGTTACAATAATACGAGCACAAAATTACTTACTACGTCGTACCTACATTTAATTTAGTTTACAGATTTTCCTGTGTGTTTAATACACATTTAGGGGCACATATTAAGTGTAATGAACACTTGATTATTCGGATTTGTCAAAGCAGATTGCATTATACTGTAACTTGTACATTTAGTAAAAATAAACACAAAATAAATTGAGCACATGATGTCAACATAACCTCACCCCAATCGTTCTTCTAATCTCTGATCTTCTAGGAACTCCTCGACATCTCGGATATCAGAGTATTTTCCCCACGCTTTCTTGTTCTTTTTAGAAACACGCTTCTTCTTCTTTACCACGGACATTTTGGTGTATTTAAAAACTATTTTTCAAAATACATGTGTTACACGTCAATGTCGAGTTTGAAAGGAACATTCCATTTCACCATTTTAACCAATTCACTTGTCTTGGTAGATGTCATAAGCCGTAACTTGTTTCGTTACTTTTTCACAATAAAATTTTATAATAAACTAAAACGACTACAAGCTAAGCTTTTGAATTCAATTTCATGGTGGTAATACTAGTCTTTTCGGCAAATGATTTAAAATGGTAAAATATATTTTTTTTTTTACTTTTTTTAGCACTGCATTTAAAGAAACGGAACTAATCACTTTGATGTTTACTGATGCGTTTAGAAATAAAATTAAACCTGCAATAATGCTGTTAATTTTTTAATCATAGATTTTTTTTTCATTATGTATTTCGTAACCGAGCTTGGACTATGGCAGCAATTTAATGCTAGTAGGCAAACTTACAGGGACGATTCTACATTTTTGTTGTTTGAAGAAGATTATTATTTCTACTTCTTTTCACACTGTGCTGCAGCGCTGCATCGCTTCGCTGATGTTTCGCACGCGTTTAAGTTCCAACCCCATCCTGAGCGTGCTCAGCTAAGTCACAAACTGGACCGCCCCCTTCTGGTGCATTGGGTTCAAGCACAAGTGCGTGTGCCTGGGGCACATACTTCAATTATTTTTTAAACATAGTTTTACGTCGCTGTTGGTAGGTACTAGTTAACAATATTATTTACACATTAGCTTTCGTATCAAAAAGGTAAGAATGTAGCTCAGAGGAATGTAGATAGTTAGGCAGGTAGGCACAGTAAATCGAATAAAAAACAGATTTCTAAATTATCACCTCGTAACTTCACGTTTATTTCAATGCACCACAAATAACATTGAGATCTGTCTCTGTTAAATAAATTAGGTTTTTGTTTTGTTCAATATAAAATATATACCTACAAATGATTTTATTATTTTATTACTAAGTACAACGTCCTTAAAATTAAGTAACAAAATTAAAAGCTATGTAGACATCGAACTAATAAATGGCATTTAACTATTTGGTTTTTCTATTTTTTCTTTTTTTCTTCATCACAATCTTCTTCCTCTTCTTCTTCTTCTTCATCTTCTGGCTCTTCTTCCTCAGGTTCAGCCGCCTTCTGCTCTTCTTTTGCTGGCGCTAGAGACATAATTATTATAAATTAATTGGTAGACCTAATATCGAGAAAAAAATAATTTAGAAAAAGTTGTATGTGTAACATAACATTATTGTTTGAAAGAATTTTATCTTAGTTTCTTTGTATAGGTAGGTACTGCAGTGTGCATTGGTTAATTAATGAATAAATAATTTCCTACTTTATCTAAAATATAAATAAATAGAATACTTAGAGGGGCTAAAAGTATATGGTATAAAATAAAAATAATATTAGGTACAAGGGCCATCTTGGTGTTCAGGGAAAGCGATGAGCTACTTACAATATGGACCTACCTCTTATAATAACTTTCTTCCACTACCATCCATAAAATCCAAGTTGCTTCGCATAATTACTCTCATTGTGATCCTTGAAAAAACTATCTAAATTAACGTAAGTATCAGGGAACATCTTCCCAATTGATTTTGCAACGACTAACTTAGTTGGCTGAGCGATGAACTTGGTAGGTTTAGCTACAAAATTTGTAGGTGGAGCTACTAATTTTGTAGGTTTGGCTACTAATTTAGCTGGTTTAGCGACTAATTTTGTAGGCTTAGCCGCAACAGGTTTGAAACTAAACTGGTTAAAAGCGGAATAGAATGGCTGGAACCGGTATTCGACGGATTTATCTAGTTCAATCTGGTTTGGTTTCGAATGCGGTGATTGGTTTAGTGCGGGCGGTTTTGGTGTGAATGCGTTGGTTTCTATGAGAGCGTGAATTGGTTCTGGGGCTGAGGTGAGCGGAGGTTCTTCATGGATGTGCAAGGGTTGTTCGCTGGTCACGTGAATAGCATCCTGGTCGGAACTGGCCCACTCTGAAATATAGGAAAGATCTCGCTTAACGAATCTTCTTGATTCGTTGACGAGCCATGAGACAAAGCCATAGGTTAAGCCGTTAAAAGCGATTGTGGTCTTTGCCATATTCTTGTAAGCTTGTCTAATGAAGCCAGTCCTCACAAACCTAAAATGAATGAGATTTAGAAAATAGGCAGCAATTAAGTTTGGTAGAGAATTTGTAATAATAATAGATAATAGGAAGAGTTGAGAGGTTTTAGAATGAAATGTACTAGGCTGAAGAATAAGTGATAGAAAATTAGAATACTTACCTGCTAGTAGTTTTTTATAATTACGTTGGTGCACCTACTTATCTAAATACAAAATGATTTTGAACTAAACTTATTGTTTTACTATACAAGACATTTAAACCTACACATAGTTTTAAGAGGTTACTAAAAATCAAATTGGTCTCATGATTAAAACTACCTAAGTATCTAAGAAATAAAAAATAAGTGTTCCTGTTCTCCCAATAATAATTTGAATTCTTTATCTTTTTCAGTCTGCCTTGGCTTGTGGGTTTATTCTCAGAGTTATTTTTTAAGTTTAGAATACTCGTACAATTAAAAATAATGTCACAACCACTTGGACTAAGTCAAATTAAATTACTGACTCCGATATCGAATTGGTAACCAACAGAGACAAACGTTAGGGCCACAGAACGATTTGTCGATCATCAGTGATGCGACAGCACATCAGCTCGACGTAGTGCAATATAAACGGATACCTTAAACTCATTATAAGACAATTGTGAGATAAATAAGCAGTGGGGAAGTAGGTAGGTATAGTTAGTCAAGTCAAGTTAGTAATATCAAGTGAGATGTCAAGTAGTAGTCAGAAGTAGTCAGTCAGAAGTTGATAGTCATAAGTCAAGATCATATTGAAAAAACCAATACTTAACAAAAACAATATTTTATTTTTTCACACTTTCTGTCGACACTCTATGGCTTTGAGACATCGCACTTAATTTTTGTATGTTAGTATAAAAGGAAACTGTTGTGTAACTTGCAACGCAACAAGCAACATAGAATGCAACATGTTGCAGCAACCTTGGAAGAAACTTACTTGATGTTCACGTGTTTGTTGCGTTACGAAGTTGCAAGGTTCGTTTGCCGTTAGGCATTATTACCTCTAACATTTTTGTAGTATAACTGTAAAGTTATACGTATACAAAACTGGAACCACTTGGGACTTCGTATAAAAGTAAAAAATGTTTAAAAACATAACAGATATCACATAACCTCGATCTTGAAGCACTCCTAACTATAAAAAACATTTTTTATGTACATCGTAGTAGAAACGTAGATCTACTTGTTAGTTAACATTAGAATAGGATATGCAAAGTGGTGAAATAAATATTTTAATGCTAAACTATCCTATCCTAATAATAACGTAGCTTTTGTTCTGGAATTCTCAAACTTTTTTCTTTTGTTGTTTTCTTATGTAAGTTGGAGAAGAAGGGAGAAGAAGGAAGCAAGGACAAGGACATGAAGAACTGAGAAAGGGCAAAAGGGAACGAAATGGAATGAGCGATTAGGTAATGATTGATAAATGGGACTACCATATGTTACTAAAAAGCAGAAACACTTAGGTTTTTAGATGATAGAAGTATAGGAATGGAAATATTAAGAGAACAGATTGAGACATAAAATAATAAAGGTAAGAATACAAGAGAAAAAGAATTAAAGAAAAATATTGTAAAGAAGGACGACTAAAGGAAAACTGAAAAGGACAGATGATACAAAAATCAACAAACTAAAAAACTTTTTCAAATCCCAGAACTTATTCACCTAAAACCTTATTGTTACTAGTGATGGTAGTCCGACTGTAGCTGATGGTAGTACTCCTGACTGCCCTGCTCTTGGCTTTGAGGAGCAGCTTGGTACTGCTCGGGCGCCGTACCTTCGTGAGAAGCATCCTTGTGCTGTCCACCGAGCCCGGCGGCCGCGGCCTTCGCTGCTGCTGCTGCCGCATTAGCCTGGGCCTGTTGAGCTGCCGCCTGTGGAAGAAATGTGTTATTGAGATGAAAGTGGGTTTGGAAAATGCTTAGATTAAGAGTCCTATTTTAGACTGGGATACCAAAATAAGGTCCTTCATGTGTAGGACTGTTTCCTCCTTCAGCAGACAGCTTTGTGCCAAGCCAAAGCCAAGTCTTTAGAGATCTAAGTAAAAAATGCATGCACGAAAAGATATAACACCAAAAATTCCTTGATGCTATCTTTGACAATGAGAATGTAGAAATTAAAAAGAGGAATAAATATTTATAAGTTAGAAGAGAGTACGAGAGAGAGAGTTGGGTGTTGAAAGACAAGCATCTTGTGAGAACTCTTGTAAAATAATGCTAGTTTTAAGAAACTAAATAAAACAATGAAGCAATTTTACATAATGAGAAAGTCTACTTAAAAGAAAGAGAAAGAAACATGCATGAATATCACAATCAACACGTTTATTAACAGATAATAATAAAGAAACAAGGAATAAATAACTGTTCTTCTTTCTCATCGTTTCAGTAGAACATGGAAATGGTAATGTCCTCAAAAATGTACGCCTTAGAGATCCGCTGTGCTTCCTGTTCAGGGAAACGTCATTAATTATTATTTCGGAATTTCAATAACTTACTACTTAATTACTGTAAAAACCTACAAAGAAAGTCACAATGCAGTATTTCAGTAACTTCTGTCAATGTTCAGGTAGGTACTTATAGGATCCATGTAATTTTCAATTAAAATCAAAACCGATAAACCGATCAAAAACGATATGAAGATAAGTCTATAATCAAACCAATTTCTTATTGTCATGAGCATTGATGCTCCACGCAACAAGAATCTAGATAGTTCCAATTAAACGTCCCACTTTCAAACCACTCAGAACCACCAACCCTAAAAACCAACTCCCACATACCTGAGCCTTTCTCGCTGCCGACTGCGTAGCTTCAAAGTCGATCCTGACTCCATGCAGCTGCTCCTGCAAGGCGTGCAGCCTCTGCCTGGCAGCTCCTACCATGGCAGTTTGGGCACCGAGCTCACCTGCTGCCTGAGAAGCTGCTTCATTGGCGTTCTCGGATGTGGCTTGGGCAGCATTCAAGGCTGCTTGGATTACGTTCACCTGGAAGATTTTGGGGGTTGGGTTTGATTTCGATACACAAGGAAGTATACCATGATTTTCTTAATCTCTGTGTCCTAACTGGAGTATTAGAAAACAGTGATTCAGTTTTGAATGTAGGTACCTATTATTAAGTGTTAGGGTCAAAGGGATTGTCGCAAAAGTTGAAATCATTGCAAGTGTAATTAAGTTCTTGGGTTACCGAGAAAAAAAAAACATTTGTTTCAAAATACAGAGAGCGAAAGTTATCAAGTTCAATGTCCAATTACTCTCTAACCGTGAATTAGCAGGAAGGTTACGCGTATTGGTTACAATGTTAAGATCAAATAACATCATGTGGGGAATCTAATTTCAATACTAGATTTCTATATGTAACACAACATTATTGTAAGCTAGATAGAGTTAACATTTTTTTTAAATAGCCATTGGACAAATAATGATTAAATTCATATTAGAAAAACTACAAGTACACCGAATCCATACCATGCAAAAACAAGTCATTGACATTAATTTCCCTTGATATTATTATAATGACAACTATATCAAATACAAATATAGACCTTGGATTCTAAACGGTAATTTAAATAATATCTAAGATACATACAATAAACTCACAAAATAGACCGAAACGTTGTAATTAAAATGTGTCGCAAACAAAACTAAAGAATGATAAAATCAGTGCTTGCAAAATGTTTCGCTTTGAACCGTTACGACTTATTGATTGGGTTTCTCAAATGACGAACTTGGAAGGAATTAACTTGATGGCGTAAGTAAAAAGAGGCATCCAGTGTACTGTAAACGCATGATATTGACATAACATCCCAGTATGTGATACGTAATCAGATTGGATGGTGGATGTCAGCAAAAAGGGCATAGGAACGACAATGGCAAGACCAATGGCGTAAATATTAAAATGATTGTTCACCTTCTAATAAAAGCAACTGTTATAAAATTGGATCACTGAAATTCGTGCCATAAATCTCTGTGTAAGAAAACAGATAGATTTATCCAGATCAATCGTAAAAAGACCTATGACAAACTGATGGAGAAAGATGATTACAAATGAAGTTGCAATTGAGTGCAACTTTTATATAACCATGGTAATCGGTCACAGCCTAGACCAAATTAGTCAATAGGCCGATATTGCTGAAGCATTAAAAGAAAAAGAAGAACTCTGTAACTGTTATTGATGTAATCACTGAAAAAACATTGATTATGTCTAAAGTGATGGACGTAATCATTCATGTCTTGAGTTGAATCAAACGTTTTTAATAAGCTGTTAATTAGGTATGCTTGTTACGTCTAGATTACGGACAGAACTTTTTTAATACATCTGATGATGCCCCTGAGTGTTGTTGTCAAGGAATCACATTAGGAGGATAAAAGCCCACAAGTTAAGAAACAGTGACCGACTTTAAAATCTATTTCACGAATTTCTTCTATTATTTGAAACTTTACAATTACATTGCACTTCATTATATTCAGCACCTCGAATATAAATATTCGATCAACATTACAACATGATTAGCAACGGCTGACGACAAATCACAAACTCTTTCTTAAGATCAAACTGTTGCAAGAACTAACCGTTTTTCGTACTTTACTTAGTTACTAAACACCATAACATAAAAGTAAATCAATTACATGGAATTGCAAACTTCAAATTAATATGCTTTTGTTCACATTTTGTCACGTAATATTTTGAAATTTATATTCAATTATTTTCGCGCGGAGTTTAGTTATTGTTGGTGCTGGAACATGTTGGTAGTTTCAAGTTTGATACGTTACTGTGTACCTAAATAGCGCTCTTTATCAGAATTGTTATGCTCAAACAGTTCTTATATCTCCTCGGTTTTTTTATTATTAGTCAATTAAAAAGAACTTTCTCATCAATGCACCTTTATGAATCTCTTCTCGATCTTTCTCAATTTTTCGTAAGATACATGTTCAGCATTTTTCAATCTAAGAACTAAATTAAAATTAAGCAAATCAGTTGCATCATAAGGAAAATATTGAAAGAGGAATCATAGAAAATATGCACGATGAACGTGTTCGTTAAGATTTAATGCAAGGCAAATTATGGCATGCCTTACTTTCGATGTTTCAATAAACGTTCCATTAGGCAAGTAGTTATTAATTTTGTTGTTTACAAGATATAAAACTCTATTCTGCAGCTTTAAAAAAAGTGAAAAGAGATGTGTTTACGCATACAACAGTAATATCAGTCAGTGAAAGCTAGAGTGACCTATCATTTCCAGACACAATTTAAAATGCTTTGTGTCTGGAAATGATACTTTGCTCTCCATAGCCTACTGCCGTACACAAATCGTGATAGTAAACCATTTATTCCATTGCTTTCATTTTTTGAGTAACTTCAATATCCATTATTATAATAATATGGCTTTTAACATTGTCAACAATGCAGTTAGTAGCATTACCAATTTCTACCACATAATGTTCGTATTGCCACTTACAATAATTGAAATAAAACGACTTATGAACGCGATCAATTCATTTCCCAAAGCAAGTGGACCATACCATTGCGTAATTTCGTAATGTTAATTGACTTTCAGATATCTTTCTTCAATGTTTTATATTATTTTTTCGTAAAACTCATTTGTACCGATTTGCACAACGACTTTTTGTACATTTCGTTGTTGGTGGCTTTACAGTTTTTATTTATTATCTTTAAAACTTACTTTTAGTGGCACCGTTGCGTTATTCTTGTTGTAAAAAGCTGACAGCTGTAGGTCTCCGGTTTTTTTAATTAGTTCATTGCCAAAATTATTGTGCATTGTACTGGACAAGTTTGCGCAATTGTTATCAATAATTTGCATTTTTTGAGTAACGCTGTTTGGCCGTGGACGAAAACTGCGTTTCACTTGTTATTGTCACTCTTATTGCTTGTAAAACAATATTTGTGTACGCTTTATGTTACGTTTAAATGAACCGTTCCAGATTTATGGAACCATTGTAAATTAGGCAGTCAATGTAGATATCAAAGTTCACTACAACATTGGATTTTAAGATACCAATATTGTGTAATTTGATGATGTATCAAAAGTGTTGAGCTTTGCGTACCTGATGCATAGCTTGCTGTGCGGCATTAGCAGCAGCTTGCGCGGATCTCTTAGCTTGTTGCAGCTGCATCTCTTCACCCTGGAGCCCGACCTTTGCATCTCTGACCTGCTGCTCCAACCCTGACAGGATCACCTGTTTACCAGCAAGAGCTGCCTGTGCGGTTGCACTAGCCTGGGCAGCAGATTGGGCAAGAGTATTCTTGGCTACGTAGGCAGCCTGGTATCCAGCAGCGGCCTGGTTTCCTAAGGCAGTTTTGGCTTGATTGGCTGATCCTTGAGCGATGGTCCTCAGGCCACTGCCTCGACTGTAGCCTTTCTTGCCGTCGTTGCCGCCACTGGCTGCGGCTTTAACGTCCTGGATGTAAGCGTCGTAGTGGCTGGCTGACTCCTCAGGTTCCTGAGCTTGTGGTGCCAGTTGTTGTTGCTGTGCTGAGTGGTCGTAGTCGTATTCATACTCGACGGGGGAGCTGTCGCGAGCCACGGGCGCTGCGGTCGATAGGGAGAGGATGCCTGCAATAATTAGGCTGGTTAGTTAGGAATATGAAACATTTGATGAACATGGAAGAATTGACGCTAAGTAGAACTAAGAAAAGAATCATGGCGAGATTTGTACAAAAAAAAAAAGATGTTTAGAGAAGTTGAAATTCAAATTTTTATATTCTTAGGTACCTAAGAAGTATCTTCAGGCATTTAGAATATATTTAAAACCCCGCAACAAAAGTTAATAGTTTTACGAGAAGCTCATTATTTCAGTACAAAACTGCGACTGACAGTAACAGTGACACTGACAGCCGCCGTTTCGCAGTTCTTACATTGAAATTGCATCGTTTTATGGGAAATAATATCACAAAATAATGATTATTTGTTTGTCACACACTTGTCATATCACTTGTCTGCCAATTTTATAGATCCGTTAACATCGCTTGTCACTTTCATTTTTTATAAACACAAAATGGGCATCGAGATGAATCGAAAAAGTGTTATTTTCATTTCGTCATATTTTAATTATGCGGGGGTTTAAAAATATGCTAAGTATATCAATCTACTCCAGGTAATGTATTCTTCACATTGGAAAATATTTTAAACCCTCTAAATTACTTTTTTTTTCTATACAAATGAATGTATGAATCTCGCCATGATTCTTTCAGTAACAAACAATCCCCAATTCCAATGACTATTTTTTAGTCAGTTATTTTTGTTTCATAAATATCAAGACATACGTTCGCATTTTACTTTTTACTGATGAATGTCTCGTTTACACCGTGAATGTGATGTCTCAAAAAACATGTCTTAATAGCATAACGCAAGTTTATCAAAGGACTGTTTTTGGGACAAGGATAACAAAATGTTGAGAAACACTGAGTTGCTGAATCTCGCACAGACCAGATTTGCCAGTGATAATAATGACAACAATCGTATTTACTTTATTATTATTTGTTCAATAACTAAGTATTAATGCGCTGTAATATACGTAACTTTATTTTTTAAATAAATTCTTATGATATAATATGAGTCTTATGTCGTTAGTTCTCAGTGATTGACCTCTGCTCTACAGTGCGGGTTTGATTCTCGCACTGACCAAATCGTCTACAAATAGTTTTCTCATAGTTGTACCTATCTAAGATAATGACCACCAACGCACTAATGATTCTGGAAAAAGTTCTAAGTTATGGGCAACATTTAATACAGTGTTCTTTTCTTTACCTATACCGGGAAACCCCATTTACCCGACGATTCCAAGTTTTCCTTTCCTCAGATAATAGTGGAAGTATTAATTATTGATCGTAACTAGTTAACTCATAACTAATAAGGTATTTATCGTGCTCATGCGTTGAGGAAACAAAGTGAATCGATCTTGCGTGAGGGAGAATTGCGTTCTACTTCCGAACACCCGAATTGCTATTTACTTACATGCCTGTGGTTATATAAACTCGATAACGTGATATAATTGTTAATAATTATATTCAATTGATTTACTAAGTACAGTTTTTTTGTATTAAAAGTTTGAATATTGGTTTTACTGATTAATTAAATTTGTAAAAATACAAGGATAATTTCTTGTTTTTTTTTTAATCAGGTGTATTACTATGTAAAATATTTGAGCATCTTGATTGATCTCTATTGTTGACTGAAGAATTATAGTTTTCCATAGAAATTAGATGCCTTTAGTAGAAAAGAAATAGAGATAAGTGCATACTTCTTTTGTGTTAAGAAACTACATAGTTAACGAAACGATGCTGCAGGAACACAAACTTTTTGGAAGTACTTTATTTAAAAGATCGAGATTTTCCAAAAGGGATCCGATATGACCAATTAATCCTGGATTCTGTGGTATATAAGACAACCGCAACTTTTACATAAAATTAAAAATAATAATGTATCTAATAAGCAGAAATAAAACAGTTTTCTTTCAGTAAATACCTACGTACATTCATTGCAGCTTCAGACACTAATAAAAACTCATCATATTGTACATAACATAGTTTCCCTTAGGTAGGTATATAACCGTAGGTACATGGAACAATTACACGGAAACGATTTTACACTTTTTTCATTAATTGATATGCATACATATATTTGCACGTAAGTATTGCATTGATTTACAGGGTGAATTCTTAATATGTACTATGCCATGTATTCATTAATTATATTTCATAAAGTTCCTGATGATCTTATTAACGTTAAAATTAGTAATTGGAAATTTTATTGTAGGGGAAACAGTTTGAAGCAAATCCTTGCGTCATTTATAAAACTTATATTTTGATTATTTAAAAGTTGAAGCTGCGATCCTCAAAGTGCTAAGATTAACTTACTGTAAGTTATTTTTATTTAGCTATTATGCGTTAATTTATAATTTATTTTATTTATGTACTTAATTTTTTACTGGATAATATTTTAATGATAATAATTGAATAATGCTTACCCATGCATAATAAAACAGCTGTAAAGGTCGTCATTTTTGCTACAGTCGAACTGAAATTACACCGATAATGAATATTTAATTAACACTTATTAATTTAACAAAAAATAAAAGCTAGATTCGGTTCTATCATTTTTTTATTTAGCCATTTTAAGTTAAGAAAAGCAACTTTAATGTTATAATTAAAATAATTTAATTTATAAATAGAGAAATGAATATTTGAACACAATATTGTTAAGATCAAAATAAGACTTTTTTCAATAAGATAAAAATAAATGGTCAAAAAATCTTTTTTAACACGAATCACTTTAAAAAATCTAGACAAAGAATTGCTAAATTAAAGCACTAAATTCACTTCTACCTTCCAATACTTTCACAAGTGTTTGATATATTTCGGTTTTGGTTCGGGGGTAGGTAGACCCCGCGGTGCGGACTGTGAGGCAATGTACACTTGGACAGAAATCACTTGTATTTATAGTGATTAGTTTACGGAGCGAAAGAACAGCGGTTACCGAAGATTTGTATAGAGCTGTGAGTTAAGCATTTTGATGAAAGGTGTCTTTTTGTATTCTTTGATAAACTACTTAGACTCTGAGGAGAAGCCTAACAAAGAATATAAAGAAACTAAAAAGCTTTTTTACAAAAAAGACAACCGCCTTCAAAATTTAAAAAGGGATAAATAACTTTAGCACATAACACACATGACTTTAGTTTCGGAAGTCGGTGGCTTTGTTCTGTTTGATGTTTTGTATTACCACCGACTTCCGAAACTAAAGTCATGTGTCAAAGTCACTTCACTCACTTCACTCACTTTTTAGATTTTGAAGGCGGTTGTCTTTTTCGTAGAAAAGCTTATTATTTTTCACTTTTTAATTCTTCCTTATCATCCAAATCCATTAAGAAACGGCAACACAGACAAAACAGAGATTGAAAGTACAAGATTGGAGAACATTACAACAGCATCCATGTGTATTTTTTTTGCTTTCTGTCGATTTTTTCAAAAAGTGCTGAATCAATTTCGTTAAAATTTATATGGGACCACCCTTGAGGCATACCCTATCCATAAAAAATAGCTTTACATTTGCCGGAGAAATCGCGTAACAAATATACAAAAAGAAAATAAAAATAATAAAAAACCTACAGACGAATTGAGAACCTCCTTCTTTTTGAAGTCTGTTGAAAAATCAAACATATGTCAATTTTATACAGTCAAACATAATGTAGATGACTTGACGTGAGTTTGATTCTGACAGGTTTTTTTTATCTTTATTTTTAGGGTTCCGTACCTCAAAAGGAAAAAACGGAACCGTTATAGGATCACTTTGTTGTCCGTCTGTCTGTCTGTCTGTCTGTCAAGACCCTTTATCTCGGGAACGCGTGGAGGTATCGAGCACTTTTTGAAAAATTGACAGAAAGAAAAAAAATATACATGGATGATGTTGTAATGTTCTCACCTTGTACTTTCAATCTCTGTTTTGACTGTGTTGCCATTTCTTACCTAATGGATTTGGATGATAAGGTAGTACTAAAAAGCGAAAAATAAAAAGCTTTTGTACAAAAAAGACAACCGCCTTCAAAAACCAAAAAGTGAAAAATAACTTTAAAACAGAACACACATGACTTTAGTTTCGGAAGTCGGTGGCAATACAAAACAAATAGAACAGCCAAGCCACCGACTTCCGAAACTAAAGTCATGTGTGTTCTGTTTTAAAGTTATTTTTCACTTTTTGGGTTTTGAAGGCGGTTGTCTTTTTTCAGCTATCGATTTTTTCAGTAAGCAGGTGGCTTACTGAAACAAAAATCGATAGCTTTTTGTTTCAGTAAGTTTGTGCGTTAAATATGATGGTGTGTTGATGTGATCCTTTAGTAGTTTAGTACAATAGACTAGGCAGATGATGAACGCATTTGCAACGCATTTGTGACTAGTTGATCTGATGATGTGGAGGTATGCTAATAGGACCTTATAAAACTGTGAAGAAGCAGCTATTTAAAATTATTAAGAAATTCGTAGCCTAGAAAATGGTATGATAATAATGTCATCAACCATACCCACACCACACTCACTCAAGCATCCTCACGCACACAGACACACACACTCACACACTCGCACATCTCTTTTATAGACTTTCTCCGGTTACTCATACATACTCCTGTATTCCACTAACTTACTGTATTTTCTTTTCTATTTTAATTTTGAATTCTACCTTAGATAAGTTTACTACATTGTTATGATGGTCCAAATCACAGAAGGCATCTAGCCGCGGGAGGGCCCTGGTGACCTGTAATACAGGTTTGTATATAAACCTACTTCAGGCACCAGTCTCTCACAAAGTTAGCTCCTTGTTCGTGCACTATTGTTAGCATTAAGTACATAATTTGTGTAGAGATAAATGAATGATTTATATTATATTATATTATTATTATATTATCATACATAAATAACCAAAACCTTTGAAGAAACGAATAGAAAACTGCGGTCAAACAAATAAACTTATCACGCCCTTACACAATATCATCATCATCAGCCTGAAGACGTCCACTGTTGAACAAAGGTCTCCCCCATAAGGGGGGGGGGGGGGGGGGGTGTTGCCATATTCCCACGCTTGGCAGGTGTCTTGGGGATCGCAGTGAAGTTGTTAAGTACACGGAAGCCGCTGCTGCCCGACTTCCGGATTTTCCCTTAGTCGCCTTCGACGACACCCTCAGGATGAAATGGGGGGGTGCTATTCTTGCCCGGATACCCCACTGGCGACACAATATAGTATGTGAGTAAACGAGAATGATTCTGATCTTTGTGAAAGATCTCGTCTAGGGAAACTATAATAAGTACTATTCTCTACCACCATACTTAATCCTGCAGCAAAGCAGCGTTGCTGCCGTCCCGATTCGAAGGGTATGGCTGCCGTGTAATTACAGACGCAAGAGATATTTTAATTTGTTTCTGGAATGACAACATGCGTCAGGTATTAATGCGTTCAGGGTACTGACGGGGCTGCAGCGATTCTGTATTGCATCAGGGATGTTTGTTGGACATCGCGTTGATTGCTTTTACGCTACGATGCGTAAAAGATGCGCATCCCTGGTGCGTAGAGTACGTGGCAGCGCCAACAGCATCTTTCGCATGATCGTTAGTCGGCTGGGCTTCAAGTCTGCTATTACAATAGTGTCAGAATGGTCGGTAATTGATTTCATAATAATTGTTGATTTTGACAAGTTTGGTAATCTACTAATATAATGGCGTCATTATGAAAATCAATGATAGACCATTCTGACACTATTGTTATAGCAGACTTGAGGCCCTGGACTGCAGTTACTTACGTTTACGTCAGTCATTGCTGCGCCATTATAGTCATGGAATGGCGCAGCAGTGATTGTTGTGTGTTATATGTTATTCTGGGAAGTTTTAAGTATTTACTAACACTAGTTTATAAGAACATTGTTACTAACATAGTGGACTCCAATGGTCTTTAATAAAGTATTATGTAAGTACTATACAAAAATAAGTCTCTTTAATAGCTTATTGAGTTACAGTTGGTATTATCCACTCTAACGTTATCCGTAACAGTTTCGCACAAACTTTGGGTGCAAAGTGGAGAAAAATAAATTATATCATTGAGCTAACTGCGGCTGAGGCACGCCGGTCACCATGTCATAATGTTGGGTCAATCACATGTAATAAGCTACCCAAGACGTTGCTTGCTCTGGATGCAATTTAATAGCATTTTTTAAATTGAATTTTCTCGTGTGAAACTTCAATCTACAGGAATACCATGCTGTAGGTCGATTCTGTAAAATTCAAACAACAACTCGCATCTCACATCGCTATTCACTCTCACTTCACATAAGGTTCAAAATTTCCTTGATATATTTGACACTTTGTCGGGTTTGAGTGCGTAGTGAGCATCGAAGTGACGGGGAAATTACCTTACAGAATACCACTTCTTACGTCATCTCATACTTTATCTGTCAAAATCTCCCTGTCAATTTAGTTCAACTCGCTGACATGCTCGCAATGGTGGCGCTAGTGTAAATTCGAATTATCAACCGAGTTTTTAGAATGCCAATAAAGAAACGCACAGCGGATTCAGATTCTAAGTTTAGAATGAGGTATTACAGAATCATGGCACACCCCTGAATATCCTGCAAAATAAAAGGGTGAAGAAAAATATAAATATCATTTGTCTAAAAAATAAACTCCCCGTGGGGTGTACGGGCTAGAAAAGCACCCCCTATTTCATCCCGAAGGTATCGTAGAAGGCGACTAAGAGAAAATCTGAAAGACGCGCAATAGCGGCTTCCGTGTACTTCACTAACTGCGATCCCCAAAACGTATTTTTTTTTATCAATTGATAGGCATACGTTTGACCACTATCTCACCTGATAGGAAGCGATGATGCGGTCTAACATGGAGCACGCTTGCCTAGAAGTAACCTATTCACTCTTGACTTAAAGACTCCCAGGTTGTAGCTATCAGGAAACACAGACTCAGGCAGGGAATTCCACTCCTTAGTAGTACGCACAATGAATGTGTTCCCAAAACGTTTTGTGCGTGTGGGTGGAATGTCCACCATGTACCGGGGGAGCATCGCCGTACGTCTTGTGGTCCGATGATGGAACGGGCTCGGCGGAGTTAAATTATGCAATTCCGTCGCACACTCCCCAAAATGCAACCGATAGAAAACCGACAGGCCAGCAACTCTACGTTCTACGTTAGGGGGGTTTGGTTTCCGCACTTAGTCCTTAAATGTGGACCATTGTACGTGAGCCATGGCGGCCGATTACTCCAACCAGCCCACCTCCCTCCAGAAGCAGATCAGTCTTCCCAGTCCTCTCAGGGCGTCCGCAAGTGAGCTTGGTGTTCCAAGGGTTTCCCTGCGGATCTGGGTGACACCAGTGCACTCAAGGAGTACATGCGCCACCGTTTCTTCTGCCTCCATGCAGGCTCTGCACAGAGGACTATCGGTGATGCCTAGGGTGTGAAAGTGTTTGTTTAGTGAGCAGTGTCCGGTGATGGTCCCCGCCACCAGTCGCAAGCTGTCTCTGTCCAGGTGCAGAAGGCGCCTGGTCAGCTTCGTATCCGGGGATGGTATAGCCTCCTTGGATTGCCTGCACCCTGGTGTCGAGGTCCACCATTTTGCCGCCTGTGTTTGTGTGTAGTCTTTTTCCCAACTTCTTAACTGATTAAACGGGATGGGCACAATGGGTTCGGGTCCGATGGCTTTTGTGCTGGAACCCCTCCTGGCGAGTTCGTCAGCCGCATCGTTACCTAACGATCCACTGTGCCCCTTGATCCATTGTAGTGTCACCGTGTTGCGGTTTAGTACCGTAATACGTTCTAGTGCATTATGACATTCTAGTATTAGTCTCGACGCGATCTGGTATTTCTCTAAGGATTGAAGGACTGAGGCACTATCGGAGAGTATACGGATGCGCGTATCCGTGACCTCCCTGGCCTCGATGGCATGTGCTGCTTGGATGATGCCTACGCATTCTGCTTGATAGACAGTGCTAAGCATTCCTAGGGGCTTGGATATTTTGATGTTTAGGTCTTCAGAGAAGACTCCGACTCCAGTACCTAGTTCGGTTTTTGAACCATCGGTGTAGATCCTTAGCTCATTTGGGCCTGAGTAGTCCCACAGTTCCGCTGTGAGCTCTATGTTGTAGTGTTTCTGGAAGCAGTGTATTTTCAGGGTTCTGTCGTTGGGTGATGCCATCATGGGCTGTCGCTTGATTGCATCCTCTTTTATCCGTGTGTGTTTAATTCTGGAATCTCTGCTTAGGGTGCCGGATATATCAAGCCAGCAACTCACAACTCATCAACTCAAGACTTTGGAGCTTTTACTCGACGAGCCTCGCCGTCTGCCAAGCGTGGGAATTATGGTAACCCCCATAAAAGGGGGCGACCCATAGATATCCGAGGGAGGCCTTTGTTCAACATTGGACGTCTTCCGGCTGATGATGATGAAAAAAGAAACCACCCTGTAAATGTAATGTTTTAATTTTTTAGCATTTACGCATTTTTGTTTTGGTTATCAATACCTCGATGTATAAAATTTGTTCAGAGAATTTGTTCGAAATTGCGTTGAATTAGTCAACGCAATTTCGAGGTGAGAGCCTGGTGATCCGTCCCACAGGGTATCCTAGTATGGACTCCAGTCTCTCACAAAGGATCATGCTTCATGCATTTTAGTTAATTTATTTGTATTTTTTACTTATCTTGTGTACATACGTGAACCTTTGTGAAGAGTGAAATAATAGTAGATTGTTATACAAAGAGCTAAAATGCGAGGGAGTATATAGAAACCGAGTTTTAATGGGTTTTAGCGCCGTGTGTTACACTATACTTTTCACTACGATTGCGAGAAATTAATTACGGTCACTACCAATTCAACTTGCAATTAGAGAAAAATTATAAAGATTTCGCGCCAATGTCTTTTTTTTGTATCTTCTGTAGCCGCAACACATTGCATGCATTCTACCAGAAATCGCCGATTTTAGTTCCATTTTCAAAATTAAAATGAGGTTCTTTTTTTATGAAACAGTAATAAGTCGGGTCTTTATTCATGATTATTCTACTTATGACTAAAGACTTTTTCGTTTTTGTAGGCTCATTGTCATATTTGACACTCAAAAATAAAAAAATAAAACTTTTTCCCCTAGAGGATGTAATGCTATTATCCCCGCTCTGGTATGCTACGGCCTTTTTGAGCAAGAGAAGTGAAAAGATTATTATTTTTATTAAATAAATGTTTATTTGTAGTTGTTGTAGTTGACGTACATAAAAACAAAAGACAGTAAGCATATTTAAAACACAACAGCTAGTTTAGAGGGCGTCCAGAGGTCGTCCAGAAGGGTCTTTCCGGGGAGTCCCGACTAATTCAAGATAAGCACCAAAGAGACTGCATTTGGGCAACAATAGTTAGGGACGCCCTGCGGCACGATGAATCGACGATTTGAAGAACGTGACTGGCATCGGATTGATGCGGGCTGCCCAAGACCAGTAACCAGTAGATCGTTGGCCATCAACGATGTATTTATTTAAATATTTTTCTCAGAGGCGTCCAGGAAAAAAACTCTTTTTCACCCAAATGTCCAAGGTTTAAGAAGTTTTATCCGGTGTCGGCAATTCCGGTGAGGGCAGCCCTAGCCATGATGAGCATGACAGTTGATATAATTATAATTCTCGTTATTCTTTTTCCTCAATCAAAGATTCTCTTTGTTTTTCCTAAATTTAAGCGAAAGCCTACGGATACCTTCGCAGATTTTCGCGCCATTGACCATGGATGTTTTTCTTTTTGACAACAAAAAATTAAATTCGTTTGTCAAATGGAGCATGCAACTAGTATTGTTAGAGAATTAGAAATAAACTTTACAATAATACTGAAAAGAGCCTCTTTAGGTAATTGTGCATCGTTTTCTAAAATGGACCATTAAATATAACAGTCAGAGAAAATGAGAGAGAATGAAGAGAGAAAAAATGAAGGACCTATATAGATTTAGTTTCATGCACTGCATTTGCTAACGAATGTAATGTAAATCCCACATGATTATAATACCCAGCATTAAAAGAAAGGGCTAAAGAACTTAAGTTTCCAAGACAATAAAACCAAGAGTTAAAATCCACTAAAGTGAAGGATCTTCCTTATTCACTTGGCTACTCATTGCCCATCACAATATTTTATGAACCACAACTTCCACCAAGGGTCCGTGTGGTGTCGGACGTAAAGAATAGCACCATCCCATATCTTCCCGTGGGTGTCGTAAGAGGCGACTAAGGGACTTACCAGAGAATGGGCAGCAGCGTTCTCTGTGCCTTTGTAACAACCATACTGCGATCGCCAATCCGCCTGCCAAGCGTGGCGATTATGGCAAAACCTCCCCTTGGGGAGGCCTATGTCCAGCAGTGGACGTTTTTAGGCTGAAATGATGATGATGAACTTCCACCAACAGAGGTATCTTTTTAATCTTGAATATTATATGTATGATGGAGGAGCTTGTGGCTCAAAGTGTGGGATCAAAGGTTAAGCTACACTTCCCGCGGTTGGTGTGTGGATGGGTCCCACGGAAAGCACGTTAAACCGTTGGCCCCGGCTGTCATTCGTAGATCCTTTGGCAGTCGTTAAGGATAGTCAGAAGTCAGAAAGTCTGACAACCAATCTTACCAACGTGTTTCGTGTTACCCAGTAACTGTGTTGTGTAGATCAGAGAGATAGTCGCTCCATGTAAAACACTGGTATTCAGCTGCATCCGGGTTGACTGGAAGGCGACCACAAACTATTTGGGAAAAGGCTAGACAGATGATGATGAAATATTATGATGATAAAACGGCATAGCTACAGCTAACCAACCAACCAACCAATTGACTGTTCTCGGGTTCTATTCCCGCACGGAACAACATGAATTTGCATCAATAATGAGTTGTTTTTTTTTCAGCGCATTCAGTCGCGTGTGGCGATCAGTAACAAGTAACAAGATCAGTTTTTTGTATCACCTTAACTCATTGTAGTCTACAAAAAAAATAATGCGATGTAAATAATAATTCTCTTACAGTATTAGAAAAAGGGGTGAGTAAACTGCATTTTGAACCCCGATTCTGAAAGGAGGCCACCGCAACTAGGTGGTAAAAATCAGTCCGGGGCAGGGGTCCAACTGCTCTGTTCAACTAGTTGGACCATGGTTCTTTACTAGGGGCAGTTGTCGAACTTTAAAAATAGTTGGACCACAGGACCTTTTGAGAGTTCCGTGGTCCAATTAATTTAAAAAATAACTTGCCAGCTCTATAAACTTCAACTGCATCCTTATGTGTGTATGGTACCTACTAGCAGTTGTCGAACTTTAAAAATAGTTGGACCACAGAACCTTTTGAGAGTTCCGTGGTCCAATTAATTTAAAAAATAACTTGCCAACTCTATAAACTTCAACTGCATCTTTATGTGTGTATGGTACCTACTAGTTTACGGTTATATTGAGAATAGGGTGAAAAATATAGACATACTAGCTGACCCGACAGACGTTGTCCTGTCCCTATCTACTTACTTACCTGCCTATTTACCTACACCTATCCTACACCTACCCTACACCTACCCTACACCTACCCTACACCTACCCTACACCTACCCTACACCTACTCTACACCTACCCTACACCTACCCTACACCTACCCTATCTTTCGAGTTGGATCAAACTGCACACGGTGTACAAATTTTATTAAAATCGGTTCAGTAGTTTAGGAGTCCATCGCGGACAAACATCGTGACAGGAGATTTATATATATTAGATGTATAGATAAATCATCATCATAAATAAACCTGAAAAGTGTGCCAAGAGGAGTTAAATTCATCAACTCAGCCTTTCGCAGTATTCGCAATCCTCTGGTGACATAGGCTCCTGGGGCAAAATACGGATGCATGAATAGGCACAGGAACGCCTATGAAGAATGCATCATGAGTCCAAGAAATAGGGTGATCTGCAACACAACTGCACGAATGCACGCATATTTTATAAATTGGAAAATTGTAGTACATAGCACACAATAGTTTTCGGTGATAATCGTCAATCCATACTAATATTATAAGTAAATGCGAAAGTAACTCTGTCTGTTACGCTATTGCAATGAAACGGCTGAACCGATTTTGATGAAATTTGGTATGAAAATAGCTTGAACCCCGTGGAAGGCTACTTTTTAATCCACGACTTTGCCTGCATCCACGATAACCGACATCCACGCGGACGAAGTCGCGGGCAAAAGCTCGTTACCTATATGTGATCTGAATTAATTGGACAGAAGAATCAACAAACTGTCTGCCAAGCGTGCCAATGTATCATCATCATCATATCAGCCAAAGAGAATATAGTCTTTGATATCAGCCTATTGTCGTCCACTGTTAAACGTAGGCCTCCTTTAGAAATCATCGACCAACCCGGGCCTCAAGTCTGCTATTACAATAGTGGCAGAATGGTCTATCATTGATTTCATCATTGTTGATTTTGTCAAGTTTGCTAATCTACTAACATAATGTCGTCATTATGACTTTCCAATGGTCAACCACTGACACGTCATTGAAAGAAATTATACAGAATGGTAATCTTGTACAAAATGACAACTGAATGACTGACTTAGGCGGTAATCTGCAAAAATTTTGACAGTTCCTTTGATCTGTGACCTAACCAATTTAACGTCATTGTGCAGTCATTGCTTTTAATTCGACCGACCAATGATCGGCCATTATGTATTTAGCAGATTACGAACTTTTAGCAAAATGACAATGGAATCGTGTTGGAATGACGAAATTATAAAAATAGCAGACTTGGCCCCTGGTCTCGGGCAGCCCGCATCCATCCGCTGCCGCCCACCTTTATTTTGCCAGATGAGAGAGATGTCAGAACAATATCGTAACGATAGTTAAGACATTCGCACCAACTATTGCGTAAATTGGTGTACAAACTTCTCAAACTTCGAATCAGAGATATCAATCACAATTATTCTATTACCTTTACTAAAATAGTAAATGTCCTTATTGATAACAAAAGTATCTACCATAGAAGGTCTAACTCCCTTCAATACTTTCAGATTTATTTTAAAGATAAAAGAAAGTAGATACCTACTTACTTAAAGTCAAAGTCAAATGATTTATTTCAATTAAATAGATCATTAAAAAACGTACTTAAGAACATCATTTACAAGAAAAACAATTGAATCTAGTTGCCCCATCCAAAATGTAGTTTCGTACGGTGAAAAATGGACAAGAAACACAATATGTACTAAAGAAATGTTTTACGCTATTTTGTACGCAAACTGTAATGTTGCCTAACTAAAGATGGGCGGTGTATTCTTGTGAAAGGTTGGACTCTATCCTTTTACCAGAATACACCGGATGAAGTATATGCCCATTGCCCAGTCCATTTTTTATCGTGGGGAAATTCTCATCTACTATCCACCGTCTGGGTAAGACGGGGGTGAACCGGACTCTTACCGGCTAAAACCACCCTGGTGTTCCATCTCACACCTATATCGGGGGTCCTCAGGCCCTGATGTGTGGGGGGCGACAGACGTCCCCGATTCCGTCCTCCCTGGACCTATTTAGGAAGGCTGGAAGAGGGCGTTGTCTGCCCTCCGCCGACGTCCGGTGCTCCAGCTTACATAGCCTCCTTTTAAGATTTTTAAGATTTTTTATTGAACAAAAAATAATTGGGCACTCAAACACTTACATTAAACAACGCCATGTGTATACAATAATAGCGTATTACAGTTTTGTAACCATTAGTGTTTTATGCAGTCTTTGTATGAACTCTGGTATCCAAAAAAAGATTTAACTTGTATCATACTATATAACATATATATAGGTAACATTGGTTGCATCAGAAGACGATGTCAAGAGTGGCGCAGTATACAAGAGAGGAAGCCTTTAGTGGAATGTGTGTAAGTGTAGTGGAAGTGTAAGGACTCTGCGCTGTCGACCATCGCATAATCCCCAGTCTTAGAACAAGCTTTTACCTGAGTGCCAGAATACCAATTTTATAAAAACTTTATGACATGAACTGATAAGACTACCACTGCATAGTAACACAACGGTAACGAATCATTATCCTCAACAAACGAAGCGAGGATTAGCAAAGCAATTATAACATTAATCACTTTAACGATTCCTGTCCGATTCGATAGATTTCAGATAGTGAATGAACATGAAAATACTTTTACATGAATATTAAGTACTAGCTTTTGTCCGCGTCATCGTACGCGTGAATATCAGACGAAGTCGCGGATTAAAAAGAAGCCGATGTCCTTCTTGACCTTGATCCTAGGATTCAAGTTACTTTCATAAAAGTAAAGTAAGCAAAGTACGTAAAGACATACTAAGAAATCATCATCATCATCTCAACCAAAAGACGTCCACTGCTGGACATGGGCCTCCCCCAAAGGCGGGTTGGCGATCGCAGTATGGTTGTTCCAAAGGCACAGAGAACGCTGCTGCCCTTCTCTGGTGAGTTCCTTAGTCGCCTGAGCTACGACACCCACGGGAAGATATGGGATGGTGCTGGTCTTTACGTCCGACACCATACGTCCGACTCACTACTACTCAGACAGATAAACTCATTTTCGCATTTATAATATTTGTATGGATTATGATGGAAAAAGTTTGAAAGGAAATCGTGTAATATCTTCTTATGTAAAGAATAAATATTATGCGAAGTAAATAACATAATCATGTAAGAAGTAAACGGTTACATGATTAACTAATGTTTCTTTAATTTTTGCTTTTAAATGATCTATAGTTACCTATGTATGGGCAGTGAACAGGCCTATAATATGATTGATTGGTTGGCAGAAAATTAGAACCAAATGTACCATATCATCGACTTTTACTGCTTTCCATAAAAATACGGCACGTAAAGCCGTTGGTCCCGGCTGTCATTTGTAGATCTTTGGCAGTCGTTATGGGTAGACGCAAGAAAGTCTGACAACCCGTCTTCCCAACGGGTAACGTGTTACCCTCTGACTGGATTGTGGAAGTCAGATAAGCAGTCGCTCCATGTAAAACACTGATATTCAGCAATCAGCTGCATCCGGTTAGACTAGAAGCCGACACCGATAGTTGGGAAAAGGCTAGATGACATTAAATAAAAACGAACTAAGCCTACAGTGATTTTTATTTTGTATTAGAAGTCTAGCTCAAATCATACAATAGAATAAGACACGGTACCTATCTAATTTTCACTATTTCCAAGAATTTGATCGAAACCGTCTGTCACGCAGCGAATACAAAAGAAAACCTGTGAGTGATCACAATCACAATTAATGAACTGTGAAAACTGCGGAAGACATTCGAAAACCTCTGTAAGAGGAGTCGTGATGACAAAGCATGACAGTTATTGTTTAGATCGTGAATTAAGAAAGTATGGTTACCGAAATTGAGCTTGTTGTGTGATGTAAAACTGTTATTTGAAGTAACAATGACAATTGAACTATTAATATTGCTGAGATGGATAGTGGGCTAAGGCGTAATGATTAACTAGTGTGCAGTGTCTATTGAACTGCTTATTATACGATTAGCCAATGATGGGCCCAAATGGTACGTTAAGATCAGGGGTGTGATTCTGTAAGACCTCATTCTAAACTTCAAATCTGAATCCGCTATGAGTTTCTTGATTGGCAATCTAAAAACTCGGTTGATAATTCGAATTTACACTAGCGCCACCCTTGCGAGCGTGTCAGCGAGTTGAACTAAATTGTCAGGAAGATTTTGACAGATAAACTATGAGATGACGTAAGAAGTGGCATTCTGTAAGGTAATTTCACTTCGCACTCGAACCCGATTCTATTAAGTGTCAAATATATCAAGGTCATTTTGAACCCTATGCGAAGTGAGAGTGAATAGCGATGTGAGATGCGAGTTGTTGTTTGAATTTTACAGAATCGACCTACTGATCTAAAAAATCAGTAATATTTTTTTATCTTAGAATATACAGAAACCTACAGAATTTTCTGCTAGGGACTGATAGGTCTGAATTTATTAATTCACTCCATTTTCATCTCTTTACATTTAGGCCCAAGATTATATGCCTAATCGTTTCCGTCTCCTTTAAGTTAAGTAGGCTGAGTGAGCTGTATGTGAGAACTAACATAGGGCCGACAGTCCGACACATAAGTTCTGTCAATTTTTTTTTGCAGTATTGACATAAATGTCGACTGTTGGAGCGCAAGAAATCAATGGCTTGCATAAATTATTTATTGTACCTAACTATTCAATAAGTTTTTGTTTGCACGGTAATATTGAGATCTGACTAAAAGCACATGGTTGTCACCTTGGTGCCATTTAATTATTATTTACTTGTCGTTTGGGGAACCTGATTGAATTTCAAAATAATGTGGAAATCGGGAGCTTTCCGGTCAATGTCGTGTGGCTAATAAAATCGGTAGAGCAGAATGATTATCATAAGTTTATTTAGTAGGCGTCGTACGACCGGCTGATAATTATCGTAATAAATTAATAAATAACGAGACCCGGAGATCATAAGAATAAGAAATCTAGGTTGGTACGGTCAACTGCTGTAACATTGCCTATACGCCCAACATTGCCCACACTCCAAAAAGCTCAATTATTGCCGCTGAGAAATATTTTTTGCCATATTGATAGCCAACTTGCTTTTAGTAATATCTACCATACACAGCAAAATTATTTCTCAGCGGCAATAATTGAGCTTTTTGGAGTGTAGGCAATGTTGGGCGTGTAGGCAATGTTACAGCAGTTGACGATACTTAGTAGATATTATACAACTCACGACACTGACCGTCGCATTCAGTTTTTCGACCACTGCGCCAACCTTCCTTAGATTATTGTTTGTTTTGTTTTGTTTGAACTTGCTGATCTCCGAAACTAGGATCCCATTTTTAATTCTTTCGCTAACAGAAAATTATGTTATTCCTGAGGCTATATTATTTTAAAAGAAAATTCACGCGGCTAGAAGACACGGGCAGTAGCTAGTAGAAAGGTATTGGTTGACTGGTAGAGAATGCCTAAGGCATTAAAGTCTACCTTTGTACCTTTGTGCATGAAATACCTATAAATAAATAAATTGGTAATTGGACTTACTCAGATAACGACTGATTAAGCTGAATGCAAGAAAAAGACATGCTGCAAATACCTCAATTAATTGTGGTAACAGAAAAAGTATAATGACGGAAAACTTCTGAAAAGTAGACACTAGTCTATTTTTTACTGGAACAGCAATACTAAATATGCTTTATTTGTTGGAGTTTTAGATTCCGTTTTACACCATTCACCTACAGACAGACCCCATCGATCTCTACTAGTAGGTATGTCTATGCAGACCCCCGATCTATTTAAGCTGTCATTCATATTTCCACCTACTTATCTAAAAAAAAGTGTATAAAAACGAAGTGCCAACTTAACTTGACATCAGTCCCTGACAGCCAGTATAACACTTTTTATCACAAAAATGTTTTTAACCGAAGCGAAAGTACGCACGCTTCAGCCTTGACCCAGCGCGAAATAATATGCTTACCGTTACGTTCTTACAAGTAATGTAGATCAATATGAATTGAAGCTTTAGTTGCGATTTGATTAAGCGGATACGTATTCTATATAATCGAAATTCGCACAATTTTTGAATTTTTTTTTTGTTATAGAAAAAGAAAAACGATCTTTTGTAATAAACCTTTTATCTATCTATTAGTGTAATCCCCAAATTAATAGCACGTAGTCATTTTTTTACAGGAAGATTTAGGTGCATATAGGGTACATAAAAAAATAATAATAACGTGGAATGTGATGATAGGATTTTGAACATTAATATTATGCTTTTAGATGTCCTATAGTCTTTGCAATCCACGAAGACGCGCCCCGCTATACCTCCTAATCATTTATAGTATATGTGTGCAAGCTTCCGTCAATGTTTGAGTGTTATCGGTACACACTAATTACCTATGAGTGCACGCGCACACTACAATGAATAGACTAATCAGGACATAACGACACGAAAATCCGAAAATCCCGTAAACCAAAAATTGGTGGGGCGCGTCTTCGTGGATTGCACTATCTATAGTTTGTATCTCTTAATTAATGAGTTAATAGCCCCTGAATAACGACGAAAAACGCACTTTTGATCGGGGTAGCGCGTTAAATCAGATAAGCCAATGGCTTGTTTACTATCCACTGACATTAAAATAAGTAAAGAAACTTAGTAATTCTTAAATTCTGTGGTTTTAAGAGCCCAACTATTTTATTTTTCTTGGAGGTCTTGGCTCGGATTTACCTCGACATGGGCCACAGGTAGTCTTGAGTCCATACTTCTAAGTAAGTGATCTTTAATTTGTAGAGCAATTCAATCAGTGGTGTTTAATCTTCATCCACTATTTTCGAGCGTTGCTTCTGAAAGCTGCTGATGCGCGCATTTCCATCATGGAGGATCCCATATAGCGATTATAAAGTTGAATATTTAGTACCACTCTTCTTTTATTTAAATTTGTAATAGGTAATTGAAACTTGTTAGACTAAAGTTAGTTTTTCAGGCCGCCTCGCTTTCTGAACCGAGGTGAAACCTGAAAAAAACTGAGAGACGGAAACCACTTAAACTCTAAAGACCTAACTATACACAGATATTATTTAAAGAGTAGGTGTCTATATTTTTTACGCAGAAAGTTTGTAGTCAATACAAAAAGTAGGATTCGAAACATCTAAAATGGATTCCAATTACTTATTTCCTAAATGTTTAGATATTGTCATCGACATTACCTACTTTTTTATTTATGTTCCTAAACGGCTGCACGATTGTTCATTATATTGGAAAAAAAACTAAAAATATTTATACTGAAATAAAAAATTCGTCCGAGTTACGATACTCATTTCATTTTATAATATTTTTATTGAAATAAAAATACCTGCAGTTTTGCGACAGAAATCTCAATTCCTTTTAACAATAAAATTTATTATAGAGGTGTAGTTAAAAAAATCCCGCCCCGCGGTGCTATTCTGTTACAATCTCCCTCGGTGAACACATAGTTTAAGTGACATGTCAATCGATTGTAGAGCTTTGTAAATTTCTGAGTTTCAGAATATTTTTAAGAAAAAAACTAAAACAATTTGCCCTAAGTTTTTATTCAGTGACTGGGCAACTAAAGGCATCAGGAAAAGTAGGGAAAGACTTTTTGAGCTGTATGGCCTTAAGCCTTATATTAACACTGACACTTTTAATAAGTATGTTACTATTTATTCTAAAACTTTTAAAAAAGCTTGTAAGGCAGCTAAAGCGTTATACATTAGCAACAAAGTAAAATCGGCTGATGATAGAATTAAAACTGTTTGGAAAATTATTAATAATGAAACAAATAGGAACAAAAGACATAATACTGACTACACTCTGGAGACTTCCAGTGGTCTCATAAGTACTAATATAGAAGTTGCGCAGGAATTTGCAACATTCTTTACCAATGTTCCTATTAAAACTACTGAAACTTTAGATTCCTCGCCGTCACTTGCTTTTAATTTATTAAGTTCGAATGTTCCAGCCTGCCCCACGGAATTTAAATTTAAACATATAAACCCTGCAATCGTTATAAAGACTTTTAAACAACTCAAGATCAAGGCTACTGAAGATTTATGGGGGATGTCTACTAATGTTTGTAAATCGGTTATTGAGACAGTGGCACCCTATTTAGCTTTCATTTTTAATATGTGTGTAGACCAAGGGGTTTTCCCGGATTTAATGAAGTACAGCAAGATTATACCACTTTTTAAATCCGGCGATTGCAAGGACACGAATAATTATAGACCCGTTTCAGTTTTGCCGGTTTTTAGCAAAGTGTTTGAAAAAGTAATGCTTAACCAAATGCTCAGTCATTTTAATTGTAACAACATCTTACATGACCAACAGTATGGTTTCACCAGAGGGCGTTGTACTACTGACGCCGGTGTCACCTTAATTAAGCATATCTTTAAAGCATGGGAGGATTCGCAAGATGCTATTGGCATTTTTTGCGACCTCTCCAAAGCATTTGATTGTGTAAATCACGAAACACTGCTCTTAAAGCTTGAGCATTACGGACTGGGTAAACAAGCGCTTAGCTTAGTAAAATCATATTTAAGTGATAGACTGCAGCAAGTTCAAATAAATGGTGTTAATTCATCAGGCTTAAAAGTAAAAATGGGGGTACCGCAGGGCTCCATATTGGGTCCGTTCCTCTTTTTAGTTTATATAAACGATTTACCTCATTTACTGAAAAATCAACCACAAATGGTGTTATTTGCTGATGATACTTCATTGATTTTTAGAGTAAATAGACGGGCACAGCACCTTGACGACGTAAATGACGCCATGCTTAAGATTCATAATTGGTTTACTGTAAATAATTTAGTATTCAATGAGAAGAAAACTAAATGCATAAGATTCGCTTTGCCGAATGTTAAGAGTAATGAATGTAACGTTGTATTGAATAAGGACATACTTGAATTCGTCGAAAGGACTGTTTTCCTAGGGATTACGCTTGATTCCAAGCTACAGTGGGGTCCTCACTTAACATCTCTTGCAGGGCGGTTAAGTTCAGCCGCTTACGCTGTCAGAAAGATCCGGCATTTGACAGACGTGGATACCGCTAGGCTAGTATATTTTAGCTATTTTCATAGTATCATGTCTTACGGTATTTTGATATGGGGACGGGCTGCAGATATGGATTCTATTTTTATACTGCAAAAGCGGGCTGTCAGAGCAATCTATAATCTCCGCAAACGCGAATCTCTAAGAGAATTGTTTAAACAGATTAACATCATGACGGTACCTTGTCAATATATATATGAAAACATTATGCATGTTCGAAAAAATCTTCATCTTTTTAATAAAATAGGTGACAGACATAATGTTTATACTAGAAATAGGAACAAATTAGATCAGCCAAGCTTCAGATTGTCAAAAGTACATACTTCTTTTATGGGGTACTGTGTAAAATGCTATAATAAAATACCACTTGATATTCTACAATTGAATGAAAAACAATTTAAAACATGTATTAAACGCACACTATGTAGACAAGCATATTATAAGTTAGAAGATTACATCAATGATAAAGATGCTTGGCTGAATGCTGGTCCTGCTCCACAGCCAGTTTAGGGAATTTCCAAATTGGAAGAAAAGGATGTTTCCTACCCCTTTTTCTATTGACATGAGTAACGAGTGTCGTTATTATTATATATAGATATTTTTAAATTATTAACTTATCACACTTCATATGATAAAATAATATACATTGGAAACCTTAGTTTTGTATAATTTAGCAGCATTATTTCAATTTTGTAAATGTGAATACCATGGAGCCATGTATATTAATACCTTTATGTTTGACAAAAATTAACATGGCGGTTGGGAGTATTGTCATGCTCGCTCAAATGTCTCGCTGATGGTGGCGCGTGTGTTGGCTCCCTTCAAAATGGTTGAGCTAAATGGTGCTGATTCACGCGTCATGTTCGTGAACGGGCGCTGTCAGTGGAGATTGGTCAGCTCTTATCTGCCATGGATTAGATGCCACTTTATCTTGCTTCTTTTTTGTGTTTTGTATTGTTAGATTACCTTCATCGTTTTCACATATAGAAGCAACAAGAATGTAACCAAACTTTGTAAAAACTTGATTTAAAAGAGTGTCCGTGGAGTTTCTTGCTCGTTCTTCTCCATAGAGACCTACCTACGTTTTGGAACGAGCAACTAGCTTCAACTCTCTGACTAACTGACCGACTCCTTGACAATTCAAAAGTGCCTGTAAATGGTTTAATTGAAATAAATGCTTTGACTTTGACTTTGACTTTGACCTAGCATCGGTACAGATGACAGCTCCCTTCACCTAGGTGTTCACCGAGGGAGATTGTAACAGAATAGACATACAGGGCAATATTTGTGTGATGAGCACTTGTGTTTGCCTTGTGTCTGGTTGTTATTTATCTATATACGTATCTATTTATGTATTTGTGTATGTACCTATATCAGGTGGCTGACACCCATACTTCAGGGTCTGCCTAGTTTAGGGTCAAATGGCCGTGTGTGAAATGTCCCCACATTAAACAAAAAAAAAGTTACTAATTTAACGGTCATGTAGCTTAAGGCGACGATATACGCCGCGGCGTCCTTGAGCGACCAGAGAATCAAATGCGCTGCGTCCAAAACTCTCACAGTTTAGTCGAAAAAATTAAATAAAAGATTGTATTCTTTAACTTAAAAAAAGGCCTACACTAAAAGATAAACAATAAAATTGTCTGTAAGATAGTAAAAATTTCATTTAAATATTCCTGGTAGATTTTGTGTGATTATCAATGTTTTGTCCGCGTCAGACACAACGATTTAATTAAACTATTTAATATGAACTTAATCAAAAATATTCAGATAGGTAAATGATTAAGAGAATGTTCTAGTTTAACATTTTTTTTTTGCAAATCATTTACTCTACACATTTTTACGTGATTGTCAGTTTAAAATCTGCAAAAGTCGCTTGTAAGCGCCTTAAAAGAAAGCCAGGGATTACCTTAAAAACAGTTTCTTTTATTTCGATACGCATCATCTAGGTACTATTAATTGGCGATACTTTGGTAGGTAGGTACTTTATCCTAAAGGGATCATGTCCGTTACCGATGGAACATTAAAGATCAGTTATTTCATAAACAAATTGACTAACACTTCGTCACGTGATTGACAAATGCCGTGACAAATTATTGCTTAACAATACTATTAATTCGCAGTCGATACACACCTTATCTGATGGAATGAGCAGCTATTTTTTTGAGGTAAAGCTAATTTATAAGTTTGTAAAGATGTCAAACGTGCTCGCAAAAGTATTGAAAATTATTTTAATTTCGCACGTTTCTGAAAGTTAAGGCAAGCGTTGAATTAAGTAGCCCGTTATGGAAATAGATTACTTTTGGAACAAGCCAGCCACACTCAACTCCTGCGCGCGTAGCATGACCACGCTATGTAGTACTGAAGAACAGACATACTGACAGCAAGAATAGACAAGTCAGTACAGTTTGTCTATTCTTCCTGTCATTATGTCTATTCTTCAGTAGACATAACGTGGTCATGCTAAGCGTGCGGCCACAAACAGTGGCGCCCACCACTACAGCGAAGATGAAGATTGTAAAAACATATGATTTAGTTTGAAAAGTAGAAACTGCAGGTAAAATCAAAGTCAAAATCGAATCATTTACTTTAATTAGACCATTAGATCATGCACTTTTGAACGTCATATACCAACAGGTAGTTTCGTAGGTAGGTAAGTATGTAGGTAGAGCTCTAATTCTGGTGGATACCTACTTCCCTTATAAAAATGTTAACAATGTTTTGTATAATATAATTACATACAGGATCGTGATAATAATACGTGAATACGATGATGAAGTGGTTTTCATGCAAAAGCCACTATTTCAGAGTAGGTACCTATACTTATACAAAGTGCCAAGGGGGGGTAGGTAGGGGCAGGTGCCCCCCCCCCCCTTGAGGTACCAAAAGCTTCATGTGCCTTTGACTGTATTTAAAATTCATACTTTTCCTATCCACCAATAATATCAACCTGCCCCCCCCCCTAGGCCATCACCTGGCGAGTCCTGGCAACGCTCTTGCAAAGTACATACTACAACTGAATTAAACTTGTAATAAGTACGTATACCTGCCTAGGTACAATCTACTTGATTGTAACAGGTATCTATATCTACATGGCCCTCCGGCGCCCGGTGCGTCTTCTCCTGGAGGGAGGCCTCCAAGTTCCCTCTCACTCTCTGTCGCCTCTTTTGCGCGACAGCCCACGCACTCTCGCTCTGGACCATCGAAAGAACGATATTCGGGAGCGAGAGGTCACCTACTGCTGCGGAGAGTTCACGGCGCTCCTCTGCTCAAGCAGGGCACTCTGCCAGCGTGTGCTGCGCCGTGTCCTCCAGGCAATCTCCGCAGTGGTAACAACCGGGCGATAGGTATAAGAATAGGTATACGACACAGATACTTTCCGAAACAGCCATGTCCGGTTAGTATCTGCGTCAGCCGGAACGTGAGGGCGCCATGCCGGCGCCCTAAGCAATCCTCCATGACGGGTTTTACCGCCGAAATTACGATGTGCCCTAGCGACTATACAAGGTTGGATACCTAGATGAATACCTACCTGATGAGATGGGTATAGTTAACTAGCCTTCGAATCATTTCCTATTAGTAAACGTTTTTGTGAACTGTAATTTAATTTCATATTGATACTGAATAAGTAAAAAGACTGTTAAAGAAAATAGAAACACTTTATAAAGGTTTGAGCAGGCCATTTAACCAATCGTTTAAAAAACGTTAAAAATAGATTGTTATATCAGAACATCGATAAACTGATGCAACGGATTGACGCATCCATGCATGGCCATAGTTTATGCGGGATTCCTTGTGAATGCATCAATGAAAAATTGAAAATGCAAATGGTTAGATGAGTGAAAATACTAGGAGCAAAGAGGGGGAACGGTAATGCATTGTAAATTTTGAGCAGCACTCCTTTGAGCAACGGACCATTTTTTTTAATTAGTATTTCTTATTTATTTATTTCATAAACAATTTACATTGTGTTTGAAAAGTTTTAGGATTGAACACAATAATAAAATATAATTAAGTTTCATCATTCACAAAAAAAAATAAAAAAAATAATGGCTATTTTAAACAATGTCAAGTTATTAAATTAAACAGTAAACAATTGTCATAAATACATTCAACATCATGTCTGGATAGAATAAATAAAATTAAATTAAAACAATGTCTACAAATCGTCAATGGAATAAAGACACTTATTTAGCAGGAATGCCCGAAGATTTGTTTTAAATGCAGATGTGTAAATCACATCTTTTAAGTGTAGCGGTAATTTATTGTAAATTTGCACTGCTTGATATAGTGGGCTATGCTTCACAATATTAAAGTGGGGACTTATCTTATTTCTTAAATCCTTTCTGCGTGTTTTTCTCTAACTAAGCGTTCCTCATCTGTTTCGTATTCACGCAGATATTTTTTAAGATTAATGAGTAGTACTAAAACGTAGAGACTGGGTACTGTAAGGATATTTAAGTCGATAAAATGTGGACGACAGCTCTCTCGTTGTGAAATAGGGACGATGGTGCGTATAGCCCTTTTCTGGAGGACGAAAGCTCTTTGACGAAAGCTCTTTCTGAATACTTATCAAACAGACTGGAAAATTAAATTAAAAAATAAGTATTTTATGGTTAGCGTTACGTATTCCCCCTTCGCACCAACCCCTTGATCTTGGAAAGCGTTTTGATTTTTCCTTTTGTGGTTCGAAATCCTAGAATCACATAATGGATGTTTTTCAGACACCCACCAATGGACTATTTATAATGTCAAGAAATACTTAAATTACCTATCTGTAGGTTGAAGGTAAGCAAGTAAGCACGACAGAGCAAAATGAGGCCCTATCCTGGCTACCTCATAATGCATGGCTTCCTGTAGTCAAGCATCTTCAAAAGTAATATCATAAAAAGGTAAAATTCTATCTTTGTAACGGTAAGAGGTAGGAAATCTCTGGAAGCATGCTCCGTTCAGGATCAGGATCCGTTTACAAACATCGAATCCTGCGCTAACTGTTCCATCTTTACTTTCAATGAAAGCTAAGTGACCTAGCACAGGTCTGTTTTGCTTCCAACAATTAAATTTCTCTAACAAACAATCAATAACCTTGACCAAAGCCAACTAGTCTACATCCAAATAAAGCAAATAAGGCCTTTGGGGGCACGGTCATGCCACCGTTAAGTTCCACATTAAATATTACACTATTATTCATCGTAATGCGCACGCGACGTTACAAATCGCTGTTCCAATGGCCCCTGCACCTGCAACAACTAAAACTGTTATAACTAAAATAAGAAAACGACGCCATCTGCAATATTTTGTGCAATTCTCGGTAACAAGTGATCGCGTTTGTTAATCTAGAATCTAGATAATATTTTTGAAGCTGTATTCTTGTTATGGGTGAAATAGATTAGCCTTTCTCTTTGACTGGCGTAAGAGCGTGAAGGAAAAATTTCATAAAACATTTACTTTAAAAAACTAATCAAAAACGGATAAAAAACCCTGTCATAAAGTATCTACTTACTAATATTTTTATTGAAACGCTCGTAATCTTTGATAGTTTCTAAAGTTTGTGACTTTCAGTTTGTTTGTGATTTTATTTTGAATAGTTTTTTTATTTTTTTAATTAGGTCATCCCAGGATAATCTTCATGAAATTTGTTAAATATATAAAAAAATGATCTACAATCGCGTAACAAACAGAAAAAAAAGACAGGAATTGAGAAACTTCTCCTTTTTTTGAAGTCGGTTGAACAATACCTACCTACTATGGTTTGCAAATAAAATATTGATATCATTTATCTCTATTACAGGGGTAGATACTCACATAATTTTTATTAATACCTACATACTAATAGAAGGATACCTAATATCATACAAAAAAGACAACCGCCTTCAAAAACTGAAAAGTGAAAAATAACTAAAAATAAAAAAATAAAGCACAGAACACAAATGCCTTTAGTTTCGGAAGTCGGTGGCTTTGTTCTGTTTCTTGTTTTGTATTGCCACCGACTTCCGGAAATAGAATAAAGTCATGTACCTATGTTCTGTGCTAAAGTTATTTTTCACTTTTCAGATTTTGAAGGCGGTTGTCTATTTTGTAAAAAAAGCTTTTTATTTCTCACTTTTCAGTATTTCTGTCTCATTCAAATCCATAAAGAAACGGCAACACAGATAAAACAGAGATTGAAAGAAAGTACTCCAAAGATTGAAGAAACTAAAACGTCTATAGATGTAAATTTTTTGGATATTCGTTGACTTTTTCAAAAAGTGCTGAAAAATGGATTCAGCCTCTAAGGTACATATCCATCAGAATTTCGAAAATCAATGTACAGTACGCAAAAGAGATAATCCTATCCATGTCGTCGGGAATAGTTGAAGATTTCTTAGAAACCAATGGGGGCTTTCAAATGAAATTTTATTAAATCATTGAACTGTTTATTCTCTATAATTTTTTTTTAATTTTATTCATAAAAACCTATCGGTTTCTATGTAAACTTCAACTGTTTCCGGCCACATGGATACTTATCTCCTTTGGTGACCGTACATTTGCCGGAGAAATCTCGTAACAAATATACAAAAAAAAAACACAAGTCGAATCGAGAACCTCCTTGTTTTTGAAGTCGGTTGGAAAACCAGCAAACATCCTAAAACAATCATGGCGCCGACTGCGCAGGGGGACCCTGACCAAAGAGTACTATAAGTATACGGGTACCTGACCCTGACGAACGGAAAGGTGCCCCACACCACACCCCAAACATTCCTCTAATGTCATAGTATTGTCGCTTTTCGCACATGTTTAGGGTGTTTTCCGACTAATACACCACTAATTATATATTATGTGAATTTCACTTCTCCACTCTCTAATCTTCTATCTATATCTATATAATAAAAATGAATCGTTGTTCGTTACTCTCGTTAAACTCGAGAACGGCTGGGCCGATTTCGCATATTTTGATCTTGAAATATTTGTGGAAGTGCAGGGAGGTTTAAACGGTAAAAAAAATTTAAAATCAATTGACAGGACAACGTCTGTCGGGTCAGCTAGTGTTAAAATAAAAAAGATTATTGGTAGTTACAAAATCTAACTTTATTTATTAAAAAAAAAACACAAAAATTCTTGGTCTAACACAACACAGTTACAGTATAAAATGAAATAAAAACTTGTAACTAACATAATTATTCAGATACAAATTATCTTGTCTTCTTAACAATAACAGGCATACACAACGGGTTAACATTTGTATAGGTACATATGAAGTTTTGTACATAAAAACATAGTTATATATTTTGTGCCTTATGTAAACCAGTTGCTTGTTTCATAATCTGACTTATTTTCTATTCAGTAAAATTACGATACCATGAAATGCACCTTCGAAACCAAATGCAGAGTAAATTAAAAAAAAAGTACGAGTGTGCTTTAGACCACACGACTGAAGTAAAACTTCTATAGCTCCATCTATAAGTATGTATGTATCCGTTTGCAACTGGCTTTGAGAGAAAGAAATTCTCTCTCTCTCTTGCACCTACAGTAATATACAAAACGTAACTCCCTCTCTTTCTATCTTCACTAACTTATATCTCCCCCTCAACTTCCGTTCGCCTCGCCCGATCAGACTTTTCCTAACGCATTCGTCACGCATTTACCAGCTTACTCCCCAAGTTAAGCGTGCGTAAAGAAGTTTTACTTCAAAAATCAGTAAAAAAAGAAATTAACTCTAAAATAAAAATCCACGACACAAATTATTATTTTTGCATTGTATAAAAATGTTGTTTTTAGTGCGAAACTACTCAGCATTACCCGGTTTAAGGCGCGTCCCTGTGCTAAACGCAGCGCTAGACGTTTTTTGTTTAGTTTTTCGAACCTAACTACTCTATATCCAAAAGAAATGTCAACAAATCTCCAAAATGGTAGATCTGATTTTTGTTACCTAGTATTTAACTAATCTCCTCACAACGAAACCACACAAATGAGAAATAATTATTGAAAACATGCATCTCCTCAGCAAGTAGGTAACCATTAGTTCCTTTTTGTTACTAACACATGGATAGGCAATTTATGAATGAACATTTTGGTAGATTTTTTTTTACAAAATCCCAAAATGTGATTTTATAAAGATTTAATTCTAAAATCTGAGCGTATTTGCTACTGTATCTCTTGCGCGGCGAAGAGGGAACGAATGCTCAAGGTTATTTGCTCAGGGTACCGCCTTAACCTTTTCACCGGCACGTCAAAAAAGCAATAACGTGCCCTCGGCCTAACTTACATACTCTATAGAATTACTTAAAGAAGTCTGTCATGTAGTCGTGACCGTGACGTGCTGGACAAATTTTGGTTTGTCATCTATACATGACTGTAGCAGTTAACAAAAATTAATGTGATTAATTGACAATAGTAGATGACACCACCAATCAATTGACATACTTTTTATGAGCTGTCAAAATGCGATTCGCCCATAGATTTTGTATGACAATTTATACATATGACGTCACTTGTAAGTAGTAATTTGGCAACTAAATTGACAAACTATTTAATGATTTCAAAGCAACCAAAAAATCTAGTTTTACAGTAAATTGATAAAGTGGTTTTTTTAGAGCAGATCTGTCTGGGAATTATTTACCCAATAATCCACAACCACAGCTTCGGCACATTTGACAACAAGCTGAAACAGTAACCACCTAGCTGTCTGGCTTCGACCTTAGCGTTTTTCTATTAGAGTTTAAATTCAAATGCAAACCATCACCTGACTAGACTCGTTTTAGGCACTTTATGACCAATTGTATCATTTATTGAATACCAATTGCACTTCTTATAACTTATTATTTTAAGTAACTTACCGCTTGGCTTCACTGACCCTTGGTTACCGAAAGCCTATTGAATGTAATTTGTTGCAAACCTTCTAACTTCATTTCCAGTTATTATAAAATAGTAATAGTATAGTTATTTATAAAAGATTTTTGACAGTGTGTTAGGTAATTTGAGTGCTAATCAGGCTTTCAAAAAACGGACTTTAAAGGCGGCCAACTCGTCAAAATTCTCACACAAACGCTCGTACGGTCAGCAACGAAAGTCGATTATCGCTTCAGATTTTTAAATCATAATTCTTGAGCAGAAGGAAATACGGACAGGATAGAAAATCAAGATATAATAAACTCTTGACTATGACCCGAAATACTATAAAGTATTACTTACATCGTATTTGTTTTTGTGCCTTTTTAGAGGATATGAAAATGTAATAGTGTTAATCTATTTTTGTTGCTGACTGTACCTACGTGATTATGGCGTTATAACTAATGTTACTGCAGATATTTCGAACACACGGGTATCTTGCGATTTATATCAAAACTGGCGACCCGACCCGGCTTCGCATGGGCCTATAGCCTTCCACGGTAAATGGACTATCCAACACAAAAAGTTTTTTTCAATTTGAACTAGTAGATACTGAGATTAGCGCGTTCAACCAAACAAACAAACAAACTCTTCAGCTTTATAATATTCGTATAGATTAAACTTATTTTACTTATTTGAGTAATAAAATCAGTAAAGACATTTGAAAATCAGTTTTTTTTACAATAATTTTACCTGAACTTTGGCCGTACATACCTACTCGTACATTAAAAAAGTAAAGAAAACATTATCATAGAACCCTTGCACATGTAATGGGGACCCTAAATTACAAATATTTTTAGCAAAAACTTATAAGGCTTTTTCAAAAACACGTATTTCCTGGAACAAGTTTAGTGAAATTTCCGAGCGCCAATTTTCGTGTGATATTATTGCGTTCTCACTCACTAGTTTGTTTTCGAGCATTGCGTTGGATGAAACAAAAAAATGTAAATCATGCTCGCGTTGACGATTGACCGGGCCGGGAAGGGCGCTCTTTACTGAAGATTTTAATACTTATTACATAAAACGTGTTCGTAAATCATAATAACCTCTTTATAATGAAGTACAACATTCACGTCTAGACAAGATGAAAACGATATAATTAACAATTAGAAAGAAAATACGAGCCCAACCTAATAATACTTACGTCTTGTATCATACACATTTTGATGTATCCTACGAATGTTAATTAACGGCAGTACTTTCTTCACAGAAGTCAATGCGACTTGGTTTCCATAAAATTGTTTCTAAACGTTTATATTTTCAAGTATGTAAAATAAGTAGGTAAGGAAATTAAGTTCTTATGGTCAAAACTATTGTACTGGCTCTATCAATACTTAGCTGTTCCAAATGTTGGGTTTGCTCAATTTGGGGATACTAGCCCTGCCCAGAATCCATTCTTAATTTCAATATCAGGCCTGTATTGAATTATTGATACTAAATTTAAAATTCCAGTAATATTCAGGCAGAAACCACTGAGTCTAATGGTTATGGAAATACTAATTTACCAGACTTGTAAAAATGATAAGCAGTGTAAGTTATGTATTAATTTATTGAAACCATACATGTAATGTAGTCACATACACTGCAGCTTTGATACTAATCGTAATACTGGCAATTTTATTGATCAAAATCTTAACAACGCATAGTACAACCAAATGTGTATGACACAACATCAAAATATGCTCCAAAACGTATTGATTGTCTAAAACAACGTAGAAAAGTCCAAAACACTAACATTTTATATACACGTGATGAGTTTATGCGTCGCTTATGATCGGTTTTACTTCATTTAAGTGTGAAACTTCTTCATTTGACAACTCTACAATTGAAACATTCGCTTCCTCATTTCCATTTACATTTGTTACGTCCTTGACTTCATTTAAAAACTTAGAAATAACTTCGTTTACATCATCTATGTCTGTTTCTATGATGTCGTCTACTTCAATTGGAACTTCAGTATCTTTGCTTAAAGTTTCTTCAACAGGTGAAGTGGATAGACTTTCATTTGAAGTGGATTCTTTGACTTCTACTTTAGGTTCAATTTCATTAATTTCTACCTTCTCAGAGTTCTCTTGCGATGTCTCTTCTGAAATTTCGTCGTTTACGACTTCTAAGTCACAAAGGTTGATGTTTGCATTATTGATTGCCTGCAATAGGTTTTCTAGTGTTTTTTCATCAACTTTCTCAGTTTCATTTTGCGTCGTATCCTCACTAGTACTTGGTTGAATCTCTTCTATAACATCTTTTGTGTCATCGCTTTCAGATTCTTTTGGTATTGCGACTTTTTCGGCTTCTGCCTTTGCTTTTTCGGCCTTACTCTTCTTAGATTTAGATTTCTTCTTCTCCGTTTTCTCTGGTTTCTCGGGTGCGGGCGACTCTTCTTTCTGCTTGTTAGTGAGTGTGTTTAGTTGACTCTGTAGGTGTGCGAGACTCTGACGCAGTTGGGCACAGTTTGCAGCCATTGCGTCGACCTGGACGATAAAAATGTTTGTTGTTAGAATTGAAAATGATACACAGTTTAATCACCGACATTTAAAAGTACGAAAGTAGCGTTCCAATTTTGTTTTTATTTTGTAGCAGTCAATAATAATATGTGGGGACATTTCACACAGGCAGACACTGTACTATGGGTGGGTGTCAGACAGCTGATATACATACACAAATACATAAATAGATATGTAAATAGATAAACACCAACCAGACACAATGCAGTTAAAGCTGCATATATTTAAACTTATAACAACTACAATGATAAGAGAGTTATGCGACACGGATCATAATGAACGCGGAAAAATAGAGAATGTGCTCGATTTGACAACTTTTTCACATCTTTCCTTTGGAACAAGTGCCACTGTATTCACAAGCATGTTTGTCGCACTGTACCTTTTTTTTTATATTGTTATAGGCTTGCGTTTGACCGCAACTCACCTGATCTTAAGTGATGATGCGGCCTAAGGTGGAGCACGCTTGCCTAGAATAAACCGGTTCACTCGTGCCTTGAAGATACCCAGATTATATTACCTTGGCGTTGGAGGCGGGTTGCTGTGCGACAGGTGTGGGCGCAGGCGCGGGGGGCGCGGGGGGCGCGGGCGGGGCGGCGGGGACCGGGGGGCGCTCGATGTTGTTGTCCTTCAGCGTGTTCAGTAGTACTGTACGCTCCGCCTGTACATAAGTTAATCATTTATTAGCATCTTAACACAAGACAAGATTGACTAAGGGCGGGTTGCTTCAACTATTCTTTCTGACGGATAACAGTAAAAAATGGCGCTAACTATCGTCAAACCAAAATGTTGTTTCACAAAATGGTGGCCCTAACGAAAGTTACTATTGCCATAGCCAATGCTTCATCCTCCAGCAGTCAACGTAATTTTGTTTTGTCAAACAGCTACGTCACACATCAAAATAATAAGGACTCTCTTTTTGAATAACTTTGACTGACGGATTTTTATATCATGAAACAACCCGTTACATTTAACGAACTTTAAACATCTCACGTCATAGTAACTTTAAACCGTGCGTATGTAACGTTAACCAACTGTTTGAAACAATCCGCCCTAACAAATAACATAATTACAGTGTCGGGGTATGTAACGAGGTGTAGGTGCTGTTGAGGAGAAACAAAAGTTTATGTAGAACACTATTTACAGGCTTGCCTGATTATCAATCTACCACAGCGAGTATTAGTAAACACAACATACGATAAGTTTCCTATTACAAAGGGTCACCAAAGTTTACCCACTTAAACCCTAAGTGTCAATAGAAATACAATAAAAACATATCCAACTTAATAATACTTAAATACTAAATAGGCCCCATATGTAAACCCTGTGGGACACCAATAGTGATTTAATGGCGGGATGTCTTGAAATCTATTGATAATACATAATACTCTCTAATCGATTCAGTAATATTAAATCCCGCCTCAAAGAAAACAGGAGGCACCATGTATCAAGATCTTTTATTAGATTAGTTTTCGGACGACCTTATCAAACGCCTGAAGGCAGTTCAGTAAGCTCATTCGTGTTAAGGCTATTTTACCTGGTATTGGCTTGACGTACACAGATTTGGACATTCATTGTCGAGGAGGTTCTCAATTCATCGGAATCCTTTTTATTTTTATTTTTTTTATGTATGTTCACCGATTATTTGAAAACGCCTAGACCGATTTAGAAAATTCTTTTTTTGTTTAAAAGGGTAGTCTTCACAGGTGATCCCATATAAATGTCATCGAAATTGATTCAGCTGTTTTGGACAAAACCGACAAAGAAAAAAAAGTTAGGTACATAGATGATGTTGTAAGTTTCTCCAATCTTGTACTTTCAATCTCTGTTTTGACTGTGTTGCCGTTTCTTAAGAGCGCCCAACCCGTCATATTTTCCATACAAACGCTCGTACGCGATAACGGCGTTATAACCAATTATTTTCCAAATATTTTTAACACACAGGTATCTTGTGGTTTAAATCTAGGTTTGTATGAAGACAAACATATACTTTTTAGAGAAACAAATTCAGTAAACACGTCCGAAAATCAGTTTTTTTGCACAATTTTATCTGAACTTTGGCCGGCCATAATGCACTCACACATTGAAAAAGTAAAAAAACAGCGCGTGATTGAATGTTTTTTTTCTTTCAACCAACGCAAAGCTCGAAAACAAACGAGTGAGTGAGAACGCGATAACATCACAGGAAAATTGGCACGCGGAAATTTCACAAAACTTGTTCCAGGACATACGTGTTTTTGAAGAAGCCTTACAAGGTTTTTGGTAAAAATGTTTGTAATTTAGAATCTGTGAAACATGTGCAAGGTTTCTATGAAGCTGTCTTTTTTACTTTTTCAATGTATGAATGCATTATGAACGGCCAAAATTCAAATAAAAAACTGCAAAAAAGCTGATTTTCAGACGTGGTTACTGAATTTCTCAAAAAAGTTTATTTTTGGCTTCATACAAGCCCAGATTTAGACCACAAGATACCTGTGTGTTAAAAATATTTGGAGAATAATTTGTTATAACGTCGTAATCACGTACGAGCGTTTGTATGGGAAATATGACGGGATGGGTGCTCTTAACGTCGCATCACGTACCTGCAGCGTGCGACACAGGCCCTGCATGTGGTGCAGCTGCCTGCTTGCGGCGGCTGCTCGCTCCTCGCTCGCCTGTCGGTCGCCGCACATATCCAGTAAAGCAGTCTGGGAAGTCTCCCAACGGGTCTTCCATGATAAGGACTCCTTTTCTAACTTCTTTATCTTCTTCGACATCTGGGGAGGAATAATTCGTGTATCAAAACTTAAGAATCATCTTTTATATATTTACGACTTACTAAATGGTAACGATATAAACCTTACTACTCAGAGGAGAAAATAAAGCTGGTTTACATCTGTACTACGTCACACACAAAGGTCCTATTGAAAACCAGCGTCAGGCACGAGTGGTCTGGCAGTTATACTGAACTGGGCCTGTTCAGCCGTGAGGCACACAAATAATGTTTTTTATTTATTTCTGTCTTTATATTGAAAAACGTTATTATTATTAATTTTGTTTGCACATGGTCTGTGTCAAATAAACATTATTTCTTTCTTTCTAAGAACTTCATGAATAAAGTTGTTTAAGTTGTTTGTGCTTAGCATGAGAGAGAACGCAGGGTATTGTTAACCAGATCTAATATGCTAGCCCATAGACTTGCACTCTGTACTGCACAGGTGAAAATAACCTTATTTAAGGTGTTTTTCGGTTTGGCATCTCGCATGTCAACTTACGAGGTTGTCGGTTGCATAATCGGACTTTCCAGTGGTGCCTTAAAAAATATTATTTTTAGGGCCGCCAAGCCAGGGCTAAAAACTAAGAAACTAAGCGACTACACGCTAAGGGCACCCCCTGTGGGGTACGAGCCTCGGCTTAGGGCGTCGCTGGGAGAGGACAGCAAAGGGACAGGCTGAATCGGATTTCTTTATTTAAGGTGTACTGTCAGTCCTTTTATACATGCAGCCTATGGGTGAAGCATATGCAGAAGACTTATAATGCCCTGCGTGTCCAATACAATAACGCGTTCAGGATTTTGGTGGGGTTGCCACGATTTTGTAGCGCAACATCAAGTATGTTTGCAGACGCACGAGTGGATGGCTTTACAGCAATACATCGCTAACGAATAGCGTCCCTGATGCGCTTCTTGCAACCCTTGTGGAGAGAATGGACACTGACAGTTCCTTCATGGAGTACTGGACAAGACATGTCAAGCGTTCCTGATCTAGTGTGTCCATTATTGTATGTATTATAAATGTTATTTATTAATTAATTAACCCATCATCATCATTTCAGCCGAAAGGCATCCACTGCTGGACATAGGCCTCCCCCAAAAGTGGGGTTTATGCCATAATCGCCACGCTTGGAAGCGGGTTGGCGATCGCAGTATGGATGTTACAAAGGCACAGAGAACGCTGCTGCCCATTGTCTGGTAAGTCCCTTAGTAGCCTCTTACGACACCCACGGGAAGATATGGGATGGTGCTATTCTTTACGCCCGACACCATACGGAATATTAACCCAAGCATGGATAATTTATATATTTTATGTAATTTATCCACACTTTAATATTATAAATGCGAAAGTAACTCTGTCTGTTACGCTTTCACGACGAAACGGCTGAACCGATGTTGATAAAATTTGGTATAAAGATAGCTTAAACCCTGGAGAAGAATATAGGCTACTTTTAAATGGGCAACTTCGACTGCATCCGAAATAATCGACATTCACGCGGACGAAGTCGTAGGCAAAAGGTAGTCTGAATTAAATAATTTTGATTTTTAATTAGCAAGTGGAGTTCAGGAGTGTTCTTACCTTCTCCATTTGCTCCTTGAAGCCGCCGAACATCTGGTTGCTCTTGACTAACGCGTTCTGGAACTCGTCATATTTGTCCGTATACACCGCCAGTTGACCGCGAAGACCTGGGAAATAAACGTTATATTTATCAACTTGTTTTGTTTTATTAGAAAAGACCTAGAAAAAATATTTGGTCTCTGTCACCCATATATACGTAAGACAGTCTCTTTCTAAACTTAAAGTGCTATATTAACGGCATGTTTATTTTATACTTTGTTCATGTTTAAAACACTTAGGTCCTTCGTCCACGCGTCGACTCGACTAGGAGGAAATTTTACCACTTTGATGTTTCCAACAAAAAGAAGAAGAGCATGTTGGATTCATCTCTACATTAAAAACAATTTAAATTGTCGAGCATTTGTGGCTGCAAAGAGCTTAAAAGAAAATTAAAAAAAAAAATTGTTATTGTACAGACTCCAACGCCAAAGAAAACGTATTCATCTTAGATGCAATTAATATAATATATAATAATATAATTATTTATTTATTAAAATTACGTTTACAAATGTGTACATTTAGTCAACAAAAAGAATAATTCCCATACAAATAGAGTGCCTTAAAATAAAGTAAAACTAAAATATTTATATAACTGGTGCAAGTAATGGTGGTTCGGAAACAACAATGTTAGGTAGCGACCCGCCCGATCTAGGTTAATTCAAACCTGTGTTTCAGGCCATCACTTTGTACATAATTTAATTGGGCAGTGAAGTTTAATTGTCACAGTATCAGACACGTAGCATCCAGATCGCATCGAAACTATATGGCGGAAACTTCATACTCGAATGTTGAGCATGTCGACGTGTGGACGAAGGGCCTAAGTGTTAGATATTAAAGTTTTGTTTTCTTTCTTATTTCATATTGACTATACAACTAATTGTATACTCACTAGTCTCAGTTCCCTGGAGCTCCATGATCTTGGCCCTATACTGCGCCAGCGTGACCTTAACCTGTTCCATCTCAGCCAGAAGTCGTTCCTTATCAGCCTGGTGCTCCAAACTCGCCTTCTGCATCTTCGCGTCTGACAGTTGAGATTCTAATGCCATCTGCTTCGCCATTTTGTCTACCTGGTATTGTGAGAAAGGTATTTTTAGTATATTATTAAATTGTGTAATTTGGTCAAGAATTAGTGATTTAATTTCTTCTCTTTACCAACTAATGATAATTAGAAGCTTGTGCAATTCGCAGACGAAAAACCTAGTATTGTTTTCGCCTAGTGCGTGTGTGTTTTATATGAAACAATTGCAAAAACGAATTATGGTGTGATACTGTGGCAAAAAGCTACATAGAATTTTCACTCGCAGTGGCGATACTGTTTTGTGTTGACACTTCTGTTGACACACACTCAATTATTTTTGGTCCACAGTACGAAAAGACACAATAGGGAACATTACGCGAAACTCGGCGCAGAGGGCGCCACTAGCACATTCCGTAAACCATAACCTCGTATTCTTGTTATACTACGTTATTAATTGTAATAACTAGGTATTTAGTGAAAATATATCAAAACTATAATTAATCTTACTTACCTAACTGTACTTTAACTATATTATGGCATCCTACGGCCATTTGAAAGTGAATTCTAGGTTATGCTCAGAATAAAATCGTAGTTGGTTGTCTTACATGATAAAAGTGAACGTTATTCTTGTAAATATCTCACCTGGATACATAACCTGAACATATTTTAGAGCGATTTTTAGCTGCTTCCCAAAGTTTTCGATCATTTTCTTCTTTTGGAAATGAATTATTCCCTTCATTTCTACATCTAAATACACAGCACTGATGCATTATTGTATAATATAATACACTTCCCAATTTTGAACTCAATTAAAGGCAGAATTTCACTCTTTGAACGACTCGTCGAAAAACTGTTTACGGATTATGCTAGTGCTCCACTCTGGTGCCAGAACATTGCAGTAATATCCCCTATGTCGAGGAACTCGTGGTTAAGTTAAAGCCGTACAGATTGATAGGCCAAAGGTTAAGCTACGCTAGCCGCGGTTGGTCTGTGGATGGGTGACCATCCCTTTCATACCGAGTTCACTCCGTGCCTCGGAAAGCACGTAAAGCCGTTGGTCCCGGCTGTCATTTGTAGATCTTTGGCAGTCGTTATGGGTAGTCAGAAGCCAGAAAGTCTGACAACCAGTCTTACCAAGGAGTACCGTGTTACCCAGTAGCTGGGTTGTGGAGGTCCGATAGGCAGTCGCTCCATGTAAAACACTGGTATTCAGCTGCATCCGGTTAGACTGGAAGCCGACCCCAATATAGTTGGGAAAAGGCTAGGCAAATGATGAGTACGAAAAGACACAATTGTAATCAAACAGAGAATTGAATACATGTGCAGAGTACATGTTGGCATACAAAATCTATTAGCTTATCTAAAAACTAGCAACCCGACCCGGCTTCGCCTGGGCCTATAGCCTTCCTCGATAAATGGACTATCCAACACAAAAATAATTTTTCCAATTCGAACCAGTAGATCCTGAGATTAGCGCGTTCAACCAAACAAACAAACAAACAAACTCTTCAGCTTTTTAATATTAGTATAGATAATATAGATATGTCAATAGGGTATTACACCCATTTTTGAAAAGTGTCTCAATGAAATTCTGTAGTGCTAATATGCCACCAAAAAAAAAACACAAAATTTTTATTCAATCGATTAGTGCCATAAAAATGCATCTAAATTTTAAATTTTCAAATTCCGCGCGTAGTTTGACGAAAACGCCTCTTACTGGACGCCATATTGCTCAGCGTAAATGACGTCAGTTCGTTTTGTATCAAATGCGCTCTAAATATGATAATAGGGTATTTTACTCTATACGAGAAAAAATCTATAAATATGTTATTGAGACAGTTTAGGCATAAAGCAGTCGGAATATGTAAGTTTTAGTTCATAAAATAACAAAACAATTTTTTAAATTCAATTTAAAGTTTTCAGTATTTTTTATCTGTTATAAAACACCGTGAAATAGTAGCGGCCATGTTATTACGCCGTACGGCTGTGTAAACAAAAAAATGTCAACTGTCAGTCAACCGATTGGCGTAATATAGGCTTTGTATATTCATTATTTTCGTAACCAACGTAATTTTTTAATTATTACACCTATTACAAAATATGCTTTTAATAATTTTTAAATGATATACAATTATCATATTTAATATGAGCTCATTTGATACAAAACGAACTGACGTCATTTACGCTGAGCAATATGGCGTCCAGTAAGAGGCGTTTTCGTCAAACTAAGCGCGAAATTTGAAAATTTAAAATTTAGATGCATTTTTATGGCACTTATCGATTGAATAAACATTTTGTGTTTTTTTTGGTGGCATATTAGCACTACAGAATTTCATTGAGACACTTTTCAAAAATTGGTGTAATACCCTATTGTATATATAATTTAAAAATAATTGAAAGCATATTTTGTAATAGATGTAATTATGAAAAAATTACGTTAGTTACGAAAATAATAAAAGTACAAAGCCAATCGGTTGACTGATAGTTGTCAATTTTATGTTTACACAGCCCTACAGCGTAATAACATGGCCGCTACTATTTCATGGTGTTTTATAACAGATTAAAAATACTGAAAACTTTGAATTGAATTTAAAAATTGGTTTTGTTATTTTATGAACTAAAACTTACATTTTCCGACTGCTTTATGCCTAAACTGTCTCAATAACATATTTATAGATGTTTTCTCATAAAGAGTAAAATACCCTATTGATAGTGGTGTCAAGTACCAAATTTATCCGGCTGAGACACTTACCTGTTGTTCTCTCAACTGGTACTGCTGCACCACAGACTTGAACTTCTCACTCATGCTGATATTATCATCTCGGAGCTTGGCATTCTTCTCGTTGTTCTGTTGCAGCATGGCCGTGATCTCTGTTAGAGTGTTCTGGAACTTGGCCTGTGTTTCCTTGCGACGTTCCTCTTCTTCGCGGATCTTTAAGAGAGACTCTTCCTGTGAAGAATTTGTTTAATTAATTATAAGGAATTTGATTTTGTTCCACAAATTCAAGGTTGCATTGCGTGTTATGGAGAGAGTGATGCTTGGGGTTTCTCTGGTGTATAGAATTCACAATGACGTCATTCACCAGAGACCCGACACCGACATTATGCGTCGAATCAGCACGCTGAAGCGGAAGTGGGCCCGCAACGTCCGCAGACTGACAGACGGTAGATGGAGCAGACACGCTTTAGAGTGGAGACACATTTGGGCAAAAAAACAAAAAGTTTGGAACCGATAATTTGAAGAATGTGGCTGACCACAGATGCATGCAGGCAGCCCAAGACCGGGTTGGTTGGCGAGGAGGCCTACGTTCAGCAGTGGATAGCAAGAAGCTGATATGATGAGATTTTGTTTGCGACTTGAATTGCATGAATGTTGATTATCGCAGATGCAGATGAAGTCGGGGTTTATTTATTTATAATTTTTAAATCAGAACATAAATTCCATAAAAAATTGTTAGTAAAGCTTAAAACTATGTTAGTACCTTATAACTACTTGTCCCACTTATCCTACATTAAAAAGGGCACCACCAGAGCTATTTGGTAGGCCGTTGGTGCTGCCCCATACACGACGCATCAGGGAGGCCACCCTCTTGAGCACTATTGCCCTAAAGCAGTCGGAGTTGGCCTCCGCAAACACCCCCGATGCACTACAGTACCGCGGCAACCCCATCAGCATCCTAAACCCAGATTCCCAAACTGTTGTAAAAAATATTTTTTATCAATTTAGTGGTTTTGCCATGATGAGGCAGCAGATAGATAAAGCTAATTAATTTTTTATTTTTTTTAATAAGTAAAATTAACTGCGAGAGCCCTGGCACCCAAAACACAAGTTAAATCTTACCTTGGGTGTAAGTGTTCATTTAAAATAGCTTATTTATAATAAGTGCATTTATTTGTTTATAAACAAATTTGTTTGTTTGTTTGTAACTTTTTGTAATTTTATATGGAAATAAAAATTCTAATTCTAATTTCGCTGGATAGAGATTGACTAAGAGACTTCTTATTTAGAACCATTATGCTGAAATTAATACTTATAAATAATATTAAAAAATGTATCAACATAATAGTAGGTAAGTATACAAGTGAAGGAATTTCGCAATATTTTCATGTTTGTAATTTTGGCAAAACTCTTAAATAATATATTTTGTTAAAAATGCTTCAATTTGGCTCATTGTGTTCTTATAAAATTATAAACATCAAATAAATTTTATAGAAAAAATATTTTGTTCAAAAATTGTGAAACAATGATAAATGAATATTAATATTTGTAAGCAACTTATTTGTATTAACTTATATGCTATATTTTGACCAAATAATATAAAACACTTATAAGATCTGTAAACCTACCATACTTGATGCAAATATGATTATTATTTTGATTATTTATTCATTTACTAGCTATTTACAGTGACTTTGTTCACATGAATTTACTTATTGAACCCTATTTTATTATAATAAATTATAGCCTATAATCTTCCTAGATAATTCATCTTTCTATCTGTAAAAAACCACATAAAAGTTGGTACAGTACTTTCTAAGTTTAGATCAAACAAACAGAAATTCAGTGTGGCAGTAGACTTTAATTTAGAATAAGTAGTAATTTATTTAACATATTATTTTTTAATAAACAAAACATGTGTTTATGCAGGTGGTGATCATCATTTGACTAATAACAAAACTATGTACAATGTTGCATAAAACCCCGGCCAGATTGTTGTAAACAAGCTCTCCACCGGCGGTTTACAAGAAACAGTGTAAACACTTGTTTGCAACAAAAATACGCAAACACCAATCGTGGGCTCCACAAGCCCCCACCAAGGTGACCCCTGTTGGAAGCTTATTTATAACAGTCTGGCCCAGCCTTAACTTGTAAAAGTCTTGAAACAAAAAACAGAGCCAACTGACATTCAAATTATATTTTTCATTTTTTCTATGCATTTATCAGCAGCTGTCTGCGTCTCTTACCACAGTAATTATGTTTATAACCACCATACAACAGTTACTTATAATAGGACAGAAAAATGTTGCAAAGTACGAGTTCAACAATGTGGTTGGGCCACAGCACTGTTCAAAACACTGTACGGAACCAATATTTGTATGACAATAAGTCTTATAGGTAGTTATACATGACTAACGATAGCTTACATCGGGACTTAAAAATACCAAAAGTGAAAGAACAAATCACACAAGCAGTCAGTGCCTACAAGAATAGGATTACAACTCATCCTAATAAACTGGCATCGAACTTGATGAAAACCAAGTCATTCAAGAGGCTTAAAAGGCAAACCCCACAAGACCTGATACTATGACAGCTGACACACCATAAAACGGATACACCATAATATGGATGCACCACTGGGCGCGTACCAAGCATGACTATACAAAAACGTAACACAAAAGATGGTGAATGTCAGTAAATGGACAGATTGCATCATAAACAAGGGAAAAAGAAAAATAAACATAAAAATAAAGTAGTTATTCCACAATTTACAATGGTCCATCTTAAGGACTAACTGCGGAAACAATGGCCCCCTAACATAGAACATAGTTATTTCAGGTCTGGCTGTGTGTATTATATGTTAGTAAATGCATCCACGACACAGGAATAATTCCTAGTAAATGGCAATGGTTACTTTATAAAGAAAGCAAAAAGTATATTTTGCACAAATAAAAAAAAAACATTTTTATAAAAAAGACAACCGCCTTCAAAAACTAAAAAGTGAAAAATAATTTCGAAATTCGGTGGCTTTGTTCTGTTTCTTGTTTTGTATTGCCACCGACTTACGTAACTAAAGTCAATGTGTGTTCTGTGTTAAAGTTATTTTTCACTTTTTAGTTTTTGAAGGCGGTTGTCTTTTTATAAAAAGCTTTTTATTTTCCGCTTTTTAGTATCACCTTCTCATCCTAATCTATTAAGAAGAGATTGAAAGTTTACTACTCCAAAGATTAAAGAAACTAAACTAAACTAAACGGTTTACATTTTCCAGAGAAATCGCGTAACAAATCGTACTTAATGCAAATTTAAGACTTATACGATTTTCTCATAGATGCCATTGTCAGAACTGGACCAAATTAATAAGGGACCAGCACCAGCTTTCAAATAAAAAAAGAATTATCAAAATCGGTTCACCCAGTCCAAAGTTCTCAGGTATAATTACCGGCACGTAAGTTGGCCACAGATTTTGTAGTGGGGGAAGTTCGCGCACGCAAAATTTCATACATTTTTACATGCGCGAACTTCCCCCACTACAAAATCTCTGGCCAACTTACGTGCCGGGAACTGTAACAAACATAAAAAAAAAAAAATGCAGACGAATTGATAACCTCCTCCTTTTTTGAAGTCGGTTGAAAATGGCAGATAAACATAGGAATTATAGCATGCCATTTCACCTGTATTTTTTAGTCTGTGATACAGGGAACATGATAAAAACCACTATTATTTTTTATTTTTTTTAAATTAGTCATTCCACCAGGTTGCACAGGCTACCTCTAGTTTTAGCTAACTAACTAACCTTTATAGCCTTATTCTGTTTCTGGAGCTCCCTGCAAAGATTCTCCAACTTAGATTTAACAAGTACAGTCTTATTAAATTCCAGCTGTAACTGATCTTTCTCCTTTAACAGCATGGCATGCCGCTTGTCTGACTGTTTGATGTAAAACTGCATCTTCTTGTTATCGTCTGCAGTCTGTACATACTTCTTCCAAACTAGAGACAATTTCTCTTCTATTGTTGGTACCGAGTTTAGTGATTTCATGAACTGTTCTACATTTTTATCATCCCTTTTTGTCCGGTCATCCCGTTTCCCTTTTCTTACTTCGAGTGCTGGTGGCGGGGTTGAAGTTTTCTCCTGGAATTTATGATTATCTAACTGAGCAATATAATGAACAAACATCAATGTTCTACATCTGTCAGGAACTTAAAAATACAGGTAGCAATGAGTTATTTATACCAAATGAAGGAAAATATTTTATTAATATAGGAAAATAGTTTAGAATTAAGCAAAATTCTGAACTATTTTAGTAGTACTTTAGCGTCTTATCAACACGAAATTTGACTCTGACAGCTAAAAATGCTGAATATACATATTTGGTAAAAATCATTGCAAGTTTTTAGTAGAGTCTTGTGACTTAATTATTTAACCATCAACTGCCCCGCGAATGAAAGGTGTTAGCTAATATTTGGCAGCGCGTTGTCGTCAACCTTAAAAGCAGAAAGCATGTGAAATGTGCTTCCGAACAAAAATATCAAAAACAATACGGGAATTGGCAAAATGCCAACAAACTTTAAGGTTAACTAATTCTCCTCTTTGCGACATTACTTTAACATTATACAAGCGTTTTTAAACTTAAAGGATATTTAATTATCCATAATCTATAATAATAGTAGCAAATTTCGCGATAAATGCCGGTAATTTGCATGAACAGGAGTGAATCGTTTACCGACATTCGATAGCGTTCTATTTATAAACCGCTTGAAATTATCAAAAGTTAACACTTACAGTAGCGGTTTTGTTCGATTGCTCATTTTCTGTGTTTTCTTTTTGAGTATCTTCCGTTGCTGCTTCCATTATAATACAATTTAACTCCTCTGAAAAAATTCTAAACAAAACTGAATAAGACGTTTCTGTTATTTAGTTCGGACTAGGGTTGTACACAATCAATTCCACAAATCCACAACCACAGTGAATGTGCTCTTAGCAAAAGTCTTTTAGTAAATGACTTAATTAATCGATTAAATCGGAAAAGCCAAATAATAATACACACACCACTAAGCAATTGATTATTTAATATCGATGGTATTACTTCATAAAATTATAAATTAATATTCATTATGAACTTTAATTCATATTTATTGTGTGATAAAAATTATATACCTAATGGGCTCTAGGAATTTTTTTATTATTTATTTTTTCTAAAAGACAAATCTTGAAGATCTAGTTTCTTACTAATTGGCAAACTTGCTGAAAAATCAAGGACAATATTCTGTTTTACTACCACAATCTACAAGCCTTCAACCAATTGACACTTCAGGCCCGTTATTCGAGCTCATTTCAAAAATAATTTGGTTTCTAACTATTTTATTTGTAGTTTTACTAAATTATTGTATATTTAAAATATCTAATCATGTATCACATTAATCAAACAATAACAATCAAGTTTATTGAAACTTCTAAAATGGAATCGATTAAGATAGTAATTGTTGGTCAAGTAACTCGGTAATCGATTAAATATTGATAATTTCAAAACATAGCAACACAAAAATAAACTTGACGTTCAGAAACTAAAAATGAAACACTCAAATAACTAACGACTGACGCTTATAAAAATATGTATGATTAATTCACTATTTTTTTTGTTTTTATTTTATAAATTAATAGTAATACGTGTGAAGAAATATTATGCTTTTTTGTTTTTACAAATTTTAATTAAAATGTTTCAAAACGATTTATCCGGTGAAAACTCGATATTTCTGGTTACGTAAATAAAGTTGCTATACTTATTTTTATTCCTACTTTAGAAGATTTTGAACAAACTTAAAAAATGCAATATTATTTTCTAAGTTCATCAATTGATATCAATGTCATGAATTCGTTATTATTACTGTTGCATCAATAAACAATAATCCGAATAGAACAGTCCGATCTACTTTAACATCAGAGATACGTTCAGACATATAACGTATCTCTGGTTATAACTATTCAATCTATTCATTTAAAATGTACCATAGTAAAGGTTTTTAACAAACTTAAAACAAAGAATCCCATTTTTTCACATCTGGGTTTTCTGGGTCACATTTTTATTCAATCAAACAAACTGAAAACTGGACAAAATTAAGATATCATACTATGTCAGATTTTGATATAATCAATTTATTTCAAAATTTGTTGGTAACTGAATAAATTCTAAGTAAGCCAGGTTGTTCGTACAAACGTGCCTCACGCACACATTTACATCATAGTCACGGACTAGCAAAAAATAATTCCGCATCGAAAGCACCGACCGACTGCCGACCGTACCGATCTTTGTATGTGTCTTGGTCCGGCGTACTTTAGGTGCTTCACTTTTGATATGAGTGGCGTGGAATCCTTTTTTTTTCTAGTCCGTGTTTATTATGTACTGTTAGTAATTCATTGTTAAAAAAAGAAAAACCTATAACTATTAAACCAAAAATAAACTAATATAATAAGGCATCAAAAAATTCCTCCACATCGCCGTCATCTGGGAATGTGCCCAAGAGACTGACTGCATTGCCCCGTTGGATGGCAATGCTTAACCTCTGCCCAAAGTAAAAACCAGCTCTTGGATCACGAGAAGTGTCAACTAACCTTTTGGAAATTTCCTTAAAAAGGAGATGAGCACTCGGACCCCACGACCCGAGGGTTTCAACCCCAAACGGCTCGAAAATAAGGTTATCACCAAGGTGACTATACTTTCGCCGTTTGAGGTTTTCTGCAGCCGCAGCAGCAGCACCAGCACAGCACGCTGAGCTAGGAAGATGGGATGGCGCAAGAGTATCGACGCACGTAGCGTCCCACACTAAAGGCCTACCCAACTTCCAAGGAAATAATGACATGCCGTCCGGTCTCTTGCCATCGTCGCGTGCCAAGCCGTTGGGCTCCAAAACTGCTGGAACGCCGACGGCGACGAGAGCACGACGAATGATGTCATTTATATTCGCGTGTCGCGCTATGCGACCTGCACTCCGGTTGCACGATAGGCCGTGGTGTCCGAGGCAGTTGACAGCTTCCCCACAGCGACAGCGATGAGGAGAACAACAAGATGCTCCTAAACGTAAGGAAGCAGCGAGGCGAAAAGTAGTGTCGTCAAACATAGTACCTACGTTTGACGACGGAAGTGCCAGAAGCCAAAGACCCGACTCCCATTTACCCACAGCCAGCAGACGCGCTCGCTCAGCAGAATTAGAAGAAGTGGAAAGTAAATTATTCTGTACTAACCTGCAGAGCGGCTCATCCCACCGCCTCTGAGAAGATGGATTGTCGGGTAAATCAGTGCTCGGGCAAGCAAGTTTCCAGGCGTCCATGGCCTCAGCGAAGCACGGCACATCAAAATCAACCAGTGTAGGAGCTAAAACGTTCCTGATTAATTTTTCAGTGCCGTGGACCGAGGATATAAATGCAGGCAAACTGATACTTGAAATTTTACGGACGCCGAGGCCCCCCATACGAATAGGTAGAGTAGCTTGGGCCCAAACACGGTCGTCCATTGCCAAATTTAAAACAGATGTTAAAGTATGACGGATAATTTGGTCCATTTTTTCTAAAAGGAGATTGTGTTTCCACAAATGGGAAGCGCGTAGGAAATAATTTAATTTAGGGCCGAAACAACAGAACCGAATAATGGTGATGGCCGAATGCATGTTAATTTGGAGTAATCTTTCCGAGATGTCATTAAAATTTTATATTTTTTCCTCTATAAAACTGGGAAAGGAATTCTCGAAGATGGGAGTCCCAAGGAGACGAAGAGTGCTTTTATCTATAATTTTAATGTCTGGGGCTCTTGCGTTAAATTTGGAAAGTGTCGATTGTCTGTCAGTATTGTCCGATAAGTATAATTCACACTTCGAAAGGTTGAGTTGTAAGCCTATGGAATGCAGTTCCTTTTTTATGAAAATCAAATCTTTTAAAACACTGTCAACATCACCTCCCAAGGTACCATCGTCGAGATACCAAACGTTAAATTTGGAATTTAGCTGTCGAATAGTTGGATGAATGGCCAGACTGAAAATCACTGGCCCAAGGGGGTCACCTAGTTGACAGCCAACAGCAGATTCTAAAAGGTTGTCACGATATAGTAATTTAGACGGATGTCTGTAACATTGCCAAAGGAAACTATAAATTTGGGGTATTTCTTTTTTAGATTCTGCCAGCAAGATGTCCCTATTAACTGAGTTGAAAGCATTCTTTATGTCAACCTTCAAGATGACCTCTCCTTTGCCAGAATTTAGGTAGGTCGACAAAGCGTGTACAGCAGCCTCACAGCCCCCTTTAGAGCCATAACCTAGCTGAAGGGGCTGAAATTTTTCCGAAACAACCTCACCATAGAATTTGCAACAAATCTTGGCTGCCATACGACGGTATGTAGTTCCCACGGCAATGGGACGAATGCCGCCGTCCTTCTTGCGCAGGGCACATAAGTTGGCCCCGTACAAAACGTTGATGACGGAATCGTTCACCTTGCCGGAGAGCATAAGGTTGATCAGAGCCGTAAGCTCCTTCACAAGTAACTCACCAGCTGTCCCGGCGCCTGAACAAATAATTAATAATTTTCTTTTTTTAATTGTACGTGTAAATATTGTATATTTGTTTAAAATAATAAAAAGATATTTATTCATTGTTAGGACAAGGTTTGATTGAAACAAACATTTATTTATTTAACCACTAATAATACATGTTTTTTGGAAAATTTGGCAGTGGAAAGTTTGTAAAATTCGATGGTATTATTGCATGAAATCATATCAACCTTTAGACGCCCACTGCTGGTATAGGTCACCTCCCAAGGGTTAGCAGGGGTTCAGCTGTAATCGCCATGCTTGGCCGATGCATATTGTTGATTGCAGTAGGTGTTATGGTAGGTACTCAGAAGGACGCTGCTACAAATTCTATGGTCAAAATCAATCTGTCGCCTTCTACGACACCCTCGGGTAGAAAAGGGGTGGTGCTATTCGCGGCTGGCACCACACGATACATGTCTGCATGTGTGTGTGGTTTGCATTTTTGCATGAAAATCTCATTAAAAAATGCGAAGCCAGAGCTGGTAGTCAAACAAAATACTAGAGTAGTAGATTTTTTAAATCGTCTTATTGTAACCCTAAATGATTCTGTCTCTGTCTGTATACTCTGTTTCATTTACACTCAATACATTCACGACGAATTCCGTCCGTTCCGTCAAAAAGAAGAGAAGCGACCAGTCGGTGAGTAATCTTTCTCTGATAAAAAAAATCTTTGTAAGAGGCTTTAACAACGTATTCTTTTCAATAACAGTTTTTTAATGCATTTTATGAAATAATTGAGTGTATTATCACTACGGTGAGTACTTATTTATGAGTAAAATTTTAATGATACCGGCCGCCAGACGTTGGACGCGAGCCGTTATTTTTCAAGATTTTTGTAAAGGTCAATGCGCTATGATGCCGCAGGACGAGATATCCAACTCCGTGGGCATGGGCGTGTGGATTACACCGTAGATTTGCATATGGAAACGCGTAAATAATCGGATTCCACCGGATTTTAACACACTAACGTACGGATCGTTGGAACAAAAGAATTAACCGTTATATTTTGTTTGCCGCATGAATGGAGTGACCGCACTCGATGTAGGTACGATAGATTCATTATTTTTACAGTTACGACTAGAAAATAACACATAATTGCAGTTTCATGTGCTCACAGGCTCGCGTGGTTTTTTCTGGTGCTATGTAAGTAGGTTCACTAACATTTTGTTCCGTTATGGATTGACTGTGCTTCGGTTTTTGTACATTTTTCCTTGTCTGGAATGTGGCTAGCAGTTGCATACTTGGATTCTAAAAATAAAACTTATTTCGTTGTTACCTGCAAAGACACTTTGTTTTTTTTTTAAGTTCACTTTGTCTTTCTGTTCAAGGCATTGTGGTGTATCTATATATGAACTCTTTGTGCTATACTTGAGAAACAGTTGCAACTCAACAATAGACCAACTTGAACTTATCATTGTTGTGTTAAGTAATAAATTATGTAGGAAAATTACATAAAATGACCATTTACAAAACATACTAAATTCTGTAAAATTTCTTTAATTTATACCTACATGAATAGGTAGACGGTGTTTAAAATGAAAATTAATATATTACTGTAATTCATACCTCGAAGTGACTCTTTTCAACTTATAGCATTTTCATAGGGCATATCATACGGAAAACATTAAAAACTAGATAGGATGTGTAGGTCGATCCCTTATAGTACCGTAGGTCAGTAGTAAGCCGTTACTTGGAACTCAGTAGCTCAGTTTTAGGTCAGTGGGTAGTCACTTCTAGCAGTCAACCAGTCTGTCGCCTGTCAGTTGTCAGTGAACTCTATAATATTATTATTGTAAATATAGTTTCATAGTTTATCATTTATTTACATAACGCTAATGACCTTTTTATGATTAACACAAAACAACTGCACAGCCAAATATAGGTACAAACTGAATCTTACAAAATAATTTAGATCAATCATTGTTAAAAATGTCACATTACATGATGACTTTCCATTTCATAGTTTTATAATATTTGTAAACAACAGAACATTATTAGGTTCCTATCTTTAGTGATAATAATATTTAAACACAATGTTCCTGAAAACGAAAAGATTTCTATAAAGTGAAGATAGAAAAAAAATTGATGTATTGAACAACATTTTCTTAAGTCCATACTCGGTGTTATTACACTTCTCCTGTGGTTGTTACATTTCCCCACAACCATCAAGTTATCAAAGTACCATTTTTACAGAGACCAGCACATCAAGCTACACCAATCTGTCAAATTTCTTTGATAGATTTTAAAGTTTATCACAAGAGTGTAAGGTTCATATTCAATTGGGAAAGTTTGTCAGTTTAGTATGGCTTTATGTGATGGTGTCTGTACTAATTTCATTACAGTCCCCACTGTTAGTTGGTTACCAAATTAATATTCACATTAAATGTATTTGTTGAGGAAAAATGATTAATAATGTGACCACCTAGAACCAATATAGGTAAATATCAGAATCAGAATCATCGGTATTTCAGAATCTATCCTGTAACATATAATTTTGACTGAATAATTTAGGAAAAACATTTTGAGCCAATACCTATTATGAGCATTCAAAATGTATTGTGATAGTTTCTGTAAATGCAAATATTGTAAATATCTGTTTTAAAAAGATTGTATGGAGTTTCTTGCCCATTCTTCTCCATACAAAACTACTTTTTGGAATGGGCAAGTAGAATATTTTTTTTTCCCATTTGACGTTCAAAAGTGCTATAATGGTCTAATTGAAATAAATGATTTGACTTTGGCCCAGTGGTTAAGACTGAATTCACCAGTCCAGCTTGAGCAAAAATGGTGATCAATGCCTTCTCTATGTGAGCAGCTCTGCCTTGGCCCTGCAGCTGAATAGGCTGATATTATAATTATGATCGAATCAATTCGAAGGAGCTCGTGGCTAAGTTAAAGCCGTACAGATCGGTCGGTCAAAGGTTAAGCTACGCTAGCCGCGGTCGGTCTGTGGATGGGTGACCATCCCTTTCATACCGAGTTCCTTCCGTGCCTCGGAAAGCACGTAAAGCCCAACGGCGGTCGTTATGGGTAGTCAGAAGCCAGAAAGTCTGACGACCAGTGTTATCAAGAGGTATCGTGCTACCTAGTAACTGGGTTGTGGAGGTCCGATAGGCAGTCGCTCAATGTAAAACACTGGTCTTCAGCTGTGTCCGGTTAGACTGGAAGCACACCCAATATAGTTGGGAAAAGGCTAGGCAGATGATGATGATCGAAACAATTCTAACATTATTCTGTTCAGTAAATGAACATAATATTCATTAATATTTTATCTATTCAAATCGGCCTATAAAACTATATTGCCTTACACAGGCCTCCAGTATATACCTACGTGATAGCACTGTTATGGATGGTGCCTATAACAATCGAAACTAATGTAAATATCCTCTATGATATAAGTATGTACAAAATCGCCGATATTTTAATAACTGTGTTTGGAGTGCCCCTGAACGTAATGTCTTCTATATTGCCATTGGGATTACTCCCGATTCTGATTCAGAATATTAATTTGGACCAAGCACCGTCATTATTATTCATTATTTATTATTTCAATTATTCTCTGCACGTGTTGGTGTTAACTGTGAGTGCAGAGAGTAATTGAAATAATAAATAAATAAATAAATACGCAAGTCTACTAGTACTTCCATCGCAATGTGTATAACAAAGCTCAAGAATACGTATATTATTTCCGATTATTCAAAGCCTTCAGCTCCGTCATGTCTACGGCCGCAAAGGACACTACTTCTTAACCGCAATCCATTTCTGGAGGTGGTAGTCCAAGCGTCATCGTCACTGCTCCATGTTAGCATGTACAATGTTATTATTGTAGGTACTCACTTCCTCAGCGCGTGCGTCGACATTCCGATCTAATGAACCTTCGTTTATGTGCAGTTTTTGTTCAGTTTCGTGACTGTAATTAATAATTATTTTTGCCCTAATTTGAAGCTAAATCCATTAATTATCTTCCAAACAAAGATGCTGAACAGACATTTCGGCAGTGATAAATAAGTTAGGACTAATTACATAGATTAACAATATCTTCATCCTGTACTTTTTCTGGCGTCGTGCCAAGACCCGTTTTGCAGGAAGGCACTGATCGAGATTTTGTTGGCAAGCGAACTTGTTATTACCTCGAGTTATCCCGTTTTTCCAAAAGTTATTAGGTACATATTCGGGGTTAGAAAGGATAGATTTTGAGGTGAGGTTTCTGAGGTGCTCAGAAATGAGGTTAGCGACGTACAAAGATTAGGTCGGATCAAATCCGTTTAAGTAAAAAGCCGAAAATCCCACTTTAAATGAGGCAACAGTCTTCTTGGTAAGTGAACGAAAGCAACTACCTAGGTAATTAGGATTCTCTTGTGCACTGATATGATATTCCCTTGATGAGAAAGCAGAGATATTACTAGTTGATTGTCAATTGCTTCAATCAGCAAATAGTGAAAGGCTGGCTTATTGCGTGCGTATAGATTCAAACTCTCTCGGGTAACTGGGAGAACTAAACGATAACTAAATATAATATCTTGGGATGTTTTATCGTCAAATTAACATTGAAACCAATTATAATTTCTATTTATAACGGAAGTCCTTCGTTAAAATATACTTCGACGGGAGATCGAGGGCTAAACAAGTCTGGGTACAGACTTCTATTGTACCGAAATGTTCAGTAGCTTAACATTCTGTTGAGATGAAGGACATAAAGTTTTTTCATTAGGAACTTATGCACAATCATACTGTCCAAGGCTATATGGAGCAACAGTAATCTTTTCTATTCCCGTTCAAACTTTATGATGACATTAGGTGGAATTGGGATTTGTTTTACAACATTTCTTCATTAGTTCGTAAGTGTCCATTTTTGGGTGTGGTGTTTTACTGCTTGTGTGCTCTCCTATCACTCTTTATCATCCTATTTTTATTTTTTGGTGTGGTTTGGGTAGTACTCTTCGTAGTTATTTCTTGGTCTATTCATCAGAAATCATACAAATAAAACACTTTGATCAAGACTATTTCCAGAACATTCTATAATAGTTCGGTTTTCACTGGACTGGTTTAGTTCGGAATACTGTCACTTCGAAATAAATCGATCTTTCTAGAACTCGCGAGATTGGTTCTCGGTAACTAAACATAAATCTACAGAATTTGTAAACGTGATGAAATGTACAGTTTCACTGAAGTGGGAACAAGTAGATAGCATTACTTCCGAGGTTCGTTAAGTAACCGGGTTACCCTCGGCTGATTACAAGTTGTGCCTCGATAACAGACTATATAGATACTGTTGTACTAGCGTCTCATTATAAATGATTAATTTTAGAGTAGAATGTTCGCAATTACAGTACTGAGTGCTTTTCGAAGGTCTCTTTATGTACCTTTATAGGTTTATATTCTCGTAAGGCATAATTTGTTCGAAATACAGAACATTATATATGAACATATTCAGTATAGTTATGTTGTAAATTCTCATCATACGGTGTGTTGGTCATTTAATTTTGTTAGTTTCCGTACCTGTTTTGGATAAAATAATTAGGCGAAACATTTAATCGGATTTGTGGTGGTAACATTAGGCGCTTAGCTTAGTCTGCCGTCACTGGTTAGTCACGTCATGTTGTGGTAGTTTATATGACATACTTATACGGACTACATGAATGTTTACGACACCCATAACAAGATTTGAGGCCAAGCAAGGAGAGTGAACCGGCACCATGACACCAGCCAGGATACGCTAATCTATCTTGCAATATTGTAGGTGGGTCTAGTCCCGAAATGCCAGTACAACTAGAGGTATTTATTCAATAGCGGGTGAACGTGGGCTGTAAATACAGACAAAACATAGAAGCTGCAATGAAATCCAAATTATTAAGGCACTCGAACTTTATTGGCGAGCCGTTTCGCTTCGTAGCTGCCCCAACGCCCTAATTTTGACCAGTCGACCTTCCCTATAAGGTCTAAATTCAATTATTTTAATTCTTCTCATTTGTCTGCGTCTGCGACCATCAAAGGAGTATTAAATGCGATCTGCGCAGTTATCTCGTACGCCCTCTGCGCACTTAGCTTGTTCATGTACAAGTTTAAGTGGTTTACATACGGACTTGTTGCCATGCTGGCTTTAATATGGATGTTTGATATTGGTTATGTGAACTGGGAAACATTTTAGACTAACCTATATGTTGCTTGGTATCAAAACGAGAAGTCCTTTTTGGGTTCCAAATCACAAGAATGCTTTGCAATAAGTGTTCGGTTTACCGAGACTTACATTGAACGCGCCTTTCGGGATCTTTCCATGACCATATTTAGCATTCGATGCCGCAAGACATGATAAATATTATATTATGATACAACCTGCGTCATGTTCATATACCACGATTGAAACTGCATCAAATCATACTTACGCACTACCTATAATAGATTGTAGATTTTCTAGACATGATTAGGATTCTCGTCTTCTTTTGCTTTACCCAATAATAACAAACTCACGTTTCTAAGCCGTGAGTCAGACATATAAATCGATCGTAATGTAACCATACCTTCCGGCTGGCTTCCTAGATCGAATGACCGGTTGGTCCTTACTAAGTGCTGTACAAACTTGGTAATTAATAGGTTTAGGTTGCGGTCACACTGCAGCAGGGCTTTTTGTCTTGTGTCTTCCAAGTTTGCCTTGTAGATGCGAGCAGAGTGCCAACATTTTTCTCTTTTGTGAAAGTTACAAGATGGCCTTGCTTAAGCCAATTTTGGGGTTCGTGTTTGGTGTTTCTATACTTTATCTGTTATGTTGAATTGAATGAGGAGTCTTTTCAGTGTGTTCTCTTATATTTTTGTCTTTGTTGTGTCTTCTCATTTTTCTTTCGAAGCAAAAAGAAGTCTAATAATATTGCTGTTCCCATAGATATACTGCTACTTTCCACCAAACGTTTCAAATGAAACTTATGACCTACGTGTTGTTATTATTTAATTTAAAATGCACGATGTGTGGCGTGCCTTGCACGCTCGGCGCGCCCTTGCCAATGTATCCGCACCCTAAAACGGCTGGCTATTGAGTGATTCATTGGGTAAACCTACGTTCGTATTGTCTTTATGCCTAGTTTAAAGCCCCCGAGCCCAGACAGGTAATGTTACATAGGTACTGATGGTTTCAACATCGCCTGACATATTGCTAGTTAAGGGAAATTTTATACTACCCACATTATTGAATTTATTAGGTGCGGTAACAATTAAATATTATAATGAATATATTATGTTCGCTCGATTCGGTATTGGTGTTTAAGAATTCGGAAGTAATACTATTTATAAGTGCTTTTTAACGATTTTATTTTTATGTTCTGTGTGATAATCTTTAACTTGACATTAACCTTTAACCAGCATGTAAAACATTTTTCTATTTCCATGAATGCATCGCTTTTTCGTTACAGTGTTAAAAGAACTCACACATTACGTAAAGACATCTCTATATCTCGTCCACTCTGCTAGACTGACGGTAGGATGGCTGCCAATCGAGAGGCTTTAGAAAATTGGTAAGTTTAATATTATCCCTTGCTGAATAAATTGTTTTGTTGCCGTGTTATTGCAATAGAATAACAGGCAGAGCCACATTGCCCACACGCGATGTCACTCGGTTTCTGTTGCTTGATGGTTGACTGGCGATAATCCACCAAATGACAGGAGCGATGTGCCGTGGCATGTGAGTATGATGTAGATCTGCCTTTAGTGTTTTGATTTGGTAGTGCTCTTCACTTTAGTACCTTCCACCAATTTTTCATTGTTTATGTACTTTGCGACAGTGAGAAGTAATTTGAGCAATAGCAAACCGAAACACAGGAATTTACTTACATTCCATTTGGTCCTGGTTCAGTCAGAAGACAAGCGGTCGACGCGCGTTTTGCTTGCTACACATTTTTATTGATTGTACACGGACGTTAGCTAATCGCACATCGACATCTTTCTTGTTATCTGGCCGCCATTTTCGATTTCCGATCTGTTTTGGCCTTACTAGAGACAGATATTTCAAGTTATTCCTAGTAAGGCAAAGATTGGTTCTTGAAAATGGCTGTAAACCCTTGCCTACACAAGTCTGCAGTTTGGGGGCGGTATTGTGGCGTCCTACGTAGTTTTTGGGTATTGTTTTGTGCTTGTGTGATTGCCTGATTAGTTATTTATTTTGAATACAAAACATTTTATTGTTTAATTTAAAAGCTTTTTCGTTAATGTTTTTCCCATTACTATAAATCAAATTGCATGGGGTTGATATTAAATTGGCTTTTAATCACGGGGTGGTAAATGAAATTATTGGTACTAGGAATACTTGGGCATGACAGATAATAGGCACGGCGCACGCTAGTATATGCTATTTATATTGAATTTTTGATTCTCATGTCAACACGCTAGGGTGGGGTAGACGCACGATTTTGAAACACGACATTTTATTGGGGATTACTACAACTTATACAAATTCTCGCTGGCATGTTTTGGTAGTGTTTTAGCTTTATGCTTGTTTTCTTAATTAAAGTTTTGTAGTAACTTCTGTCTCTTTTATTAACTAAATGATTTGACGATGTCTGAGCTGTGTTTTCCAGTTTACGATCTTAAAAGGGATCTTGTTTTTATTTTACCGGATTAGTCTTAGTTACAGTCGTCAATTTTGACAAGTAACTCGTATCAGCAGATACACCCTTGAGCTCTCTCGGTTCCTTTAAAGAAAATCAGCATTTATGCATTCGTTTTTTATGCTTACCAAAATGCAAATAGGTACCAACAAAATAACAATAAGTATATCATCAAGTTGTCTGAATTCGTCTAACCACAATTTTAAAAATATACCGTAACTTATCGAAGCATGACGCATAGAGTTTCTTCAAAGTTAATTAAATTTTACATTAACTACTACAAAAGTACTTCAAATTGCTGCTATCATCGGCCAGACGGACAGAAACTGGCTCCACGGTTATTATTATTATTTAATTTAGCAGCTATATTTTTGCAACACAATTGTTTATTTGCCGTTGGGAAACAACTGTCGATTTGACGCCATCTTGAACGCCATCTGTTAGCCATATCGTTCCGGTCTCGTGTGTTCAATTGTATTTTGCATGCTGTTATACTAGCTAGAAACTTATTATTAGTATCCATTTATTCTTGTGTATAATAAATACTTACTTCCAAATGTGGGCTTTCCCATCTTAATACATCATTAATTCATTATGTTGTATTTCGGTTCGTTGACTCACTGAATAAAGAAAACGTCTTGGACAAAGCCGTAAGTAAATACAGGCAATCAGCAACTCTCAAACAAGTTATTTGGACTTCGAACAGGAAAATAACGAACCAGAACTTCTTTAACTTTAGGGCTGTAGTAAATCAATGATAATCCCTTGATTGCGAACATGGCTGCTGTTCTGGACAAGCGGGAACTGCTGTGTCTAAGTTCTAGTGAGCAACATTGTTCACTAACAACAGGGTGTTACAGAGTACTAAGCCTACACACTACAGGGTAACACTGCTCATATTCTGGTTTAAATGCCCTCGCAGTCGTAACATCCTGAAAACTCAAGCACTTTATTCATATGCCTGAACATGTTCCCATTCCGATTGCTCATTCTGGCAATGTCTTTCTCGAAGGAGATAGTTCCAAAACACAAAGATTAGATTCATCATAATGTAACTGTTTTATTTTGAAAACATTACTGAGAAATTGTCAGTTAGTCACAATTGGCCATTATTCGTCAGTCGTGATTCAAAATTAACAGCTGCAACGAATTCAGTGATTCAGTGACGCATTTGTTTAAAAACTCTAAATTATCGAGTAAGGTGACTTAATTTTGTACATCTAAAGTTAGATTTGAGTAGATATTTCTCAGACCTTCCCCCCCCCCCCCCCCCCTGGATTGGTGTTTATTTTCTTCTAGCGTCTTCTGAGTCTTCTTTCTCGCATATTATTTTAGCGAAATCAAGGCCTGTCTAGCCGGATTTCGATCGACACCAATATTCTTTTATCATCATCACTTCAGTTTGCTAGTAATCCACTGTTGGACATAAGCCTCCTCCATGGCGCGCCATTTTTTCCAGTCCTCTGCCTTCCGCATCCAGCCATCACCGTGCACCGATTACTTTCTTCAGGTCATCGGTTTATCGGCCTGCAATATTCTTTGCCTATCCTTAATCTTAAACTAAAATGGTGCCTCTGGTGTAGGCGTTCCTTGAATCTAAGAAGCTGCTAGTCTGACCACAACCTCTTACCACTCTTGAGTGGTTATCAAAATCAATCCAGCAGTTTTTGAGATAATACCGAACAAGATCAAACAGACTTACGCTGTCGGGAGCATTGATTTTCCAAATACCTGATTGTTATCTACGGAGTAAATTGTAGTGTTAATGGATTCAACTGATTGCCTATATTTTATTATCTACATTTGATATACGTATACGCATGATATTATTTTAACATTTGTTAGTAAGTAAGTAAGCATTCGGTGGGGTGTGGAGGTAGGTACAGTTTAGTCGTTTTTAGTCTAGCATAGAAATTGGCTGTCGCACTCGCAGGAATTCTAGCTTAGGCTTTGACGATTTTAAACTATAGTAAGTTTGTAGTGTTAGCACAGAATTTCTTTGTTTGTGATAGATAGTTATCGATTATGTAATGACGACCCCCTATGTGCTAAGAGAGAGCATAATTGCATTTACCAGAATGAGGGTAAAGCTATGAAGATTTCCACTCAGTAAAAAGTCAGAACGAATAAGCCTTCCGGACACTTCCACCGGATTTAACATTAGCTTGATTTACAGTTATCACGTCTCCATTATTTTAGTATTGTGCCTTTGTTTATACGCTTCGAGTGAATAAATATAATTTCTCTTTGTGTGTTCATGAAGTAAGGTAATGTATTTAATTTTAAATTGTTCATGTGTGTCGTGAATTTTCGAAGACGTTTTGTTAATGGTATGCGTGTGAGATTTTTGCTTTCGTAGTATATTTTTGTATGTGCATGGAATTTTATAAATAACTAAAACGGTTTTGATAACACATTGTGTATTCTAAGTATAGATAGGGCTTACATTGTGTATTCTAAGTATAGATTGGGCTTTATTCTAAGTATAGATAGGGCTTTCCCTTTTCCTGCTATTATCAAAAATGTTTGATAAGATAAGCAGGCGTTATCAGTTATTGTTATTTAGTTAGATTGGCGCCCCCTCTTTTATACGATTGGGGTAATGAGTGGTTGGTCGGTGTTAATCGATAACTGCATAGCTCCATGGATACTATCGGTAATCAAAATCAACCATTATTCCTGGAATTATGAAGCAGTGGAGAATTTATTCATTTTACCCTTACACCCTTAATGCAGGGGGCACTGTACATTTCGAGAATTACGGTAATAAGGACATGAAGCGTGTCATAATTTTTAAATTATTCTTATTTATGAAAAGTTTACCTTGTAAGTCTGGCATACAACTTTTGGACGTTCTAAAGTGCCTTATAATGGTCTAATTGAAATAAATGATTTGACTTTGGGTATTAGAGACTACATTTCATTATAAAAATATATAAGGGATCTATAAAAGATACAAGCTGTCGAAGTCGCGGTAAAGTGCTAGTAAATAATAAAAACATTTTCAATAAAAGAACTAAAAAAAATGAGAAGAATTTTAAAATTCAACCTTAAAAGAATCAAATAAAACGGTAAATAAAAAGGCCCTGTAAACATGTTCGAGATACAATGATGAATATGTTGATGTGTTTTACGGTATGATATTAAATTTACATGCCATTTGCCGCGCCACTTATTTACATCCACTCCAGACTTGTAAGTAATTCAATGTCACATTCAAAATTGCAATGTAGGGTTGGCACACAATGTTTTAGGAAGTCAAAGTGTATAAAAAAGAACTTTATTCAATTCGAGACTGATTGTGATTACAAATCAATAAAGACATGCTAAATATGAGGATTTACCGTCATTAATTTACCTGAGTTATCCAACTGGGTACCTACTTCAACAAGTAAAGAAGTATATATTATTATTTCAAATCTTCTGCCTACCTTTGTCCTATGTTACCTAGACATAAAGCGACAGTATGGGAATATTTTCCCGACGTCGAAAAAAATGAATTCTCATGATCTATCAACATTACATTACCCTAATAATCCAAATTAACTAAAATGCCTATGCCCTTTCAACCCTAAACACAATTAAGGGATGTGCCCAAAGTTCTGAACGAGGTCAGACCAATTTAGGAATAATTTAGAACATGTAAGCCTAGTTTCAGGTATTTGAAACGACATGAAAATGTTATAGTAATGTACCTAATACGCATATGTAGTCTCCAGTCACATTAGACGGTTATTTTATAGCAATCTATTGTTTTTTCTAGACAATGTAGTAGTGATGCTGCCAGACTGATTCAGATTTCAGACGCTGCAATCATTAATAGTACCTTGATTTGTTGTGGAATGAATTGAATATACTAAGTGATGGAAGCAATTTAAGATTGTTCTAGACAGAATAAAAAACTGTTTTTCTAGTGATTTGTGTATATACAAGAAATACCTAATCTCTGATTCAATCATCATACATGCTTCACTTCTCAACTTAGGACTCCTCGAATTTGGTTTTGAAATAATGTATTTTAAAAATCTTGATTGACGCACAACACTACGCCATTGCATTGTTCTATACGTCATAGGATGTAGCTACCCGCATGAATAATTGTTTTAATCAGCTTTCTATCTGAATATAATTGATTACTCAGCTCTCTATATTATTATTAAATAATGAACTATTGTAATGAACGTTGAATTCGTACCCTTTACGTGAACATTATAATGGTTATTATTATAATTATGAGCCATACTGTCTCTCACTGTGTGATACATAATCAAATCGGCAGGAAATTGACGTCATGGTGTCTTATCGTCACTGATTAAGAAAACATTCAATAAATGACGCTATCCATAGCCGAAAGAAAATATTTAGCTATTCAATGGAATGATAACAACATTACTATTATAAGAACTTGAATGAGTTGTATATTTTAATGTTAAGTTTAAATAATAACATTGACAGATTCCAAATTAAATAAGGCACTGTGAAATTAAGGAATGACAAAAAAACTCATAAATTCCGTCTACGTTTGTGTCACGGGTGGTTCATATAAAGCAGTTTTAGAGGCCTTTGCATGCATAATCTCATAAAATGTAAATTTATTACTATCAACGTTTAGCTAAAATCTATTTAAAAGACACGTTAATGACTTGGATTGACTTAAACGGCAACAGACATCAGTTTTGTAAATAGCAAATATTAACTCAATATTCTGATTTAAGATGGGTATAAGGAGCAAGCCATACAGGAATGTCCTAATAATACAAGATAAAACCCAAAAGTGTATTAGGTACTAACGTGAGCACGGCTCGGATCAATCGATTGATGTTCTGCTAGATTGGGTCAAGGTCAGGAAAGGACTAGTTTTTATTCCGGAACGTTCCTTACAGAATACACGTTTACATGTGTAGGTACATACAGGTTATTATGGATATGTGTTAGTCACTCACAATACGACCAGTCTCAGAAGTCATGGATGATGGATGGACCTTGCTTGTCATTTAATTTCTCTATCCTAAAGTGAAAGTACATTGTTCTCTAAAAGGCTTGTTAAAATAAATAACGATAATAATGGCGACTCACATAAAAAGTTCCTAAAGAAAAATCGAATTACTTTCTTCCCACGCGGCACTCGAGGAATTTATCGTGGGTGAGAGATGAAAGTGATACCTTGTGTTAAATAAGTTGAAGACTTCTTACATCCTTGCTGATCCAATGTCCTCAACACAAAGTCTTCAGTTCTTGTATTATTTATTGTTTATTATGTTTACTGAAATGCCAACCACCGGCCACAATGAATCATTCTGTAATACGTCTTAAAGATAATACATTGATATGATACACTTTGTTACTATAAACAGTTATGACAGTTTTTCTTCGAATACCTACCTCTACTTTTTTATATAATGTGGAAACCCACATAATTTTGATCATCACCTACTTGATGTAAATCGCCAACTATGCACGAATTGCCTCTAGAATTCTGACGAACATCAGATGGGCAATTTTACAAACTTTTCGGAACGATTGTATTCGAATCTTAAGTGTGTCTTCTCTCTAATCTGTCAAAAATGCTTCTAATTTACTTTAATTTTTTGATACTGATGTTGCTGAGATAATATTGCGACTAAATTTTTAGCGTTTTAAAGAGAATTATTGGCATTTCAGTTTACTTCTAAACCTATTGGTAGTGATTCAAGTTTATGTATGTATGTAATTAGAAAAAGATAAAGGGATTATAATTTCTATCCAACGTTTTGGTAACTATGTACTATTAACACTGCAGGTCAAAAGATTCTCTGTCCCTTTTCTACACTTGTGATATGAATTTGTGTCTTGATATTTTTCCATAAGTTAATATTATGTGCACGAACTAAACGAATTTTAAGCTATTTACATCTCTTTCTCTCCAATAAAACAAGAAAGAAACATAATTATATTAATAAGAGCTGTCAATTTAAGTTTATCTAAAATGTTCATACAATTATAATTGTCATTTCAGAACGTATTGATTAAAAACACTGCGTAGTTCAAAGGAATAACTGATTTGACATCTCTAACTTAGTCCTTGTCTGTCGCCGTCCTTTTCTTCAGCTGCCTGGTAGTAAGAGATGCCAAATACCTAAATATAGTTTGTGTATTCTATCCTATAACGTTATCAAAGAACTCGATAAACGGTCACCTTATTAACTTCCAGTGCAAGAATGACGTCTACATCGTTTAACGTTGGATTGAACGACAACGTGCGTCTGTCGAGCCGGGTGCTTCGCCCCCCGGGCGGTGGACACACTGATATCTTCGGAGGGGAGCCCGAGCCCCAGCAGACAGGGCGCCGCGGACCACCTGCGTCCACTATCGGCGCTGTTGTTGGTGAGTGTGACTGGAAAATTATTTTGATTCTTTTGGAGTCGCTCCATACCCGCAGTATTCCATTATATCCGTTTCGACTGGAAGTAGACTCTAATATAGTTGAAACAAGGCTAGGCTTAATGATGATAACGATATTTAATGCTAAGGGTCCAGAGAGACTCCTCAGCCCTTTGATTATATATAATGTCTAGATGGAGCGTCAAATGCACGCAAACGTGTCAAAAAGTTTCAGCCAACTATTGGCTGACAAGTGCTTATATAATCAAAGCCCAAATGCGTAATAATAATAATAAATGATTAATATATGTATAATAATATTAATTTATGTATAATTATATACATAATTGCTTATATAATCATTATTTACGCACACAGAGACGTAGATGCATAGTGTAAAACGACGCCTGCACGCACACATACTTGAAATTGTTGACTCGTTCTTCGTCGTCTTTACTTTTAGCCATTCAGTCAATTTATTTCTAAGAACAATCCTGGTGAGGGGATGTATTGCGTTATTTTAATAATAAGTCTACAGCTAATGTGTCTAAAACTGCGGCTCACAGCTACAGTTCTACTAAGTTCCGTAGCACAAACTGTCCGCGCGACGTACCTACTATAGTGGTACATTTTCATTCATAGGGCAACTGTCCGTGTTTTCGTACAACTGTTTGCAGTATTAAGAGCTGTCTCACAGTTAGGACTTTGCAGAGTAGAAAGAGGTCTTGAGTTGGGTATCTAATAGGTTTATTTGCGATAACCTTTAACACTGCTCTCTGCGCTCATTCAACTCGTAACATCGTTGTTTTAAGCGCTCCTCCCCACGAGGTTAGACAATATCCAAGGACTTGTTGGGCCAATGCATAGTAGATAGCTACAGTCTTTATTTTTGGTAAGTAGGTATAAGTCTTCTTCATTGTACGATATTATAAAAACTAATCACAAAATATTGGTACTAGGGCATGCAATATCGGAAGGTTCTCAATTCCGGAACTGAGTTCCATTACTGGAGATGTGACTCCGGAATTCCGGAACTGGTTCCGGAACTGGTAAGTTTTAAAGTTTGTTTCAAACCAAACAAGATTTATAATTATAGCAGTCTTGTAGTTATCAATTCGGATTTTTTATGTATGTTCAGGCATAACTCCGTCATATGTAGTTGGATTTGCATTTTTTTTTGTTCGAAAGGGGTTTATTCCGAAATAGTCCCATTTCAATTTTATCGAAATGGATTCAGCGCTTTAGGAAGAAATCAACAAAATCCGTTCCAAACGAGCGATATTTTATTTTCTTGAATCTTTGGAGGACTTTCAATCTCTTTTTTAACTGTGTCGCCGTTTCTTAATGGCTTTTTAGTATCGCCGTAACATCCAAATTATTTCAGTTTGGATGATACTAAAAGCGGAAAAAAAACTAAAAAAAAGACAACCGCCTTCAAAAACTAAAATAAGCGATAATTCAAAACAACAAATAGAACTATGCCACCGTGACCCACTTCCGAAACTAAACTCATGTATGTTCTGTGCTAAACTTATTTATCATTTTTTAGTTTTTGGAGGCGGTTGTCTTTTTTTTTTTAGTTTTCATTTGTAACAAATTAAACATAGAACATCTTCCTGTCTTATTACTCTCATTAAACCGTAAAAACAACAAGGCTTATTTTTTTTATCACACATTAATACTCGTAATATCCATAATAAAACATAGGTACGATATTTGAATCGCACTATGTTTACGTGCATTACATACATACGAGTCATACGACATAGTCTCTATCGAGCTGCTTTTGTAAAGTTGGTACATTATTTGTTACATCATTATCAGAATCTAGTGCGGAGGGTTGTGCAGTCAAAGTCAAAGCATTTATTTCAATTAAACCATTTACGGGCACTTTTGAATTGTCAAGGAGTCGGTCAGTTAGTTAGAAAGTTGAAGCTAGTTGCTCGTTCCAAAACGTAGGTAGGTCTCATGGAGAAGAACGAGGAAGAAACTCCACGGACTCTCTTTTAAATCATGTTTTTACAATATATTGGTTACATTATCCTTGTTGCTTCTATATGTGAAAACAATGCATACAAAAACAAACAAGCAACAAAAACAAAAAAAAGAAAGAAAAGCCATGGCAGTTAAGAGTTGACCAATCTCTACTGACAGCGCCCGTTCACGAACATGACGCGTTGCAGAGTCAGTTGTAGAGTCGATGGGCTCGCTGGTGAGTGCCGGTGATGGAGTGCGGGGAAAAGGATGCGCGTGCGCGGTCAGCTGCTTATGGAAAGTTCCACAGCCTAATTTAGTTGCGTGTAGAAATAATAATAACCAAATTCCGGAATTCCGATATTACTCCTCTCAATTCCGGAATTGAAATATCAGACAAATTGTTACGGAATTCCGGAATTACGAAATTCCGGAATTCCGGAATGCATGCCCTAATTGGTACTATATGGAAATTTCATGGAACTAGTAATTTTTTCAGTATTAAGCAAGCAAGCACCAACAAATTATTAATTACAATTATACATTGAAAAAAGAAATAGTAACTTTAACACTGAAATTATAACCTGTAATCACTTTAGAAATTTTTTGAGCCCTATTATGTTTTTTAAATTGTATTTAAATTTATATGCCATAATTGTAACTATAAACCAGTTTTGTTTTTGACTGAATTGTGATTAGTGTCATTGTTGCTGTAAATTAAGTGAAAATATTTCACCAAAGTTTCTGATAGAATGATATAAATCACAGTTAGATCAATGTAGTTTCAAAAATAAATGGCGCAATTACTAGAGCGTCGTTGTATCACTGAGGCAACTGGTACTCTCTACTCCTTGTGGGCAACTGACCAATGGGTCGTTTTCGATTCAAACTCCTTCTCCAGTTACACAACGACGCAACTTCCCTCTAGCGGCAAATATTAGTATTTGAATAGTTTTTCAATAAAAACTCCGTTTTTAAAATTTTTACACTTACGTCATTGTCGTTTTGCAGGTGCGTTATGTATACACACGGCTACACATTAAGCTAAACATTTCCAGAATAAGCTAACCTCTCATTGTATGGAAATTCTGTACAATGAGAGATCAGCTTGTACTGGAAATGTATAGCTTTATTTGTAGCCGTGTGTACAGTACTAGTACATAATTAATTACTTTATTAAGATAATTGGATGAGTCAAGTCAATGTTTACCTCGTGTGACCTCTGGCTAATAGGATTCACTATCTACTATACATGGTATGATAATAATAACAAAAATATGCGAGTTAAACGACTATCTTCCAAGCACCCATTATCATCACAAATAAATCACATTCCAGGTCACGAAGAGCAAAAGTCAGCTAACGGCACAGAACATCCCAGCCAGAACGGACAGAATAGTCCCCAGGAAGCAGCACCGGCCCCCGTGGCTCCGGAGCCCAAGGTGGCCCCTGCGGCCCCTGAGCCGGCCCGGGCTGAGGCCCCCAAGCGCGTGCGCGTGCCCCCCGGTGGGTTCTCGTCGGGGCTCTGGTAAGGCCAGACGCACACAAGCTTAGATTCCTCACGCTGAAGATTCCCGGGGACCAGTTTATGTTGGCCGCACATCCGCATTTCACTTTTCGGATTTTGGGACGAGATAGTGTGAAACATTCTGGTACACAAATTGGAAAGTCCTGCTCTCTAGGATAGAAATTTTGAATGTATATAAGTCTCAAGCCAAATTTTATAACCAAATTGGGCTTATCCATGCGGAAACACGTCATCGCCGATGTAAACGCTTCGTTAGGTTTTATGTGGGGTATGCTGTGCCTTTGTCTAAAGTTGCGTTGGTTGTAGATAGTTTCGTTTAAATGTGATCGCTGCCTGGTCCCGCTGGGTCTCTGAATGTTCGCTTGATAAGATAATTATGGTTCTTTTACAATCCTCGCAGAAAGGAATTCTTTAATATTCGCTGAACAGGATCATTTTTTTTATTCTAGTATTATTTACCTATTTAGTTAGGAAATTCTATTTCGTCTTTTAGTGTTAACATTTTGTCCAGTTTCTGTGTCAAAGCAAGCATCTAGCTCGCCAAACTCTATTAGAATCTAAAGGTCACAATTTGGTAAGATTTCCTTCAAGGCCAAAGTAATTTAACACTGAACTATTTAAATTTTTTATGCAAATTTCGACTAATTGTCTAACTGTTTAGAGATTATTATCGTGTAAGGCTTGAAATTTATATGTATCAATGTTATGTTAGCGTTTCGATGATTTTGATACTTTTTATAACAGACTGATCTGTGCCTATTTCGTGTTGATGTTGTACTTAAAATTTGTCTCAATTAAGCATTTCATGTTTTGCAGTTGTGGTTTTTATTATATAATAACTATTGTATGCCTTCGCTGGCAAATGCGATTATGTATAATATTGATAATGATAATTGTATTTTTATATGAATTACAAAATGTGAAAAACACATTCCGGTGTTTTATTTTCCTTGCGGTTATCACCGGAAAGTTATACAGGATGAAATTTAATTCATTAGCAAATTTTTAAGAGACCAGGTACCTGAACCACTTTCATTATGGAGCAAACTCAAAAAAAACCAGCTGTTCCATACATTTTGGCCGTGACCGTGGCGTGCTTGACGGCGCCTATTTGACCCAATCAAGAAGCTAAAGATAAAAGTGGAGGTAACACTAAATACCTAAGTGAAACTAACTGTGGGCAGACGCTCTCTTTCTGAATGCATACTTAAGAATGAGACAGTGATATGTGTTTTCTTTTTCTTATGTATGCATTCAGAAAGAGAGCGTCTGCCCACGGTTGGTTTCACTTAGGTGGTCAGAGTGTTGCCTCCACTTTTACCTATTAAACTTCCAATAGGTACGTTCCTCAAAGGATTCAAAGCTCAAGTCATTTTGCGTCTAATAGGTATCCTACACGCACTGTTATGGCCAGACGCCCACAGTAACGGGATGGAATGGATATAGATCAGCAAGCGTGCAAGAGATCCGTAATGTGATCGAGCTTGCACGCGCCCATGTTCACTCAAAATTGATATGTTGATATGTTGAAATGCGTTTCATCAGAGTAGATTCTTATTCTTATGTTCTGACTGCACCTGCGTGCAACGGTAGATGTGTCCAACCACTACAAGACTATCACTGTAGGGGTAGCTAAAGATTAGGATTGTGTAGCGGGTATCGGCAATACATACCTACATAACAAAAGTAAAAAAATGATGGCAGCTAATGTGACCACGGCATACGAAGCTTCGGTACACATTGCCTCGAGACGATATACCTACAGGTATGGTCCCAGCACTAGCCATAGACTAAATATAGTATCTTGTACATATTGAACCTTAGGTCTCCTTTGTTACGACAGACGAAAAAGAAAAAAATAAGGAAAATATAAAATGGTCGGGCTGCCGTCAGACAACCCAAGACAACCGACCAACGTCAAAATGTTATAATCCTTTTTATGTATTGCTGATAAAATATTTAATTAAAAACATGGCCCGTACTGCAACATTTAAAATAATATCAGAATCTACCGAATTTTCTAGCTGCCTAAATATTTAAATGTAAGTTGGTAACTGAATAAAAATATCGTAAACACGTTGTGGCAAAGAAAAACACATGACAAAGCGTTATGAGAGAGGTGAGGGGCGAACAATTTACATTTGAGGAGAAAAGTTAGGTTAGTAACAGATTTCTCAAAAACTATAACACTCGATGAAATATTGGCGGGCTTGTTTAGCGCACTCGCCACACCCACCGGTTCCAGTGGCGGAGCGTCGGCCGGCCTGCAGGCGCGGCATGGAGGGCGGGGGGCGACAGTCACGACTGCTCGGCAGACTGCTTGGGAAACTACGCGGAGATAACCACAAGTACAATAATCTGGAGAAACCTGCATTCTCGTTCACGTCTTCCGTGTGAGTAGCTATAATAATATGTATTTGTACTTTTATAGACAAAATTCCGGCGGAAAGTTAAAAAAATAAGTTATATTCCTTTATGTACCTTATTATCTACTCACTCAATTGAGTACCTATTTTCTAGTCTCTGCAGACGGTGTAACTATTATAGAAGGAAATTATTCTAAGTACGTCATTACAAGGTACAAAGCTTAGTAGGTACGTACAGTACACCAGCACATCAAGTTACAACAATCTGTCAAATTGATTTGATAGATTTTCAATTTTATTGTAAAAGAATAAGGTTTGTATTCAATTAATTAAATTTTACAGTTTGGTATGTGCTGGCGTCTGTACAAGAACGTTATAATTATGAACCCTGGATTCATCAAGTAAATGAAGTATTTTGTAATCTGTTGCTGGTATCCTAATTCCGGCCTGACGGGATAAACGAATGTGTTTATCCATTCTACCTTCTTCGACAATGACCACAAATCCGCAACAACGAGAGGTCCAACCCGCTGCGATGAGAAAACCTTTTTTTTTATCCTACTACTATTATTAACGCGAAAGTCGTTCAAGCGCAGAATTACCAATTCGCAGAATGTCCAGCTCGCAGAATGTCTAATTCGAAAAATTCCCAATTCGCTTGTAGGGTATTACGTCCACCAAATAAAGGTAAAAGTGAATTGTAAGTAATATAATATTATTAGATTTTCAAAAGATTTTACATGTAACACGCTTGTCAAGAGGCGGACTGTCAGGTACTTGAATTTAGAATAAAAGAAACAAACAATATAAAATATTAACAAGTAGTCAATCCAAGAAGGAAATAGTCGTGTTGTGTGGCGGCGATGCCGCTACAGTAGCCCCCCAGCGAGACCGTGACTACGGTCGATAGAAGTCTGGGAAGCGTACTCTTCTTCCGCTGCGTGTGCGTGTCTCTGGCTCATCGGCAGATGGTAAAGACGAGTCAGTTAGTGGAGGTACGCTGATTGGATTTGCAGTTGAGTTATCCTTGTGACAGTCTTGAATGATGTAAGCTGGTTTCAGACGATCTAGCGATATGTTGGTGCTCTTGCCTCGTATCTCAACTTCAAAGTACTTATCTTTTTTTTTAAGTACCTTGTAGGGACCTGCATACGGTGGCTCCAAAGACTTCCGCACGTAATCTAGCCTTACGAAGACGTGGGTACAGTGCTGCATGTCTTTGGGTATGAAGAAAGTGTTGTTGTTTCTATGCCACATTGTTGACCTCGGCGACAAGCTAGCCATGTGTTTAGCTAGGCGAATAGCGAAGCTGGTGATGTCTTCGACGGTGTGGTTGGTGGATGGCGACAGAAACTGACCTGGTAAGCGTAGAGGCTCACCGTAAAGTAGCTCGGCTGAGGATGCTTGAACGTCGTCTTTCCAGGAACTGCGTATGCCGAGTAGAACGATAGGCAAGACCTCTGTCCATTGAGTGTTGTTGTGACACATGATTCCTGCTTTGAGTTGCCGATGCAATCTCTCAACCATCCCATTTGAGGCGGGGTGGTAGGCTGTGGTACGGTAGTGATGTGCGCCGAGCAGGGATGTCAGAGCCTTAAACAAGCCGGACTCGAACTGCCGTCCGCGATCTGTAGTGATCTGCGAGGGGCAACCGAACCTCGATATCCATCCGGATACCAAAGCGGCCGCGCAGGTATCGGCAGTAATATCTTTAAGTGGTATAGCCTCAGGCCATCGCGTAAATCGGTCAACGATGGTAAGGCAATATCTGTAATCAGAAGAAGGTATTAGAGGTCCTATGATGTCGAGATGAATGTGGAAGAATCTCGACGAGGTTGAAGGGAAATGGGAAAGAGGAGCGGATGTGTGTCGAGTAACTTTACAGCGCTGACAGTGGAGACAGCATCTGCACCACTCTCTACAGTCCTTACGAATCCCTGGCCACACAAATCTTTGCGTGACCAGTCGCACGGTAGCTGTACGTCCGGGATGGCTCAAACCGTGAAGCGCGTCGAACACCTGATTACGCAGCTCAGGCGTGACGTATGGTCTTGGTGGTTGAGAAGAAACGTCGCAGTAGAGATTGATGTCTGAGCCAGCTAGAGTAATCTTTTTCAGTTGTAGCGACGATCCTTTTTCTAATAGCGACTGAAGTTCGGGGTCTGACTCTTGAGATTGGGCTAAGGCGCTGTAATCAATAGTCGTTGCGACTTCTTCGATACGAGATAAAGCATCAGCTACAACATTTTCAGCGCCTGGTATGTAGCGTATGTCTGTGGTGAATTGCGCGATGTAATCAAAGTATCTGTATTGACGTGGCGAGCAATTTTCTCTCGAATTTATGTAAGCGTATGACAGTGGGCGATGATCGGTGAAGACAACAAATTCCCGGGCTTCCACCATATGTCGGAAATATTTAATTGACTCGTAGACAGCTAGCAGTTCGCGGTCGTAGGGGCTGTATTTACATTGAGCTTGATTTAATTTCTTTGAGAAGAACGCGAGTGGCTCCCATTTTGTATCAACGCGTTGTTGTAGAACTGCTCCTATGGAAACGTCAGATGCGTCAGAGAGTATAGAGAGCTCTGCCTGTTCCCTTGGGTGTGCTAGAAGCGTAGCGTTAGACAGTGTACATTTGCATTCTTCAAATGCATCCAGCTGGAGCTGCGACATCTGTACAGGATCTGAGTTCTTGACTTTTTCTCCACACAACATCGAGTTTAGTGGTGCTTGGCTTTTTGCAGCATTGGGTACGAATCTTCTATAAAAATTTAGCATGCCCAGGAATCTCCGTAATTCCTTCACCGTACGTGGAACTGGATAGTCCTGTATCGCCTGGACTTTCGTGCTGAGAGGTTTGGTACCAGAAGCTGATACCTGGTATCCAAGGAAAGTTACCTCGGGTTGGCCCCACACACATTTCGCTGCATTGATGAGAACGCTGTATTCTTGCAGGCGGGACAGCAGTTGGCACAGGTGAAGTCTATGCTGGTCTGGAGTAGAAGAAAAAATTAAAATGTCATCAAGAAATCCGAAGCAGAAGTCGTCAAAGCCGGTAAGTACTTCGTCTATAAAGCGTTGAAAAGTTTGAGCTGCATTCCTAAGACCAAAGGTCATAAATGGAAACTCAAACAATCCGAATGGTGTTGTTATGGCCGTCTTTGGTATGTCCGTTTCATTTACTGGTATTTGATTATATGCTTTAATTAAATCAATTTTTGTGAATATAGTAGAGCCAGAAAGTCGCTGTGAGAAGTCTTGAATATGACGTATGGGGTAGCGGTCAGGCACAGTACGTGCATTTAGTGCACGGTAGTCACCACAGGGGCGCCACCCATCATCTTTCTTTCTCACCAGGTGCAGAGCCGACGACCACGGGCTTTCAGAGCGCCTTGCAGTTCCGCAGGCTAGCATGTCGTCGAACTCTTTCTTTGCGATCTTTAATCGTTCTGGATCTAAGCACCTAGGTCTGTTTGCCACAGGCGGTCCAGGAGTGGTCTTAATAAAATGCGCCGTATTATGTTTAGGTTTGTTATGATTCACAATACCTGCAGGACGGGTAACCTCTGGAAACTCACGCAGCAACTGGTGAAACTCGCTTTCTCCGGTAACAGTTTTGACAGATGCCATATCATCAGGAATCCGCTGCGAGGACGCTGCCACGAAGAGTGAAGTGGTGCCATCTATGAGCCTGTGATTGCGGCAATCTATAAGCAGATTGTAATAACTTAGGAAATCTACACCTATAATTGGCTTGGACACGTCGGCTATAGTAAATTTCCAAATAAATGAACGGCGAAGACCTAGATTGAGGTTGAGTTGCACTGGTCCATAGGTATTAATGATACTTCCATTGGCTGCCGTTAAACTAAACTTTGTTATACTGCAGGGCGTCTTGATGGCTGACCGAGGGTAGACGCACAAATCAGAGCCTGTATCGACAAGGAATAGCATTTTAGAATAACGGTCAGTCACAAAAAGTCGGCCTGATGCTAATGGGCAGTCGTAGGCCGCTAATTGGGGCTGCCTTTTGAGTTTTCCGATCTCCATGCACAGGGCTGTATACATTTCTTTGCACGGGCGCCGTATGTGAAGTGATACCAACAATGCGGGTGGTTTTCAGGAGGCTGACATGGCCTGGATCTAGATCTGTTTCTCAAGTTACCGCTCTTTGAGTGTGAGCGAGAACGACCACTTACCTGCCTTCGGTTATCCACTCTAGTAGATAGAGAACTCACTTGCTTGGTTAATTCTGCTATCTGACATGCCATCTCTTTAATAAGTGTAGATGTACCTGCCTCTGATACGCTTGCTACATGCATGGGTCTCGTCGGTGCGATTTCATTAACAGTGTCCGCTAGTTCGGCTAATTTGTCCAACGGAAGGTCAGATTGTGACGCTATGACTGTCTGTAGATTGGTCGGTAATCGATTCGACCACAATGTTCTAAGAAAATCCTCTGGTACTGACGGTCCTGCTAGATGTTGTAAATGTCGTAAAAAATGTGATGGCTTACGGTCACCTAGCTCCTTGTGCATTAGCAATTGCTTAATCTTTCGCTCCTTCGAGGCTGACAATCGCTTGATAAGTTCCGTCTTTAATTTCTCGTATTTATTTTCGGCTGGTGGGTTGGTGATAACATCCTTCACCTCAGTGGCGTAGCGGTGCTCCAGCGCCGAGACGACCTGGTAATACTTGGTAAGGTCGACGGTAACGTTCGCCAACGCGAACTGGCACTCCATTTGTGCGAACCACATTTCCGGGTCATCTGGCCAAAATGGTGGTGGACGAACGCCTACACGCGATGTTTCCGCAGTCACAATTTTCTTTAGGCGTTTCCATGTCGGGGTCACCAATATGTAGGGTATTACGTCCACCAAATAAAAGTAAAAGTGAATTGTAAGTAATATAATATTATTAGATTTTCAATAGATTTTACATGTAACACGCTTGTCAAGAGGCGGACTGTCAGGTACTTGAATTTAGAATAAAAGAAACAAACAATATAAAATATTAACAAGTAGTCAATCCAAGAAGGAAATAGTCGTGTTGTGTGGCGGCGATGCCGCTACACGCTTAATGTCCAAGGTCCGATCGACGAAGCCCGCCCCGCGGGGCGCCTGTTTAAACCACCCAGTAGGTAATACTTCTGGGTGGTTTAAAACAAAGGGCCAGGCAGGGCCGTCTTTAACCTGTTGGGGGCCCTGGGCACAATAGGATAATGGGGCCCCTATGACCTAAACAGAGCACTAAGTTGTTAGTTCAAACAAAGAAAGTAGATAAGCAAAGTTCTAGGTTTATTTATTTACAGTGACAATAAATAAATAAAGAGGTAGGTACCTACTAGATTTGAGATGGGCAAAATCTTTAACCACTTCTTCACCTACATGGACATTAGCGACAAACTGGTTAAAATCTCTTGATGCATTAACATAACCTTTTTAATATGGAGAAGGAACGCTCGCCACTGCTGTTACAATCTTTATGCTTAAGAAGATTTTCAATACGATTCCTGTTTCTTTTTTCGATTTCTCATTTGGAAATGTGTCTTCAATTTTGTTTTTTTTTAATATGATATGTTCACAAAATTCTTTCTTCCTACATTTTCACTATGAAAAATTTTCAAGTATTCTGTATAACCGGTCAATGTGGCGCCACTTGGGGGAGGCCTATGTCCAGCAGTGAACGTCTTTCGGTTTAAATGATGATGATGATGATGATGATGATTCTGTATAATGTATATGTTACGGCTAATAGCCGAAGTGCGGCTACAGGTGCAGCCGGCCACTTGCGGTTAAAGTTAGATGTACATCCTACTTATCCTCGGTTAGAACCAAGTTTAGCCTTCATCATAGCGGCTAGAACTAGGTGCAGCCACACTCCGGTGGTTAAATTGTCTGTTTTTGTGCTATTGAACCGGAAGAAGACAGAAAGAGGAGCCCCCCGCAGCGTGGCTCCGTCGACTTGACGTCGACCGTCTTCTTCTGCTTAATGGTTTGGTAAAAAATAATCAAGTCGGGGTACCCCAAGTCCCGAGCTCGCAGGCTACACCTAAGTTTAGGACACGCCGTAATTTCGGCGGTAAGACCCGTCATGGAGGATCGGTTAGGGCGCCGACACGGCGCCCTCATGTTCCGGCTGACGCAGATACTGACCGGACATGGCTGTTTTGGGAAGTATCGGTGTCGCGAACAATTGCCCGGTTGTCACCACTGCGGAGATTGCTTGGAGAACACAGCGCAGCACACGCTGGCAGAGTGGCCAGCATAGGCAGAGCAGGCAGCGCCGTGAACTCTCCGCAGCAGTAGGTGACCTCTCGTTCCCAAACATCGTTCTTTCGATGCTCCAGAGCGAGAGTGCGTGGGAGGCTGTTGCCTCGTTTAGCGAGCAAGTCATGCACGCAAAAGAGGCGGCAGAGAGGGTGAGGGAAGCAACTGCCTCACTTCCCTCCAGAAGACGCACCGGGCGCCGCAGGGTGCTTAATGACCTCGAGCTTTCATGCGTTGCCGGCCTGCGGGTGGGCGACTCAGGGGCAGTCCACCACCCAACCAGATGCAGGCCCATCTAGGCGGTGCGCCGTGTTCCGCGCGCGCCACTCTAGAGGATTCGGCGGCGTTTAGACCGCCGAGGTCGACGGGACCCGCCTACATCATTGGCGGGTCATAGCCTGTCGGGGGCGCAGTGCATGCGCGAGCGAATCCCGTACCTCCTCCCATAGGTCAGTCGAGGAACACCGTGGTGGTTTTAGCTGGTAAGAGTCCGGTACACCCCCCGTCTTCCCCGGACGAGGGACAGTCCATGAGGATTTCCCCAAGTTAAAAAAAGGCTGCATCTAAGTGTAACTGCTACCGGTTACACCTAGTTCTAGCCGGTTAAAACTAGGTGTAGCCGCACTTCGGGTTTTAGCCGTAACATATACATTCCATTTCCAACTCTTTCTCAGTAACGTATTTATAGTTAACGACTAGCTGACTGTTAATAGCTGTCTAATGATCTTAAAGGAACTTAATCGCTGTTTTAGATGAACGCGTAGTATTATAACATAAAGTATGTATTATAACGTATATAGCCGGGGAACGGGTGTAGAAAAACGCTGGTGCTATCAGGTTACTGTATATTTGCCAGATCACAAGTCACTACTTAACTAAATCTTAACTAAAGCTTAAACTTCGCGCGCACACATTCGCGGGTAGCGTCTTACACTCTACTTAACACACTGCCTACCTCATAAGAACTATCTCGAACATGCGCGGGCGCCCTCCTACGGGCGACCGGGTAACCACTCTGGGTTGCCACGTTCACATTACACTCTGCCGCACGCTATACACTCCCCCTCGAGTTCTAGAGAACGTCCCCGCTCATGAACTCGCTCAAGGGACGCTGAACAGACTGAACAAACGTGTTTTCGTGGACGCCCTCTTTTACGTTTTGGAACTACAGGACGAGGAGGTGTACTGTCCCGGTTATGAAACCGAGTGAGGTCTGATACGTGATATTTTCCTAGCAAACTTTCAGGGCTATCTATGTTTGCTAAGAAGTATGCCGTGGGACTCACCCTCTTTACAATAACGTACGGTCCGTCTTTCTTCGGAATGAACTTAGATGTTATGTTCTTTGCTGCACTGCTAAGAACGTGTGACTTTAACAACACTTGATCTCCGACCTCAAAGATTTCGGCTGGTACAAAGGACTTATCAGCACATTCTTTACGTCGGTCTTGTTGTGCTTCAACCCTTTCCCTAACAGCAATGAAAGTGTTAACAAAGTTTTTCAAATAAGGAGTGATTTGTGGAATAAAATTATCTTTGTTAAGTATCGACCGAATATCGTGTTGGACGTCGAGGGGTGAGCGTAACTCTCTAGCAAACGTTAAGTACGCTGGAGAGACACCCGTAGTCTGACAAACTGCGGAATTCATGGCGAACCTTATCGCAGGTAGGTGCTGCGGCCATGAAGAATGGTTCGTTTCGACTAAACGTGACAACTGGAATTTCAAATCCCTATTTTTGCGTTCTGCTGGATTAGCTGAGGGATGATACAAAGGTAACAACTCTTGATTTATACCTAAAACAAACATACACTGCTGCATGACGGCAGAAACAAACTGAACGCCATTGTCTGACACAATGCGTCGAGGAAATCCGTAACGCAGGAAGAACTCTTCAATCAATATCTGAGCACACGCTGCTGAAGTTGCCTCCTTCAAAGCGTACAGCTCAGTCCACCGAGAAGCAGTGTCTTCTACTAACAATATCCAGCGTTCTCCATTATCTCCCACAGGAAGCGGACCGAATAGGTCAATGGCTAACACTTCTCCCCTTTGATTTAGAACAGGTGTCTGTAAAAGACCTGACGGCTTTTTATTTGAAGATTTATACCGTTGACAGCTGGCGCAAGTTTTGATATACTCTGTTATGGCCCTACGCATGCCTGGAAAATAAAAACCTTGAGAGATTCTATTGTAAGTTCTGTCTACTCCATGGTGACCTGCTAAACCAGAGTCATGAGACTCTTTCATGATTTCGAGGCGTAAAGAAGTTGGAACTACTAGTTGTGGTTCTTCACTGTCTACGTCGGGACTGTACCTATACAAAACGCCTTGTTGCAGGAAGTAACCTCTTTCAGACCAACGCTTAAGACCTATAGACTCCGGATCAGATGTATCCTCTAGATCGCTAATGATTTTCTTAAGTTCTAGATCATCTAGCTGCGCACGTCGAAGGTCGGTAGCACTCCTAGCAGGTAAGTCAACGACTACAGAACAAACTCCACACTGATCCTTGGTTTCTTCTTTGCAGCTTGGCCGACTAAGCGTATCGGCAATGACATTAGCCTTTCCAGGCGTATACTGAAACTGAATGTTAAAGCATTGAAGCTTTAAAGCCCATCGAGCAAGTCTACCCGACGGCGACTTTAACGTAAGAAGCCACTTTAATGGCTGGTGATCGCTACCTATGATGACCTCGTGTCCTTCGATATAGCCTCTGAATCGATCGACAGCCCAGACAACGGCAAGAGCCTCACGCTCTGTAGTGCTGTAATTCCTTTCTGCTGGAATAAGCAGACGGCTGGCGTACTCTATGGGGCGTTCATCCTTGCCCTCGCCCTGTAGTAATACAGCTCCAATGGCGTAGTTGCTAGCGTCCGTTCTTAACACAAAAGGCTTACTGTAGTCTGGTTGGATGAGAATCGGTGCCGACGATAGGCGCTTTTTAAGCTCGTCGAACGCACTAGCCTGGCTTGAATCCCAAGACCAGGGCTGATTCTTTTTGAGCAGGCGTGTTAAAGGCTCAGCTACAGCAGAAAAGTTTGGAATAAACTTTCTAAACCACGAACACGTCTGTAAAAAGGTCCTTAAATGGCGTAACGACGACGGTGCCTTCATATCTAAAACTGCACGGACCTTGTCATCATCCGGTGACACACCATCTTGGGTAATGACATGGCCTAAGTACTTGACTTTGTCTCGTGCGAACACACATTTGTCTCTGTTCGCACGTAGCTTAAATAGGCGTAATCTTTCGAACACCTTACGCAAATCAGAAATATGCTTCTCAAAGCTGCCTTGGGATATAATTAACAAATCGTCTTGGTACGCAAGAAGGGTCACGTCCTTTAGAGAAGCGCCCGTACGAAGCCTATCTATCAGACGCTGGAAGGTTGAAGGAGCGTTCTTCAAGCCAAACGGCATACGCTTGAAACGATAAGAACCAAAAGGCGTCAGGAAAGCTGTTTTATCTCTGTCCTGCTCGCGTAAACTGACTTGCCAAAATCCACTGCGCATATCAATAGTACTCATAAAAGAATGTTTTTTTGTTGACTGGACAAGCTCGTCTATCAGTGGCATCGGATAGACGTCGGTCTTAGTTACCGCATTGAGTTTTCTATAGTCGACACAAAAACGAACCTTACCATTTTTCTTTGGGATTAGAAGCGCCGGAGAACCCCACGCGGACTCACACTCCTCAACAATGTCGTCTGTCAACATCTTATCTAACTCCGCCCGCATGGCCTCTTTCTTAGCAGGCGTCAACCTATACGGTGGAACAGCAATGGGCAGGTGATCGCCAGTATCAATAATATGTTCTGCGAAAGGCGTCGGGTCTCCCCCTGGCTTAAAGATATCTTGATGCTCTACAATGAGCTGCGCAAGTACCTCGCGTTGACAATCATTAAGTGAATTCGCTTCGTCATCCCGCAACACCTCTACAGCAGCACACGAAGATACAGGGGACCGTGACACTCTCTCAAATTGGGTATCAAACTTTTGTTCACTATTTTCGGCAAAGTGCCAGCTATTCTCGCCGAAGTTGAAAACGAGATTGAATTTCGTAAGAAAATCTATGCCTAACAGGCTTTCATTACTGTTCGCTTCAGGAAAAATTAAAAAGTTAATGAATTTAGTTTTGTGTTTAAGTGTCACCTGTATCTCTGTGGTTAATACATTCATTTCCCTACTAACACCATCCGCCAACTTAACAACTTGCGTTGACGGCACTAACTGATGTCCTAATTTGAGCAGGAGAGCGTAAAGCGTGTGACCGGCAATACAGCTTTTTGCTGCTGAATCTACCAAAGCAGTGCCACAATAACCTAAAACGCTTATATCTAACACAGGGCGACGAAAAGGTACAATACCGATACCGTATGCTTCTTCTAAACACTCACAGCTATTACAAGAATTACAATTATAGCAGCTCGACACAGACGTATTACTATTTACATTAACAACATTATCATAACTTAAACATTTATCCTTAGAACCAGGCACGCAAATGTTTTCATTAGGAATATGGTCGTCTAAAAACTCTAAAGCTAAACAATTATTGTTACTTGAGTTATCCGAACAATTATTTACGTTAACTAAATTATTATCAACAAAAGTGTTACAAAGGCCCTCTCTGACGACGTGCGTAGGGTTACCTTGAGTCGACACTTGCTTTGACGGGCTTACCGACGCCGACGGCTGCGGGGCAGCATGGGCGACAGCGGGGTTGCGCGGGAGCGAGCGCGAAAGCATGCGCCAGCGCGATAAGCCTGGCGCTCTCGAATTTCGAAGCGATGAGGCCTTGCTTTTATTATTTATGGATCCGCTATGTTTCGTTAAGTTTATTGAATAAAACGCTGACGTCTGAGCCGGCGAACAGTTTTTACACTTCGATTTGATAACGTTCGCGGTACCACAACCGTAACACTTTATTTCACTTTCCGACTTTACTTTATCGCACTTATCGGACTTATCACTATTGCGCTTAAGCTTCTCGCACATTTCCTTGCGGTGGCCGAGACGCTTGCAGTACACGCAAAAGGGCTTCTTTTCCTTCGCTGCGGCGTCGGCGGCTTGCTCGGCGGGCTCGACGTTTGCGGCGCTGCCGGTACTTGAAGCATCGGTGATTGTAGGTACATCCCGCTGTGACGACGATGATGCGCGTTTGCTCGATTGCGCGTGAGACTTCGATGGGAATGCCTGTCCTTTTCTTGTTTCTTTTAAGGAATCTTCTACAAGGCGACACTTATGAAGTAGCTCGTCGAAGCTATTTACACATTCTCTCGTCACGCGTTTTCTAATGCGCGGGCTAAGTACACTGTATGCCATATCCAATTGAACTTTTTCCGAGAGGTCGTCCTCTGGGAATTTAGCTAACAGAGCACGTACCTTGGCGATAAACAAATCCGTGTGTTCGTCTTCTTGATCTAGGCTAAACAATTTCCTGTAGAGTCGGTGTGGTGGGTCATGCTCGCCAAAAGCCCCTTTTATTCGAGTAAGGGCCTCCGACCATGTGCTCGTCGACCTTTTAACACCTTGCCACCACACTGCAGCAGGCCCCTCCAACAACATTGAAAAACCGCGGAGAGCATTTTCGTCGGAAACGTTTACGCAATCCTTGTAGATAACAATCGCGTCTAAAAAGTTTTCCAATGATTCATCGGCACGTCCACCATAACGCGACGAGCATTTAGCGAAGTTTCCATTCGAGCTAAATGCAAGGCCCGATCCCTGTAGGGCCTCAGACACGTTAACGTGAGGTGTTGATGATCGTACTTCCCGTATTAGTTGTTGACAAAATTCACTTTGGGTTTGCTGGATTGATGTGATAAAACTCGCGAGGGTTTCTTGTGACATTGTAATATTAGCGGCACCGGCGTCTTCTGAGACATCTTCCGATCGAAGCTTCGGCATTTTTCTTTAGATTTACACGTTGGGCAGCCACTTATAGCCGGGGAACGGGTGTAGAAAAACGCTGGTGCTATCAGGTTACTGTATATTTGCCAGATCACAAGTCACTACTTAACTAAATCTTAACTAAAGCTTAAACTTCGCGCGCACACATTCGCGGGTAGCGTCTTACACTCTACTTAACACACTGCCTACCTCATAAGAACTATCTCGAACATGCGCGGGCGCCCTCCTACGGGCGACCGGGTAACCACTCTGGGTTGCCACGTTCACATTACACTCTGCCGCACGCTATACGTATCAATTATGGGAGAAAGGTTTCTACTTTGATTTCTATTTTTCCATTAAGTTGAAATTACCGTGCATAGCCATCGAAAAACTGGCGTGAGTTTCTACGTCTTGTTCTTTGAGATACCTATCTCACTACGGCCAAGGAATAAAAACCCAGAATCTGATTAAAAGGACCTCCTTTTAATCAGATTCTGGGTTTTTATTCCTTGGCCGTCGATTCAAAGTAATTAAATTTACCCCTGAGGTTAATAATAAAATCATCAAGTGAAGTAAAAAAAATAGTTGTTTGTATATTCTTTCAAGTATTGGTTAGAGCTCCAAATTTCCTATAAAATATATTATAATGTCTCTAGTTTCGTCTTCTTGGTTTATGACCTTCATGCAAGCCACCTACTGCATCAGCTCGGACTGACCATCTGGTCAATAAAAAGACTTTTGAAAACTATTTTTCAACCTAAATGTTCTGTCATTGTATTCCATCGGGAGAGGCCGAAAAATAGTTTTGTATTTACTGAACCATTTCAAAAAACTTGGTTGCCTCTGAGGTATATATCCCATTGAATGTCTAATTAGCAGACACAATAGATAAACAATAGCTTATGTCGAACTGTGTAACTTAACACACGCGAGGGGATAAAGGTTGTAGACACTGGTCTACAACCAATAAGAAGTATAGGTACTGATACTTCTCCGTCATATTTGAGGCTCTATTTTATGAGAATATCATGATTTTCTAAAAATAAACATGGTTTCCGCTAAATACTTTGATTTATGCTCCTTAATACGTATAAATTTCTGAAACCTTTCAACGAGAACATGGTCTTTTACGTATTTTAAAAGTTTTGGTCAACATGAGACAGATTGGGCGTACTGTCAAGGTCATAGAAAAATATTTTACTTCTGCTAATTTAACTTAATTTATAATTTTTTTAAGACCTGTTATTCCATTTCGACAATATAGGTACTCAATACAATTTTTTTTTTACTGTTGATAGGCATATGTTTGCAGCTAATAAGAAAATAAGGAATGTTACCTTTTCCAGGATTGCCAAATATTATATTAAATTCACTCAGTAACTCCACACGTTCACACACAAATAATTTTCACTGTTAGAAGTTCCGAGGATTTAATTGTCACCGCGAAACTGAAGCCCTCTCGATGCCAAAAATTTACTACTAATTTACAACAGCTACAATCCGTTTAGGTAAGTACATTTCTCCAGGACTCTTCTTTTCGATGTTGACAAGTCTATATGTAATCAATCAACCGCTTTACTTCGTGCCAGACAAGTCACCATAGTTTTACTGGGCTTTTTTGATGTGTTAAAATAATGTGCTTCCAATCATTAAATCCACTCAAAGAACATAGATTTACATTAGAAAGGATTTACATGAAAACAAACTAGAGTTTATTTTTTAATTATATGAATAATTAGTTCACTGATTATTTAGTCTTCAAAATAGTGTAGTTAGTGTCCCATTAAATTGTATTTTTATTATATGTTTGAATAGGGTATTACACCCACTTTTGAAAAGTGTCTCAGTGAAATTCTGTAGTGCTGATATGCCACAAAAAAAACACAAAATTTTTATTCAATCGATAAGTGCCATAAAAATGCATCTAAATTTTAAATTTTCAAATTTCGCGCGTAATTTGACGATAACGCCTCTTACTGGACGCCATATTGCTCAGCGTAAATGACGTCAGTTCGTTTTGTATCAAATGATCTCATATTAAATATGATAATTGTATATCATTTAAAAATAATTAAAAGCATATTTTGAAATAGGTGTAACAATGAAAAAATTACGTTGGTTACGAAAATAATAAAAGTACAAAGCCTATATTACGCCAATCGGTTGACAGTTGACAATTTTTTGTTTACACAGCCGTACGGCGTAATAACATGGCCGCTACTATTTCACGGTGTTTTTTAGCAGATTAAAAATACTGAAAACTTTGAATTGAATTTAAAAAATTGTTTTGTTATGTTATGAACTAAAACTTACATTTTCCGACTTCTTTGTGCCTAAACTGTCTCAATAACATATTTATAGATTTTTTCTCGTATAGAGTAAAATACCCTATTAGATATCGGTTATCGGTTTGTGATCTGGCAGGACTTGGGGGCCCCTATTGATCGCGGGGCCCTGGGGACGTGCCCAGTGTGCCCAGTGGGAAAGAGGGGCCTGGGGCCAGGGTGTCACAAGTTCCAGCCTTAGACATTTTGCGAATTGGAGTTTCTGCGACCGCTGGACATTTTGCAAACTGGACATTCTGTGCCTAAACTGTGAAAGTTTGTGAGAATTAATGGATATTTGATACTCTTTCACGCTCAAATGGCTAAATAGAATTAGCTGAATCTAGCTTAACACATGGTATTTTTATCCCGTTAACCCGTAGGATAATTTAGGACTTAGCCAAATTCTGAAACCGACGCCGACGTATTGGCAGTCAGAAGCTAGTTTAAATATAAAAGCCGTCGACTAACGAAGCCTCTACTAACCTGTTTAGCATGAGCGAGTGTACCGGCTGCAGTACCACCAATGAGGACGATGACCTGGATCCCCAGGTCAACAGATCCTCGCCCAACGCGTCTACCTCGATCGACGATGGCCAGTTCGCTGCCAACATTGATTTGAGGCAGGCAGGCTTTTTATTTATTATTTTTTTAGTAATTAGTTTTTCGAGATAAAGCAGGTTATCCCTTTATCTGAGGTTTTGGTATTTAGAGAGAGCTAAAAAAGGGGACCAAGAAATCCTACAGTTGCTTAACCAAGCCGACCCCAATTTTTCTGCCTTCTGGCGTTGCTATGTGGTTTCTAATCTAGATAGGTACATAGTATAATATTATGACGATCGATGATTGGTCATAGCGGCCAACCAATAGCACACAAGCGTGTGCGCAGGTAGGCACAGATGCACACTGTCTTTCTTCACTTTTATATTCCGAACGGACTTCAATTCGATACGATCAAGGCGAAATCATTAGCAGGATCAATGGCTTTGCGTTTTTACCAAGCCACAGAATATCACACTACCAATAACTTCGTAACTTCGGGTTGATCCTGCGAAATTCGTAATGGAAAAATCTAATAACACTACCCGAGCTGCGAATCAAACCCACGCACAGACAGGTATTTGGTCCTAAAAGTCGGACAAAAATATTTTTTGCGTTTTATAGTATTATTAAAGTATTTCGTTCTATTTTGAGACATAATAGAGTAAAAAAAAGGCATACATTATTCTTAACTAATTTTATTTCTAATTTTCATCATCTTCAGAGTCATTTTCAATATTTCTTTTGAATTTCTACTATGGATCTTACACAACCAGGTATGTACTTATTATTTTATTTAGTTTTGTTAGGAAAAGAGGGAGTTTTCGTACCTTTAGCTCCATTAGTAACTAATTCTTAAAAAGTTCTATAAAATACGCATTTCAAAAAATCTTTAAGCGTTTTACAGTACATATTTCTAAAGGACTCATAAAATAAGTCCATTGAAAAAAAAATTGCCAAAAATGGAGGGGGGGTACGTTAGGGTGGCTGTTTTACATATTTTAGAATACCATAGAATCTATTCTAAAACAAATCATATACATTTCTACTTAGAAATGCTCAGAAATACTTTAAAACGCTTAAAGATTTTTTGAAATGCGTTTTTTATAGGACTTTTTAAGAATTAGTTACTAATGGAGCTAAAGGTACGAAAACTCCCTCTTTTCCTAACAAAACTAAATAAAATAATAAGTACATACCTGGTTGTGTAAGATCCATAGTAGAAATTCAAAAGAAATTGACTTTTTCACCATAAATTTAATATTTGAAAACAATGAAATTTGAGCGCATCGAATAATTACACGACCACGGCAAGCGAAGGGTAATTTCCGACTGAGCGCATGGAGCGGGGGAAAGTCTCTAGCGCGTCGGATTCACGCTATTGGTAGGAGGAGATACCATTGTATTTCGAGGAATAATAAAAAACGGCGTCTAACTAAAACAAAAAGAATGGATTTCGCCCGACTTTTAGGGCCAAATACCTGTCTGTGCCACGATGCTACGCTCTGCTGTCGTACTTTCAACCACAGGACGTATAGAGGCCAGCACATCAGGCTACAACATTCTGTCAAAATTCTTTGATAGATTTTTAACTTTATTACAAAATACTAACGTTCATATTCAACTGGGAAAATTTGTCAGTTTTTTAAAGTTACTTGACTTTATAATCCTGACAAATAAAAAAATGGCGTCTTGTGACACACGTGTGACGCTTTAAAGTTGTTGTAGGTATGGCGGCCAATATTTAACACCAGAACAGCTGCCAGACTTCTGTGATCAGCTTCATCACCTGGTTGAAGTGATAAGAAACATACAATCTTATGCTACGGTCACTGGAGAATACCCAAGGTACATAACATTAAGTAAGATTTACCTCGTTACTTACTTTTAAATTTGAAATATTATCTAAAAATTAATCAAGAGCGTCGCGTCGCCTCCAGATGGCAGCTCGGGGCAAGTTAATAGGAAATTAAGAGGAAAAGGAGAGCTAGAGGAGTCAATAGGAAATGTATGAATTTTAAATACAGTCAAAGGCACATAACGCTTTTGGAATCTCTCTTCAAGTGCACACTGTTCCTTGGCTGCCCTTGATCATAATCTATGTAGACATTAAGAAACTGTACTTTGTAGCATTACGCACGAACTAGAACGATACAAGGTGAAAAGGACATCACAATTTAGCGTTAACTTATCATACTGCCCATCAAACTGAGTAACATTCAGCACAAATTGGTGGTGGGAAATTACTTTAGCTTGATGTGAAAAATCTGTGTATGGTTGCGCGCAATGCAACACACGCAGAACATAGTGCACTTAGGTGTAACACTCAAAATCCCTACCTAACCTTTTCCCAATTATGTTGGGATCGGCTTCCAGTTTAACCGAATGCAGCTGAATACCAGTGTTCTACATGGAGCGCTGCATAACTGATCTTCACAACCCAGTTACTGGTCCACACGATACTTCAGGTAAGGGACTAACCACATTTATTTACTATCTCAATTCAGCTTTGGTCTATAGAAAATCAGTTTTGTACCGCATCCGTTCAGACGCGGAAAGCTATACGGACGCGTACGCATCTCCATACTAATCTGATATTATCTATGGACAAAATCTGAATTGAGCTAAATAAGTGTGGTTAGTTCCTAAGACTGGTTGTCAGACTTTCCGGCTTCTGACTATCCAAAACAGTAGTTTTCGTCGTCGAACAATAAATTCAACTTTGACGAAAAACTTATTTGCTGTTCATACAAAGTTGAAGCACAGAATACATAAAAGTAGGTACTTAGGTACTGTTAAAGTCAAGACAGGGCAGGGCAACGAAAGTCAAAATTATGTCCAGTCCAAAAGTGCCCTGCATTTGACCTACCCAAGATCATGGTACCGGGTACAGGATTAAATTCTGCAGCTTAATTTCGCCTTTCCTTAAATCCCAGTGAACTGGAACGCCGCCTAGAGCAAGAAGCCCGGGAGGTGTCAGCAATAGCCGCGGAAGCGCGCAATGCACGCGAGGTGGTCGCCCGCGTGCGCGCTCAGCGACGAGCAGTGCGCGCGCACAAGAAGAATCTAGTGTCGCATCTAGCTAGCTTGAGGGAATCTGGTTAGTTAGTGGACATAATCTCTGATAGGTGGTGTAGGACCTGCAAATGCTTGTGGTTAAAAGAATTATGAATGGATGGATGGAGAGGGAGTGGAAAGCCAAAGAAAAGATGGATAGATTGTGTGAAGATTGATAACAGATAACAAACATAGGACAATAGCAGAATATTAATGAGGTGTAGAAGCAGGCTCGTTTAGACTAGCTCGAGAAATGGAGACATTGGGCTTATCATAACATCAGAACTGTATTTCCCGAAAAGTTAGGCAGATGTTTATAGCTCTCCCATATTTTGCCAGTTAGGTAGGTTAAGTTTTAGGGATCAACCATTATTATTGGCTGCTACTGACAATTTTTAATGCAATTAAAAATAATTTCCTGATCAAAGAATTGATCAGACCTTACCTAGATGCTTAGCAGGGTGTCGTTGGGTGAGCCCAACGACATTTAGACTAATAAGGCATCTCTGGTACACAAACAAAATATCATAATACCTCGACACTACGTCTACTGAGACGACGAGGGTTTATAACCAGTGTGTGCTGCCAGTGATGACATGTTATGGCACACAAACGTGGGTTAACTGTTGCATGGCCTCCTGGAGAAGCTCAGAGTCACGCAGCGAACCATGGAGAGAGCTATGCTCGGAGTTTCTTTGCGCGATAGAGTCCGGAACGAGAAAATTCGCCGAAGAACTAAGGTCACTATAGCTATAGCTCTCAGAATATGCAAGTTGAAGTGGCAATGGGCAGGCCACATCGCACGAAGAACCGATAACCAATGGGGAAGAAAGGTTCTCGAGTGGCGACCACGAACCGGAAGACTCAGCGTTGGTATACCTCCCACCAGATGGACCGACGCCATCGTCAAAGTCGCGGGTAACCGGTGGATGCAAGCGGCAGGTTTCCGCTAGTTGTGGCGTTTTATGGGGGAGGCCTATGTTCAACAGTGGACGTCTTTCGGCTGATGATGATGATGATGACGTCTACTTATCAGGACTAAAAATCACCCCCAATATAAGTTTTTCATAAGGTTCATGGTTAAGTTAGCTTTATTCCTCAGAGTTCCGGGAGCTAGAGAGTACGGTACGTCTCTCAGATAGGAAGCTGTTCAAGACCTGGGAGGCGCTGAAAGACTCTACGGACTCGGCGGCTTTCGATCCTCTGCTTGATGAAATAAAGGTCTGCTGAAATAGGGTCTCAAGCGCGCAAGTTGAATTAAAAAAATCGTATCATAAATTAGGCCAATTTTTTTTTTGTGAAGATTTTTTTGTTTGTTTTTTTTAATCATTGCCCCACACCAGAAATTTCTCTTGTATCGTGGGTGCGTATACTCACATACACAAAGAGCCAAACCCAGAACCACTACCTGTACCTACGCTATATAAATATTTATTCCGTGCGGGAATTGAACCCGAGGCACGCAGTGCTGAAGCCAATCGCTCAGTCACTGCACCAACCGTGTCGTATTTAAACTCTTGGATCTTTGGCATGTCCACACTGTAGTACCTGATTAGCTTCTGTTACGTGTCGATGGCAAAATTTATTGACCCAATATTTGGCTACTTCCACGACATGTCATGTTGTGTGGTATCGGTTCAAAGGTATTATGATTTCGTTACTTTGCGGGTAAAACCTCGTTTTGCGTTTATAATTGGACCTTATTGCCAGAACAAACAAACAGCACTGGAGTGCCTACTGCGCCTGGTGCATAGCAAGCAGTCGGCGCTGAGCCGTGTCGCGGCACCGCCCACCCCGCTCCCACCACCCGAGCCGCTCGACAATGATGGTTTGTACCATGTACTAGTTCATAACCACCACACCTGTATTTCACGAAGAGTTAGGTAGGGATCTATCTGTGTAGTAAAGTTGTTGATTCGAACCCACAGGGACCGAGCTCAGCAGTTGCGTTCCCAGCACTAGCAACTCCAAAATAGATCATCGAGCCATGATCAGGGTTAAAATCAGTCAGTATTAAACATCTCTTCTCGGTTTTAACTAATTTAGACAAGTTTTAATAATAACTCAGAGAGAATATTCCGGCCAAAACTTAACAGGTGCTGTGTATCAAATTGCAGAGGCAGGGGACGTAAGTAGTCATTGATAATAATTATCTGCCTACTAATTTACCAAACACATTTGAGAAGGAAATTGGTATCAATCGCTCATGCTCTAAGCCCTCATGTAGGTCAGTCCAATCCTATTTATATGAACAAAAGTGGCACATGTCAATGCTCATTTTGGTCAAAGCATATTAAAAAGTGGAGGAAAAACACGTCATAGTCCCCAACCCATTTTTGGCGACCTTGTAGCTGTGTTCCTTTCGCGGCAAGGGAGTGCTTTCTAACCTTTATTTAAGAGAGAGCATTCCTTGGCCCTCCAGCTTTCTATCTTTGCACTATTCAGCAGTTTCAGCATTTTCAGCAACTGTTTCTTTAGCAGGCCCATTTTTTACATTGTAACTTACATAGAGTATAGAATTGAGACTTGCCTCCAGAGTTAGGAGCGACTGGTGCTTCAGGCGGTTGCGGCGTACGTAAGCGGGCTGAGGGCGCGCGGCGCGGGGGGAGCAAGCGCCGGCGCCGTGAGCCGCGCTCCGTGCCGCTGTCGGGCGAGCCCAGTCGCCACACTCCGCCGCAGGTGAGCCCAGCCGCCACACTCCGCCGCAGGTGAGCCCAGTCGCCACACTCCGCCGCAGGTGAGCCCAGCCGCCACACTCCGCCGCAGGTGAGCCCAGTCGCCACACTCCGCCGCAGGTGAGCCCAGCCGCCACACTCCGCCGCAGGTGAGCCCAGTCGCCACACTCCGCCGCAGGTGAGCCCAGCCGCCACACTCCGCCGCAGGTGAGCCCAGTCGCCACACTCCGCCGCAGGTGAGCCCAGCCGCCACACTCCGCCGCAGGTGAGCCCAGCCGCCACACTCCGCCGCAGGTGAGCCCAGTCGCCACACTCCGCCGCAGGTGAGCCCAGCCGCCACACTCCGCCGCAGGTGAGCCCAGTCGCCACACTCCGCCGCAGGTGAGCCCAGCCGCCACACTCCGCCGCAGGTGAGCCCAGTCGCCACACTCCGCCGCAGGTGAGCCCAGTCGCCACACTCCGCCGCAGGTGAGCCCAGCCGCCACACTCCGCCGCAGGTGAGCCCAGCCGCCACACTCCGCCGCAGGTGAGCCCAGCCGCCACACTCCGCCGCAGGTGAGCCCAGTCGCCACACTCCGCCGCAGGTGAGCCCAGTCGCCACACTCCGCCGCAGGTGAGCCCAGTCGCCACACTCCGCCGCAGGTGAGCCCAGCCGCCACACTCCGCCGCAGGTGAGCCCAGTCGCCACACTCCGCCGCAGGTGAGCCCAGCCGCCACACTCCGCCGCAGGTGAGCCCAGTCGCCACACTCCGCCGCAGGTGAGCCCAGCCGCCAGTCGCCACACTCCGCCGCAGGTGAGCCCAGCCGCCACACTCCGCCGCAGGTGAGCCCAGCCGCCACACTCCGCCGCAGGTGAGCCCAGCCGCCACACTCCGCCGCAGGTGAGCCCAGTCGCCACACTCCGCCGCAGGTGAGCCCAGCCGCCACACTCCGCCGCAGGTGAGCCCAGTCGCCACACTCCGCCGCAGGTGAGCCCAGCCGCCACACTCCGCCGCAGGTGAGCCCAGTCGCCACACTCCGCCGCAGGTGAGCCCAGCCGCCAGTCGCCACACTCCGCCGCAGGTGAGCCCAGCCGCCACACTCCGCCGCAGGTGAGCCCAGCCGCCACACTCCGCCGCAGGTGAGCCCAGCCGCCACACTCCGCCGCAGGTGAGCCCAGCCGCCACACTCCGCCGCAGGTGAGCCCAGCCGCCACACTCCGCCGCAGGTGAGCCCAGTCGCCACACTCCGCCGCAGGTGAGCCCAGCCGCCACACTCCGCCGCAGGTGAGCCCAGCCGCCACACTCCGCCGCAGGTGAGCCCAGCCGCCACACTCCGCCGCAGGTGAGCCCAGTCGCCACACTCCGCCGCAGGTGAGCCCAGCCGCCACACTCCGCCGCAGGTGAGCCCAGTCGCCACACTCCGCCGCAGGTGAGCCCAGCCGCCAGTCGCCACACTCCGCCGCAGGTGAGCCCAGCCGCCACACTCCGCCGCAGGTGAGCCCAGCCGCCACACTCCGCCGCAGGTGAGCCCAGCCGCCACACTCCGCCGCAGGTGAGCCCAGTCGCCACACTCCGCCGCAGGTGAGCCCAGCCGCCACACTCCGCCGCAGGTGAGCCCAGTCGCCACACTCCGCCGCAGGTGAGCCCAGCCGCCACACTCCGCCGCAGGTGAGCCCAGTCGCCACACTCCGCCGCAGGTGAGCCCAGCCGCCAGTCGCCACACTCCGCCGCAGGTGAGCCCAGCCGCCACACTCCGCCGCAGGTGAGCCCAGCCGCCACACTCCGCCGCAGGTGAGCCCAGCCGCCACACTCCGCCGCAGGTGAGCCCAGCCGCCACACTCCGCCGCAGGTGAGCCCAGCCGCCACACTCCGCCGCAGGTGAGCCCAGCCGCCACACTCCGCCGCAGGTGAGCCCAGTCGCCACACTCCGCCGCAGGTGAGCCCAGCCGCCACACTCCGCCGCAGGTGAGCCCAGTCGCCACACTCCGCCGCAGGTGAGCCCAGTCGCCACACTCCGCCGCAGCTGAGCCCAGTCGCCACACTCCCAGCTTGTCGGTTCTGGGATAATTTGGTATTGTTGAGATGGCGAGATGCCATATGACTGGGTCATGGTTTGAAATAAGAGTTTTTAAATGAAAAAGCCGGTTGTCAACTCGACTATAGTGTTTACAATCGCCAAGGGTAGATTGGGGTAGACGTAGAACACATAATCATCTGTGGACTAGCCACAATGCACTAAGGGGGTGCTCACTCATTGCAACACACACACACACACACATGTCAACTGCAGTCTGCAGAGCACATTTGTTGATGACCACTACCAAACCAACTATTCTGAGTTTGTACAAATGGAACGATCATGCGCTTGTATATTTGTCCAATTGCTGTTAAATTGTGTCATTGTGGAGTACTTTATGCTTATACATAGTACCTACGCATACGCTTTGAAGTAACTTTTGGCGGATCAGCACATCAGCCGATTACATTGATGTTACTCCAGCTACTCAATGTCTCCAAAAACTTGATCTAATACACTGTTCATGTTCAATTAACAGGTGACCCTCTACATCCAAGGCACAGAGAGTACGTCACGCTACAGAGTCGGCAGCGCCGGCGCAGTTGCACTCACGCCTCTAGAACTACCCACAGGAGGAAGCGTCAGAGATATCCTATTCTTTACCACTAACTGATTGTTTTTTTGTACTAACAAAATATAGAAAAATACAAACTAAATTAATATCTTTTTTTTTGAAGCCGTGCTGCTTGCTTTGAATAGATTACACAAGGTAGTACACTCAACTGCACGTTCATGGTAGCATTTTTACATTTAAAGCACCTTTATGTCACCTTGTTCGAAGCAGTGCAGTAACTCAATAGAGGTATACCCTGCAGCTTTGAGTGAATATGATTAATTCTTTTTTTTTTTTTTTTTTTTATTATTTATTGCATTCCACAATGTATTTGCCTAAGTGGTAAGTTGGTAAACATTTGTTGTAACAATCGTGGACCCTGTCGGGCACAGCAAAACATAGATTTGAAGGACTACTAATTTATACATGCAAACTAATACTTAATCTAATTATAATTTAAGGTAACATTTTATTAATTATTAATTACATCGATAATTTTATTCATTATTAATTTAATAATAAAAAATAAAAATAAAGATATTATTCATTAAAATTATTCTGTCAGTTCTATGGATTTGTCAATTAAATATTCATTTATGCTATAATAACATTTATTTATTAGTATTTTTTTAAATTTATTTGTAAAAATTGCAATCTTTTTCTCATTTCTAAGTATCTCGGGTAGTTTATTGTATATTTTTATTGACATGACCAGTGGACTAGATGAGTGCATTTTTAATCGGGATGTCGGTATGTTTAATCGTGTTTTGTGTCGGAGTGTGTATCTTGTCTGTATGTCTTCTCGTTTAGTGTAAAAATCTTGATGTGTGTGTGCGAATTTACAGATTTCTAGTATGTATATAGAAGGAAGAGTTAGAATATTTAATTTTACTCAAATTCAAACTCAAACTCAAATCATTTATTTCAAATAAACCATTTACAGGCACTTTTGAATTGTCAAGGAGTCAGTCAGTCAAAAAGTTGCAGCTAGTTGCTCGTTCCAAACAGTAGGTTTCTATGGAGAAGAACGAGCAAGAAACTCCATTAACACTCTTTTAAAATCAATAGAATATTACAAATTTAGGTTACATCATTCATGTTGAATCTAGAGGTACAATGTGAGAACGATGTAACAAATTGTGCACGTTAAAAGAGGTCCTAGTGGCAATGAAAGTAGACAATTCAAAATAAATTTAAAATAACCGAGGCAGCTAAGTGATGACCAGTCTCAACTGACGGCGCCCGTTCACGAACATGACGCACGGATCGGCACCATTTAGTTCAACCATTTTGAAGGGAACCACATGATCCAACACATGCGCCACCATCAGCGAGACATTCAAGTGAGCATGACAAACACTCAACCGCCAGGGCATATTCAAGTCAACGAAAGACATCTCGTAAATGGTGGCTTTAAAGTACATAGTGCTCACATGTATGTGCTATGCAAAATTATATAATACTAATAGTTTGAGTTTATACAATGCAAAGATAATGTAGTTCTACATCTTCAGCAGCTCCAAAAAAATTGTCACCAATGCTAATCAATAAATCTATGAACCCTTTTATGAAATGGGGTCTGCAGCTATCCGTTTGTTTTAAATTAAATAAAATACGAAGTAACTTTTTTTGAATAGTGAACAGAGCCGGTGCGTCTGTGCTATTCCCCCACATTATTACGCCGTAGTTAAGCCATGCATGAGCATAGGCATAGTAGGTAACCAAAGCAGTTTGCAAGTTTGTGGTCTTTTTTATTTCACGAAGAGCGTACACTTTGGAAAGTTTGGATTTTATTTTCTGTACGTGTGATTTCCAATTGATGTTTGAATCTATAGTTAAGCCTAGCAGTGGAAATTCATTTACTGATTCTATATTAATATTGTTAAATGAAAAATTTACATGAAGAGGAGATTCTATATGTATTTCAGCATCCTGCGAATACCTGGATCATGTGGGGTTAGGAAATGTTAGTCCCGCAAATACCGACGAATAAAATGTTCTTGTTTAAGTTATCTAAGCTAGTATCTATCTATGTACACCCTTTTTTAGGCCTGGAGTGGAAAATTCTCATGAATGTTTTTCACTTCTTCGTCAGTCAGACTCTTACTGATAAAAAACACACCGTGCGGCTGCGGAGTTCCATCTTACACCTCGCCGAGGGTCGCAGGAACGTACGATCCTTCTGCAACCCCCGACTGGGTGTCAGGCGGCCACTGTGGGCCTCCTCAGGATCTCTCCTGTGGCCCACAGTGGCGCCACCAATGGTCCACCTCTCGGTAGGTGTGAGATAATTGACACCCCCCGGGGCATTTAAGAGAAGTGCGCGTGGAAAACTACGCGTCGCCACCTCGGGTCCTGATCTATGGGGGCGACTACACGACAGACGGCCCAAGCTCGTCGCCCCAGGATCCATTTAGGGGGTCTGAAACTGGGCGTTGTTCGCCCTTCACCGTCGGCGCGCCTGCTGCCAGGTGAACGGTTGTGATCTCCCTCTTCTATTCCGCAGCCTCCTTCTGCGAGATTATGGTTTCGCAGAAGGATACCACGGTCCCAGGACTCGCTGCCGACTATCGACTTGACTACGGTTGGCACCGATAGGTCACTGCCAGTGCCTGCTCCTGACATGAGGTCACGGCACGATCTATGTACATCCGGAGACCTAAAACCGGGGTAGGCTAGGTTATCGCTGGCCTTCGGGGGTTGCGGAAGTAACGTCAGTTTCCGCGACCCCCGGTGTAGATGTCAGATGGAACACCGGGGTGGTCTTTAGTCAGTGTCTGACAGACCTCTTCACCCGCCCCAGGGCGGAACACATCAATAAAGATTTTCCAGCCAGGAACAAAAAAAAGGTTAACGCTGAGCTGTGGCCCATATCTAAGTTGGTCATGTAGGACGATCATTGAGTAGGTAAGTATGTTAGCGTATCAAAAAGTATTTTATTAAAATTCTTTATTAAAATTATAGCCATAAATAAATCTAGTTAGTTATACCTAAATAAAAATTGCTGTTGTCATGTCATATTTCCACATTTACTGCCGTGCATTACTAACTGATTTTCTTCAGTAGAAATAACGGTGCATGAAATAAATGATTCATGGTTTTTCGATAAACCTCTTGTGACAAGCATGACACATGTTCAATTAAATAGTTTATGTTGTACATCGTTTATTGTTTACAAGCACAGTTTGCGATATGGTTCCTACTATAGCTGATCACAATTTAATTATACCATATAAAGCCCTGTATTATGTACCTACCTTATGTATCCACAATAAAGATATTGATTGATTGAATTGATAATATTGAATTACCTAGACACACTATCTGTCACTATCTATCCTATTCTAATCTAAGCAGTGTGGTGCCGGTCGCGAATAGCACCACCCCATTTCTACCCGTGGGTGTCGTAGACGACGACAGTGGGATATTGACCAGAGGATGGAACGTCCTTCTGAGTACCATAACACCTACTGCGATCGCCAATAAGCATCGGCCAAGCATGGCGTTCACGGCTGAACCCCCCCTATGGGACACCTATGCACCAACAGTGGTCGTCTAAAGGTTGACATGATGATGATAATACACTAAATACACACTACCGCATGTTAAGAATTCGAAACTACAATAGAGACAAATACTCACGCCATAGTTCATTTCAAAGAGTAATAGACAGGGGGTTCATTTGTAGGTACTAGGTAGGTACAAGGGCGTCGCCAGGACTCGCCAGCTGATGGCCTAGGGGGGGGGGGGGGCAAGTTGATATATGGTGGATAGGAAAAGTATGAATTTTAAATACAGTTTTAGAGGTATGAGGAACAGAGTGTAAATTCCTCATCCTCCGTAGAAAAGGGAGGATCCTCCGACCAGACGGGTGTTGTGTCTGGTGGGCTACTGCCCGCCGGTTGTAGTCGGGATTTTGTATATATGCTAATGTCGCGGATAACTCTGCTTGCGCGATCTAGGAAACATCGGTTGTAGTATGCTTCATGTGCGATAGATGTCGCTACATCACTCCCCTCCGAGACCGGAGGTCGATACCCGAAGCACGATGAGTCGTCCGTATATCTTGTGATGCTTGCCGGGCCAGTGAAGGGTTCCAGTGAGTCGGAACCGGATGCCGCATAGTTCGGTGAGTTGGAACTGTCTGCGGTGATACCCCCGTGAGTCGGGGTAATCGCTGCGCATGTGCTCCAGTGAGTCGGAGTGGTGCAGTGCTCCGTAGTGGCTGGCTACTGCGTCGACCAGGAGAGAAGTGCGTCTCTGCTTGCTGACCGGCCGAAGTGCAGTGTGCTGTGCCAAGGCTGCTGATGAGGCTAAGGGTGATGACCAGGTATGCGCGTCCGCTGCATGCTGGTGGTCAGGATACCCGTTGAAGCCGTGGATGCTGGCTGGCTGTATGACTCGTTGCTCGAGAGCTTGAGGAAGTGACGTCTTCATGAAGTAGCTGCACGAAGGCTGCGTTGACGTTCATGTGCGGGGTCACCAGTTTAGAGGTATGAGGAACAGAACAGAGTGTAAAGTTCCTCATCCTCCGTAGAAATGGAGGATCCTCCGACCAGACGGGTGTTGTGTCTGGTGGGCTACTGCCCGACGGTTGTAGTCGGGATTTTCAACCGACTTCAAAAAAGGAGGAGGTTATCTATTCGTCTGTATTCTTTTTTTTTATTTTTTTTTTATGCTTGTTACCTGAGAACTTTGGACTGGGTGAACCGATTTTGATGTTTTTTTTTTATTTGAAAGCTGGTGCTTCCCGTGTGGTCCCATTTTGATTTGGTCCAGTTCTGACAATGGCATCCATGAGAAAACCGTATAAGCCTTAAATTAGCATTATGTATGTGCGCGATTTGTTACACGATTTCTCCGGCAAACGTAACCCGATTTTGAAAATTCTTTTTTTTTATGGATAGGGTATAAAAAAGACAACCGCCTTCAAAAACTAAAAAGTGAAAAATAACTTTAGCACAGAACACACATTGACTTCAGTTTCGAAATTCGGTGGCTTTGTTCTGTTTGTTGTTTTGTATTGCCACACTTTTTAGTTTTTGAAGGCGGTTGTCTTTTTTGTAAAAAGCTTTTTTGTATATGCTAATGTCGCGGATAACTCTGCTTGCGCGATCTAGGAAACGTCGGTTGTAGTACGCTTCATGTGTGATAGAAAGAAAGAAGGAAAAGCCATTTATTCACGCGAAATGCGACGCACTTAATATATAACAATATTAACTTATAACTGGTAAATTGTAAAAAAAAAGACATGCGTCACCCCCACGCGAAACGGCCAACGCTCAGCATAATGCACTGGCCCGCACAGCAAGGCCGGATTATAGCCGGGGTTAATCTATCATCGTCGACCGATGCCATCGACCGGCAATCGATCGATCGATAGTATTGATCGACGATCGATCGATTGGTGTAGTAACACCCCTATGCCTGTGTTGGATTTTTTTTTTAGGTAGGTACAGAAAACTAGCCTTATTTCGAGTTCGTGGCTTGGCCGAGAAATGCAGAGAGCAGAGAGAGTTTAGTACCTACGCAATTTCCTAATCAATATTACTGTTGTGAGTTAGTTAACTGACCAACTGCGGACACACATGCTACAGACCCCTAAGGGGTCCGTGGGCTTCACTTTAAAAAAGGGTTTCTTAAAGTGTCCTAAGAGGATATTTTTCGGTCCTCAGAGTCATACCTCATACCGACACAACCGTATACGCCGAGGTACCTCTCAATCATAAAACAGATTTATTTCCAAGTGTTTATTTTACAAAGATCGTTACGTTACGGACATCGTTCCGGTTTGTTACATTTGCACCATGTCCTTGGTGTTACACTAACAGACTAAGGCTTTTTCTCCTCAACTGCTGCAGGTGCCGCCTCGACGGCCGCGGGCGCGGCTGCTACATTAGCGGGCGCGGCCGCCACACTCGCGGGCGGGGCCGCTGCCACGTTGACGGCCTGTGCTGCTTGCGATGGTGCTGCAGCCTGCGAGGCACTGGCAGCTGCCACTAGACTCGCTGGTGCAGCTGCATCAACAGCCGCCGCTTTTTGCTAGAAATAGAAGTTGCCATTATAAATGTCACCATTTCTTTTCATATTTACTCATGTCAATCTTTAAACGCACACTGCTGGGTACAGAGGCACTCCTGCGACTCGGATATCTATGCCTGCGACACTATATACAAACGACACGATTGAATTACCCATACTAAGGACTAATAAAATAACAGACTGTACAAATACGTGCGTGTGTGTGCGTATCTACGCGCCGCGAGAACTAAAAGCAGTTCCCAGAGCTGAGAGCAGTCCTTCGACGCGGGACGAGGTGAGGAACATTTTCGTAGGGGGGCGGAGCGTGTCGCTACTCTACGGTAGTACTAATACTTATACTGTGAGATAGGTCTCCCCCAAGGGGTTCAGATGCATATTATCGATCGCAGTAGGTGTTATGGTACCTAGAAAAACGCTGCTGCCCATCCTCTGGTCGAAATCCCTGTCTATCCACGGGTAGAAATGGGGTGGTACTATTCCGGCACCGTAAAGGTGACTAAAGAATCTTAGGAGGATTACGATACCTTCATTGTACTCTTTAGGGCCCACCGTGATCGTTTGTAGGGCAGGTCAATTTGTGTGATAGTACTAGACCTTTTGGATAAACTTTAAAAGTGAATTGTCAAGCTATTTTAAACCATGAACGGGGTTTCATGCTTTAAAATAGCTTGACGATTCATTTTACTGCCCACATTTTTACACTTTTATGCACTTAGACTACTGCAGGCTGTCATATAGACATGCGAATGCGATAATGCGATATGTATATCACTTGATTCACAAATAATTATTGTGGTTTTGGTGGCCCCGTAACAACATTCCCACATGGATTTAAAAGAACAAAGATGGCGCCTCTTGTTATGCAAGATGTCAAAAACCTATCATATTCAAAAGTAGTTTTCTCTATCGCCACGTTCATTTAGATCCATTTCGTGCTCAGTAGGTCTAGAATAGAGTCTAGTGAAGCTATGAGACTAACATCGACAGCCGCGCTCGCTTCGACGGCTTCCGACGGCGCTGGTGCGGCTACCGCTACAGCTGCAGCCTCTGCCTTCTTCTCCTCCTCCGGCGCAGGCGCACCGTGACTCATCTGAAATAATTGACTCAGTTATAGTTAAAGTGATTGAAGGTGGGCTAGGACAGGTGGAGGAAGTTTTGGCGAGTTGTTCAGAGAGCAGATAATCTTATGGTCAGTCGAGTAAAGGAATTTCATCATGGAGAGAAATACGGCCACGATCAAATTCTGCGAACCGACGCCTTGCGATGCTCACATGAGGTGCTTCCATAGAAATCTATATCTATGGGTGCTTCCCTCCCAAAAGCATTTTGAAGACGAGCAGTGAATCCCGATTATTTTATTCTAATAAACTTGGGTTTGGCCGCAGTTCAACTGATCTTCAGTGATGATGCGGCTTAAGGTTAGCTATCGTCAAACCAAAAGATAACAAAATCAAACACTTTTTATTTTATGAACGGTTTTTATACAAGTTAGGGACATCGTTTCACGTATAATTATTATGATTCCAGTACATTATGCAGAATATTGTAAAAAATATTTTAAGAGTAGATACTTAAGTAAGTACATATATGGAGTTTCTTGGTTATTCTTCTTTTATACGAAACTACCGATTGGAAATTTTTATTTTTCCATTTAGGTATATAACGTTCAAAAGTGCATTGTATTGGTCTAATTGAAACAAATATTTTGACTTTGACTTTTTTTGAATAGAGGCATAACATTGCGTACCCTTGGCATTGGTCATCTATTTAAGTAAGAAGAAAGATAAAGATATTAAGATAATAATAAAGAAGACTAATGAATAATTAAACCCCAAAGAAAAAAAACTGGATATTTCGTTAAAATGATTCTACGATTTATTAAATAGGATGCCATGGATAGTAGCAATTGGATTCGAAAACGGAACCTTGTTTTCAGTACCGCGACACAAATATTTGATGTTAACTGAATTATGAATCAAATAAGAATCATTTTTGAGTAAATTTTAACTCGCAAAATAATCAATCAATTAGCACACTTATCTACTAAACAAAATATTCCTACCTGTAAAGCCACAAAGGCGAATAAAGCGACAGCCACTAGAACCTTCATATTCACAATTGTCTAACTATAAGACAGTAAAACTTGTAAAGTGTACGGTTTCAATTTATAACAGTGGAGCCGTAACCGCCGGGGGAGGTCGTAACCAAAATAACTATTATGATCCGTTCAATAATGAGCTCTGTTTATAAAACAAAGATTGGCGGAACAATTAAAATCGTTATCGTTTTATGTTCTTGTTTCTAATTTGCCGCGCGTTCTTGTTCAATATTGCTGCTGCCGTGACGTCAATCGCGGCAGTGGCCATAATTTTTCCGTTCCCGGACAATTTTAGGACTTTGCATCCTGGAAGTAACTTCTTAGGGCGTGTTGTTTCAAACAGTCGGTTAACGTTACATACCTACCTACGGACGGTTAAAAAGTTACTATAACGTGAGATGTTTAACGTAGGTACATTAAATGTAACGGGTTGTTTCATAACATAAAAATCCGTCAGTTAAAGTTATTCAAAAAGAGATTCTATTTTGATGTTTGAAGGAGCGGTTTGACAACACAAAATTACGTTGACTGATCGGTTAATATGGTAATAGTAACTTTTTGACGTACGATTTTGTGAAACAACCCATTTTTTTTATTTGACGATGGTTAGCGCCAACTTTGACTATTACCGGTCAGTAATGTACCTATAGTTGAAGCAACCCGCCCTTAGTAGGTTGATTTCATTTAGGTACTCATAGGATTTTGATTCTGCAAGGACCTTTTAAAGCAAGCAATTGAGATGGATTGGTTTTGGAAAGTAGGACCAAAGTTTTTGTTAAAAAACTGAAGCTGAATATTCAATTAACATTACATGAAGACACCAGACTACAATCTAGGGTAACAAGAAATCTATTTCTGATCTAATTATTTGACTGATTTTGAAATACGTAGGTACTTATACTTATACTGATTTTGATTTTGAAATAAATATAATAAATAGTATTTGATTTTAAATATAAATATTTAATAATAAAATGAATAAGTAAGTATATTTTGAGGTACCTACGCAATTAATTTGAGTCGGATACCACAAAAGTTGGAATAACTTGATAGGCTGAACTGTGATCATGGATGATCATGGATCACTCAAGAAGGATATTGGTTGTACGGAATGTACGGTCACAGAATTTTGACGGACCCAATGCTCGATTTCTTAATGTATTTAGGGCCCCTGTTGGAGAGCTGAAAGCGACATTCAAATCAGACGCTTTGTATGCAAATCGTCGTACCTACTACCTGGATATTATTGTTGTCAAAAGTAGTTAGTAGATACCTAATTATAAACGGTTCCAACGAATAATTTTAGCTTTTAATGTTCCAGATTAAGCAGAGCAATAATAATTTTAGTTCGAGCCTGATCCTGGATAAAATCATAAGAGGTCAACTTCTAACATTTTTCCAAATCAGGAAAATAATCGCATAATTACTTATCTATAGCAACATAAATCATTTTAGTCCACCCACGGCAATCTAACTCTCTACAGAATTGTGACAAAAAGGCGATTTATTGATTGTCGAAAGGAGTCAAGAAGATAGGGTCTCTGTATTCACTGAATGGCTACCGAAAACAACATAAAGTTTATCATAACTGATTTATCAGCAACATCCAACTTGATGATTAGCATGATTCAGGAGTTCAAGGCTCTAGACTAGAGTATTGTGGATGGGACTAATAGGTATACTTAGTTATTAGTCCCATAACATTATTTAAGTGTAATCTTCCGACCGAATTTCGGTCACGGCTGCCAATCTCAACGGAGATCAGCCAAGTACGCAGAAGATATTATAGTGCACAAGTGTGTGCGCAAACACAGGTGCATTCTCTCTTCCCTCACTCTCATAGTCCGGTGGGACGGCCATCCGACACGACCGGGGAGAGATCAGGCGCAGGACCAACGGCTTTACGTGCTTTCCGAGGCACGGGGGTGTTACACCGCCAACTTCCAAACTCCGGGCGGTTACTGAGAAATTCTTTATAGAAAAACCAAATAACACTTTGCCCGACCTGGGAATCGAACCCCACGCTCAGCAGTCGCGCTTGCGACCACGAGACGAGACCAACGGCAGGCAGTCATATTTAAGTAGTTATCATCCCGAGGACTTCGTCGGAATGAGGAATGGCGGATAATCTAAACTTAATGATATGCTTCCTAGGCAGGTATTGTTTACTTTCTCAATGAGTCAGTTTATTATGTTAGTAGGTTCACATCGCTAACTGAAACAATGGTGTGGAAAGGAAAAGGCATTCTGCACTAAGATGGTAAACTTATAAACTCAAACTCAAATAATTTATTTCAAATAAACCATTTACAGGCACTTTTGAATTGTCAAGGATTCAGTCAGTCAAAAAGTTGCAGCTAGTTGCTCGTTCCAAACAGTAGGTTTCTATGGAGAAGAACGAGCAAGAAACTCCATGAACACTGTTAAAATCAATAGAATATTAATTTAGGTTACATCATTCATGTTGAATCTAGGGGTACAATGTGAGAATAATGTAACAAGTTGTGCACGTTAAAAGAGGTCTAGTGACAATGAAATTAGACAACTCAAAATAAATTTAAAATAACCGAGGTAGCTAAGCGATGACCAGTCTCAACTGACGGCGCCCGTTCACGAACATGACGCACGGATCGGTACCATTTAGCTCAACCATTTTGAATAATAAGTAATGAGATCATTACGCAGTTGCCAGTCCTGTCGGTTATATATAAACTATATCGATTTATTCCTATATAAAAATAAATTATAGCCATCCTACAAATCAATGAAAACTTAAGATTTTTCCATGAACTGCATAGTGATTTGATGTCCAAGAAACTGATGCTTACACGTGTTTTAATTGTGGCTTTATCAATTTCACGGCTATACCTTGCTACTTACTTAGGTACTCATTTCATGAGGAATTAATTATGTACTGATTGCAACAGCATCGAGGATTTAGGATAATTTAGAAAGTAGGTAACATTGTTTCCCCTACCTACTTACCCACATTAAACCTTTAGATAGTTTTTTTTTTCAGAAAAGGATCATTCGGTGCTCCAAAAATTGAAAATCCGGCACGAAAGGAACGTAAAAGGAAGTCATGAAGAAATTTTATAAGGTTTTGCACAATAGTCACATTTCGTTGTATTTCAAATTGCGCATCATCATCTTTTCCAAAACAGGCATACCTACCTATAAGAATATAGCTACATAACAGACCTAGGTAATATGGCCTCCTGGCTCAAATGATTGTGTGGGTCACCCAATGTGCCTAAAATCTTGTGCCGATTTAGTGATGGCGCCTCCGACGCCCCAAGAAGTGGACTGGGACACGTAATGCGACGGCTAGTTTTAGGTGATGGAATGAGGGTCTGTAAGGTCTGGGGCCGGACATTTGCAAAACAGTGACCATTAAGACTAGGCGGGTTAAAATACTTTTTAACCTAAGTACTTATGTGGGTTGTAGAATACTGACGTGGGTGATAGAATACTGACGTGTGATTGACCGATTGACGTGTGGTTGAGTATAAAAAAATTGCCGTGCGGCAGTTGTTTTACTATAACGGTGTTAACATTAAATACATATTTTCTTGTCGTGTCATTATTAGCTAACCTACCTTTATTAAGGCAAGTACTAGCTTTTGCACACGACTTAGCGAGCTTAGTTATATCAAGCCTCCTAAATCCTTCTCGGGTTTTAAGCGACAGTAGTCTGTACCAAACATCAAAATCGGTTCAGTAGTAGAAAGCGTAACAAACAACTTTCGCATTTATAATCTCGCAAAATAGGTCTAGTTTTTTTTTAAGTTTCATCCATATTGTAGTTCTCCTTCTCCTAAGTGTATCTGTGAACTGTGTATCCGAAAGTAAAATTTCAAATGTCAAATTAACGTTCCGTTTTCCTTTTAATAAGTAATCTTTCAGTATTTATTTTTAATATTGTAGGGTTAAGAATCACCTAAATTAAATTTAAAAAAACCTGTAAAAAACACCTAGGTATATTATAAATTAGAAAAATATTTGCATTACATACACTGTTTGAAATGCTCAAGTTATAAGTGATTACTGCGATATTCGGAACGTGCTAAAAAACCTTGAGACGTTGGCATTTTTGGCATTTTGTTGGCTGGCTCTCGTTTGGCAGATGGGAAAAATGAATTGATCGAAAAGAAAAATCTTTGCCAGGATTATCTGAATGATGTCATTTGAGTGATCTGAGATCGAATAAAAGTATTCATTTTGTTTGTTTATAAAATCATTTAGTTAGAAAAATGGCTTCGCGTGGTGGTGTTATGGTGACTGGTACGAACGGTGCCGATTTCGAACACAGAGAGAAAATAGCAGCACAATATCAGATTAGGTACGTAATTTGGCTTATTTACAAGTATTTAAGGCCGTACGGAAGAATTTAATTAGATGTCGAATGTTAGCTTGATCTACAGTTGATATATTTTTCGACCAAGTTCCGTCAAATTATTTTTAGACAAAAGCAGTCGATAGCGAGTAATGTTTCGCGCCAATTATTTGAAAAGCTTCACAAATTAGTCTACCACACATAAATAATACTACTGTGGCCATATTCTTTTAGAAAAATAAGAAAATTGCTAAAAATTAGTACTGCCTCTCTCAGTAAGAAAACAACACTTTGTTTCGCCTCCTTCTGACCCACAATACACGAAAATAGTGCATATTTCGAAACATAATAACTACATTAAGAATGTCTAAGCCTGAAGACAATATTATGAAATTAATTCATTATTGACTGCTATCTCGGTACCTATCCAGAATGACCAACGATATGGTGGGTATTGTTGACATGTGACATGTCGTTATAGTTAATAAAAATAAGTAAAATTTACAAGTTTTTTTGGTAAAATTCGTATACTTTAAAAACTTGAATATTCTGCCGATCAACAGTATTTTGTAACAGTCTAATTTAAGAAATAGTTTAGTTAATAACTGGAACCATACACAATATTTTAATAGGCAATATGCTACTGCATCATAAAACTTTATGGTTTCAACTTCCTTCATTAGCAATCAAATCAAAAAAAGTTTTGTAAAAATGTGGTTTTTATGTGGTTAAAAAGTAAGAAATAATGTTTCAATCATTAAAAGTGTAATTAGTCATGTTCAATATAACATCAAAACATTTTAAAACAAAATTAGGAATAGACTAATAACTAGGGCTTCTTTCTGACATGATCCAAAGATGGAATTTCTTTCAGGATCCTGACTCATGTTAACTTTAAAAAAGTTCTTTAACAAATCATTTTGGCTTTGATATAACTGAAAATGTAATTTACTGAGATGAAAAGTTGAGGAGAAGTAGGTTTTCTTAATGTTCTAATATGGTATTTGAAACACAGAGACACAGTTTTTACACTATCATGATTAGGTATATGTTCCTGTTACCTATAAAAAGGATAATAGAAAAATTTCAATGTTGCTATATATGCAACTGCTATTCAAGTCCCTGTACCATCATGCTCATTGATTTATTGCCATAGTGTTTGAACATTTTAGTGTAGTTTAGTATAGCTATTTACTTAATTATTCTTATTATAGATTCAGAGAAAGGGAGCTAAGAATGAAACAACATCCTGACAATACAACAAGAGACAACGCATCTATTGTCTCTTGTTGTATTGTCAGGATGTTGTTTAGTTTAGTTTATTATTTCACAGTAATATTTTTAATATAAACTATCACTGACAATTATAGTGGTAGTTGTACATTTAATACATTTACTAATAATTCTAACACTTATCTAGATATTATATTTTAAGAATTTAATGCCTTGTGCAAATGATCAATGATATATATAGTTTTCCTGTTCCGGAATGTCGAAGGAGATGTCATAAGGATTATATAGGCTATATCTTAGAAAAAGAAAAAAAAAGAGGTCATACAATGTCCACATTTTGCAAGAGAAACCTGTTCTTAGCAGGTAGCATGTACTAAGTAAAGATAAAGGTCAATGCCAGAAACTCTATAGAACTTTGCCCCACTCATTATAAGTCATGTGCAATATGTAGCATCTTAGGTACTGTTTATTTATTGCTGATAACTACACATTAGTCTTAGTGATTGTAGAACTTGCGGTTTCCGTTTAAATCTAAAAACAATAATTACATTGATTATAGGTTAAATTGTATTTTAGGTAAAATGAGTTTGTATTTTGTGGGTAGGTATTTCGTAATCCGCAAGTTCTAAAGAAAAACAATTTAGTATAGAAAGGTTCTATATTCATTACAATTATTTTCATTAAATTACTTTTTCTGTACATGGGTGGGGCAGGATCTGACATTGTCATTTGTATACTGCCTGTGGGTATCCTCAACATGCTTATTCTTAGTGGATTCTAGTGCTAAAGTGATAAAATGGAAGTGCTGTAACAGCAGACATAGATGTTCCATAAAAAATTAACCACTATAGCATGCATAAGTTTAAAGTTTCTTTATATTTAGTCATGCACAATGACACATGTGTTATACCTAAGAAATTGTAGTAGGTACAATAGGGTATTTTACTCTATACGAGAAAAATTCTATAAACATGTTATTGAGACAGTTTAGGCATAAAGCAGTCGGAAAATGTAAGTTTTAGTTCATAAAATAACAAAACAATTTTTTAAATTCAATTCAAAGTTTTCAGTATTGTTAATCTGTTATAAAACACCGTGAATTAGTAGCGGCCATGTTATTACGCCGTACGGCTGTGTAAAAAAAAAATTGTCAATTGTTAGTCAACAGATTGGCGTAATATAGGCTTTGTACTTTTATTATTTTCGTAACCAACGTAATTTTTTCATTATTACACCTGTTACAAAATATATACCTTTAATTATTTTTAAATGATATACAATTATCATATTTAATATGAGCTCATTTGATACTAAACGAACTGACGTCATTTACGCTGAGCAATATGGCGTCTAGTAAGAGGCGTTTTCGTCAAACTACGCGCGAAATTTGAAAATTTAAAATTTAAATGCATTTTTAAGGCACTTATCGATTGAATAAAAATTTTGTATTTTTTTTTGGTGCCATATTAGCACTACAGCATTTCATTGAGACACTTTTCAAAAATGGGTGTACCCATTAATAATTTCAATGGTTTATGCATTTTTTACACTGAGGCTTTGACATAATTTATAAAAAAGGATTTATTTTATTTTTTAAACATGTTTTTGTGACACAACTCTTTTCTAAGTACAATAAATGAGTAATTAAATGGTTTGTAGGTTTTATTTGTTTATTTGTTTTGTAGTATTAAACTATGTTTAGTTGACATAAAAATTACACTAAACATGCATTGAACATCTGTCAGTTTTATTTGTAACACCTTGTTTCTCCGTTCCAGTGCTCTAAACAAGTCTCGTCTGAAGTACTGCGTGTTCTTCCACCACATAATGTTCCTGGTGATGCTGGCGAAGCTCTCCGCAGACATCCTCGACAAACTCGACATATTCATACTGGAGATTGAAGAACTACAAATACCACCGGTAATACATTATTTTGATGTTTGTCTTGGCTATGGTTTTTCATAGATTATGAGAACCCTTTCCAGTTCTGGGCTGCAACAATATATATTAGGTTTGTTACCGAAACGCAAAATTATTTATTTTGTGGCCTTGTGTCTGATTGTTGCTTATCTTTTTATGTATTTGTGTATGTTTATCAGCTGTCAGACACTCATAGTACAGGGTCTGCCTAGTTTGGGGTCAGATGGCCGTGTGTAAAATGTCGCCACATATTATTATTAGTATGATTTTTCCATTTCGAGGTTTTTTTTTGGATTTTTCTGTTGATTCTTACTGTAGTTACGCCACCATTCTTCTAAAATTGCTAAATATTTTAATATCTATTTTCTTGTTGGCATTAATAAGTCATTAAAACCTGTATTACACGTCACCAGTTATTGATTATTATAAATATTCCAAAGTTACCAATTAGATATTTTTTTTTGGCACTAAATAAAACTGGACAAACAACCAGAACATTATCACATTGATGTGTGGTGAAAAAAAGACATAATTATCATTTACAAGATAATTATAACTTTATAATGCTAACTAGCTTCTACCCGCGACTTCCACGTGGATGTCAGGTATTCTATAAAATATAGCCTATGGCACTCTGCCTGCAGTAGTGTGGCTTTCTATATTGAAATAATTTAAAGAAAGAAAGAAAAAGTATTTATTCGCCCCCAGGACAAAAATCGGTGCAGTACTCAGTACTTTCAGGGTAAACCTCTTACAAATAAAAAATAACAAATAAATATTACCTCTAATAGTAGTAAACCGGCCCGTGGGGTGTCCCATCCATTTCATCCCGAGGGTGTCGTAGGAAGCGTCCAAGCGAAAATCTGGAAGTCGGGTAGCAGCGGCTTCCCTGTAAGCTTCATTGCGGTACCCAAGACGCCTGCCAAGCGTGGGGATTATGGGAACCGCCCCTCCCTTTAGGGGACGCCTTTGTTCAACAGTGGACGTTTTCCGAATGATGATGATGATGATGAACAGATTCCGCGTAATCCAGGACTTATTAACAAAAAACCTGATCTAAATAACCAATCTCTGCAATTCCAGCCTCTCTGGTGGGAGTACATCTGGTGCCTGTCCCTCTTGCTGTCTTTCCTCGGTCTATCAGCCATCAAACGGAACAACATACGCCATCTTCGACGGTACATGTATGGAATCACAGCTCTAGGCTTCGGTCCTTTGCTCTACTGCATCCTGTACTATTGTGGGGATGTCTGGCGATACCTGACGATGGATGAAGATGAGGATGACAGCAGTGAAGTGGATATAGAGCTGTGGCAGGTGGGTGTAAGTTAAAATGAAAATTTAATTATTTGGGTTTCAGTTTTGGTGGTGTGATGGTGGTGGCGCTGGTTTATATTCTGCTTTCTTGGTACCAGGTTTCGGGTTCTGAATCTGGCAGTTTATACAATGTGTCTGGTCATTCATTAGCGATATTTTTTTTTTTTTCTTTCTGTGTTTGTTTGCATTCAGCTCTAAGAGCAAATCTGTTCTGTGATGCTGTCAATAATAAAAACCACAATTTTAATACATAAAAGTACTAGACACTGGGTCAATTCAACAAAGAGTAATTTACAATAATTTGTTGTTTATTGCATATTTTTATGCGTATACATATTTTTTTAAGTTTAATTTTGTTTTTAAAAGCTCCGAAAATGTAAACCCATTGTTTCGTAATGTAAACGATAGACAATAATGTTTCAGAATAAGTCTATTTTTATCTCAATAAGACCAAAGCTTTGAGAGATTGTTTTGTATTTGTGTATTAAAATAGTGGTTATGTAAATGCCTAGAATATCACTAGTCTATGACCAGACACACTGTATAGGAGTGGTACACCAAAAATAAATTATGAACAAGTGGTGTGTTTTTCTTTTACTATTGAATTACTGATTTTGGTTTTATTTAAGCCCTAAACCTCCACTGACTGGGCTGGCACCGGGTTAACTTTTATCCCTTACTGATCAATAAAAACATAATCAATTTATCCACTGAACATGGTCTCTTTTACGTCACCCATATCAGTAGTAAAGTGGACTAATTTCACCCTAATTTCAAAGTGTTCTTTGCAAAGTAGCTTGTAGAACTACTTCCAGCGTACCTTTTTCAACAGCCAATTAGCGTTTCTGTGTGTTTTGGTTTGAATGGTATGAACTTGAGGTGTTGGGATGTGCAATGCACGTGCAATGCCTCTTCTATTATTCTAGTAGATATTCATAGGCGGTGGTCCGTTAGAAAAGCCGTCGACTTTGCTGCAACGAAATAACAAAATATTTCTACTCAAAATAAAATTCAACTCTACATAAGTGTAAATTATGATGGTTTCGTCACGTCACGTCACGTCTGCAGACGGACAGACGGTAGATGGAGCAGACACACTCTAATGCTGGGGCCACACTAACGGGAAATGCCATTAATTATCGCGATAATGGACGTTAACCATAGGTGTAGCCACACCTTAACGGGATAATTTGACAATGGCATTAACAATGCCGGTCGGCGTTAGGCGATAGCTCAAGTGGCGGTACATCAAAGAGATTAACGCGAGAATTGATGCGATGAAGTGGCCACACTACGTATTGTCAGTGTACGTCGAGAGCGCAACGGGAGCGGACGTGTTTGTTTTTTGTACGACGGATTTGCCTCCGACGGATTTCCTGTGCATTTGTACCATCCACCATCTTCTTTTTCTTTGTTTCCGTTTTCTCTTTATTCGGTAATGATTCAATAAAGTCAAATAATATAAATTTACACTCATGAAATATAGAGCTCTGTCGACGTCCATCTTGCTTGAATTGAAGTAAATTCAACGCCGTTTTTATCGCCAATAATGAGCATTCATGTTGACCGTTGAAGTGTAGCCACCCACATTAATGCGGTAAAAATTATTGCAATAACTACCGCGATAATGGGCATTCACGTTAAACGCTAGTGTGGCCCCAGCATAAGAGTGGAGACCGCGTTTGGGCAAGCGTCGTGTGGGTCGCCCTGCGGCACGAGGAACTGACGTTTTAAAGAAGGTTGCTGGCAGCGGATGGATGCGGGCTGCCCAAGACCGGGTTGGTTGGCGATCTCTGGGGGAGGCCTACGTGCAGCAGTGGACGACAATAGGCTATGAAGATTTCAAAATGACTATACCCTGTTCACAATAAGATTAGACATAAACACAAACCTTTTTACAGTCCCTTCAACCGATTTTGACTTCTATTCCGTAGGCTTAAGGATGACATTAGAGGCAAAAAAGTGGTTACAATAACAACTGTTTACTGCAGCTGCTATTTGTCATGCTACCAACGCAATATAAGTCAAAATCGGTTGAACGGACTGTAAAAAAGGTTTTTGTAAATGTTCTTATTGTGAACAGGGTTTATGTACTTACTATTCTTGTCATAAAAGTATTGAAGTTGTAGTGGAAGCTTAAGGGGCTATTAAACGACTTTTACAGATTTTAAACTGACAATCACTTCAAAATGTGCAGTGTAAATGATTTGAAAAAAATATATGTTAAACTAGAACATTCTCTTAATCATTTAGTAAGTGAATATTTTTAATTATATTCATATTATATAGTTTAATTAAAACGTGAAGTTGTGTCTGACGCGGACAAAACATTGACAATCACACAATATCTACCAGGTATAATTAAACGAAACTTACAGACAATTTTATTATCTATCTTTTCGTATACGCCTTTTTTTTAATTATGAAAGAATACTACTTTTATTTAATTTTTTCGACTAAACTTTGAGAGTTTTGGACGCAGAACTGATGCAGAACGGACGCAGTCTGCGTCCAAAACTCTCAAAATATAGTCGAAAAAATTAAATAAAAGTAGTATTCTTTCAAAATTAAAAAAAAGGCGTATACTAAAAGATAGATAATAAAATTGTCTGTAAGATGGTGTAAGTTTCGTTTAATTATACCTGGTAGATTTTGTGTGATTGTCAATGTTTTGTCCGCGTCAGACACAACTTCACGAGTTAATTAAACTATTTAATATGAACTTAATCAAAAATATTCACTTTCTATATGATTAAGAGAATGTTCTAGTTTAACATATATTTTTTTCAAATCAATTACACTGCACATTTTGACGTGATTGTCAGTTTAAAATCTGTAAAAGTCGTTTAATAGCCCCTTAACTTTATGTGTAGGCATTAAAGTGTTTTTTTTTAACGTAAAACCGTTGGTTTCGGCTGTCATTTATACATGTTTGGCAGTCAAACTCAAACTCAAATCATTTATTTCAAATAAACCATTTACAGGCACTTTTGAATTGTCAAGGAGTCAGTCAGTCAAAAAGTTGCAGCTAGTTGCTCGTTCCAAACAGTAGGTTTCTGTGGAGAAGAACGAGCAAGAAACTCCATGAACACTCTTTTAAAATCAATAGAATATTACAAATTTAGGTTACATCATTCATGTTGAATCTAGAGGTACAATGTGAGAACAATGTAACAAGTTGTGCACGTTAAAAGAGGTCTAGTGGCAATGAAATTAGACAATTCAAAATAAATTTAACCTCCTGAGACCCAGGGTACAAAATTTTGTCGCATCCTCTTGATTTTTGGCATAAATAGTAATGTGAACCTAAGGACTTCAGCAAAAATATATAAAAAAATCCCCTCCCACCCAGAGAGCAAAAAAAGGGGGTATCACAGATGATACTTTGGGTTCTAATTAAACTCAAACATGTATTTTTTACTTTTTCTTTGGCACATACAGGCAAGTGCTTTGCTTCTTTTACCCTTTGTGACGTATGTGGCATTGGTTCTACAAGTCTATAGGATCTTTTCCGATTCCCTTCCCTTTCCCTGATGATGACGTCTAACAACGTTGGACAAAGGCTCGTCATCCGAATCCTCCCACTCACTTTCAGGATCTTGAGATATTATTTCTTCGAGGATCTGATGATCCTGAGGATTTTCATCCATGTCTTCATCGTCTTCGTCAAAGTCTTCGCAATCGGAGACATCTAGATTCACTAGAAACTCTGATATCACATTATCTTCTAAACCTGCAAAAATAATTTAAAAATGTGTTGAGCGCCCAAAGTATCATCAGTGATATCGAAAAAAAATTGATAAAATAAGTACGTTTGCATAACACTTTTACAATTTTCTTAATGTCATATTCAAATTTAATCATTTCTCTATTCGAAACAGTTAAAAAATTAATACAAAAGTAATTAAAACCAATATTTACCTTTTTTGTTCGCCGACATGTCGTTACTCGCAAAAACAATTTCACGCAAATGAATGTAAACAAATGTCAAACTCCATTAAATGAACCGAATGCACATTTCAACGATACACAATCCTGCCACGCAACTTACTACGTACGTAGTTCACACCAAAACTGATCGATGGCGCGGAAAAAAAAAATTGAATCCAGGTATCATAGGTGATACCAGGGGTCTCAGGAGGTTAAAATAACCGAGGCAGCTAAGAGATGACCAGTCTCAACTGACGGCGCCCGTTCACGAACATGACGCACGGATCGGCACCATTTAGTTCAACCATTTTGAAGGGAACCAAATGATCCAACACATGCGCCACCATCAGCGAGACATTCAAGTAAGCATGACAAACACTCAACCGCCAGGGCATATTCAAGTCAACGAAAGACATCTCGTAAATGGTGGCTTTAAAATACATAGTGCTCACATGTATGTGCTATGCAAAAGTCGTTAAAGGTAGTCAGAAACCAGAAAGTCTGACAACCAGTCTTACCAAGGGGTATCGTGTTACGCAGTAACTGGGTTGTGGAGGTCCGATAGGCAGTCGTTCCATGTAGAACAGTGGTATTCAGCTGCATCCGGTTAGACTGGAAGCCGACCCTAATGTAGTTAGTTGGGAAAAGGCAAGGCAGATGATGATGATTAAAGTGTATTTTTTTTTCCGAAATCTCATAAACTGAAATAAATATTGAAGAAGGTTAATTTTGTTTCTCTCATTTCCAGGGTTATCCATACGGCCTTCTGTGGTACGCGTTTGTGCTCCTCGCGTCACAAATACACTTTTTCCAGTTATACTTCTCATACAGTCTCCTAAAAGCATGGCGTGCAAGGGGTGCACTAAGGAAATCCGAATAATACCCCATAGACTTACAGTCCATTTTCCTTTGAACACACAACACACTGCCAGAGTGAATGCGACAGTTATACTGGTGTCTATGGAAATAGGTTTATGAGGTAAGATCAGAATAGTTGTATTCTTTAGAATTGACATTTAGAAAGATTCAATATACTACACAGAAGTGACATGATAACTGGCGTTATATTAATAAGTTTTTGTTGTTGTAAATTTAAAACATCATTGGAGATATTTGGCACAAAGTTGAGAGTTTTTAGCACACTTACAATTTCAGTTTTCGGTCATCCATTCACTTAAAATAAAGTTTGATTTAAATACACCTAAAAATCGACTCAGTTAGTACTTAAATACAGTCTATTTTCATATGCATTAAGTGTACATTAAAAATTAGAAAATATTTGAAAAGACAGGCCTATTGCTTACTTTGATCCGAAAGTGCTCGTGTAAATAATTAATAATTTAATAAATTAACATTAAATAGTGTAAATGTTAACATAATTATGTCGGTGTGCGAATACATATTGAGAAAAAAAATGTTATCCATTGCCTACCTGCCTGTATAAACGTGTAAAAAAGCTGAACAAAAAACGCAATGGATTCTAAACAAATATTTTCGAACGTAATATTTTGTTGTATTATTGCAAAAAGTTATAAGCAATCAATGTATAGAGTAGATAGGGAAAGAAAATATAACTCAGCGTCTATTTTAGATACGTGTTAGTATTTTGAATAGTTATTATAGTTTTGAAGCACAAATGACATTTGAGTAAAAAATAATCTAAAGCTATGGCTGGGTTACACATTGCATTTTATGATGCTTACAGCAAATGATTGCAATAACGTGTGATCCAGTCGAAATATATTTTTTAATCCATGTTATCTGTACATACGGAATGTAAAAAGACACAACACATCCTTTGACTACATTTATAAGGCCCATAAAACTGAGTGACATTGAGCAAAAATTATTTCTGGTACCGGTTTTAATTTATCTGTGCACGCGGGTATAGTGACGTGACGCGAGAGCTCACTGATACGTCAACTTGTGACAGCTGTCACCCCTCTGTCAGTCTCAGTTGCGCAGTCGTGTCGGGCTATAGAACTTTGATCCCTAATAACTCCGTAACTAAAATGTTCCCAGTTATAGTCCAGAAGAAAAAATATTTTCATAATGATGGGAATAATTATATGGCTTCGACTTTGTGAGGTGACTTTTTACACCCGTTATATTGTAAGTACAGAGGCCAGCACATCACTTTAATAGATTTTCAACTTTATCAAAAATTTATAAGGTTCATATTATTATTCAATTGGAAAATTTTTACAGTTTGGTATGGCTTGATGTGCTGGTGTCTGTACAAGTTAAGTACATACTTTAATGTTATAGTATCGTGGGGCCATAATAACAGACACGATACATTTGACATCGGCAATCAACGATTTGACTGCTACTGAATTAATGCTGCATCACATTTTGATGATACGTTGGGTTTGTCGATGGTAAATAATATCGCTTCTGCTTTATGGCCCATAGACAATGTGAAATTTAAAAAAAACTGTTTAGTGTTCAAAATGGCGGCTTTTCTATCAAAATGTAAGGTACAAAAGCAACTTATGGTGTTGTAGTGTAAAATTTGACTGAATAGTTGAATTTTAAATAGTTATAATTACAATTTAAACTAAGTGTAGGTGTGACTCAGTCTTTATTTATTTGTTACTTGTATGATATTTTTTGTAACTAACGGACGGACATTGAATGGAATGATGTGCCACGACAGATTTAGGTTTGTTTAAATATTAAATGTTTAAGAGAATGTTACAAATTTAAATATTCTAAATTGTATCTAGTCTCAAACTTTGCGTATAAAAGTACTGCCTACGTCACCGTAGGAACTTCGTAATAGGACATTTGAACACGCACGGTTCGCATTTTCAATGCTACGAATTCTTATTCCTATAATAATTGGTATTCGTTTTTGTCATCTTATGTTAGTATAGATGAAATATTTTTATTTATTTATTTTATAAAAAAGAAGATCAACTAATAACTAATAACTCAGACCACGAACCTGAACAACTTTCATTATGGAGCCAAGTCAAACAAAAAACAGCTGTTTCATTACATACAGAAGTGCAAAAGGTACTCGGCCAAAATGTATGGAACAGCTGTTTTTTTTCGTGCTGTTTGAGTTGGCTCCGTAATGAAAGTTGTTCAGATTCGTGGTCTGAGCCACTCCTTAAAATTTTGCTAATGAATTCAATTTCATCCTGTATATTAGAATGAGTCAAGGAACATAATTAGCAAAGGAAGTAAAGAAGCAATGTTGTTTTGTTGTTTGGTTAAAAGGTTAAAAAGATACAGAGTCGGCGTTGCGATCAATGAAATAGAATGAATAAAATAGAAGAATAAATTAATATCTCGGTTCTCTATCTTCAAAGATTGAAGCATATTTATTTCCTAATCTCGAAAAAAGTATTTTTAAACGCGAAGTTTAGACAAAAGGCCTACCGCACACAATGTATAAAGTGTAATGATGTAAATAAAATAAACGATGTTATGACGTTTCAGTTCAATTTATAATAGAGTTTAAGTGTTTGTTTTCAAAGTTTTCCCTTGGTCTATTTGTTTTTTTTTATTGATTAAATATTTTATAAAAATAATGTGTATTTATTGCTGATGCTTGTCTAGTAAATCGGCCAAATGTAGTACATGTCAGATTAGTTCCATAATTCACCGCGTTCATTAAAATCAATAATGCACTGTTAGTTTTCAATAGCCAAAATAATAATAATATATATGGGGACATTTCACACACGGCCATCTGACCCCAAACTAGGGAGACCCTGTACTATGGGTGTCAGACAGCTGATATACATACACAAATACATTTTAAATACATACATATATAGATAAACCATACCCAGACACAAGGCAAACACAAATGCTCATCACACAAATATTTACCCTGGGCGGGAATCGAACCCGCAACGCGCTGCGCAGCAGTCGATCGCTTAGCCACTGCGCCAACCGTGTCGTCAAATACATCCATCTTACAGTAGATTGAAAAGAAATAAATTTAAATTACATTACTCCTAAAGACCATCAAAGTGGACACATACACGCCGTTAAGATTATTTATTTTCTACTTTATTTTAAGAGATGCAATGATATTTGTTTGCGTATTCAATATAACATACATGTCGTTGATCGATATTGGCCGATAGATGGCCTACTGCTTGATGACAAACTTTCCTTTGGAATAGACAAGCACTATCATTGGTTGTACGACAAAGTTCTCTATACATAAATTACATATGTAGACTGATAGCAAAGACCATCAAAGGTCGATAATCTGTTGTAAATTCCTAACAAAACTCATTTATAATAACATGATTAGGTAGGTGATTAAGAGGGATTATTACTTTGTATTAAAGATAAATGATTTAGATCTTATCTAAGCTATTTCTTGTATTAGCCTTTTGACATATGACTAGATCAATTTGTTTTCCCATCAAAGCGGTTTTTACCTAAAAGACAATGACCTCTCGTCAAGTCTTCCATGTTTAGGTTAAAAAAAAATAGTGGGCAAAATTATTTCAAGGGAATTCATAGTTATGATTACCAACAGATGGCGCTATATGCATAGGTTAGTCAAGATTTAGTGCAAAAATTGGGTAATAATTTAGTTAACGTTTAAAGGTAAGTACATTGTACGGTGTTTTGAACTGTTCCTATAGTACTTAAGTGATGATAAACTTTGGGTTAGTTAAATCATAAATCATTTATTTTTTTACAAAATAAGGTGTAAAAGTTTTTTTAGTTACATACAGTCCGACTTTTGATTCACTGTGTATCTTTCAGAGGGTGACAATCACAGATATAGATAGACCTAGATAACGCAAGAGCTACTACTTCGCGTGCCTAGTTCCGTGCCTAGCTTACGTACAAAAATCTTAAGTAAAAAAATAAAGTAAACGTTTCCTTCCATCGATAAGTCATTTTGTGATTAATATTATGCGTAATTAATTTAATAAACAATTATTTTTAATCTAATACCCTCAGTAATACCTGGTTATACCAAATTTAAGAAAAACAAAACATTGTGACCTCATAATAGGTAGTCAAAAAATGGCACGCTTGGTTTTCATACAGATCGTGATACTTGCGTTATCTAGGTCTATCTATATCTGTGGTGACAATACTTATAAATCCAAACGACTTTTAGTTTTAGACCAATAATGAATATGACGACACGGTTGGCCCACTGGTTGAGTGATTGACAGCTGCGCAGCGTGTTGCGGGTTCAACTCCTGCCCTGGGTAAACATTTGTGTGATGAGCACTTGCGTTTGCCTTGTGTCTGGTTTACCTATATACATATGTATTAATGTATTTGTGTATGCTATCTGACACCCATAGTATAGAGTCTACCTAGTTTGGGGCATATGGCCGTGTGTGAAATGTTCCCACATTTTATTATTATTATATTTACATTTTGATTACGTACCTAGTGCATTTTTGGAGGAAACTTGATACTTTCTTGTCATAAGTATTTCATACTTAGTCTAAGGGCTGATTTTTCAATAGTCAGATAACTTTTATCTCAGGAATAAAAATAGCGGTTTGTCATTTTTTCTATACCTACATAAGCTGTCAAACCGCCATTTTTATTCCTCAGATAAAAGTTATCTGACTATTGAAAAATCAGCCCATGAAGTAAAAGTGGTTCGTATTCATGTATACTTTCATCTCCTTATAGACGTACATATAGTAATTTCAAAGTCCATGTATAAACTTTTGAACGCAACGGTCGTAAGTACATACGTAGCCGACAAATTATAACGTAACGTACCCAACACGATATCGTCGGCTATAGCCGTTATGAAACCGCGTTGGTGGACAGTACTATCTCACTGGTTGCGGCTACTGAGACACTACTTATTTTCATATATTGCCCAAGGGCGTAGTGTTACAAAGCATGGTAAAAAAAATATATGTTATGACAGAACCAGAACGGATCTAGGCGTAAGTACGTCGTAAGGCGTTCTGCGATCCATACTCCCCATCATAAGAAAAAAACATGTAGCGACCGCAGCGGCACACTACTCGATCGTATGTAACTACGACGCCCACGGGCGTAGTGTGCGTAGGGAGGGGACCATAAAATCCTGAATGTGTGCGTGGAGGTACCAACTTTGACGAATTTTTGAAAATTGTGTAGTGATAGTACGAAAGCCTTAATTATACCTGTGGTGACAGTACAACATGCCGTTCTTTATGATAGTATGGAAAATCAGTCGTCGTGTGGCGTACTGATTTTATGCAAGTAAAAACTCAGACGTCGACAGGCGTAGGTACTGTCGTATCACTTTCAGCTACCTAGACGCCCGTGGCCGTTACTGTCCGCCAACGTGTTAAAGTGAAAGTCAAACAATTTATTTCTTTTGAACGTCTTATAAGAAAATTTGAATGTAGTTGGCCCTTCCAAGTGGTAGTTTCGTTTGGAGAAGAATGGGCAAGAAACTCCATGATCAAAAAAAATAATAACAATATTTTGCTAAATGCAAATGCAGGAGTTATGTAGGTACGGAACATTTTTAAATACAAAATAAGTAGGTATACTAAATTGAGTTTTCTGTGTATCTTTATCTACTTATTTAAAAGGGCACGTGCGTGCGTTTACCTCTGCCCTGTCGTTCAAAAGGATAATGAAGTACTCAAACTCAAAATCATTTATTTCAATTAAACCATTTACAGGTATTTTTGAATTGTCAGAGTCAGTCAGTCAGAAAGTTGAAGCTAGTTGCTCGTTCCAAACAGTAGGTTTCTATGGAGAAGAACGAGCAAGAAACTCCATGAACACTCTTTTAAAATCAGTTATATTTTACAAATTTAGGTTACATCATTCATGTTGAATCTAAGGGTACAATGTGAGAACAATGTAACACGTCTTGCATGTTAAAAGAGGTCTAGAGAAAAATATAGTTATAATAACAATTCAAACCAAAATTTAAAATAACCGAGGCAGCTAAGAGATGACCAGTCCCAACCGACGGCGTCCGTTCACGAACATGACGCATGGATCGGCACCATTTACCTCAACCATTTTGAAGGGAACCGAATGATCCAACACACGCGCCACCGGCAGCGAGACATTCAAGTGAGCATGACTCTCCCAACCACCAGGGCATATTCAAGTCAATGAGAGACATACCTCGTAAATGGTAGCTTTAAAGAACATAGTGCTCTCATGTATGTGCTACGAAAAATTATATAATACTAACACATTGAGTTTATACAATGCAAAGATAATATAGATCTACATCTTCAGCAGCTCCAAAAATAGTTAAAAATGCTAATCAATTAATCTATGAACCCTTATGGCTGTGGAGCTAGACCAGCTTTCAGCCAAGCATTTTTATCAGTGATGTAATCACTCAATTTATATTAAGCTCGGCTGCGTAGCGTGCGTTTAATACAAGACTTAAATTTTGTCTCATTTAGTTGAACAATGTGGGGAGGTATTTTATTGTAACACTTTAAACAGTACCCCATGAAAGACGAATCTACTTTAGCCAGTCTGAAACCTGGTTGAACTAGTTGGTCCCTATTTCTAGTATTATAATAAAATTATGTCTGTCACCTCTTTTATCAAAAAGATGCAAATTTTTTCTAGCGTACATGATGTTTTCATAGATGTATTGACAAGGCACCGTCATTATGTTAATTTCCTTAAACAGTTCCCTTAGAGAATCGCGCATACGCAGATTGTAAATGGCTCTGATGGCTCTTTTCTGCAGAATAAAAATAGAATCGATGTCTACAGCTCGTCCCCACAATAAAATACCGTAAGACATTATACTATGAAAGTAACTAAAATAGACCAGTCTCGCGGTAACCACATCAGTAAATTGCCGGATCTTACTGACAGCATTTATGCTGCCGAACTTAGCCGTCCTGAGAGAGATGTTAAATGAGGACCCCATTGTAACCTTGAGTCGAGCGTCAATCCCAGAAAAACGGTTTTATCGACGAATTCCAGTTTTCTTTATTCAATACTATGTCACACTCACTATTTTTGGCATTTTTCAAAGCAAATCTGATGCACTTAGTTTTTTTTCCATTTAATACCTACTAAATTGTTAGCCGTGAACCACTTTTGTACCTCAAGTAAGGCGTTATTTACGTTGTCAAGATTTTGAGCTCGTCTATTTATTTAAAAAATTAATGACGTGTCATCGGCAAATAACACCATTTGTGGTTGGTTTTTGAAAAACCGGGGAAGATCATTAATATAAACTAAAAAAAGGAAAGGACCTAAAATTGAGCCTGGTGGAACTCCCATTTGTACTTTTAAACCATGTGAATTCACCCCGTTTATTTGAACTTGCTGCTGTCTATCATTTAAATAAGATTTCACTAAACTAAGCGCAAGTTTACCTAGTCCGTAATGTTCAAGTTTCAGAAGTAATGTCTCGTGATTTACGCAATCAAATGCCTTGGAGAGGTCACAAAAGATTCCTATGGCAACTTGTGCCTCTTCCCACGCAGTAAATATGTGTTTTAATAAAGTGACACCTGCTTCAGTCGTACAACGCCTTTTGGTGAAACCATACTGTTGATCGTGTAATATGTCATTTGTGTTAAAATGAGCAAGCATCTGATTAAGCATAAACTATTCAAAAACCTTGCTGAAAGCCGGCAACACGGACACGGGTCTATAATTGTTAGTAGGTATCTTTACTATCCCCGGATTTGAAAAGCGGTATGACCTTACTAAATTTCATTAGATCTGGGAAAACTCCCTGGTCTACGCACATATTAAATATTAAAGCCAAATAAGGCGCTATTGTTTCAATTATAGATGTGCAAACTTTAATAGACATGCCCCACAAATCTTCAGTTAATTTTATTTTGATTTGCCGAAAAGCTTTTAAGACAGTCACGGGGTTAATATGTTTAAATTGAAATTCTACCGGGCAGCCTGGAACGTTCGCTTTTAATAACGCAATTGAGACTTCAGGTGAGGAATTTAAAGCTTCCGTGGTTTTGATTGGTATGCTAGTAAAGAAATTTACAAATTCACGAGCTACTTCTATGTTAGAGCTTACGGGACCATGTGATGTCTCCAATGTATATTCCGCGTTACGAACTTTTTTCTTGCTACTTACTGAAACTACGAGTAGCTTTATTGTAATCTAACAACAAAATCGAACAACAAAATTGTTAATCCATGTTATCACAGTCCGGTAAGCTTGCGTCCTATCATTATCGTGAATTGTTGCGTATTCTCGTCACTGAACCCATCTTAAGCTTGTTTTTGAACGTAAACCTATCTGTTGGATTAGTTATCAAACAATAATACCTTAATTTTGATGTTTTGTATTGCTACCACGATTACTTTCCAATCGATCAAATAAGATTGTCGATAATGGACTAAGCTTTGTAGTTATATCACTTGTTATTGACGTGGAAGAAATCATTAGGGAGTGGTTTGTGTGTTTTCTAACAAAAGTACCTAGGTACATACCTCACTACGCGGAGATAACCACATTATGTAGCGATAGTAATATTAGGTGCTGTCTTTTGATAACGATAGATGCCACATTAATCTAGTACTTAATTGGTCTTTTTTTAGCAGTATAGGCTAGATAATAAAATAACAAATTTGACTCCCACCGCTGGGCAAAGAGCTCCCAGTAACTTTTTACTGCGCTACCTCGAATCCGCCTTGGTGATACGCGTTCCATCTTGCTACTTCTGTCTGGCCCGTCCTCGGCGACGCCGTCCATTTTCTCTTATCCCTTAAATCACTGTTTTACAGAAATTATCCTTTTAATGTTACCTAACATTTTTAAAAGAGTAGAGTTTCGTGCCGATTCTTCTTGATAAGTACGAAACTACCTCTTCGAACAGGCAACTAGTTTTTTTTATGACGTTCAAAAGTGCCTTTTAATGGTCTAATTTTTGACATAGAATTTCGTGTCATCCTCGCAAAGGCATTTAAAAAAACTACAGTTGTATAAGAGTCTTAAATAAATTGTTTATTCAATCGTGTGCCAGTCATGTATTATCGTGATTCTTCGTCAGCAATTTGGACTTCGTCGTCAGATCCTTCGTCAGCAGTCGGTGGGCTGCCAGCATCAGCTGAGTCTGGTGTCGTACGCCTCCACTTGGCGCGACGATTTTGAAACCAAGTTTTGACCTGAAGAAAGAAAAGGTTTGTTAAAATGGTTTTATATTATAACCAATGGGGTGGTTTAAAGCACCACAAATCAAGATAAGATTAGATCAAGATAAGTTTACTGCCAAACTTTTCCGCTAGAGCCACCGAACCATAACATAAACAAAGTGACATTGACATGTTTTTTGTCTGTGAATCAAAATTATAGCTTCTGGAGCAGCTTTTTAAGTTCCAGAATAGTTAAACGTCGGTTATTATCATACATTTTTGATAATATAAGTATTACAACAAAACACTCTTAACGCAACTTCTATAAAATATAAATTTTACCGCGCAAGTATTGTTTACGCTATAGTTCGGTGGCGCCCTCTGAGATTAGCTTTGCGTAAGCAACTCTATTGACTTATATATTGTACTTTTTGTGGGTTTTCAAAACGCTCCTCGTATATTTTTATGACAATAGCAAACTGTGACGTCACTTATTTGCCAAATCCATCATCATCATTATTAGCTGGAAGACGTCCACTGCTGAGCAAAGGCCGGGGAGGTCAAAAGGAGGGGGGGGGGGGGTGGCTCTAATCCCCACCTTGACAGGCGTCTTAGAGACCGCACATAAGGGGGGGGGGGGGGGGTAAACACTGCCTTTTTACAGTTATGTTGGTATCTCTGAACAAAATCGCTCATTTCTCGTGATACTTAATTTTTTATCTATTAATATTTTAATCAATACTTTGGAGAATATCGGTTTAGAATGTTACTAAGTGTACCTACACTTCTGCTTATCTATATCCTTCGGGTAAATATAGGCATGACATTGTATGCAGTAGCTTTAGTTATGTAGGCTTAATTTGGTTTTGTAAATCCACATATCGACATTGGATTAACAGCGTTGTTATCAGCGAATCAATCAAATCCTATCGCACTGCACTGGATTTTTGGATGCGCCTTAAATTAGGATTAGGTAGTTAGGTAGGTACTATATTACTAATGGTTTTATCAACTTTTAGATTGGAGTCGTCCTGATATATTCTATACTAACTTTTGCTCGGGATTTCGTCCGACTCCGCGTGAATGTCGGTTATCGGCATAGATATATAAAAATAGTACGTTGAAACAAAGTATTTTTATATCCGTGGTTATCGCGGGTGCAACGAAGTCGCGGATTTAAAAAATAGCCTATGTCCTTTCCCAGGGTTCAAGCTATCTTCATACCAAATTTCATCAATTTTGGTTCTGCCGTTTAGTCGTGAAAACGTAATAGACGTACGGAGGACAGAGTTACTTTCGCACTTTCGCAAATGTTTTTTAGTCGCACGCACAAATCCCCAGGAGAGAGGTAGGTATTAAAGACCTTTAATCTTTAAAAGTGGCAGGATAGGATAATAGCCCTCGCAATGTGGTGACGTATGATAGAATTTAAATTTTATAAACTGCCGCTATAAAAATAATAGGTATTTTCCACTTGAAAGTTATTGGTTTTGAGGTGATTTTTTTATAAAGAGTCTTGGGCCCCGGTATCCAACAAAACGGAGAGGAGAGATGTCTTCTACAACCAATTGACTTGCCTTATTTTCACATGTCACCGCTTAGCTTCAACGCAATAAGGTATACTTTTGGTTGTTTGCGAGACATGTCCGGTTCCTTCCGCTTTGGTGGAGTCAAGGTCTAAACCAGATTAAATTTGCACCCCGTTTGGAAATATGCTTTTCGTGACTCGTTACAATTTTTTGTGAATTATATGGCCTGCTCATGCAGTTAAAAGTAAGCCTCTTTTATTTTTTTATGTGATGCAGTGCCATTTGCCTTTTATTGGAGCCTTGCAGCTGATACACTACGCTGCGCTTGCTTGGAGTACATTGCTATCGAGAAACTCACAGGCGCATTCGTGATGGAAACATGAACGTGCCTGTAGGTGTGCATTTTCAAAAAGCATGAAAGTTTCCTACCTATTAGATTAAGATATCCCAATGACGAGTCGGAAAAAAGCTTGTTAAATCATTAAAATTCCTACACATTAGACACGTACCTACAACCCCACTCCTCTTTATCAATTTGACTTTGACAGCACCTGTAAGTACTTCGGGGTAGTAGGTAAGGGTGATTTTCGTTGTTTAAGATGTGACTACTGGTTCCTATCGTAACCACTCAGTAAAAATGTGACTGTCAATAAAGTTCATTCATGTGAAAATATTGCTAGAAAGATTCGAATTGCAAAACAGGCTGTAACCTGTCCTGTTTTTGCACTGTATTGCATTTTTTTTGTCCATCTTTGACCCCTGTTACACGTAGGTAACCGTTGCTTTGCGTGCAAGTGAGGCCGCTATACCTCCTAGTAGCGCCACCCAGCGCATTTTTAAAGTAACTAAGGATTTGAAAATTGAAGAAAAATAATGGCCGAATGGCGCTTAGATTAACGTGGGTTTTTTTTAAAGACTTCTAAATACTTAGTGACATTTCGTTAACAACAGAAGTTCTTTGCAGTTTAATACCTACAACACATCACTTTTAATTGATAGGTGTCTAAACTGTAACTATATTATCTAGCTGCTGCCCGCGACTTCGTTCCAGGTACCTATTTTTTGCCTTCGCAAGATACAAACTTGCGGGAACCATTAGACCTCCTTAATCTGGCCCTGTCGCAAAATCCGTTCTTAGTCTACTAATTATAAACTACCTCGATTTCGATAGTACCTATTTCGTGATGAGTGAGTGAGTGACCTTTCGCTTTTAGGTACATATTTAGATGAGCGGACGTCTACTAACTAGGTATGAACTACCTCCGTGCCCAATTTCATCTTTATACGTCAAGCAGTTTTCGATATTTCGTGATGAGTGAGTGAGTGACCTTTCGCTTTTATCGAAAGCTAAAGGCCTGGCAGACGTTGTCCTGCAACCCAACTATAGCGCCACCTGCCGGGTGCAATTGTAAATCTAAACCATTCTCGAATCCATTGGAACACACACAAACAAATTCAGCAAAATCGATCCACCCGTTTAGGAGGAGTTCACTTTCATGCACACGCACTGAAGATTTTTACATATAAGATTATAAAACACAACTTCTGCTTGGCTTACCTGTCGATCACTGAGTCTCAGTGTGCTGGCCAGGGCTCGTCTCTCGTCGGGGCTAAGGTACTTGCTGGCGCTGAACCGCCTCTCCAGCGCGCCGGTCTGAGCCGCCGTGAAGCGCACCTGGCCCCCCTTCCGCCGCCCTCCTAGACCCCACCAGGGGTTACAGCAACTTGGTGGTACTGAGGACAATAGGACAAGTAAGTACATGAAACCACTGAATAATATTTGGTACCTACGCACAATGTCATCAACTTGTTAACCCCTTTTCGAAGGAAATTTAAAGTGTGAAATGTACTCAGTTGCTGATGATGGTTTTTGTGGGTAATCATGGGGTTAATTCTTCCAAAATGATAATGTTTCGTATAACGTTTTTTTGTTGGCTATAGTCTGTTCCTGTTGGTCCGTCCTATAGTCGTCGGTGGCGCTCTATAGGTTAAAGGGGTTTTTAACGTTGAAATAATATAGTTGGTTGATAACAAGGGCTCTAATGAAAGTCCCTATTCGCACTGTTGGTACCTATGACTTCCATAATTATTTATGTATAAAATAGAGATCCTTTGATTAATTTAGTCTACTTTTATGTAGGGATTTGGTCTTGCAAGTCTGATTTTTAAATCCGCAAAATCAGAAAGTATTGTTTTGATAACATTTTCCTTAGACCTCGATAGATGGCGTTAGTAGTAGCAAGCAACTCACATTACGCAGCGTAAGTATAACCGTGTAATGCCGGCCGCGAATAGCACCACACCATTTCTACCCGTGGGTGTCATAGAAGGCGACAGAGGGATATTGACCAGAGGATGGGCAGCAGCGTCCTTCTGAGTACCATAGCACCGACTGCGATCGTCAACATGCATCAGCCAAGCATGGCGATTACGGCTGGAACCTATGTTGACATGATGATGATGATGAAGCGTGCGGAGGGACAGACGGCGGAAAGCGACTGTTTTCTACCCTACGTAGAGATTAACGTCCGTAGTCAACCATAAAGTGAAGACCAATCATTCTAGCAATTAAAAATGTTTCAAATCTAGACGCAATTCCACCTCCGCAACAATTTATGTCAAAAACGTAAGTGAATTGAGGTGTTTTTAACAGACCGAGACAGATAATTGTGCCCGACAAGGTCCATGCACGGACTAGAAAAGAAAGAAGGTCTCCGCGCCACTCGTCGAAAGTGAAGCACCCTAAGTAAGCCAGACCGCTTGTACAAACATGCCTCACGCACACATTTACATCATAGTCATGGACTAGAAAAAATGTATTCCGCGCCGAAAGTACCGACTACCGACCGTACCCACCTATGTGTGCGTCTCGGTCCGGCGTACTTTAGGTGCTTCACTTTTGATACGCGTGGCGTGGCATCCTTCTTTTTTTTCTAGTCCGTGGGTCCATGTTAATCTTTTACTTTGTTATACCGTCTCGGTCTATGTAATAGTACATCATGGAATGAAGTGAGAAATGAAAATTAAGATTCGAATGCGAACATCTCCATAGAAACCTACTGTTTGGAACGAGCAACTAGCTTCAACTTTCTTACTGACTGACTCTGACAATTCAAAAGTACCTGTAAATGGTTTAATTGAAATAAATTATTTTGAGTTTGAGTTTGAGTTTGAACATTCTTAAAAGTTACTAAGTAAAATTACCGTTATGGTTAATTATTATTGTTGTTGTAACACCAAAACTTTATCAGACAAATTGGAGCAATACGTCGATAATTACACTATTCTACCTTGTTTCAATTTCAAATAGTTAGTATTAAAATAAAAGATAAAAAAACTTGATAACGTGATAAAAGCCGGAAAATTGTATATTTTTTAACTAATAACCAATATTGTTATCGATTTAATAGATACTTAATTGATAAGGCGTTGTGTATTTTTTAATTGGAACAGATATAATATATCGTTGATATAATCTGTACTTTTTTGGTGTTAAGGAAGTAGGTAGTGCCCTACCCATTAGATTTATCTGTTTAATTAATCTTGTAATAATAAAATGATTTAACTAAAAATAAGTTATGGATGTCGCAAAGGCACCGTGGTTAAGGCGCCGACACTCATGCATGAGGTTGTTCACAACCGGATACTACCAATACGGTATTACACCCATTTTTGAAAAGTGTCTCAATTAAATTCTGTAGTGCTAATATGCCACCAAAAAAAAACACAACATTTTTATTCAATCGATAAGTGCCATAAAAATGCATCAAAATTTAAAATTTTCAAATTTCGCGCGTGGTTTGACGAAAACGCCTCTTACTAGACGCCATATTGCTCAGCGTAAATGACGTCAGTTCGTTTAGTATCAAATGAGCTCATATTAAATATGATAATTGTATATCATTTAAAAATAATTAAAAGTATATTTTGTAATAGGTGTAATAATGAAAAAAATACGTTGGTTACGAAAATAATAAAAGTACAAAGCCTATATTACGCCAATCGGTTGACTGACAGTTGACAATTTTTTGTTTACACAGCCGTACGGCGTAATAACATGGCCGCTACTATTTCACGGTGTTTTATAATAGATTAAAAATACTGAAAACTTTGAATTGAATTTAAAAATTTGTTTTGTTATTTTATGAACTAAAACTTAAATTTTCCGACTGCTTTATGCCTAAACTGTCTCAATAACATATTTATAGATTTTTTCTCGTATAGAGTAAAATACCCTATTACCAATGCAACTTTTTCTATTTCATATGGATAGATAAATCATTTATTTAGTGCACCCAAAAGACATATTATTATCACAACACGAAAATAAAAAATCAAATCAAATTAAACAAAGTGCGGTGTGCGTCTCAAGGTATGCAAGGCATGCATTTTTAGGGTTCCGTAGCCAAATGGCAAAAAACGGAACCCTTATAGATTCGTCATGTCTGTCTGTCTGTCCGTCCGTATGTCACAGCCATTTTTTCCGAAACTATAAGAACTATACTGTTGAAACTCGGTAAGTAGATGTATTCTGTGAACAGCATTAAGATTTTCACACAAAAATAGAAAAAAGAACAATACATTTTGGGGGTTCCCTTTAGAACTGAAAACTCAAAAAATCTCTTTTTTCATCAAACCCAGACGTGTTCGGTATTTATGTATAGGTCTTCAAAAATCATATTGAGGTTTCTAACATATTTTTTTTCTAATTCAGTTTAGAAAAAAAATATGTTAGTTTGCGCGAGAGACACTTACAAAGTGGTAAAATGTATCACCCCCCCCCTGTAACTTCTAAAATAAGGGAATGATAAAACTAAAAAAAATATATGATGTACCGTACCATGTAAACTTCCACCGAAAATTGGTTTGAACGAGATCTAGTACGTAGTTTTTTTAATACGTCTTAAATCGTAAACCGCAATTTACTATTAAAACATCGATCAGTTACAACGAACTACAAGAACTTTTAGGTATATTATGTTACTTGCTGCTACGGAACTCTTCATAGGCGAGTCTGACTCGCACTTGGCCGCTTTTTTAAGTTTATCTTGATCATCGAAAACATCGTGAGGAAACATGGAATAAGTCTAAAATCGCCAATCTACCTTGAGCGCACGTGGTGATCAATGCTCGCGCCTTCTCTGTATGATAAGAGGTCCTGTAGTAGGACAATAAGCGGCTGATATTGTTTATTATTTACTAATATTTAAACATGGCCTTAGGTACTCAATATTATGTAAATTAATGAGTATCGTACTAGAATTGATTCATTAAGTTCATATTTAAAACTAACAAAGTTGTTACTAATGTCGACTTAAGTTACTGACAAAATTCTTGAAGGATAAACTCACAGCCCGTTCTGGAAATCGAACTTTAAACTGCACGTTTGTGGCCACTTGACAAGAGGTCGGCAACCTTCTGAACCTTTTGCATTTCGCGTTTAAAAATCTTTTAAAAGCAATGCGCAACGAAATGAAATCCGAAAAGAAAGAAAGAAAAACCATTTATTCACGAGAAAGTGACGCACATTACACAACAAGACTTAAACTAAAACAAGTGAATACATGTGTGTGTGTGTGTGTGTGCATGTAGTATGATATATTGTAGCAGACAATGTGAAGAAAACTAGCAAGTGCAGTAAATAAAATTGCAGTCTAGTTACAGTAAATATCATGTTTAATGTCATTTTATTTTAATGGTATCATCATCTGCCTCGCCTTTTCACAACTATGTTGGGATCTAAGTCTAACCAGATGCAGCTGAATACCAGTGTTTTACATGGAGCGACTGCCTAACTGACCCCCCAGTTGCTGGGTAACACGAGACCCCTTGGTAAGACTGGTTGTCAGATTTAGCTTCTGACTACCTATAACGACTGCTTTACGTGCCTTTTGAGGCATGGAGGGGTCTCGTTTGAAAAGGAATGGTCACCCATCAACAGAGAGACCGCGGCAAGCGTAGCTTAACCATCATGTCCGGTTCAGCCGTACGGCTTTTCAAAGCCACGAGCTTTTCACTGACACATTTTAAAGGAATGTGTTGATGCCACATGGAGGGAAAGTACCTTGAATATTGTAGATGGAACATTATACTGCAAGAAGACTTTATTTCAATTTAAAAAACAATTTAAACTGCATTCATAGATATTTAAATAATTGCGAGAAAAATAATAATTATTATTCATCATTCATCAGGATTATTTTTTGCTAAATAACATAGTGTCAGAAATAAAAGTAAGACCATGAATTTTAACATTTTTATTACAAAATTAAACAATTGATAAACTGCTCAAAATGAGTCCCTTCCTGTTGAATACAAAGTCGCACTCTTTTGAATAAAATTTCACATCAATTGTGGTCTTCCTTATTCCTATTATTTTTCTCGTGTAACGGGTTCGATTCCCGGTTCAACCATGTAATTATTTAGATATCTATGAATGCAGTTTAAATTGTTATCAACCGACTTCAAAAAAGGAGGTTATCAAATCGTCTGTATTTTTTTTTTGTATTTTTTTTTGTTTGTTTGGACTGGGTGAACCGATTTTGATGATTCTTTTTTATTTCAAAGCTAGTGCTTCCCGTGTGGTCCCATTTTTATTTGGTCCACTTCTGACAATGGCATCCATGAGAAAACCGTATAAGTCTTAAAGCATTAAGTATGTGCGCGATTTCTCCGGCGAACGTAAACCGATTTTGAAAATTCTTTTTTTTTATGGATAGGGTATGCTTCAGGGGTGGTCCCATATATTTTATCGAAATTGATTTAGCACTTTTTTAAAAATCAACAAGTACCCAAAAATTTGACATACGACATTTTAGTTTTATCAATCTTTGTAGTAGTTAACTTTCAATCTCTTCATAATAGATTTGGATGAGAAGGAGGTACTAAAAAGCGAAAAATAAAAAGCTTTTTACAAAAAAGACAACCGCCTTCAAAAACTAAAAAGTGAAAAATAACTTTAGCACAGAACACACATTGACTTTAATTTCGGAAGTCGGTGGCAATACAAAACAACAAACAAAACAAAGCCACTGCGAAACTAAAGTCAATGTGTGTTCTGTGCAAAAGTTATTTTTCACTTTTTATTAGTTTTTGAAGGCGGTTGTCTTTTTTGTATAAAGCTTTTTTTAAATTCAAATAAAGTCTTCTTTCAGTATAATGTTTCATCTACAATATTCAAGGTACTTTCCCTCCATGTGGCATGTCCGTGGGACGCCCTGCATAGTCCTATCTTTTTGTGGGCGACTGTACTAAGTCAAAATTTATCGTACAGCAATGATCATATTACTAGAATGATAACTGTCGATTACTACCTAAATATATAGTTTACTATTGAATTAGTGTTATCACGTGAATCAGCTGATAACGTATTGTCACTATATATTTTTATGGCCTTAATATGGGAAGTCCAATCTATCACATGTGTGTTTTTCAGTGTGTCACGGTTATCGGCTATATGTAACGTTATTTTGTTTTGAATAGGTAGCTAGGCCGGCTTGAATTCTACCAATATTATACCTAACTGATACTATATAGGGTGACTGGTAATTAGTGTACGATACTTAAACACGTGATTGTGTTCATGATAACAAACAACTTTCCCGAAGAAAAAAATGTTTTTTGTACTGGTTCACTGTAGGTCACAGGCGTGCGCGCGCGTGAACTTCATACGGCTGTTGTGTTATTGTGATAAAAGTGAACCAGAAAAAAAACATTTTCTTCTTCGGGAAAGTTGTTTGTTATCATGAACACAATCACGTGTTTAAGTATCGTACACTAATTACCAGTCACCCTATATAAATGAGTAATGGTTAGGTGACACAATTTAGTACCTTACCACTAAAAGATTATGATTATTAATATTATGCACTTTTTAAGTTTATCTTGGTCATTATAATTTATATATATATATATATTATAATAGTGATGACAGATAAGGTATCTTTATCTGTCATCACAGTAACGTGCGATTACAAGTCCGAACATCGCCGCACCGTTGCTAGCCTTTCGGTCTTTTATCGGGTACATTTCGGAGAGTGTGCTTTGGAATTGCACAATTTAATTCCCCCATCTCCGTTCCATCATCGGACGAGCAGAGATACGGCGAAGCGTCACCGCTATATGGTTGAAGTTCCACGGTCTCGAACCAAGCGCTTTGACTCCACATTTATTGTGCGAACTGCCAGACTGTTAAAATTCCCTGCCCGCCTCTCTGTTCCCTGATAAGTATAATCTGGGTATCTTCAAGGCACGAGTGAACCGGTTCATCTTAGGCAAGCGTGTTCCAACTTAGGCCGCATTATCACTTACGATCAGGTGAATTGCGGTCAAACGCAAGCCTATTTAGTAGTAAAAAAAAAGAAAAAGAAATCGCCGATCTGCCTTGAGGAAACGTGGTGATTATTGCTCGTGTCCTCTTTGTCCTGCAGAATATTTATTTATCTATCAATCTATCTATATTTCTGCCCCTATTCATACGTATAAAAGTGCCTTTTAATGGTCTAATTGTAATAAATGACTTGATTTTGACTTTTTTATTTTATTTATTTATACTACATGCACAAATGTACAAAGGCGGACTTAACGCCTTAGGCATTCTCTACCAGTCAACCAAGGGTGGTGAAGAGATAACATGGCAGGTGCATATGAAAAAAATATTAAAAAAGTTAAAAAGCGATAAACTTACAAATACACTACACTACACACAACACACACACACACACACTACTTACTTTGACTACTTACTATTTACTTAATGTTTTTTAGGGTTCCGTACCTCAAAAGGAAAAAACGGAACCTTTATAGGATCACTTTGTTGTCCGTCTGTCTGTCTGTCTGTCTAGACCCTTTATCTCGGGAACGCGTGGAGGTATCGAGTTGAAATTAAAATCATATACTTAAGTCTACAGTCCCTTGATGCTGTAAAAAATCAACCCTCTATGTTAACGTGAAAAAAAGATACGGCCGTTTATGTCGCAAAAAACGCATTTATAATATTAAGTAGATTAAAGTATAGTATAGTATTAAGAAGTATGGGTAACCAACAAATATGTACGGAACCCTCGGTGGGCGAGTTCGACTTGCACTTGTCTGGTTTTTTTTGTAATGGATAAACTCAAAAAATACTGCTTATTAAATAGTGCCACTCCGAGCTACGAAAGTTGGCAGTTAAAAAAAAAAATACCGATGTAAAAAAATCTTTCACTAATAGGAAGCTACGTTAACCCTTAGTACTTAAGGCTTTATTTAAAACTAGCAACCCAACCCCGCTTCGTATGAGCCTATAGCCTTCCTCGATAAATGGACTATGTAACACAAAAATATTTTTTCAATTCGAACCAGTAGATCCTGAGATTAGCGCGTTCAACCAAACAAACAAACAAACTCTTCTGCTTTGTAATATTAGTATAGATAAAAAAAAAACTACGTTTCCATAACAAAAAGTCCCGCCCGTTAGGTTGTATGACGAACAAGATATAACCTTGCCCCAGACAAAATATACGTACAGCGGTACAGACAATAATTTACTGTATTCATATTTCAAATAGATCTTAACACGGATGAAGTCGCGGGCAAACTGCTAGTTTTCAATAAGTTCGAATGTCTCATTTGTTTGAAACGTCAGTGGATCATACGTTTCAAAAATTGTTAATGAAATGAAAAAAAACGTTATGGAAAAAAAATATTTATAGCTTTTCTAAATTTTCCCTCCAACTCCAATGAGTTGGCAATAAACGCATTGGCATTTATGCATTCGGATGAACCAGCTTTCGTGTCAATGTATCTTGCGGGAGGTCGAAAAATAACCGCCAAAATGCTTCGACCTCATCGTCTACCATATTTTTTACCGTGGGAAATAAAAAACTTCGCATGGAGCTAAATCTAGACTGTACGGAGGGAGGACGGTATCACATGTGTACCTCCAAAAGTATTCTAATAGTCCATTAATTACCTTTGTGAATAAAAATGCCACGAACACCGCTCCTTGGTCGCTCGCTATTCCATAATATTTAAAACGTCACATATGACATAGGTGTTCAATGTTTTTCATCACTTAGGAGATTTCTGTTAAAATTAGCCGCTAAAATCAAAATAGTTTCAAGAAAAAAAAAGATTGTTTTTATTCTGTGGTTAAAATTTTTCGGAACAATCTCGGTATAGGTACTGGTGCAATCCAAGTACAGTTATGTTGTGTGCAGACAGAAATAGCTGCACATGTAAGCAGTATTGTTTATCTTTACAACGTTAGGTACCGTTGCAAAAAATAATCTTATCATAAACTCTAAAACTTTCCGGAAATTGGCTATTTAACAATAATTATTTATATTTTTAGATAAAAAGATCATTATCAAGCAATCGGTGAATTAATAGCATCATATAATATGAAAGATAAGGGGAAAAGTTTAATTATTTTCAAGGTTTGTTTTCAGATAGAAATTAAGGTCAGATATGAGATACAAAAATAATCGAAACTAAGAGATATAAGGCGCTTCCCTGACCAAATAACCTTGACCACACATTTCCTCTTTGCCGCAGAATCGAAATTCGCACAATTTTTTGTTATTTTTGTTATAAAAAAAGAGAAACGATCTTTTGAAATAAAATAAAACGTGAATTATAAAGATTTTTAAGTTGCCTATCTATTAGTGTAATCCTCCAACTTTAGCAAAAGATACATACTTACAATTATTTTAGTTACAGGGAGATTTAGGTGTAGGTATATAGGGTACATAAGATAAGAACGTGGAATGTGATGATAGGATATTGAACATTAATTATATGCTTTTAGATGTAGTTTGTTTCTCTTAATTAATGAGTTAATAGCCCCTGAATAACGAAGAAAAACACACTTTTGGTCGGGGTAACGCTTTAATGCGAAAACATCAAGTACAAAAACACACACACGGTGAGTTGCATAAAAACAAGACTTAAATTCATGCCGTCTCTTCCATTTTGTATCAAAAAGAAAGTGATAGAAAAAAGAAAGTGCAACGCAACGATAGCCGTTAACTACGTATACAGCCCATCAAACAAACATTAAACAAAAATTGCTGTGAAGTGTGTATAATTTACAACTTATAGAAATAACTAGTTAGAACTTAGACCTACCTACATTGGCGCCGATTGCCTTTTTAACAAACTAAACTAAAATTAGACAATTGGCATCTCTTACTGCCAGGCAGCTGAAGAAAGATAAGAACTACCGTTAGAGATGTCAAATTAGTTTTTACTTGAACTTCGTCGTGTTTTTAATCAATACGTTCTGACATGGCAACTATAATAATTCATCAATTCATATATATTATTATATCATTGGCAATGATAGGCTCGTCGAGTCAAAGCTCCAAAGTCTTGAGCATCGACGCCGAGTTGCTGGCCTGTCGGTTTTCTATCGGTTGCATTTTGGGGAGTGTTTGACGGAATTGCATAATTTAATTCCGCCGAGCCCGTTCCATCATCGGACCACAAGACGTACGGCGATGCGCCACCGGTACATGGTGGACATCCCACCCACACGCACGAAACGTTTTGGGAATACATTCATTGTGCGTACTGCAGACTCTGGCAGGCAATTCCACTCCTTAGAGTGGAATTCCCTGCCAGAGTCTGTGTTTCCTGATAGCTACAACCTGGGAGTCTTTAAGTCAAGAGTGAATAGGTTACTTCTAGGCAAGCGTGCTCCATCTTAGACCGCATCATCGCTTCCCATCAGGTGAGATAGTGGTCAAAGGTATGGCTATCAAAAGATAAATAATAAAAAAAATAAAAATTGTTGAACATTTTAGATCAACTTCACCTCTTATTAATATCTGTCTCTTTCTGGTTTTATTAAAGAAAAAGAGATATAAATAGCTTAAAATAAGTTTAACCTTTCGAATGTCTTATGTTACACAGTCCGACATAAGCAGCGGAGGTTTGACCTTCAACAGAAAGAAGAAAGAAAGAAAAACCATTTATTCACGAGATAGTGACGCACATTACAAACACTTTCGCCGACAGTCGTTGAGTTAACTCGTGCACAACAGGCACTTATATCTTTCTTTGATCAACCAATTAATATGGTTGAGCTGAAACTTACATAACATCGATGTCATTAATTTTTTAAAAGAAGGTAAATTCCAACTTTTAATATTTCACAAAATAAAAAAAAATGGATTAGTGTTTTATGGCTAAGTAAATAGATAAAAACTGGTTTTCTTATTATGGATTAATAGCATTAGGATAAGATACATAGATTTTATGTTACATCGTATTATTTTGTAGATTACAGCACCTATATACGTCGTCATTGGGGTTTTCCAAATGCAAACAAAGATCCTGTTTGTTTACGAATTAACAATCATTAAAAGAGGTGTGTCGAAGGAACTTTGAAACAATCGGAAAATAACTAATTATGAAAAGTTAATTTATTAGTTCGGTTTTTCTTTTTGATTGTTGGACTTTTGTTTTCAGGCGATAGAAGAGTTAGATATGAAGATATTCAGTGATAGCGTGACGGTTGATAAGACGGCATAGACATGGGACACGATCAGGAAGATGATGACAATGTCTCCAGGCGTTTAAAGTCAGTCAGTATAAAAAGTAGATAACTACGTCTTTTTAGGGTTCCGTAAAAGGAAAAAACGGAACCCTTATAGGATCACTTTGTTGTTCGTCTGTCTGTCAAGACCCTTTATCTAGGGAATGCGAAGAAGTATCGAGTTGAAATTAAAACCATATACTGAAGTCTACAGTCCCTTAAAGCTGTCAAAAAATCAAACTTCTAAGTTAACGTGAAAAAAAGTTTACGTGTATTTCGACACTCTCAAGGGAATCAAAATTTATAGGGTCCTTCCCGTTAATCTAGAACCTAGAACTATGAAATTTTGCAAGTAAGTAATATCGTCTCATACTACAAGTATAGGGAAAAGTCCTGATAACTATACATTTGTAATTAAATCATAAAAAATATAGTGTTTATAGTAACTAATCAATCATCGAGGTCACAATTGTATAGGTGACCAAATCACGTTTGAACGGAACCCTCGGTGGGCGAGTCCGATTCGCACTTGTCCGGTGTTTTTTAATAGTCTATGGGCTTGCGTTTGACCACAACTCAACTGATCTTAAGTGATGATACGGTAGAAGGTGGAGCACGCTTGCCTAGGATAAACCGATTTACTCGTGCCTTAAAGATACCCAGATTATATGTATCGGAGAATAGAGAGGCGGGCAGTAAATTCCACAGACTGGCAGTTCGTCTACGTCTTGTCCTATCTACTTATTTTTTTTTTTAATAATCAGCCCACATTAATTGTTTAATCTTAATTCTTAATTATATTTGAAATTGATATTATTTTTGTATTTGGTATTATTTTTTTAAATTATTATTCTATAATGCGTTATGTTCATATTATTATTATTAATTAATTTTAACGCTCATCTAGTAGCACTCATTACCATATTTAATTTGGATGTTTGCGGATAATGTAGTGGGCTGCAAAATTGTTACTACCTACTCCTTATTTTATCTTGTTGCAACATGTAATATCTTATATTGTAGCTGTTTATTATCCCTCAATAAATAAAATAAAATAAAATAAAATGATGATGACACTGTCCATTATGATGGTAACATTGCTACAATCATCGACTCTGGTGTTTTTTCTTTGTGGTCTTGGTCAATGTCGAGTAAAGCCAGTTGTTACTTAGGAATAAGTATATTAAGCAAGCATTCACGCCCCTTATGGTATAGTCACATGTGGTACACTCCATTGAATCGGAGGAATTAAAACCAATACTATTCCAATTTTTAAACGGCTCTGCGCTCGTCATGCTTCTAGGGATCCTATTGGTTAATAAACAGTTTGAGAGTTAGAGCACTGATTTTGTGACTTCGGATTAATTTACTTTTTTACCGATTTGCATTTAAACACTTAGATAAATTGGCGCGTCATAATTAATTAATAAGTTTAGTTTTCATAAATTAAAACGTCTAATATGACAATTCAAATTATAGTAAAAGATACAGGTATACTTAGTAAATACATGTTACATTCTTTTAATTTAGGTAGGTACCAAGTTTATAAACAAACTGACAACAGAATGAGACAATGCATTATTATAGTCATTGAAGATTAAGACGAAGTCAATGCAAGATGATGATTAGATAGGTAACGAATGACGTAAATTCGGCGATTCGGTATGAATAATCATATTGTAACACGTCGATTAAATATATCGATTACCGAGTATCATCGATAAGCGATAATATAATCGATTTTTATTTGTTTTTCTTTCTATACAAACTTGATAAGAAAGCGTTACTAACAGTAAGTAATACTATCTTATAAGTTTGACTAGTGACAGAAAAGTTAAAAGAGAATCGTTTGTGTTGGTATAGGCACACCCGCGACACTCCATAGAAACGAAACGAATTAATTGCCTACACTACTACTAAAGTAACAGACTTTACAGATACGTGGGTGTGCGCGCCGCTCGAACAAAAACGCAGTTCCCAGAGCAGTCGTTCGACGCGAGGAGAGGTGAGGAACGGTTTCAGAGGGAGGCGGAGCGTGTCGCTACTGTACGGTAGTACTAATATTTATACTGTGGTATAGGCATGTGAAGAGTAGAGATGAAACGCATGTGACCAAAAGAGCTATGAATATTAATTTGGATGGATGGACAGGGAGAGGAAGGCCAAAGAAAACATGGATGGATTGTGTGAAGATTGATGTGAATGAAAAGGGAGTCAGTGAAAGCCTGGCGTTGGACAGGACGGAATGGAAGAAGAAAACATGTTGCGCCGACCACAAGTAACATGGGATAAGGGCAGGAAGAAGGAGAAGAAGTTTGAATTAGCGTTCAACTTAGTTCTAGAGTATTCACTCTTCTTCGATCCGAGAGGCATTCCCCGAATCAGAAAATGTGTGGTATAAACTGGTGTAAGTATATACAATAAAACGTATAAATAAATTAATCATCATCATCATCTGCCTAGTCTTTTCCCAACTATATTGGGATCGGCTTCCAGTCTAACCGGGTGCAACTGAATACCAGTGTTTTACATGGAGCGACTGCCTATCGGACCTCCACAACCCAGTAACTGAGTAACACGATACCCCTTGGTAAGACTGGTTGTCAGACTTTCTTGCTTCTGACTACCCATAACGACTGCCAAAGATCTACAAATGACAGCCGGGACCAACGACTTTACGTGCTTTCCGAGGCACGGAGGGAACTCGGTATGAAAGGGATAATCACCCATCCACAGAGCGACTGCGGCTAGTGTAGCTCAACATTTGACCGATCGATCTGTACGGCTTTAACTTAGCAACGAGAAAAAAAAATCATCATAAGAAACGAAAAGGCGCCGAGGACGACCCAGAAACAGGTGGTGAGAGGACCTTATCGCGTACCACGGGCTCTGGTTCGAGGTGGCACAGGACACAAGTTCCTAGAAGGACTTGTGGGAGGACCTTGTCCAGCAGTGGGACAGCATAGGCTATTAAAAAAAAAGAAACGAGAGCACAATAATAATAATAATAGTTTATTAAGAAAAGTACAAGTTTGACACAAATTATAGTACACATAATTATCACTAGAGACATAATAAAATTACTACAAAATAGTGTGTGAGAGATATAGTACTACGGTCAATACAAAATTTGAGCCCTGACTCCTAAACTAGGAAGATCCTGTATCTTAGGAGGCAGTGTCTTCGCATAAATAGTGAACGAGCAAGTTTGAGCGTACGAGCCGCAGTACAATAATAACTGGGACTGATTATTGTGAAAAGCTCTGTAGCCTGCGGCGCCAAGAATACTAACAGATAATATTATTTTGAAGATTAAAAATAAACTCGTAATATGTAACATTGTGATTAGATAATGTATGATGTAGGTAAGGCTACAGTTTTAATTAAAAAAAAAAGCAATTGAATAACAACATTTATTTCCATTTGTTTAATACACAATATTAAGGTACTTATAACAACTTCATAAAAGAAAGACATGCTATATAAACTATAATAAGACAGAGAGACTATAAGAATCTTAAAGACTAAAGAAAGCGAATCAGTCATGTGATACATCGGCAGTCGTTGGCATTAAAAAAAAAATTGACGGCGTGCCGCGTGAAGCACCAGGTAGCTCGAATAAGGTACTGGTAACGATACCAGCTTCTACAGCGTGAAAAGATACTGTGATTAGATTTTGAACATTTATCTCAAGGCATCGTTCATCTTGTCTTCAAAAACTGCAATCCTCTCCACTTCAGATCAGCCACCTGCTTTTCCATCGTTCGATCACTCTTCTCCGTTAGAACACTTACTCTGCATTCGTTCTCTACCTCTCTCTAGTCTGATTAGTGCTATTTTGGACCCTGTCAGTTAATTATTCTGCAACAGATTCTAATAGTAAGATAGTACGTAGCCACTGTCTGTATGTCTTGTGGCGTTTTACTTGATAATTATAACGTTACCAGACTCGAGGTTCAAGGGCTTCTAGTTCTTGGTGCTCCTGCGACGCTGACAGACGCCTTCGCTGTTCTTCTTCTGATTCTTCCTTATTCTTTAATTCATTATATTTATTTGCAGTTGGCAGTAAATCAAATAAAAAATCATCATCAGCTAATAGTCGAAGAGCGGCTACACCTAGTTTTAGCCGGCTACAACTGGGTGCAGCCGGCCACATGCGGTTAAACTTAGGTGTATCCTACTTGTCTTCGGTTAGAACTAGGTTTAGCCTTCATCATAGCGGCTAGAACTAGGTGCAGTCAACGTCAGGGGTTTTAGTTTTAGCTGTAATATATAACTCAAGCAGATTAATTACATATTTTTTGGAGCTGTCATTACAAATACCTGATTGCAAGAACTGTCCCTCCTACTCTGACAACTATAATTCCGGTGCTTGGAGTCGCAATATCTTTTCTAATAAACAATTACCTATATCGTATTTTTTTCGCTGACTGTAGTGTCTGACTGAGTGTAGTGTGTACTCTCTTGGCATAGATCTTACACAAATTCGCGTCGAAAAATATCTTTTCTAAATAAGCTTCTCAGTCGTCGTGAAGCGGTATCATTTCGTACTGCCGTTTCACTGCACTGGCAGCTGTGCTTTGAAACCGGAGATCAGTATTGAAGTCCTTAATGATGAGCTTCACGAGGAGTCGAAACATCATGCATCTCCGTTTATGGCGCACTATTTCTTGGTATTGCCTCCAGTGGACTTGCAAGCTGTTTGTGTCGTCTATGGCATTTTATAATCACTTCACACACTAATAAATAATGTGAATAAAAACACGAGGTAGACCTGTACTGCTTCCATTGCTTGGTGCATAAATAATTATTAACCCGTCCGTTGCTTATCGATGCTATTCGATAATGATAATCTTATTTTATTTGTTGTTCTTTTTGAACACCTTGATAAGGAGGTGGTATTTACTATCGTAGAATGATCACACAAAAAGTTTTACATTTTTGTTTATAAAAATAATATTTTGGCGAAGTTCACGGTAAAAGACAATGAATTCAAAACTTACCTCGATCAAATCCATAAGCTTGTCGTAATGTAAACGGATGTGAAACAAATCTGTTCGCAGCAAGTTGACTTCTTAGTATTTGATTAGAGTTTAACATCGAGTCGCTGTAGTAACTGAACGGAGGCCTTTCTAAGAACCCTGACGCCTCCTTCCCTCTGTACTGAGGCCATGTAACTGAAGACAGTGGAGGTCCATTCGCTTTGATCGGTGTTGGGTACAACGGATAAGTGTTTCTCCTGTGTTCCAGATTGACTTTGCTGAAATCGAAATCTTTTGGCACTTCGCACTGAACATCAATTTTACTCGCATTGTCTCTTGCCGGTTGTTCAATCTTCGTCATCTCCTGTACCTTTGGGAGCTCAACGGGCTTCACTCCATTGCATTTCAAGGGCTGCGTGGGTTCTTGGCTCAAGTTCTTGTAAGGTTTCTTCTTAACATCTCTTAGTATATCGTCTATTAAGAAAGATCTTTTCTGCTTGCACGCGCACATGATGACGGCTTGATTAGCACTGCCGAATATTATCAGTGCTGTAAAAATTATCAGTACAAGCACGGTAATTGATAGCTACTTATTTAATGGACACGTATAATCTGTGTGTCGATTAAAATGTTCGCCTATCGTGGAAGGCACTCCGGAATATTTTTTCTAGCGTGTCAGGTGAGGATTAACCAGATAGTGTTGATAATGTATGTTTGTGTAATCTGTGAGTTGTTGAAAGCATTGTAATTAGCATGGAAGTGGATGAACTGTCAGCGTTTAATGGGGTTCCAGGAAAGGATTATTGTTTTTTTCCCGAACAGTGTATTATTTTAATTACTTATTTAGGACGGTGTTACGCATGTTTTCCTCTAAAAAAATATTCATTTCTCAAATTATTTAATAGGTGCTTTGGACAATAGAAGAGAAGACTAAGCGACGAATACTAAAAGTTCAAACAATTAAGCCAACAACGACACAACCATAATTAAATCTACAACATAAAACATAAATTAAATCATAGCTCGCCGCATCCCCGCATCTTCCGCAACGCGTCTGTCTCACAAATGGATTCCTCTTCAAAAACAAAAGGGGAAAAATCTAGTACCTTCCTGTTTCGCCTTTCGCCCTCTTTGCCTCGTAATTAATGAGAAGAGTTTTTCTACCTTTTGTTGCTGCAGGAAGGGTAGCTAATTGTCTCTAATTAATTGGGCCTGGGCGTATTTTTAAACCCCTTTTATTCCCTTTGTACGTTTCGTTCAAATAGAGCGGTCGACAATTGGTGAGTTTACCCTGATTTTGAGTTTGAGAGTTAATTGGTCTCTCATTGTTTTTGTTTGGTCTTGTTTTTATTTTTGGTTATCGCCTTTTGATTTATTCTTTGCGACTCTTCGATTAACATGTCAAAGAAATTTGTTGAAGAATTCGGTTGCAAGTATAGTTGCAATGTTTTGAAATAATGATTGGTCTATTGCGACAGATCTCTGATTAATATTCTTCAACCGAATTTTGCTCACAACAGTCAACCTTAATGTAGACTAGACAAGTACGTAAATACAGGTTCACTCCTTTGATCATTCTCATTGTCGGAAGGGACGGCGATCCGACACGATTGGAGAGAGATCAGACACAGGATATAATACGTGCGCACCGTATCATGGGGGTACACCATCAAACTCCGGGCTGTATGGCAAAAACCCAATAACACTAACCGGACTGGGAATCAACCAGACCCCACGCTGCGGAGTCGCGCTTGGGACCACCAGATTAATGGAGCATTTTTTTTATATTGTTATAGGCTTGCGTTTGGCCACAACTCACCTGGGCCTCAAGTCTGCTTATTACAATAGTGTCAGAATGGTCTATCATTGATTTCATAATTGTAGATTTTGACAAGTTTGGTAATCTACTAGTATAATGGCGTCATTATAACTTTCCAATGGTCAACCACTGACACGCCATTGAAAGAAATGATATAGAATGGTAATTTCGTACAAAATGACAACTGAATGACTGACTTAGGCGGTAATCTGCTAAAATTTTTACAGTTCCTTTGATCAGTGACCTACCATTACAACGTCATTGTGCAGTCAATGATCGACCATTATGAATTTAGCAGATTACGAACGTTTAGCAAAATGACAATTGGATCGTGTTGGAATGACGAAATTATAAAAATAGCAGACTTGGCCCCCTGATCTTAAGTGATGATGTGGCCTAAGGTGGAGCACGCTTGCCTAGGATAAATCGGTTCACTCGTGCCTTGAAGATACCCAGATTATATGTATCGGGGAATAGAGAGGCGGGCAGTGAATTCCACAGTCTGGCAGTTCGCACAATAAATGTGGAAGCAAAGGAAGAATGGTTCGAGATCGTGGAACTTTAACCGTATAGCATTCTGTCTATTTTCAGTTATTTCAATACTTATGAAAGCCCCTTTATCCATAATATATAATGTATGTACATATATGCCTATAGCAGTCCTTTGCTGAACATGGGCCTCCTCCAGAGATTGTAAATCAACCCAGTCTTGGGCAGCCCGCATCCATTCGCTGCCAGCCACCTTCTTCAAATCGTTATCCGTAGTTCATCCTATCCTACTATGTCTAAACTATAAACGCGACAGTTAGTGAAAATGGATGCCTGAATGTCTGTTACTCTTTCAGCTTAAATGGTTGAACGGAACTAATATTAATTTGGCATACATCATCAGATATTGATCTAGGTTAACATATAGAATTTTATCCCGTTTTTGAGTTATGGATATTGTAGGACTTGAACTTCATTCAGAAGTCTACAAAGTCGAAATCGCAGGCAAGAGCTGACATTAAGACCGATTACGAGACATTGACAAGCCCAACAATTTATTCTCACCCAACACGTTATGAGCCCCCAACCAACTGGAGCTGTTGGTAGTTATTGTAATGATAATAATAATGTATTTATTTATCAGACAGGTCCACACTGACAAATAAAACAAAAATGCTTAAAAGATGTTAGTAAAGTCAAAGTCAAAGTCAAATCATTTATTTCAATTAGACCATTAAAAAGGCACTTTTGAACGTCATCATAAAAAAATATAAAGTTGATTCTAGTTGCCCATTCCAAAAGGTAGTTTCGTATGGAGAAGAATGGGCAAGAAACTCCATACTTACTCTTTTAAAAAAAATGTGTACAATATTTTGCATTTACAGTTTACAGTTATATAACTATACGTGAATACGATGGACCTTGCATAAAAACACTATATTGAAGTATGTACAAAGTATTACAAGATAAAGAATGACAGCTAAGTTGTGTATATAGATACATAGTGTTCACATAATATTATTATTTACAATTATTGTAAAAGTAGACAACCACTCCATACATTTCAACAAACTATGAACCTATGAACCAGTGTGTGACCCAAAGCAAGAATTAAATATAATGTATATACTAAGTATAAATTAAGTAGTTTTAATTCGCAAACCGTTTGATTTTGTCTAGACTGTAGATTGTCCTATGGAACCCGGACCAGCATGTAACAATAACAATATATCTTTTAACCTATGTTATAATAATAATAATAATAATATGTGGGGACATTTTTCACACACGGCCATCTGACCCATGTTAGTACTAAACTAGATTCTTTTTAGTAACAATGTGGCTTATGATCTATATTAGTACTTAAACACTACGACTGACAGCGTTGTTTTGATGAGATGTGCTCATTATGGGGCTCCCATCATGGCTGTCAGCTATCACCTGCAGGAGGCTGTTGCCACTGCCACGTAATCTGGCGAGCAGAGACGCACCTTTCGTCCGTACAACAGCTGAGAAGCTGTCGACTTTTCTTTGCTTTTGCGAACAGCTCTGACGCACTGCAGTTATTGATAGACGTACCGTAACTGAGTAAATCCATTTATAATAAATAAAGTTTGCTTTTGTACTTTATGCAATGATAAATAAATATTGTCTATATAAATAAGTATATCTGGAAGACTGAGGGGTTACGGGTTTTAATACGTACGAGAGAGGGAGAGCGGGGGCATTGCGAGTAGCACAGCAATCACGAAATTCATAGTTATTGTGCGCACGCGCTTTCCAAAGAAAATACAGTGTCACCAGGTCTGAAAATGTCTTAAAAAACGAAAAATTACGACGACTCAATAACGACGACTCTCTAGTTAATGCTAAGCTCCAGAGTCTTGAACATCGCCGCACTGTTGTCAGACTTTTTTCTGCATCAATTCACTGCTCGCCTCTCTATTCCCTGATAAGTATAATCTGGGTATTTTCAAGGCACGAGTGAACCGGTTCATCCTAGGTAAGCGTGCCACACCTTACCACACTCACCTTCACCTTGGGCCCATAATCACTTAAGATCAGGTGAGTTGCGGCCGAGCGCAAAAATATAAGATATTTAAAAAAAAAAATGCTCATCTGTCCAATTAACAGAAATAATAGTAAAACAATGACATTATGACTCCAGGAGTCCTGTCAACTGTTAAGCGGATACTTGGTGTTATCAAGTTTCATCTCTCTTATGTCTGCACTGTCCTTCTGTCCCATGGTCTTGGGACCTAACTCCTAAACGAATGAGCCGATTTTAGTGCAGTTTTCAACTTTGAAAGCTGCATGATTGTTCGGAGCTGTGTTTACTACTAATGGTACAGACTGTAAAATTTACTGATCTTACGTGATCAAAAAGCTTTTACGTTTCTAATTAGGTACCGAGTTCTTGCTTTTAAAATTTTAGTATATAAAGTAATTTTTTTAAACTACTAATCATCAGGATGAGTTATTTTTACAACTACAAGTTTCCTTTATCTTGAGGATTCATTTGTCAATATCCTAAAGACACTACCGAATAGATAGGATACGTACAGATATTAGGATTAGACCTCCCTAATCCTAATTCACGCGTAGTTAGGTGTTAACTAATCCTAAATCCGTTATCGATAGATTTTTGTTGTTCCAATCGATAATAGAGCTGTACTAATAAATAATCATAATACAATTTCGATTAGATTGTAGCCATTTGTTAAGACAGATTAGGTTCAACTTGAATATCTAATAATCTTCCTAATAATTGATTATAATTAAAACTGGTTTAAAGTCCCCCAATGACGCATGCAGTGAGATATTTTCACGAGTATTTTTATATGATAAACTAGCTTTATTGTGCGACTTCGTTCGAGTGACGTATTTTACGGGCATACCCAATTTTTTTAATAATAAAAAATTGCCTATTAGCACTCAGGCTTTCCAATAGTGTCTTAGCGAATGTATCTTACAGAATCGAACCAGTAGATTCGGAGATTAGCTCAAACAAACACACATTCAACGTTCATTTATAAGGCTTATGTTTAACGAACCTCCAGATATAGTAAATGACCTCTAAAAATAGTAAATGATCACCAACATTTAGTTAACATAACACTTTAGTTTCGGAAGTCTGTGGCTTGGCTGTTCTATTTGTGGTTTTGTTTTGCCACCGACTTCCGAAACTAAAGTCATGTGTGTTCTGTTTTAAAGTTATTTTTCACTTTTTGGTTTTTGAAGGCGGTTGTCTGTTTTTGTAAAAAAGCTTTTTTATTTTTCGCTTTTTAGTACTTCCTTATCATCCAAATCCATTAAGAAATGGCAACACAGTCAAAACAGAGATTGAAAGTACAATGTGAGAACATTACAACATCATCCATGTATATTTTATTGCTTTCTGTCGATTTTTTTCAAAAAGTGCTGAATCAATTTCGATAAAATTTATATGGGACCGCTGTTTTCCCTGAATGAGAATACTGAATAGAAAAATCTAGGAGAATTGTACAAAGGAAAACCATTCTAATACTCAAGTACTTATGAAATATCATTCAACCCTTTAAGAGGATTTAAAAATAGAGGGAGAATTAAAAGCCTGAATCAATTATTGCCGATCGCTTCATTAGCTCGCCTCTACGTTTAAACGATGTTAAAATCAGTGTTAATACTATACCAAAGTATCACTACAAGTACGACTTTTCCCATAAAAACGTTATACATTTCTATTTTAGTTCAAAACGTTTCAATGTTTTCATTTTTAAAAGCAGTGATGGAAGTGCAATAGTATGTAATGGTCGCTAAGTTAGGGTCACATCGCCTCAGTGGAATCGAGAATTGGTGGACAGTGGCGGGCTGAATCGATATAGATAATGGGCGATTACTTAGAGTGAGTTGACAACCCTATGGGATTGTAGGGATGCGACGCGTTATATGAAGTTGCAGATATCGATGTTTTTTTTTACTGCTTAAAAGAACCTACAGCCCACAGCTACGACCGACACTCCATACAAATGAAACGATTTAATTACCTACACTACTACTATAATAACAGACTGTACAAATACGTGCATGTGTGTGTGTGTCTACGCGCCGCGAGAACTAGAAGCAGTTTCGAGAGCCACGTTCGACGCGGGAAGAACGATGGGTGAGGAAGAACGGTGTCGCTACTGTATGGTAGTACTAATATTTATACTGTGCTACAGCTTTGTTGAAATAGGTACACGTACAACTGTACATGTTTTAATTGATACAAATAAAGCTTTTTTACAAAAAGACAACCGCCTTCAAAAACCAAAAAGTGAAAAATAAGTTTAAATAAAACAGAACACACATGACTTTAGCTTCGGAAGTCGGTGGCTTGGCTGTTATATTTTTGTAGGCTTGCTGGTTTTGTATTGGCACCGACTTCCGAAACTAAAGTCATGTGTGTTCTGTTTTATTTAAAGTTATTTTTCACTTTTTGGTTTTTGAAGGCGATTGTCTTTTTGTAAAATAACTTTATTATTTTTCGCTTTTTAGTATTTCCTTAGCCATCCGTAGCCATCTCGGTGCGTGGCAACATGCTAGCGAGGCGATTTAGCCGCTGTAGCGACGCGGTGAAAACGCAGCTCTTCATTAGTTACTGCACAAGCGTCTACACAGTCGAGCTGTGGGCTAACTACACCAAGGCTGCGATTAGCGACATGCGAGTGCAGTACGTAGACGCGTGGCGCGCCATGTTCCGACTGCTGCGGTTGGGCAGCGCGAGCGCCATGTTCTGCTCAGGCCGCGCGCCCGGCTGGTCAGCGCTGTTGAGGAGCCGCTCGGCCGCTGCACGCTCCGCCATACATAGCTCCGCTAACTCCTTGGTGGCCGCGGTGCGAGACTGGGACAACAGCCCTCTTCATCAAAGGTGGCAGTCCTATCATACGCCGATCACTTAGTTCGCCATAATTAGTAAGTAAGTAACTAAGTCATTTATTTTGCAAATACGGGTATAGTACATGGTGATGAACAGATAAAAGTTGGGACCAGCCATAATTTGCCTATAGGCATGCAAACAATTATAATTTAACTCTAAGACAATAAAGGCAACAACACAACTTATCTAGATCACTGTATTTTGTCTATGTGTTTTATATATTTAATTGGATAATAATCTGGTAATAAATAAATTTCATTTCATTATCATCCAAATCCATTAAGAAATGGCAACACAGTCAAAACAGAGATTGAAAAAAATAAAAATAAAAAACATACAGACGAATTGAGAACCTCCTTCTTTTTTAAGTCTTTTGAAAAGAGGTTCTGTGTTTCCCAAATAAAATTACAGTACCTACGTTTTGAAAGTCGTTAAAGCCCAAATACTGTTGTTGTTACCCAGCTCGGAGGAGATAAGTCAGATAGGCAGTCGCTCCATGAAAAACACTGGTAGTCCAGCTGCATCCGATTAGACTAGAAGCCGAATCCAACATATGTAGCTAGGAAAAGGCTAGGCAGATTGTTTGTTTATTTTCGGACAATCTTAGATCTAAGGCCTACTTGCAAAATGCTCGTTTTTATGTTTAGGTCATGTTTCAGGTAACGTTTTAAATGAAGAGGCTTGATGCTCGTATTAATCTTAAAAATATTTAATTATCGAATAGTCTTTTGACATCTGCCATCTTTGCGCAATGTTATCGCATTTTTTGTTTAGGAGCTTTGGAAAACGGATAGTTTTGTAATACGTAGACGAAAAGTCAGTTTTTATTGCAATTAAACCATCCAAACACACACACTCACACATTACCTTATATTCTTTGCTAGTTCGCTTAATAGCTGTTATATGCTTGAATACGATATACGGTTACTACGAGGAGGCTAAGTAAATGCCGTACAAATCGATCGGTCAAAGGTTAAGCTACGTTTGCCGCGCTCGGTCTGTGGATGGGTGGGTGATCATCCATTTTCATACCGAGTTCCCTCCGTGCCTCGCAATGCACGTAAGTCAAAGTCAAAGTCAAATCATTTACCATTAGAAGGCACTTTTGAACGTCATATAAAAAAAATATAAAGTTGATTCTAGTTGCCCATTTCAAATGGTATCCAACCATGCAAATTTAAACCATCGACTATCGATACCAATTATACCGAATCCCCTCACTACAACCATCTTCGCAAGTATTGTATTGATTTTGAGTCTATTTTCGTTCGTTCGGCCCACCTGTGTCGCAACCGACCGAATACAATCGTCACGCATACTTACCGAAGACGAACAGCCTCCTTACATCTATAAACGGTCGGTTTACCATTACATGACACATCACTTCATATTGCTCTTTGATATATTGAACTTGGCAATGTTATGTGGGTCATATCCCGTTGGTATTAGGTGTAGTTTTGTTTGGCAGCTCGTTAAATATATTAATCCAGTTTTCTTGTTTTTGTGTGTAATCTCTTTATGTGATGTTGATTTGGAATATCTATTATTTTTGTGGTTGGAATTTTGTTAAAGGTTATGAGATATTTTTGGATTTGTACCTACTTAAATACCAGTAGATAAATGTACCAATGAGAGAGCTGACTTGCTTGTCTTATTATTTAGACTTGTAGCTTTGTTTGATGTTCCTAATTAAGTTTGGTTCTTACTGGATTCCTTCAAGTTAATTCAACAGGTTTCTTGTTGGAATCGGATAATTTTATCCTATGTTTTCAAGGCTACAGAATTGTAAACTTACTCACATTTTTATAGAGTGAATCTAGTTATTTCCCCCTACTTACTAATTTTCTCTGAAATCAAGTCTGATAGTGATGATAAATATGTTTACTTGTTATATTTTTTTTCATGTAAGTTACTCGTTCTTTTTGAAGCTTGATATAGGTAAGTAACTAAACCTTTGTCCACGACTATGTCCACTTGGCAGTCGGGAAAACGATAGTAATAAACTTTTAAATAATAAACCATAACCTATGGCGCTGAGCAATAAAGCTTTATAGCAGTACAATATTTTTCGTAATTAAACTAGTAGGTACCTATATCTAGAGGATACGCCTTACAAACAATAGTTATTTGTTATACAAGAGTGCAAAGTTGCTTTTTAACCGCGTGTTGAATTTTGATGACCGAGCAAGCGAAGGATTCTAAAATTGAATCACGAGCGCAGCGAGTGATTCAAAATTAGAATCCTGAGCGTTAGCGAGGGAATCAAAAGAGCACGAGGTGAAAAATCTTTGCACTCGAGTGCAACACGTAACTTTTCATTCCACCTCAGCGAAGAAATGACTAAATGCAAAAAAAAAACGTTTACAATCACAAGATAGGTACACTTTTATTTCAGTTTAGGTATTAATTACTACATTATGACAGGTAAGTATTACAGAATAATCTTTAAATTATAACAAAATAATACTAAGGTATAATTAAGAAATTTTTAAAGTAACGTTGCTACAGTTATTTAAATTGAGTGTAATATTTTTGTTTGGTACTGTAATATTGGTGTTAGTCACTTGTGTACTGTTTTTCGGTAAACTATCTGTCATACTTAATAGTTGTACCGATTCATCGGATTCCCTTGGCGTGAATGTTGGAGAGAGAGGGAGATGGTTAGGTGTTTCATAACGGCTTATTTTTGATGTAGAAGGGCCAGTCCAAGGATCCGATTGAGGCTCTTTCAGTGTAATGGCTCCTACGATGCCTTCACATATTTTAGATTTATTTTGGATGGAATCCTCTATGTATCCCTCTACAACTGCATTGGACTTCCAGCCTCCGTGGCGCTTAAGGGACAGGAGATCAGCTCCGGAATCAGCCAAAAGTGTGGCTGAAGTTCGTCGGAAACAATGACCCGTGTACAACAGGGGTTCTGGAAGTTCAAGAAATGTTGCTATTTCTCGTGGGATACTGCCAATTTTATTAGTACCCATAGGCTGTCTAACACACTTTCCATTGCGATACTGTAGAAAAAATCGATTGATTGGAGTGTTAGGCGGGCGTAAGGCTTGATATTTCTCAACAATCGTTACGTATTCCTTGCGAATGACGAAGTTGCGGTCTCTTTTTGTCTTTGTATTAGGTAAATTAATTAATAGTAAGTCATCTGAATGTTTCTCAATGTTTTTGACATTAAGTTGTGTTAGTTCATTAGTTCGACATGCTCCGTTTATTCCAATAATAAGAACAACCTGTAACGTAAAGAGTATTGTAGTAGATACATGAATAAAATTGATATGAACGCATAATTATGCCTATCAACATCTACTAAGTATACTATTTAATTGAGATTAATATACTTAAGTAGATACTGAATGTGCAACTGACTTACTTTTGCCGCCAAATATACGGAATCGGGTGCTTCGTTAAGAAACTTTTCAATATCAGATACTGTGAAAACCTTCGATTTTTTTGGTTGATGACCAGATGAGGCTCTTTTTAAAAATGCCACTAATTTAGGATAGGTATCGATATGTTTGTCTTTTTTCATCTTTATTGTTGCTTTTAGCATCGAATACGTACTCCATAGAGTGCTTGCTTTCTTGTTCTCGGATAATTCTATAAAATATGCCAGCAATACGTTTTCTGAGAAAGTTTTGGCTCCTTTTGCTAGTCGCCACGTGTTGAACATATCGTACTGTTTTAAATACTTCTCGCGTGATTGTTGAGGGAGAAAGCTCATTTGCGCATTATTAACAGTTTCAGTCAATTCTGTTGGCGTCAAGCAAACTTCCTCGTCGCTAGAATCACTCATTTTAGTTTTTTCACTTGTTTTCAAGTTTCTTGTTTTTAATAGGTTTAACAATGACGTGAAAAAATGCCGCGTAAAGAACCGCGTACAAAGCAAATTGAAAAAAGAACACCAAGAAGGTTCCGAGTCTGAGTTTTTAACAAATTAAAAAAAAGTTGTATGATATATTCGGCACCATACAGGTTTAATGTTTTTTTTTAATTCACAAACTTAGTGCACACGATGTTCTAAATTCAATTTACTTTATCCTCTAGAGAATAAAAACGGCTTTTCCACTCAGATATTGAAGATTAAAAATACTCTTTCCGAGATGGTGGGATGAAAACATATTTTTTTGGTTACCTCTTTATTATAGGTATTAGTTTAGATGTATATAGTGAAGGACAGTAATTAGGTGTTTAATTATTTATTAAACACACAAAAAACTTTTTAAGTAAGTTTATCAATCTATTAGCCACTAGGACTTCGCTGTAAGGTAAGAGAGTTTTCAGTTGTAAGCTGTTATACATAGGGTTCTGAAAACTTTGAGATTGTAGTTAGTATTTTTTTTTTTAATTTATTTATTGTAATCAACTTGCATTAACAGTTAAAAACCACATAAACAAGTTATTGGTCTGTATAAATTAACATAATCATTAAAACTTATATACAAAAATCTGATAAATTTATACAAAATGGAGAGAAGGAAATTATCATTGAAATTATAATTAAAATGAAATTATCAATAAAATATAAACGAAATAAACAATTATATTAAATCTAAAGTTAAGCAAAAGTAAAAATTTATATAGAAATATTATTATATATATTCAAACAGAATAAGAATTATCATTATCAAAACAGATTGAACTAGAGGCAGTAATGGACTCCAGGTAGTGTTCAAGAATCTCAATACTTTTAAATGTAGCAGTGTTGAAAATATCTCATGTCCAGTAGCTTTACCTATTCAGTCATGATACAGGAATCCGGTATTACAAGATCCGTTTAAAAACACACTTCGACCAAAATTAAAAAAAAAATATTGTCTCAAAATTCTTGTAATCATCTGTAACCCACTTTCCTCCTCCCAAGAAGAGGATTCACGGAAATATTATCTACCTAGATAATAACTAAAAATAATGCTATTCTAGTATTTCAACTATAATCTACCTGAATCCTTTCTAAACTGGTCCTTCGAGCCGTACACCAAAAATACTGAGCAAAGGGATTGATTGATAATTCATGGCAAGAAGATTTACCGCCAATGAAGTGGCTTCTGAGTCGCGTGGTCGCCATTTGTACGGCTCGAAGGACCATGTTAAAGAGAGGATTCAGGTAAGTAGATAATATTAAAAAATAAAAGGAATTATATTTTCACTATTAGACTACCATTATTGTTTAATATTATCTACCTGAATCCTCTCTAAACACTGAGAAACGACAGTTATTTTTGGTGTTAAATATCATTTTTATGGTAGCGCGCAATGTAATGCACGTAAAACATTGTTCTTCTGAACAGTACAAGGGTATTAGAGTATAGGGGGTATTGATAGTTTCGTTCAAATTCAGAACAGACTTTCATCGTTTTAATATTTCCATTGACAGAAGGCGATTCTGTAAATGAGTTCTTACAGAATAGTTAGCAGCTTTGGTCAAGAATAAAAAAAAATATCGTTATATGATACGAGGAAAATGTTACTTTACATCCAATATAATAGTGCTTACACTGTACAAAGCCGAACATTTACTAAACTTATCCTATAATAATACCTATCATTAATTCCTTCAAAGTATCATAATGGGGATCTTAATCGACCGTAGTAATAATATAATAATAACGTGTTGTTAAACAATATCAGTCCATAACAATAAAATGTTAATGTGTGTCGCTAATTGCCTGGAGAGAGACCTGAGATTATACATAATGTACTTCTATATACCTAGCTTTAAGAGGAGTTTTTTTATTGTGGCTCCAGGTAGTTCTGTATAAGCTTTAAATTTGCACTAGTTAAAACAAACCTAGGCGTAGGCAACCTAGGGATCGTTGCTGGATGCCGTAGGTATAACCCAACCGCTTAACTGAACTGTTCCTGAGGTAGCAACGCGGTGCGGGAGGGGCGTGGTGATACATCGTCAACTTGTGACAACTGTCACCCCTCCCGGACCGCGCAGCGACCTGAGTGTGGTGACGTGACGCGAGAGTTCACTGATACGTCAATTTGTGACAACTGTCACCCCTCCCGCACCGCGCAGCTACCTCAGTGTGGTGACGTGACGCGAGAGTTCACTGATACGTCAACTTGTGACAACTGTCACCCCTCCCGCACCGCGCAGCGACCTCAGTGTGGTGACGTGACGCGAGAGTTCACTGATACGTCAACTTATGACAACTGTCCCCCCTCCCGCACCGCGCAGCGACCTCAGTGTGGTGACGTGACGCGAGAGTTCACTGATACGTCAACTTGTGACAACTGTCACCCCTCCCGCACCGCGCAGCGACCTCAGTGTGGTGACGTGACGCGAGAGTTCACTGATACGTCAACTTGTGACAACTGTCACCCCTCCCGCACCGCGCAGCGACCTCAGTGTGGTGACGTGACGCGAGAGTTCACTGATACGTCAACTTGTGACAACTGTCACCCCTCCCGCACCGCGCAACGACCTCAGTGTGGTGACGTGACGCGAGAGTTCACTGATACGTCAACTTGTGACAACTGTCACCCCTCCCGCACCGCGCAGCGACCTCAGTGTGGTGACGTGACGCGAAAGCTCACTGATACGTCAACTTCTGACAACTGTCACCCCTCCCGCACCGCGCAGCTACCTCAGTGTGGTGACGTGACGCGAGGGCTCACTGATACGTCAACTTGTGACAACTGTCACCCCTCCCGCACCGCGCAGCGACCTCAGTGTGGTGACGTGATGCGAGAGCTCACTGATACGTCAACTTGTGACAACTGTCACCCCTCCCGCACCGCGTAGCTACCTCAGTGTGGTGACGTGACGCGAGAGCTCACTGATACGTCAACTTGTGACAACTGTCACCCCTCCCGCACTGCGCAGCGACCTCAGTGTGGTGACGTGACGCGAGTGCTCACTGATACGTCAACTTGTGACAACTGTCACCCCTCCCGCACCGCGCAGGTCTCATTTCAGTGATCGGGATATAATTACATGAGATATTGCAGGTTAGACTTTGGTATCTGGTCTCTGTACTTAGGTACTACAGTGTGGGTTGCCACTGGCAGTCAGTTTTTTGCTTTTTTTGCTCTGACATTTAAAAAAGAATTGAAGGCAACATCGTAAAAATCGAAACTTATTTATATCTGAATCTTTCTCTTTAGGTTAAAAATCCTGTATGCCTATGGTGTTTTGCCCATTGCAAGCAGGGCATGTAATTACCAGGATATAATCCGGCTAATACGAAGTATAATATACATAGTACCTATCCGAATAATTGTACCTATGCTCTAATTGTAAGCAAAAACGTTTTTTTAAACTATTTTCAGTTTATTTTGTAATATTATTCATCTGTTGCTATAACGTACGTTTCAACGCGGTTTTTACGGAACCCTTCTTATAAAAGGGTTTCACTAATTTTTATAGCCCACAGCTACCTGAGAGGCTCGTAAACTATTATACTAAACTCGAGATTAATAAATAATAAGTTTCCATAACTATTCTATTAGGGAATTTGAATCTTAAGAACGGGGAACATATAGTTTGCATTCTTTTAATGTTTCGTTTCGTCTATTGTGAAGTTAATGTTGTCCTTTTGTTTTTAATTATGATGTTTTTAGTGTTGCTACTGCTAAAATATGTTCGAAGTGGGTTTTTCTAACCATCCAGTTTAAAGTCGTAAGTGATTTAGAGTTTTGTTTTTTGTTTTAATTTATTGGTGCATTGAGTAAGAAAAAAGTATTTTGTGTAAAATACTTGACATCTAAGAATGTGCTTTCTTGCCGTATTTACATAATTTTATTAATGTGACTATTTGTGACGTAGTTTCCTTAAAGTAAACAATAAGACGTTGTTAGATTTGCGTTGCGTTAACCTTTTTTTATTATGTTAAAAAGTCAAAAGTCAAAGAAATTTTATCAAATTAAATCATCTAACAGGCACTTTCAAATTGTCAAGGAGTCGGTCAGTTAGTCAGTAAAGTTGAAGCTAGTTGCTTGTTCCAAAATGCAGGTAGGTTTCTATGTAGAAGAAGGAGTGAGAAACTCCTCGGACACACTTTCCAATCAAGTTTTTATAAAAGCCTGGGGGCCAAGTCTGCTATTTGTATAATTTCGTCATGCTAACACGATCCCATTGTCATTTTGCTAAAAGTTCGTAATCTGCTAAATTCATAATGGTCGATCATTGGTCGGTCAATGACTGCACAATGACGTTGTAATGGTAGGTCACTGATCAAAGTAACTGTCAAAATTTTAGCAGATTACCGCCTAAGTCAGTCATTCAGTAGTCATTTTGTAGGAGATTACCATTCTATATCATTTCTTCCAATGGCGTGTCAGTGGTTGACCATTGGAAAGTCATAGTGACGCCATTATATTAGTAGATTACCAAACTTGTCAAAATCAACAATTACGAAATCAATGATAGACCATTCTGACACAATTGTAATAGCAGACTTGAGGCCCTGATAACGATTGTCAAAGATTTATCAATGACAGCCGGGAGCAGAGGACTTACGTGCTTTTCGAGGTACGGAGGTTTCGGTATGAAATGGATGATCACCCATCTACGGACGAACCGCAGCAAGTCATCGATCCTAATATCTACTAATATAATGGCGTCATTATGAAAATCAATGATAGACCATTCTGACACTATTGTAATAGCAGACTTGAGGCCCTGGTTACATTACTCATGTTTGCTTCTATCTATACCTACTAATATTATAAAGCTGAAGAGTTAGTTTGTTTGGTTGAACGCGCTAATCTCTGGATCTACTGGTTCGAATTGAAAAAATCTTTTTGTGTTGGATAGTCCATTTATCGAGGAAGGCTATAGGTCCATGCGAAGCTAGGTCGGGTCGCGAGTATGTGATAACAATGAAGGTAAAGAGTAATATAAAACAATTCAAAAATAAAGATATAAGCTATGGTAGTTAAGAGATGATCAGTCTCAGTTGACAGCGCCTGTTCACAAACATGACGCGTGGATCAGCACCATTTAGCTCAACTATTGAGTGGAACCGAATGATTCAATATACGGGCCACCATCACCGAGACATTTAAGTGAGCATGTTGCTAAATGATTATCTAGTTCAGAAGGAAACCAAAGAAAAACTGTAAAAGTTGTTTTAAAAAAAAACATATTGATCAACACGTACCTACCTACACATCGTACAACTAAATAAATACTTACCTTATAACTTTATAAGTATGGATTGATATTCATACTTCCCTAATATTATAAATACGAAACTCTGTCTGTTACGTTTTCACGGCGAAAAAATCTACTACCTACTGGGCCCAAGTAGTCTAGCATAAAGAAAAACGATCGATTCGAAAAGAAGAAGACGGCGAAACGGCTTAACCGATTTTGATGAAATTTGGTATGAGAATAGCCTGAAAAGGGTTCAGGCTATTCTCATACCAAATTTCAAAAACGAAATTATTTTTTATCTGCTTCCGCGAAAACCGACATTCATGCGGCGGAGTCGCGGGCAAAAGGTAGTATTTAATAAATTTCACCCATAATTAAAACAACGGCTTTTATTTGAACCCCTAATTTTATGAAACCCTGGTATTTAGAACACGGGTGCTCACAAAAACACGCTATGGAGACATCTTAGAGGGGTTTTTATAGGGTTTTTTTGTTCTTTGTAACAATTAACAGAATGGTCGCCTTAATTGCCCCTTCTTAATTGTTTAAAGGGACTCTTTATGGGAATTCTAAGGGAATGTCATCCATGAACATATTTTGATTGACGTGTTGAGTGCCTGATTACCTGATTTGAGTTAGGTAGAAGTTTTTGTGCGTGTGTGTGAAATGGAATTGATTTTGAGTGACGGTCAGGGGGATAATTTATTTCTATTAACGTCTTCGTATTCACATAATATGCTTAGTTATATAAATATAAACTGTATATGAAAAATATTGTACACGTTTTTTTTTAAAGAGTAAGTATGGAGTTTCTTGCCCATTCTTCTCCATACGAAACTACCTTTTGAATGAGGCAACTAGAATCAACTTTTTTTATGACGTTCAAAAGTGCCTTTTAATGGCCTAATTGAAATAAATGAATTGACTTTGACTTTAACTTTTAGGAGCATTGAATTCTAATTCTCATTTTTTATTTTTATTTATTTTTTTATATGTGGGGACTTTTCACACACGGCCATCTGACCCCAAACTAGGGAGACCCTGTACTATGGGTGTCAGACAGCTGATATACGTACACAAATATATTTTAAATACATACATATATAGATAAACAACAGCCAGACACAAGGCAAACACAAGTGCTCATCACACAAATATTTACCCTGGGCGGGAATCGAACCCGCAACACGCTGCGCAGCAGTCGATCGCTCAACCACTGCGCCAATCGTGTCGTCAAATACTCTCATTCTGTGTAAAGCGCCTCTATTTACCTATCATTTTGATATTGAATGTCGTTGACGTTATTAATTAGAAGAATTGACCTATCATTAGTAGCCCAGTTAGTAGTCAAGACAAATTTCGTACTACCTAGTTTCGGATAATTTCGGACTACCCAGTTTCGGTCAATTTCAGAATATCTTTTTTCGGACAATGTCAGACTACCTAGTTTCGGACAATTTTGGAATACCTACATAGTTTCGGATTACCTAGTTTTGGATAATTTCGGACTACCTAATTTTGGTCAATTTCGGACTATCTAGTTTCGGACAATTTCGGAATACCTACATAGTTTCGGATTATTTAGTTTTGGATAATTTCGGACTACCTAATTTTGGACAATTTCGGACTATCTAGTTTCGGACAATTTCGGACTACATAGTTTCGGATTACCTAGTTTTGGATAATTTCGGACTACCTAATTTTGGACAATTTCGGACTATCTAGTTTCGGACAATTTCGGACTACATAGTTTCGGATTACCTAGTTTTGGATAATTTCGGACTACCTAATTTTGGACAATTTCGGACTATCTAGTTTCGGACAATTTCGGAATACCTACACAGTTTCGGATTACCTCATTTTGGACAATTTCGTACTATCTGGTTTCGGACTACTTATGACAATTTTTGAACCAAAATTTTAAATCATTATTTTAGATTACGATTGCTATAAAACCTGTAAAGTTCTATAAAATAGTATGTAAAATTTTAAAATATTTTCTATAACATCTTAAGGACAGTGTCGAGCTCACCCATGTACAGTATGTTCTAAGTTTTATGTGAGTTATAATGTAATTCTTAATGTCGCTTCGTGTTATATTACTGTGAGGGCCTCTCAATCTAAATGCTTTCCGTTTATAGAGCCCTTTTTATTGTCACGCCACTATACAGGGTGTTGTGGTTAATGATTTTTATTATATATTTGTTTATTTATTTTAATAACATGGAAGACTTACAGCTAAAGCAAACAGTATGTCTATACTGTTACAATCTCCCTCGGTGAACACCAAGGTGAAGTGAGCTGTCATCCGTCCGTCTGCTTTGTCATTCCCTAGCTTTGCGACGGATGACAACTCACTTCACCTAGGTGTTCACCGAGGGAGATTGTAACAGAATATCACTGTATATCAAAAACAGTACATAAGTCTTCACTTGTAAAATACAGAACAATACTAATTCAATGGACATTAGGTACCATAAATAATAACCTGTGAAAACATAGAATCAGAAAAATTTAATAACTAGATAGTATTATCTTAATAATTAATATGTAAATTATAAGATAACAGTAAGAAACTTACACTTACAATTATTACTTAGTAATAATACTTAATTAGTACACGCAAATTTATGTCATAAGAAATAAGTTAATTTTAAAAGTCACAATTGTCAAAAATATTAAAATGAATTATTATTATTATTAGTAATCATACTAATTACGCAAAATTAATGTCATAAAAATTCAATTAGTCACAAAATTAGGTAATTTAAATTAAATAGGAGTTAAAACATTTTCGAAATCCGGAAAAAAAAGACGCAGTAAAAAGCTAGTACTAAATAATTATCTAATTCCATTTAATTTCACTGAACTAACTTCCTTATGACGATTAAAACTACACCCTTTATACGATGTACAAACACGGCAACTTATCGACAATACTATTAACTTATTAAGTATTATAAGTTATCTTTTATGTCGCATTTTATTTGATCGTTAACTTGTCCGACCCTTTCTCGGAAACTTTGTGACTACTTAAATTGTACGTATGAGCTACGTATGAGCTACTGGAATCGGGTGTGATATTGAATTTTAACGAAAAGCTCAAGCTCATTTTTAAAAAGCTTAATTCTGCTAAAACGATCTAACCCATACTACAATTTTATTACTCATCATTTAATTATTTATTTATTCCAATAGTTTCTGTATACATTAGATCTTAGGTATAATATATAGAAAGTAACGTATACAATCGCCAATTACAGGCCCACCAAAAGATAACACTAATAAAAACAATAATATTTGTGAAACTAAAACTATTGTAGAACTTAACTAAAGTTAAAACATCAATAAAGATAGTAACTGAAACTGAATCATCATCATCATCATCATATCAGCCTATTGCTGTCCGCTGCTGAACGTAGGCCTCCTCCAAAGGTCGCCAACCAACCCGGTCTTGGGCAGCCCGCCTGGTTGGCCATGTCTAGGGATACTGAATGGAAAACTTGACACTCTGATTTTAAAAATATCACAGAACAGTCTCTTAAACACACGAACTTTGAATTGTCAGGGTCGATCAGTCAGAAATTTGAAGATGGTTGCTCGTTCGAAACAGCAGGTTCCTATGCACAAGAACGTGCAAGAAACTCCATGAATACTCTTTTAAAATAAAAAATAAATATTACTTTAGGTTACATCATTGATACTAAATCAGATAAGGATAGGTTAGATAGCCTAATGGCTTGGCACGTGGCGATGGAAAGAGACCAAATGGAATGACCATAATGCCGTGGAAGTTGGGTAAGCCTTTGGTGTGGGCAACTTGTGTCGACACCCTTGCGCTATCCCATCTTATTAGTACGTTGTGTATATATTGTGTTGTATTGGGGCAGCTGCTGCAGCTGCCGAAAACCTCAAACGGTGTAAATATAACAACCTTCTTGGAAGTTGTATATGTTAGAGCCGTTTGGGGTTGCAACACTAGGGCCATGGGGAGCGCTCACCTCGTTTTTAAGGACATAGCGAAGCGGCTAGTCGTCTCCTCACGTGACCAGAGGGCTGGCCTTTTCTTGGGCCAAAGAATTAGCATTGCCGTTCAACGTGGTAATGCTGCTAGCCTTTTGGGCACTTGTCCCATTGAGAGCGATGCGGACGAGATTTTTGATGCTCTGTGAGCCCTCCATTGTATGTAATTTATTTTGAAGTTTAAAACTAATTTTGACTGGCTTCAGTCAAAACCCTTAATAAGATAAAACGGATTTGCGTTACAAAAACTAAAATACAGAACGCCCTAGTTTTAAGAATCACTACAAAATAATAATAATAATAATAATATGTGGGGACATTTTCACACACGGCCATCTGACCCCAAACTAGGGAGACCCTGTACTATATGTCAGACAGCTGATATACATACACAAATATTTTTTTTTTTTTGTAAATACATACATATATATGTCGGATCGTCAGGTGCGATCGAGGAGGAGTGCCGAGCGGTATAGTACATCGTCAGGACTATAGGCGTTCCCATTATCCCATTATCGATAAACAAGACCTGTAAAAACAATTACACACTATTAGTAAAGAAAACATAACACAAATGGTAATCAGTAACAAGAATAAAGTAAGTTAAAGGTACAGCAACAATACAGTTAATCGAACAGACCATTAAGGTCCCACAGTTCGTACAGTGGCCAAGCCACCCAATGATAATCGAACAAACCCTTAAGGTTTACAGTTCGTACAGCAGCCTAAGCCACCCAATGATAAACGAACAAACCCTTAAGGTTCATAGTTCGTACAGCAGCCTAAGCCACCCAATGATAAACGAACAAACCCTTAAGGTTCATAGTTCGTACAGTAGCATAAGCCACCCAATGATAAACGAACAAACCCTTAAGGTTCATAGTTCGTACAGTAGCATAAGCCACCCAAATACAAAGTGTATCGCTCGCTAGCAGCAAGCCTATACAGCTATGTGAATATACAGCAGCGCTGTACCAGGTAAACAGACAGTATTGTCGGGAGCAGGAACTCTTTACTGAGTCGAATCCGAGGATCGACTGCCATACTTACGGAGTGCACGCTCTTTTATAAGGCGATGCCCCCCACCTTGCAACCTCTCCATACAAGTCTGTCTATGCGCACGGAAGTGCGTCACGCGTTTACTTGATACAAAACACTAAAATGTGCTGAATCTAATAAGATCTGTAATCAAATAACACAATGATAATTGTCATGAATAAACAATAGTGATTTCATAAAGTAATTCGTTTTACATTCAAAGTAATGTGTCAACAATTGTTTTGAATAAAACCATCGATAATAATTATCGAAATAAAGTAACCACAAATCAGTGTGCACACACAATAAATCATGTTTCGACATAATAGACAATAATTGATAGTAAAATCACATAAATTAACAATAAGAAACAAATCATAACAAATTTAGTTAACACCCACAATTGTGATTAATAAACCATCTCCTACACGGCCAGACTGACATTCTACACGTCCTCGTGTAGCTATAAAGTTCTTGGTAAATATCGATCGGCCTTTCTGACAAAAAGCTTTAATTAGCAAAAGGTATATTGTAAAGAAAAATCCTGAATTAGCCCTGAAGTAATATCATTAGCAAAATTAGCATCATAACCAGTAAAAATAACCATACTGTTACAGACAATATATAGCTTAACAAATCAGCCGAAATCACACCATGGGATTCGACAAGTAACTTGAAGTTGAATAGACAACCCGCATAGGCGTCAACATAGACAACCCGCATAAGCGTCAAGTTCAAAATTCAAATCCAGGAGTCAACATAGACATCCAAACAAAAGTAGAGACATAGTCTCCCAGCCGAATTCACACCATGGGAATCGACAAGTAGCTTGAAGTCGAATAGACAACCAACATAGGCGTCAAGTTCAACAAACAAACCCAGGAGTCAACATAGACATCCAAATAAAAGTAGAGACATAGTCTCCCAGCCGAATTCACACCACGGGAATCGACAAGTAGCTTGATGTCGAATAGACAACCAACATAGGCGTCAAGTTCAACAAACAAACCCAGGAGTCAACATAGACATCCAAACAAAAGTAGAGACATAGTCTCCCAGCCGAATTCACACCATGGGAATCGACAAGTAGCTTGATGTCGAATAGACAACCAACATAGGCGTCAAGTTCAACAAACAAACCCAGGAGTCAACATAGACATCCAAACAAGAGTCAACATAGACATCTTGTCAATTAAGCTATGGTATGTCAGCAGCAGATGATTATTATCAGTGTCAACATTGACATCGTTAAACTTGAATGGACATTCAGGCATTTTTCATACATGATCAAGACTAAATTTTACTGGCACTCAAAGACTTCAACCAATATCATGTTGGATCTGCAAGAAGTACAAAGTTTCCAACGAAGTCTCCAACTTTAACCTTCGGCACCCAGGGCTGCTTGTTTTCTTGCACGGGACAGATTTACTTCTATCTCCACACTGTCAATAGCTGAAACAATTGTTAAACTATTAAACAGTTGTATTATCAATTAACTCTTGAAATGATAGCACTATTTTTTCGGTCATATTAACTGCAAAAAATGAAATTAAAAATCTCACAGCATACTATGATTGATCCAGTATCACATGAAAGCTCTAAACCCTAGCAACCAACTATTTCTACTTCACTTAGAATTTGTTCGATACATATGTATCCCATCAAAGTCGCAGCATTCATTTCAATTAAACCATCTACAGGCACTGTTGTATTGTCCAAGAGTCAGTTAACCATAGTTCATCACAATTATTAACCGTACAAGAATACGTTTGCCAGTACACTTTTCAGCAAATGTCTCAGCATTGTGAGAATGTTCCCAATGATTAAAAAAATAACAATAAACCATAACCCTAAAAATTAACTGATTTTCATTACTAAATCACGCCACGCGCCGTTACGGTCACCCTGCATCTTCACACGTCCTTAGGTGAATAGTTTATCACATCATCTGTAAACAATCAGAAAAGACCTCAAGTAAACAGCTTAACGTTCGGTCATTCTGATCAATTTAAAACAAACACTACAGACCTGATAACACAAAACAAGTTTAGTATGTTACCACACATGTAATTACCTTATTACCACACATGTAATTACCTTATTACCACACATGTCATGTCATTACCTTATTACCACACATGTCATGTCATTACCTTATTACCACACATGTCATGTCATTACCTTACCTCACAACACATGTCATTACCTTACCTCACAACACATGTCATTACCTTACCTCACAACACATGTCATTACCTTACCTCACAACACATGTCATTACCTTACCTCACAACACATGTCATTACCTTACCTCACAACACATGTCATTACCTTACCTCACAACACATGTCATTACCTTACCTCACAACACATGTCATTACCTTACCTCACAACACATGTCATTACCTTACCTCACAACACATGTCATTACCTTACCTCACAACACATGTCATTACCTTACCTTACAATACATGTCATTACCTTACCTCACAACACATGTCATTACCTTACCTCACAACACATGTCAACAATCAGGGGGTACACAGTTACTTTTCAGATAAACTATCCCTCAAACCTCAGAATCACGCTACCTATTTGTTTAGCTAAAAACCAACTATTTGACATAGTTGTATTATCACTGATTTATATTCAGATGGAACCTCAGTATCAATTTTATTCGGAGTTTCAGGAATAGAGCATAGCTGTTACAATCTCAACTTTCGTAATGGTAACAATACTTTCGGTTATAATAACCCCAAAATCTAAATTTAATATCTCACGGCATAATATGATACTTTGATTTGAATAAGCATTCGGTATTAAATGAAAGTTCACTTTATATTGACCATACAAGTAAGTTTGCCACACATGTATCAGTAATGAAAGTACATTCAAACCCAGAGTCATAACAAAATGGAAGCGTCTCACCAGATAGTTGTTGAAAGAACATCACATCAGTGGTGGGTACATCAGACTTATCTTATCACGGACTTCAACTTATCACGGATGATTAGTTGCTCAAAGGCAGACTCACAGTATCTTCACTCGAACCTCCCGGCTGTTTTCCGGTAGTAAATGCTAGTAGATGAACACGGAAAATAAAATTTGGAAACATGGGCCAGTACAGTACAAATAGCAATTTGTTCGACACTTAGGCTGTTTCAGTTAGATGTCAGCGAAGTGACATGTCGACTGGCATAAGCGGTTAAAGATTATCCCTGTTATGTTTGACAACTATAAAAGGTTAATAAGGGTAGCGGTAACTGTTGGAGTATGAAAAATCAAATAACTAAATGAATGTGGGTAGGTGATTTATGAATGCCATTAAAACAGCCTTAGCTCAGCGCTAGGTAATCCCGAGAGAGGAAGCTGTCATAACAAAAGAGGTAGAGACATACGATAACTAGGGAAGCCATGCGGAAGCATTAAGAGGCTATTCCACTTCTGATGTCGGATCGTCAGGTGCGATCGAGGAGGAGTGCCGAGCGGTATAGTACATCGTCAGGACTATAGGCGTTCCCATTATCCCATTATCGATAAACAAGACCTGTAAAAACAATTACACACTATTAGTAAAGAAAACATAATACAAATGGTAATCAGTAACAAGAATAAAGTAAGTTAAAGGTACAGCAACAATACAGTTAATCGAACAGACCATTAAGGTCCCACAGTTCGTACAGTGGCCAAGCCACCCAATGATAATCGAACAAACCCTTAAGGTTTACAGTTCGTACAGCAGCCTAAGCCACCCAATGATAAACGAACAAACCCTTAAGGTTCATAGTTCGTACAGCAGCCTAAGCCACCCAATGATAAACGAACAAACCCTTAAGGTTCATAGTTCGTACAGTAGCATAAGCCACCCAATGATAAACGAACAAACCCTTAAGGTTCATAGTTCGTACAGTAGCATAAGCCACCCAAATACAAAGTGTATCGCTCGCTAGCAGCAAGCCTATACAGCTATGTGAATATACAGCAGCGCTGTACCAGGTAAACCGACAGTATTGTCGGGAGCAGGAACTCTTTACTGAGTCGAATCCGAGGATCGACTGCCATACTTACGGAGTGCACGCTCTTTTATAAGGCGATGCCCCCCACCTTGCAACCTCTCCATACAAGTCTGTCCATGCGCACGGAAGTGCGTCACGCGTTTACTTGATACAAAACACTAAAATGTGCTGAATCTAATAAGATCTGTAATCAAATAACACAATGATAATTGTCATGAATAAACAATAGTGATTTCATAAAGTAATTCGTTTTACATTCAAAGTAATGTGTCAACAATTGTTTTGAATAAAACCATCGATAATAATTATCGAAATAAAGTAACCACAAATCAGTGTGCACACACAATAAATCATGTTTCGACATAATAGACAATAATTGATAGTAAAATCACATAAATTACAATAAGAAACAAATCATAACAAATTTAGTTAACACCCACAATTGTGATTAATAAACCATCTCCTACATATAGATGAACAACATCCAGACACAAGGCAAACACAAGTGCTCATCACACAAATGTTTAAAGAAAATAGAAGTTTTAAAAGGGACAAAAAAAAAACCTACCAACCTAATGAGGTTCCACGTATTTAGGATACATTTAAATTGCTCAAAAGTAGTTTTGACTGATTTTTGTAGTCAAAAGTAGTATTGACGGGTTAAGAGTTCTGACTGTGACATTTATATAATTAAATCAGTTAAGTGATTTGAAAATAAATTATTTCACCTATTCGATAAAGTTCATTAATGATTAATTGTTACTATCTCCTGTCTGCAACTCCGTCCACGTAGAAGTCTAGTAAAACAAACTCTATGGCACTTGACAATAGTCAATCAATCAATCAATCAATCAATCAACTTTATTTTCTCACCACAATATACATCAATTCAAATTGTTCAGATAATACACACAATTCAGGTAAGTACGTATATATTGTGGGAGACTGGTGCCTAAGCTAGGCTCGCGGCCTGTGTTTCAGGACACCAGGATCCCACCCCTTTACATTTTCATTTCTTAAATTATGTACTTATTAAACTGACAGAATGTAGTAAGGAATCTTAAGACATTTCATAGTTTTAATTTATTTTGCTTTAAATCTAGGTTATTTACCTATGCGAGACGGATGTTAGTAGATGTGTAGTATGGGTGATTGTGTGGGTGTGTGAGTGTGTGAGAGTGTGTGATTGTGTGTTTAGGTCATTATAAGGATGTCTTCTGTATCATTATAGTTTAATTTTAGTAGCCAGTCAGTTAGCCTCTTTTTGCATTTATTCTTTGTGAGACTATAGATATGTAACTGCTTATGAACTTTATTGTATAAGTAGCCACCTAGATAGCAAAAGAAACGCCTTGCAAAAATGGTTTTGTGACGTAGATGATGGCGGCGCTCCACAATAGTGAAACTTTTCAACCGACTTCAAAAAGAAGGAGGTTCTCAATTCGTCTGTATGATTTTTTTTTGTATATTTGTTACGCGATTTCTCCGGCAAACGTTAAGCGATTTTTAAAATTCTTTTTTTGATGGATAGAGTATGCCTCAACGGTGGTACCATATAAATTTTATCGAAATTGATTCAGCACTTTTTGAAAAATCGTCCCTTGACGTAATGTACCTTGTACTTTCAATCTCTGTTTTGACTGTGTCGCCATTTCTTAATGAATTTGGATGATAAGGAAGTACTAAAAAGCGAAAAAAAAGCTTTTTTTACAAAAAAGACAACTCAAACTCAACTCAAACTCAAAATCTTTTATTTCAAATAAACCATTTACAGGTACTTTTGAATTGTCAGAGTCAGTCAACCGCCTTCAAAAACAAAAAAGTGAAAAATAACTTTAAAACAGAACACACATGACTTTAGTTTCGGAAGCCGGTGGCTTGGCTGTTCTATTTGTTGTACTTCCGAAACTAAAGTCATGTGTGTTCTGTTTTAAAGTTATTTTTTACTTTTTGTTTTTGAAAGCGGTTGTCTTTTTTGTAAAAAAGCTTATTTTTTTTTTAAATTGTTCTAGTACTTTTTATATCTTAGTATTATTAATTTCCTTGTCACAGTTGTCTTTACCCAGTAACTGGGTTGTGGAGGTCCGATAGGCAGTCGCTCCATGTAAGACACTGGTATTTAGCTGCATCCGGTTAGACTGGAAGCCGACCCCAATATAGTTAGGAAAAGGCTACGCAAATGATGAGTTGGCTTTACATGCCTTAACAACAAAATATAGAGGGTACAGAAGGACCTCTCCCGCCATCTTTAAAAATAATTACCAAAACTTGCCAGACTCACTAGGGCTGCTACTGCATTGACTTTGTAGGTTATATTTGTGACAATATGAAATTTTATTGACACTGGTTGGAACTCTTTGCATTTTTTTTATAACAAATTTTTCCGTTCGTCATGAAATGTCAATGTCTCTCATTTATTCATTTAGACAAAACGTCACAGTCGAGACTGATGTCTGCTTGAAACTGCTTGAGATTGCCTATAAACGTAATGTCAATGTGTGCGTGAGTAAAATGGCGGTTTGTTCTGAGTGGTCTCTCTGCTCGGGCGCACCGCAGCCTTACGTACTTTGTGCCTTAACCTAATGCGACATCAACATCAAGTAATCTATATTTAATTATATTAAACAAATAATCATTTAGATCTACATACTTTACTCACCAAACCTAAGTCACCTCACTCACCGAATAAAGATACATGAAAGCCTATATCTATTGTCAGTATTACAAGTCTATTGAGAGCAGAAACCTCAAGTCAAGTCTCATACACGAGTACGCAAATATACGTGAACAACTATTTTGAAATCAGATCGATACAATATAATATGATACGAAGACATTAGGTCTCTTCATCGGAGAACGTTGAGATAGCTTTACGCTGTATCCTTTGAGAGTCAGCAGTGAGAGAAGTAAACTTGTTTTAAAAAATATACTGCCAGCTTCACTTTTTTATCCTTTATCCTACTTAATATTATAAATGCGAAAGTTTGTGAAGATGTTTGGATGTTTGTTACTCAATCACGCGCAAACTGTTGAACAGATTTGCATGAAAATTGGCACATAGATAGAGCATTTCCTGGATTAACATATAGGATACTTTTTATCACGGTAATATGTTCCCTTGGGATAATCGTTCTTTCCACGCAGGCGAAGCCGCGGGCAGAAGCTAGTTACTGATGTTCGCGACTTAAACCGAGTGGCGCGTGAATTTTGGTTATCCGTGGGCTTTTAATTAAATTTCTAAAATAAAAAAAGCCTTTGTCCCATGATAACATCAGCTATCTGCCAGTGAGTCCCATCAAAATCGGACCAGCCAGCCGTTTCAGAGATTAGACGGAACCAACAAACAGCAGACAAACAGACAAAAATGTAAAAAAAAAACCTTCTCCATGGTGCAAGCTATCTTCATACCAAATTTCATCAAAATCGGTTCCACCGTTTCATCGTAAAATCGTGAAAGACAAAGTTACTTGAGTTTTCGCATATTTATAATATTAGTATTGAATATGGATTAGTATGGAAGTATGGACTAGTATGGATTAGGATGTCCTAAAACGGCGGTTATGTCCGTGTCCGTGTGGTGTCGGACGTAAAGAATAGCACCATCCCATATCTTCCCGTGGGTGTCGTAAGAGGCGACTAAAGGACTTACCAGAGAATGGGCAGCAGCGTTCTCTGTGCCTTTGTAACAACCATACTGCGATCGCCAATCCGCCTGCCAAGCGTGGCGATTATGGCAAAACCCCCCCTTGGGGAGGCCTATGTCCAGCAGTGGACGTCTTTGGGCTGAAATGATGATGAAATGATGATGATGAAAACGTCGGTGAATAATTAGGTGGCTTATCGGCGTCGTTTATAAATAAGCCCTGCCTTATGATAGGACTTCGAATGAAATAAATGAGGCGGTGAGCGCCAGAGTGGCCTATCTTTTCCAGACACAAAGCATTTTAAATTATCTGTGAGTTAAAAAACACGATGAAAAAAATGCGTGATACGACACACCTTGAGCAGTCAGCCATATTAGCTCTCTATCATGAAACAAAAAGTTACATTTGTCTCTAAACTATTCATAAACACATGTGTATAGACTCGCTAAGAGTTATTTATTTAGTAATGACTTCCTAAACCATAATTTTCGTCTTTTTCTGTAATAATAATATGGGATTATTAAGTCAACGGTGGGTGTTTGTTAAAACCCTATGGTCGATTAAACGTATGGAATATTTGAGGTCCGCTTAATTTTATTTTTAATTTTTAAAAACGTTGCCCCACAGTATGAATTTCTCCTGTGTCGTGTGTGCGTTTTACAAACATATAAACTCACATACACAAACAGCCAGACCCGGAACAAGTATCTGTAGGCCATATTTGTTCGGATATGTGCGGAAATTGAACTCACGACAGACAGCGCAGCAGTCGATCGCTCAACCACTGCGCTAACCGTGTCGTCAACATCAAAATGACATAAGTGATGTGATTTCACTTTTTATTTGGAAAACATAGAGATTTCGATTATGAGCAAATATCCGAATTCGGTTTGCAAGATCACTAAAGATCAAATATATGAAACCGGTATTGTTTGCCTTGTTTTTGTTTAGTGCTTACTAACATATACGTAAGTTTTACTAACAATCTTGTTGAGTCTTGGTTAGGTACTCGAATAAAGACAATTCTATTCTTTAATCATCTAAAAGGTACTTAAGTTTACTTAACATAAATATATTCATCATCTGTCTTTTCCCAACTATATTGGGGTCGGCTTCCAGTCTAACCGGATGCAGCTGAATACCAGTGTTTTACATGGAGCGACTGCCTATCTGACCGTCACAAGTTCCACAACCCAGTTACTGGGAAACACGATACACCTTAGTAAGATTGGTTATCGGAATTTCTGGCTTCTGACTACCCATAACGACTGCCAAAGATCTACAAATGACAGCCGGGAACAACGGCTTTACTTGCTTTCCGAGGCACGGATGGGTTTCGGTATGAAATGGGTGGTCACCCATCCATAGACCGACCGCGGTAAGCGTAGCTTAATCAAGACCGATCCGTAGGACTTTCACTCAGGTACGAGCTCCTCTCTTAACATAAATATAATAATTATTTTAAGGCTTGTAGGTATACATGCCAATAACCTTGAGCATTATTGTAATAAAAATAATACATATTTTTAAAAAGTAACAAAACCAAATCATATCATCAAATTTTTTTTATACTCTTTTGGTAAGAAATGAAGGAGTAAAATGGTTTCATCTCAATGATTTGGAGGTGATTTGACATTTTTTTTTTCTTATTATGTGATACCGATAGATTATGTATACTAACAATAGTTATTTGTTATACAAGAGTGCAAAGTTGCTTTTTAACCGCGTGTTCAATTTTGATGACCGAGCAAGCGAAGGATTCTAAAATTGAATCACGAGCGCAGCGAGTGATTCAAAATTAGAATCCTGAGCGTTAGCGAGGGAATCAAAAGAGCACGAGGTGAAAAATCTTTGCACTCGAGTGCAACACGTAACTTTTCATTCCACCTCAGCGAGGAAATGACTAAATGCAAAAAAAAAACGTTTACAAAGTCTGAGTTTTTAACAAATTAAAAAAAAGTTGTATGATATATTCGGCACCATAGAGGTAGCAGTAAATAGGTTTAATGTTTTTTTTTAATTCACAAACTTAGTGCACACGATGTTCTAAATTCAATTTACTTTATCCTCTAGAGAATAAAAACGGCTTTTCCACTCAGATATTGAAGATAAATTTACTTTATCCTCTAGAGAATAAAAACGGCTTTTCCACTCAGATATTGAAGATTAAAAATACTCTTTCCGAGATGGTGGGATGACAATTATTTTTTCAGATGTACCTAATTTCTCTGTAAATGCCTACGAAAAGTGGCTTCATCTGCATGCTTCTTTCAAGCTATTTTCGAGAGAGCAGCCTTAACATAAAAAAGAAAACTAAATAAACCTCTCCATTGTTCTACCATTTGCATTGTTACATCATAATAATACAATATCTGAGTTCTCGTAGCTCGTAGCCATCCAGCCGTAGCGCTACGCCGTAGACAGTAATCTCGCATGACGTAGACATGTTTGTAAATACGCTAACCCTGTGTGCGCTCCTGACGTTTGCGAATACAATTTAATTGATTCAATGCGATTTATGGAAACAATTTAATTGATTTATGAGGTTTGTGTTTTTGATATATTTTGCATATTATCTAATGTCTGTCCCTTCAAAATGGTTGAGCTGAATGGTGCTGATTCACGCATCATGTCCGTGAACGGGCGATGAAGTAGAGATTGGTCAACTCTTAACTGCCATGGCTTTTATCTTGATTATTTCCTTTTAATTGTTTGTATTGCTCTTTACCTGCATTGGTTTCACATATACTAAGCAACATGAAAAATGTAACCAGTATTTTGTAAAAATTTGATTAAAAAGAGTGTCCGTGTAGTTTCTTGCTCGTTCTTCTCCATAGTTTTGGAACGAGCAACTAGCTTCAACTTTTTGACTACCTAACCTGACTCTTTGACAATTCAATGTGCCTGTAAATGGTTTAATTGAAATTAATGCTTTGATGTTGAATGTTTGTTTTAAACTTAACTTCTCTGATATGTGTAATAATTTGGAATTTCCATTAAATTGAAGATGGCAACGACCTTTTGGCTAGTAAGAACGTGATATGATAACCAATCTTAATACAATAATTGTACCAGTAATTAGAAGGCGCAGTGTGCGTCCGTAACTGATACATAGATAACATCAATAAACTAATAAAATAATAATGTGATTAGAAAACGATCGATAAGTTTAAATTAAAATGACTCATAGATAGAATGTGCATTTGATAACGTACTTTATTGTAACTAGCTAAAGGTCGTGTTGCGTTGTCATTACTTATTCTTACACAGTTAGGTTAGTACTATGTAATTTATGTTTCAATTTGTCACTTAATTTTTTTATTTTTTTTTTGTTTGACAATCTATGTCTAAGTCTAAATTACATTCCAGAGGGCTAATTCACGTAATTTTATGACGCGCCGATGAAGTAGTAGAGCAGTTGCAGTTAAGTTCAAGTTTGAGTGATAAACGGTATTCTTGTAATCTTTGAATTGCGCGTAAACTACGCGTGAACCGCACGTCAACTGTACGACAACCAAACACCACCAAACTTACTTATGGTGTAGCCACATGAGAGAAAAAATATCGATCGATTAAATTTCAATGAATATGACGTTATTATAATATTAAAATAATACCCCAGTACAGATTTAAGTGTTTTTTAACTGTCAGTTTGAGACATCAAACGAATAGTAGCATACCGATCATGTTGCATTCGGAAGCACGCACCAAAGACGCGCAACAGTAGAATGCCGTTACTGCGCTGACAGCGGTAGAGAATACGAAAAGCGTTGTTTTGATTGAAACTTAACTGCAACTGCACTGCAAAAGCACTTCTTTAGTTACGTGAATTAGCCCTCAGAACATAAAACGGGTGAAGCTTTTAGCTCAAATCTCTTTATTGCAATCCATATTGTGCATATAGATGGAAAATAATGAAACATAATATAGAAACAATTATGGACCCTGTCGGGAACCGCAACATTTTAAATAAGTAGGAAGGGCGCTTCAATAACTTTTATTATTTTTTAATTTAATAAATTTACATATTACTATTAAGTAATCCATACTTAATATTATAAATGCAAAAGTAACTCTGTCTGTTACGCTCTTACGATGAAACCCCTGAACCGATTTAAATGAAATTTGGTATGGATATATATAGGGTGAATGGTAATTAGTGTACGATACTTAAACACGTGATTGTGTTCATGATAACAAACAACTTTCCCTAGGAAAAAATGTTTTTTGTACTGGTTCACTTTTATCACAATAACACAACAGCCGTATGAAATTCACGCGCGCGCACGTCAGTGACCTCAAGTGAACCAGTACAAAAAAAAAAAATCTTTTCGTGAAAGTTGTTTGTTATCATGAACACAATCACGTGTTTAAGTATCGTACACTAATTACCAGTCACCCTATATAATACAGCTTGAATCCTGGGGAAGGATATAGGCTTCTTTTCAATGCGCGACTTCGTCTGTATCCGCGACAACCAAAATTCATGCGGACGGAATCGCGGGCGAAAGCTAGTTTTCTATATATCTGTTGTTTTAGAACAGTGACAGTTTTTACATTATTATCACTATATTTATTTATCCTCTTTAAAAACTTCATTATCTTTACAGGGTCGTGAATACTTTACCATACACTATATACTGTCTTGGATCCCGCAACGAAATCAATAAAAAAAGAACAGCGGAGGAGTAAGAAAAACATATTTTTCGCTTCCCTCCAAATCAAGCAGAAGACAGAACAGAACTAGGCCAATAGGCACAAAGGGACGTTTACCTACAACTGGGGGAGACCCAGTTGCAGCACCACGGATTACAATGAACATTATTTAATGGGTCCTAAAAAGTGAGCAAATCGCTTGAACGCACGGAAATTAGTTCTAGTTTCCACAAGGTCCGCATAATAAACTGCTCCGGATGTAGCCTGTACACTATCCATTATAATATTGCGTTCTTTCTGCCAAAGAATACACTCCCTTAGGATATGATGTGCAGATTGTTCGTATTCACAGTCAGATGTAGAATATTGACACAAAGGCGAGGCAACGATCTGGGGGCCAAGTCTGCTACTTTTATAATTTCTTCATTCCAACACGATCCCATTGTCGTTTTGCTAAAAGTTCGTAATCTGCTAAATTTATAATGGTCGATCATTGGTCGGTCGAATTAAAAGCAATGACTGCACAATGACATTCTAATGGTAGGTCACTAATCAAAGGAACTGTCAAAATTTTAGCAGATTACCGCCTAAGTCAGTCAGTTAGTTGACATTTTGTACGAGATTACCATTCTAAGTATACCATTTCTTTAAATGGCGTGTCAGTGGTTGACCATTGGAAAGTCATAATGTCGCCTTTATATTAGTAGATTAGCAAACTTGTCAAAATCAACAATTATGAAATCAATGATAGACCATTCTGACACTATTGTAATAGGAGACTTGAGGCTCTGATAACGATTGTCAAAGATTTATAAATGACAGCCGGGAGCAGAGGACTTACGTGCTTTTCGAGGTACGGAGGTTTCGGTATGAAATGGATGGTCACCCATCTACGGACGTACCGCAGCAATTCATAGATCCGTAAAACTTTTACTTAGCCACGTACGATCCCGTCTGTCCAACCACTGATGCTGATAAAATCTATATACGCATTTAGAATTACCAAAATAACTTTCATATTAATAAAAATTATACAATTAATTGACATTAATATACCCATTATATAAATTTCCAACTAATTGAACTATTACAAAAACCTGTTCAAAAAAGCGAAAGCCTTCCCATACATCTCATGAACACATTACTGCTCTTTAAACCGGTAAAGTTAAATAAGCACTTCCGTTATTGAAGGAAATTGTCGGTGATTCATTATTATTCTAACTATTAATAGTTAATAAAACAACATTGATTATAAATTGGACTATAAAAGGCTGGCTGATCGCTTCCCCGATTAAATTTTGATAAACGATAGTCGTTCGTTGATTGATTTTTAATTGATCTCGTCAGGGTTGAGAATTGTGTCTTCATTAAAATTAAAGTCCTTAACTGAGCTGAGTTTGTGTTTGTGCTATTCTTTGAAACTATTGTCAAAGTCAAAGTCAAACATTTATTTCAATAAATTAGACCATTAATAGGCACCATTAATAGGCACTTTTGAACGTCATTATAAAAAATATAAACTTGATTCTAGTTGCCCATTCCAAAAGGTAGTTTCGTATGGAGAAGAATGGGCAAGAAACTCCATACTTACTCTTTTAAAAATAAATGTGTACAATATTTTGCATTTACAGTTTACAGTTATATAACTATACGTGAATACGATGGACCTTGCATAAAATCACTATATTGAAGTATTACAAGATAAAGAATGACAGCTAAGTTGCATACATAGATACATAGTGTTCACATATTATTATTTACAATTATTGTAAAAGTAGACAACCACTCCATACATTATTATTATTATTATTTATTTATTTGTATGTATTTTCACATGCCTTTCACCAATAAAAAGAAGAATTATATAAAAAAGTTATAGGTATAGGCATATGAGGTATATAGCTGATGCTCGCGACTTCGTGCACGTGAATTTCGATTATCTGTGGGAACAATAAAAGTAGCTTATGGAACTCCTGATAACATCAGCTATCTGCCAGTGAAAGTCCCGTCAAAATCGGAACAGCCGTTTCGGATATTAGCCGGAACAAACAAACAGACAGGCAAAAATTTAAAATAGATTTTTTGTTGTAGGTACCGTGTAAACATTCAAATGCATCAGTGAAAATCTGTTTTTAACCTGGAAGCTTTAATTGAATCATTAATCTAGAAATTAAGTATTTATTATATACAAAGCTTAGAAATAAATATAAACACATAATATGTACAATGCTCACAGGGCATCAAAAAACTCGTCCGCATCGCTCTCAATGGGACAAGTGCCCAAAAGGCTAGCAGCATTGCCACGTTGAATGGCAATGCTAATTCTTTGGCCCAAGAAAAGGCCAGCCCTTTGGTCACGTGAAGAGTCGACCAGCCGCTTTGCAATGTCCCTAAAAACAAGGTGAGCACTCGGGCCCCATGGCCCTAATGTTTCGACCCCAAACGGCTCAAACATATAACTTTCAAGAAGGTTGTTATATTTACGCCGTTTGAGGTTTTCCGCACCTGCAGCAGCCGCCCCAGCACAACACGACGGGCTAGGAAGATGGGATGGCGCAAGGGTGTCGACACAAGTTGCATCCCACACCAAAGGCCTACCCAACTTCCACGGCATTATGGTCATTCCATCTGGTCTCTTTCCATCGTCACGTGCCAAGTCAATAGGTTCTAACACAGCTGGCACGCCGGCGGAGGCAAGAGCACGACGGATGATGTCATTAATGCTGGCGTGCCGTGCTATCCGGCCGGCGCTCTTACAGCAGGAAAGGCCATGGTGACCGAGGCAGTCGACAACTGCACCGCATTGACAGCGATGCGGGGCCCCGCAAGGAGCGCCCAGACGTAGGCATGAGTCACCAAGCATAGTACCTATGTTAGGTGACGGCAGTGCCTGAAGCCAGAGGCCCGACTCCCACTCACCCACAGCCAGCAAGCGGGCACGCTCAGCAGAATTGGTGGACGTATTAATGAGTTTATTCCGTACCAACCTGCAGAGCGGCTCATCCCACTGTCTCTGGGAAGATGGGTTCACGGGCCGAACCGTATTTGGGCAAGCCACTTTCCAGGCGTTCACCGCATCAGTCAAGCACGGCACTTCAAAGTCAACCAGTGACGAGGATAAGATTTTTGTGGTTAACTTTTCGGTGCTGTGGACGGAGGACAGGAACGCCGCAAACTAACACTGGAAATTTTGCGGATCCCGAGACCACCAAAACGAATAGGTAGTGTGGCTTGTAGCCACGCTCGGTCATCCAGGGACACATTGAGAATTGAAGTGAGTGTATTTTTAATAATTTGATCAATTTTGTCCAAAAGGTGTGGCTGCTTCCATAAAGGTGAAGAGCGAAGGTAATACATGAAATTTGGGCCAAAACAACAATATTTGATGAGGGTAAATGCCGAATGTAGATTAATTTTGGAGAGCCTATCCGAAATATCGTCAAATCGTCTAATTTTTTCGTCAATGAAAGGTGCGAAACTATCTTCTAAAACTGGGGAACCTAGGAGGTGCAGTGCTTTTTTCTAAAATTTTGATTTCTGGAGCTATGGCATTAAATTTATCTGAAGCTCTTTGTTTGTTGGTAGGGTCGCAAAGATAAATTTCACATTTGGAGGGATTCAGGTCTAGGCCAATAGATTGAAATTGCTGTTTCAGGAGTTGAAAATCTTTCAAAACGGTGTCTATATCACCTCCTAGAGTTCCGTCGTCCAAATACCATACGTTAAATTTGGAATTTAGTTTTTGTATTATAGGATGAATAGCCAAACTGAAAATAACTGGCCCAAGAGGATCACCTTGTTGACATCCGACTGCAGATTCCAAAACATTGTCCTTATAAAGCAATTTCGAAGGGTGCCTGTAACACTGCCACATAAAACCATAAATTTCGGGTAATTCTTTTTTGATTTCGGCCAACAAAGTGTCTCTATTGACGGAGTTGAAAGCGTTCTTAACGTCAACCTTAAGAACGACCTCACCTTTGTTTGATTTTAAAAAAGTGGAAAGGGCATGTACGGCAGCCTCGCAGCCCCCTCTGGAACCAAAGCCAAGCTGCAGGGGCTGAAACTTCTTGGTTAGGTTTTCGCTGTAAATTTTACAGCAAATTTTGGCTGCCATACGCCTGTAGGTGCACCCCACGGCGATAGGACGAATGCCGCCGTCTTTCTTGCGTAGGGCGCATAAGTTTGCCCCATACAAGACATCGACGACGGCATCGTTCACACCGCCGCAGAGCATAAATTTAAATAAATAAATAAGCCAAAGTATTATTTTAAATTAAAACAGTTCAAAAATAATACAACTAAGGGCGGGTTGTTTCAAACAGTCGGTTAATGTTACATGCGGACGGTTAAAAAGTTACTATGACGTGCGATGTTTAACGTACGTTAAATGTAACGGGTTGTTTCATGACATACAAATCCGTCAGTTAAAGTTATTCAAAAAGAGATTCCATAATATTTAGACGTTTGACGTAGCTGTTTGACAACACAAAATTACGATGACTGATCGGTTATGGTAATAGTCTTTTTGACATATGATTTTGTGAAACAACCCATTTTTTTGATTTCACGATAGTTAGCGCCATTTTTGACTATTACCGGTCAGTAATGGTTAGTTGAAGCAACCCGCCCTTAGCAGCTTTTGTTCTTACGGACTTCTAATTTGTATATGGTAAATGATCTATATATACAATATACAAATAAATAAAATTTTAATATCTGTAAATTTAAATGTCTGTTAGTCCGTATGATGTCGGACGTAAAGAATAGCACCATCCCATATCTTCCCGAGGGTGTCGTAAGGGGCGACTAAGGGACGTACCAGGGAATGGGCAGCGGCGTTCTCTGTGCCTTTGTAACAACCATACTGCGATCGCCAACCCGCCTGCCAAGCGTGGCGATTATGGCAAATCCCTCCCTTGGGGGAGGGCTATGTCCAGCAGTGGACGTCTTTCGGCTGAAATGATGATGATGATGATGAAATATCTGTTTCTAAGGATTTCAACATTAGAAAATTCACATTTACACAGTTCAGACCTAAATAATTGTTTATTTTGATGGCCATACCTTTACTTACCTACCCTTACCTTACTTTTACCATGGCTAAATAAATGTCGTACAGATCGATCAGTCAAGGTTAAGCTACGACTGCCAAGGATGGGTGACCATTCATCCATTTCATACCGAGTTCTCTCCGTGCATCGGCGTCAAGCCATTGGTCCTGGCTGTCATTCGTAGATCTTTGACAGTCGTTATAGGTAATCAGAAGCCAGAAAATCTGATAGCCAGTCTTACCAAGGGGGCGAGTACCCGGTAACTGGGTTATGGAATTTTGTACCGAGATCTCTCTGTGCTTTGGAAAGCGCGTCTAGCCGTTGGTCCCAACTCTTATACGTAGATCTTTGGCAGTCGTTATGAATAGAATAGAATAGATATATTTATTTGCACTGAATGTAGGTAAATGCAATGAGTTCTTAAGTACTAAATAGGCGCCTGGTACATTCTGCCGTTAAGCATGCAAAATTTGTCTTAAATAAATAAGATACATTTTATACTAATGATTCAAAATTATTACAATTTATCTGCTAAAAAATCTGATATGGAATAATAACATTTATTTATTAGGAAGGATGTTAGTTGTTTCTGAAACAGTCTTAAAGGTTGTACTTTAATATCATCTGGAATCTTATTATACACTACTGGTGCCATGCACATTACACTTTTTTTTAATAACGAGGTTTTAAAACTACCGGTACATAATAAATTTTGGTATTGGGACCTCATTGTGGTCGTACGTTTTCTTGTGTCTCTTAAACTAGGAAATAACTTACTATTAGCTTTTACAAAAACGGCAAGTTCCATTATGTAAAGACATGGAAAGGTTAATAAATTGTGAGTTTTGAAAAAGGGTTTGCAGCTGTCTGTAACTTTTAAGTTAAACATTGCTCTAAGACAGCGTTTTTGGGCTTTAAAAATATTTTCTCTATCACAACAATTGCCCCAAAATATGACGATATGGGTAGGTAGGTAAACCCAATTGTAGGTGTCAGAAGCCAGAAAATCTGACAACCAGTCATACCAAGGGGGCGAGTTACCCAGTAACTGTGTTATGGAGGTCAGATAGACAGTCGCTCCATGTAAAACACTGGTATTCAGCTGTGTGACCTGGTAAAGGTTGCGGGGATCCGCTGGATGCGAGTCGCACGGGACCGGTCAATGTGGCGACACGCGGGGGAGGCCTATGTCCAGCAGTGGACATCTTTCGGCTGAAATGATGATGATGATGATGATTCAGCTGTATCCGGTTAGACTGGAAGCCGACCCCAACATAGTTAGAAAAAGGCTATAAGGCAGATGAAGATGTTACCATACCTTTATTTATATAACAAGACAGGTAGAAACTCTCATTATTCAATTCCCATACCACTTTAAGCCGGAGCAAAATTAAATTAACTCTTAAACTAATTAAACATCGCCTAACAAAACAATGTGCGTCACTTGAGCAAACAACTGTCGCTTAATTACTGTTATTCTGTTATATAGCGTGTTATATAGCACGTGTAATATAACGCAGTATAACAGGCTGTAATGTAGCATGTGCCGTTAATATTTCAAATGGATACATAGTAATAACAATGCGATGTGATGGCGGGCACAATTAGGTGGAGTTTCTTGTTCGACGAGTTATGGTGCGTCTTTTTAATTTGTTAATGATTGTTACTATTTTTAGAGAATGTAGTAGAAAGTTTTGCTTAGCAGTAGAGTACATTGAAAATTGTTTTATTGTAGTGTGTTGACTTGTTTTTTTAACTTACTTATAAGTTATTGATTGATTCATTCATTTGTACTCACAGTAATTTTTATAATTGTCTGTGCTATTGTTTGTAAGTTTCATTACGAATTGACACATTTAAGTTCAGAGGTTGTATCTACTTAAAATCAGATCATTTGTATTATTAACCTAGACATAAAAACTAATCTACACTCAAAGGAAATCCACAACAAAAATAAAATTGTGTCTCATAAAGTTAAATAACATATTTATTGCAATTAGACCACCATACCCATCCAAAAGGTAGTTTCGTATGGAGAAGAATGAGTAAATAACTTCATAATTACTCTTTTAATAAATACCTATTTAACAATATTTTGTATTAGTACAGGAATCAAATAATCATACGAGAATACGATGTACCTTGCATAAAAAGCACTATATTTGAGTATGTACCAAGTATTCAAAAATCAATGCTTCATGATTTATCACGTAACATGATATCATCTTAAAGCTTCCTAATTATTTTCAATACACTACATACAAAAATCTTTAACACTCAATCTACCCTCCCTTTAACATTACAATAAAAAAACAGTTTCCAAACCCCTTCATTTTTCATTCACTCAGTGAAAGCCTCCACCGTGTACAGTCGCGCAAGCCTGCCGTACATCCGACACGTGCGCCAGTGTGCGCGCCGCGCATGTGTGCGTACTGTAATAGAGCGATGACGTGATTTCCTGTGCTGAGTTATTGCTACTGTACCGGCGCTAAATGCTTTGCTTGCTGTGACCTCGTAAAGGGGTAGCGTTTTATTTTTGATTTATAACTTAATAAGAGATTGTGACGTCAAGTTTTTTTTGTTTTGTTGTTCTTGTCTTCAATTGGTATCGAAAGTAAAAAATAAAAAACGTGTCAAAAAAACTCGTTTAAACGTAAAAGCATATTTGATTTTTAAATATTCAAAGCTAAAAGTATTAGCACTTAGATTAATTATAATTATAAATGATAACTATTTGTTTGCGTCGCTGTTTAAGGCTTGTATACATGCCAATAACCTTGAGCATTTGGCCCGCACTGAATTTGTGGACGAGTGCGGGGGTCATATAGACGCAGTCTTTAATCAGACGCATTTTTAATTTATTGTAATAAAAATAATTCATATTTGTAAAAAGTAACAAAGCCAAATCTTTTCCCTTTGTATTGCAAAGCAGTAGATATATTTTTTATACTCTTTTGATATGAAATTAAGGAGTAAAATAGTTTCATCTCAATGATTTGGAGGTGATTTGATATTTTTTTTCTTATTATGTGATACCGATAGAAAAATTGTGGCTAAACCAATTTACGTATTATTATCATGTAGATTACTAACAATTTTTTTCAGATGTAATTTGTCTGTAAATGCCGACGAAAAGTTGCTTCATCTGCATGCTTCTTTAATGCTTTTTTCGAGAGAGCAGCCTTAACTGTATTTTTTTTCCCCCTTAAGTATCTAAGTATCGTAGTTCTCAATCAAATAGATATATTAGTGCCGTGTTAAGCAACGTTAAATGGAATAAACAAATTAATTTAAATGGATTTTCTTGTAGAAGTGTGTAACACAATTTAAAGGTGAATTTACGTAGTTACTTAGTTAATTCGTTTCTGCTGTATAAATATAACGATAAATAATTTCCTTTATTATCTTACACTAATTTTTAATTATAGCAGCAATCAAATTCATATTTATCGTGATATACGAATGATAACTAAACGATTACCAGTAATCATCGATATCTGGCATCATTAATGATATATTTAAAGGGTTAATCGAATATTTTTACATGTTATTTAAGTGTTATGATCAAGCAAAAATATTTTATCAATTTTGATAGGTGAAATTACTGTATGTAATATGATAACTTTGTTATCGTAAATGATTTTAATTATTTTGTGACGCCAATCGTATTTTATTAATTATACCTAAAAGTTAGAGCGAGTTGAAAGGTTCGTTTTGTGTTCATATTTTTTTTCTTTTATCTTAGCTTTAATTATTGGGCGTTGTCCATGACTCACACATACAAGCATGTTCTGTCTTATATGTCATGTGCATACTTTTATAAGCTTTTATTATCATGAACAGAGTAATTATCAAATTGTTTATTTTTTTACTGTATTAACAAGAACAAAATTGTTAATAATTAATTACGATCTAGCCTAAAAGACTGATAAACAATTTAACTAACCTAATTGAAAAAGTTAAGTTGAGACTCGCTACGAGTTAGACTTGATTTATAATTAAATTTTTCCCTTTTTTTATTCGACAATGTATTTTTTGTATCGTACAAATTGATAACAATGCTCAAGGATTTAAAAAAGCTTCGTCGTTTTCCGACTCATAAATATTATCTCTACATCTTACTACTACGCATATTATTAATTCAAAACAAACATCCACAAACCGCAGTCTCAAAACTAGAATCTCACGAGACGCTTTACCAAAGTCACATCGCATGTCCCCAGCGAGGGGGTGGAGAAGGCAACAACTCATAAAATTAAGCGATTTGGATGTGAGTTAGTCTAACTGTGAGGATCGCCGAGTTAACAGCCCGCTAGCTATCTTCCTCGCACACGCACACAGGCGCGACGTGTCTCGCCCGTGCGCCTTACCCACACATTGGCCCAGGCTGTGCAAGCCGCCAGTACAACGTCACATCGGCCCGAACACGTTTCGTTTACTCGTTTAGTTCCGTTCCCGCCACAATGCGCTGATTATCGGAAGTGTAATTGACGTTTGACATTTATGATCTGTGACTGTTTTGTGTTTTTATTTTTATTGAGTGTTGTGTTTCGTTGCACGAATAACTTGTAAAGGTGAGTTAGTATTTTTTTTATTTGAGTCTAGTTGGTTTAATAAGGCAGTTTAAAAGTTTTTGTATTGAATTAAAAAAAGTATAAAACTCACTTTTTGACTGTCTTTTGAGAGTTTTGGGTCAACGGGTAATAATGTCCTGAGTTAAGGACTCGCTAAAAATACGTACATCATTATTAGTTATATTTCAATATACTGACTGCAATTATAACCGACATGGTTCTGAAGATAAACAAAATGATTTCCAATTTTTTCGAGAAATTATAGACACATAAAACACACCAAGTTATTAAAGGTTCCTACCGTTATCATTAACAGTTTCTCAATTAAGTGTTCATTACGTGCTTAGTTTTAATTAATTAAGCAATAAATAACTACACTTACACTCATCGAACGGCGAGAGAAGGGTTAAGATAACCGCCGGAAACACTTCTACAAACGTTTGATAATAATTCATACTTGATTGGTTTAGTATTTAAGTATGTAATTGACTTATAATTCACTAGATTTTGGCCGCGAATTCGTCCGCATAAATGTCGGTTAAGCAGAAGAAGGTATGAATATGTAGCTTATATTCTTCCCCAGGATTCAAGCTATCTTCATATCAAATGTCATGAAAATCAGTTCTGCCGTTTTGTCGTGAAAACGTAACATGACAGGCAGAGTTATTTTCGCGGTTATAATATATAGTGACAGCGACAAAGGGACTTTGACCAGAGGATGGACAGCAGCATCCTTCTGAGTACTATAACATCTAAACTATGCATCGGTCAAACATGGCGATTACAGCTAAACCCCCGTTGAGGAAGACCATGCACAGCAGTGGGCGTCTTAAGGTTGATGAAGAAGAAGAAGAAGAATATTAGTATGGATTTAATTGCACTCGGTATTTACAGGTTACAGAACCGTTTACACGTCTCCAGTGTTTAGTCATTATCATCATCATCATGTCAACTTTTAGACGTCCACTGTTGGGCATAGGTGTCCCCTAAGGGGGGGTTCAGTCGTGATCACCGTTCTTGGCCGATGCATGTTGGTGATCGCAGTAGGTGTTATGGTACTCAGAAGGACGCTGCTGCCCATCCTCTGGTCAATATCCCTCTATCGCTTCCTACGTAAGTGCGTCACTTCCGTGTGAATAAATGGATTTTCTTTCTTTTTCTTTCTTTTTTCTTTCTACGGCACCCACGGGTTGAAATGGAGTGGTGCTATTTGTGGCCGGTGACCACACGGCTTTAGTGTTAAGTAGAGTGCATTAAAATGGTCTACATTCGTAGTGAATGTGCCCATAAGTACCTACGTCCGTTGCTTCGTAGGGTTATCCTGGCTGAGTGACTAATATACATCTAATATATAAAATTCTCGTGTCACAGTTTTCGTTCCCGTACTCCTCCGAAACGGCTTGACCGATTCTGATGAAATTTTGTGTACATATTGGGTAGGTCTGAGAATCGGCCAACATCGATTTTTCATCCCCCTTTTTCCCCCCCTTTTCATCCCCCATCCAAATGTTAAGTAGATCGGGACAGGACAACGTCTGTCGGGTCAGCTAGTATGTATATATATTTATAGATTAAGTCAATGGATGGAAATGTACAATACTTCATAGATTATGAAATAATTCAAATTTAATATCAAGAAAAAGTAATAAAGCGCTCTTTCCTCTCTCTACATATTTAAAAATTTGCTGTGCCCGACAGTGTCCATCATTATTTCTTAATTTTTTGTATGTACCACTTGTAACTGGTTGTACTTGGATATTCTCCATCGATATTGGCCGGTCACCCAAATTAAATCGGGGAATATTGTTGTTACTATAGGCGATTGTCAAAAGCCTGTATAATAATGTTACTGTCCAAAGTGTACCTGAAAAAGTAATTGTTTTTGCTTCGTGTGCTTTCGTGTGTACTACTGCTCTACTTCAATCTATAATGATTGTTCACAATAAAATAAACAATGGAGATTAGAGGAGATAGGTACAGTCGCGTGGCAGAATCATTGATAAGGGAATCTTCAATTGATCTTTGTATACAATACTATTATAGTACTAGTTATAAAGAGGAAAGATTTGCTTGTTTCTTTGTTATGATTTAACTCAAAATGTACTAGTCCCATTTTAATAATTCTTTCATCATTAGAATGCTACATTCTCCCTGAGTAACATAGGCTATATGTTGAAATTAGGGATCCTTGAGAAAATAAACGCGGACGAAGTCGCGGGCAAAATGCTAGTAATTTTAAATGCGAAAGTAAGTTTTTTTGTTACGCTTTGTGAAACCACATTCAGAATTCGCGATGACCGACGAACGATTTAGGTGAACAAAGTCGCGGGCAAAAACTAGTATACTATAAAACATTTCCTGTGTCGTTCAGTAATAGTGTAGTTTTCTATCGGTGTAAGATTTATTTGTAATCGGACTAGGAGATCCAGAGATTACCGCTTACAAGAAAAACAAACATAAAACTTCAACTCTTTATAATATTTGTATAGAAATGTAGATTGGTATAGGTAGATTATATTATTTAAACGTATTAATTATTTATACTCTATACTATATGTAATATATAATCTATACTAATATTATAAAGCTGAAGAGTTTGTTTGTTTGTTTGGTTGAACGCGCTAATCTCAGGATCTACCGGTTCGAATTGAAAATTTATTTTTGTGTTGGATAGTCCATTTATCGAGAAAGGCTATAGGCCCATGCGAAGCCGGGTCGGGTTGCTAGTAAATGATACAGAGATCCAATTTTCTTCATACAATTTGTTAATGTGGCGTAGCGATCAACTACTTTAGCGTTAATAATAATTCAACTAACTTCCATATATTTCTTTCTTTGCAACCAATGTAACAGTGAGAATTTTCTCTAAAGAAAATTTTGTAGTAATAAAAAGTTTTTTCAAAAAAAAGAAAACCGCTTTGTGTTTGTTGTTTTGTATTGCCACCGACTTCCGAAAGTAAAGTAATGTGTGTTCTGTGCTAAAGTTATTTATCACTTTTTAGTTTTTGAAGGCGGTTTTCTGTTTTTTGAAAAAACTTTGTATTTTCCGCTTTTTAGTGTTGCCTTAACATCCAAATCCATTAAGAAACGGCAACACACTTAAAAGAGATTGTAAGTCCTCCAGTGATTGAAGAAACTAAAACGTCGTCTAAGTAAGTTTTTGTGGGAATTTGTTGATTTTCTCAAAAAGGGCTGTATCAATTTTGATAAAATTTATATGGGACCTTTTCGGAATAAACCCCTTTCGAACAATAAAAATATTTTGCAAATCCGTCCATATATGACACAGTTATGCCCGAACATACATAAAAAAAAAATATATAGGGTGACTGGTAATTAGTGTACGATACTTAAACACGTGATTGTGTTCATGATAACAAACAACTTTCCCGAAGAAAAAATGTTTTTTGTACTGGTTCACTTTTATCACAATAACACAACAGCCGTATGAAATTCACGCGCGCGCACGCCTGTGACCTAAAGGGAACCAGTGCAAAAAAAAAAAATTTCATCGGGAAAGTTGTTTGTTATCATGAACACAATCATGTGTTTAAGTATCGTACACTAATTACCAGTCACCCTATATATATAAACGTTCGAATTGATAACCTCCTCCTTTTTGAAGTCGGTTAAAAATATACCAACATGATCTGCCTAAACTCTTAGAATTACTTTGATATCAAGTAACAGATTACCTTTACATTCTTGATTATATATATTTTATACAAATAAGTAAAATTGAAGTGTCTGTTTGTAAAAATAACAGATTCAAATAACAGGTTTTTTACTAAATGCATTGCAAGCCGTGTGGTGCCGGTCGCGAATACCCACCCATCACCCCATTTCTATCCGTGGTTGTCGTAGAAGGCAACAGAGGGATATTGACCAAAGGATGGTCAGCAGCGTCCTTCTGAGTACCATAACACCTACTGCGATCGCCAATATGCTTCGGTCAAGCATGGCGATTACGGCTGACCCCCGCATTAGGCGTCTAAAGGTTGACATGATGAAGATAATGACGACTAAATGCATTTTATGAATATTAATAATACGGATACATATACCAAAACACAATTTTAAAATTTTTTGACTGTTTGCTTGCTCCGATTAATCTCCGAAACGACTGTTCCGATTTCGATGGCACTTTCGCTGGCAGACAGCTGATTAAATCTCGCCGATTAAAGTCTTGCCATGAATATTGTCACGAAGAAAAATATTTTTTTTAATTGCATATTATATTTATTACTTTTACAGTGTGTTAGTTTAATACATAAATATAAAACAATTTAAAATATAAAAAGCTTATTCGAAGTGGTCTCCATTGGCTGCAATACAGTCCTTTAAACGTTGAGGCCAGTTACCTATCAATAGAAGCACGCACTCTTTCCATTAATGCATTACAGATAATGGGTATTTATTTATTTATTTATTTTAGTACATGTCGCAACGTTTATTCTTTTAATATGAGTAGTATCACTTTTAATTTTTTTCCTTTATTTTATTAAACGGACACATACCTCCCTATAATTTTAATATTCTAGCGTATGGCACTCGTGGGCTGCAGCTGAAAATCAGCGTCAGGTGGCGCACTTCGTGGTGTCATCTGACATCATGCTGAGCTGAGGCCCTTTTGGCATTCATAATCGTTGTTTTTTGTATTTTATTGTTTTAAATTGTATTTAATTTTTAAAATAATGCCAATAAACGCATTTTTCTTTCTTTCTTTCTTTCATGGGAAAATTCTTCAATGCCAATCGTATGGATGGTTTTAGGGACTCCAAATTATCATGGCGTTTAGAGCAAGCCGTACTCTCTAAAACTGACCATAAATCATAAACCAGCAGATTAAGATCGGGACTAGACGACGGCCAGTCTTCAGCTCTGATGAAGTCCGAAACGTTCACTTCCAACCAAAACTGCGTGGACCGAGCTTTATGACCCGACGCCGAGTCTTGTTGGAAGGACCATACTTGGTTATTGAACATGGTGTTGTTAAGGGGCTTAACTACCTTCTCAAGAATGGTATCTTGATACACTTGTGCCGATGTTTTGATACCTTTTTCACAAAAATATGGCTCAGTCACTCCTTCATAGCTAACACCCCACCAAACCATCACTGAAGTCGGATAATGCCCACGTTGCACTCTGTCGACTAATTCGGAAGCTTCCTTAGAGCTTTGAGCATAAATGCGGTCATTTTGTTTGTTAAAATGTTGCTCAATTGGGTAGTTGACACCACCAATCAATTGACATACTTTTATGAGCTGTCAAAACGAGATTACTCCATAGATATTGTATGACAATAGCGGCCTGTGACGTCACTTATTTACCAACTCAATTGACTAACTATTAATTGATTTCAAAGCCACGTAAAATCGAATATTACAGTTAATTGAAAATTAATCGGGTTTTTGGGGCTAAAATAAAGTGTATTTTAAGATAAGTTGTATTTCGGAATTATTGGTTAATGGTGTCAATAACCCAATTGTAAAGATTTTCTCATCCGTAAACAAAATATTTCTGTGACCTGCCTTTGCGTACCGCTTCAGTAGTTGTTTCGACTTTACCACCATATTCTTTTTTAAATTATCAGTAAAAAAATTACCAATGCGTCTCTTATAAGCTGCAAGTCCTAAGTCATCTTTTAAAATATGCGATATGGTTCTGGGTGCTATCTTCATCTCCCGAGATAAAATCTTTTGCTTTCGAACAGATTTCTTCGAATTCTTTCCCTTACTGCTTTGACCACCTTTTTCGTACGAACACTACGTGGACGGCCAGATCTTTTTCTGTCACAAACAGAGGAGGTCTCATTGTACCTATTAATAGTCAGTCCGGTACACAAACATTTGACTAATACCAAGCATATGGAAAGTTTTTAAAATTGCATTTGGCTCCATACCAACTTTGTGTAATGCAATCACAGCGATTCGGTTCTCTTTCTCACCCCACTCCATTTTAATATCGCAAAATATTGTATAATGTACTGGCGCCAAAATTAGAAAACTCAATGAACAATCGTATAAAAATGACAGATTCCAAATTCAAATGTAATATCTTTCTTATTTTTAATTGTAACAGTATTTATGGCCAGACTAAGTAGAGTATCATGCATAGGTTACTTTTATTTTTGAAAAACGATTAAGGTACCGCGCAAGGGTGACTCGCGGGCAAAAGCTAAGTAGGTACGTAAAAAAACGTGAAACCGGTATCAGGAAGCAAAAAATATATTTAAAATTAAACTGTGTTTTATACATTTTACAGTTATCGGCTGTTTTTTAAACTGAGCGCTAATAAAAAACATGTTTCCACTTTTACAAATCCGTTAAGCAAACATTATGCGAATAATGAGTTTCTAATCCACTCAGAGAATGTTTGGTTGTTCACCAAACTATTCGAAATTCATAAATTGCTATCGATTAGCCTCTCTGTAGTATTAAGATTAAACGATAAAACATTAATTGGGCAAGATTATCCTTATCACAAACAAGCAATATGCCTTTTTAAATATTCCAGCTATTGACGCATGGCCAATTTGAATTGTTTAAAACAAATGAGTACATTGTGGAACTGTTTTGAAGTAGGTACAACCACAAAGTACGCGAGGCTGCGGCGCGCCCGAGCAGAGAGACCACTCAGAACAAACCGCCATTTTTCGCACGCACACATTGACATTAGGTTTATATGCATTCTCATGCAGTTTCAAACAGACTTCAGTCTCGACTGTCACGTGTTGTCTGAATGAATAAATGTAGTAATTGACATTTCATAACGAACAGGAAAAAATTGTTTTAAAAAAATTGCAAAGAGTTTCAATTAGTGTCAATAAAATTTTATATTGTCACAAATAAAACCTACAGAGTCAATACCGCTGCCTGGCAAGTGTAGGTAATTATTTCTGAAAATGGCGGGAGCGATCCTTCTGTAACCATTATTTTTTGTGGTACAACTGTTGGTAATGAGGTGCAGTACATTTTGGGGTTTATTTTGTTTTGTAAGGGCTATGTGTTCCAAGACCCCCTTCCCCTTCCTTCCTTACTAATCTAGACTAGTTTCGTATGGAGAAGAATGGGCAATAAACTTCATACTTAAGTAGGTACTCTTTTATAAATGTTATTAATATGTTGGTAAATTACAGTTATTATATAAATATACGATGAATACGATGTAGTACCTTGTTTATAAACTATTATATTAAAGTATGCACAAAGTGTGGTGCCGGCCGCGAATAGTACCGCCCTATTTCTACCCGTGGGTATCGTAGAAAGTGACAGAAGGATGTTGACCAGAAGATGCGCAGCAACGTCCTTCTGAGTTAGAGAGACAACAACACTTACTGCGATCGCCAAAATGCATCGGACAAGCATGGCGATTACGGCTTAACCCCGTTGGGGGAGATCTATGCCCAGCAGTGGGCGCCTAAAGGTTGACGTGATAATGATGATGATGTACAGACGCCAGCACATCAAGCCATACCTAACTGTCAAATTTTCCAATTAAATATGAACCTTATGATATTGTAATAAAGTTGAAAATCAATCAAAGAAAATTGACAGATTGATGTGCTGGCCTCTGTACAATAAAGTAATACAAGTTAAGAAATGACGGCTTAAGTTATGTTTATAGATACATAGTGTTCAGAAATATAAAAATGTTGAAACTGCGATCGGTTCAGTAGTTTTCCTGTAACGAGGAAAAAAACAGACAGACAGAGTATTTAATAATTAATGTGAATATCGAAAGTGTTCGGTTTATGTAAAGTAAGTACGGTAATCTTTTTCACACTTTCTATCACTAACAACAGACTAGTTGAAATAAAAAGTGTCATAAAAGATAAACTTACCTAGGTACTTTACAAAATAAATATCTATCATTTCATTTTATTACCAACAAAATTTTATTACGACTTTTGCAACTGTTATTAAATTACTTTTTAAGATACCTACCGAGCCTAGTAATCGGGAAAACCCTGCATATTTTCACAAATTTTTTGGGTTCCGCATCTCAATAGGAAAAACTAAAGTTTATATTAACAACATCACTTCGTTGTCCGTCTGTGCGTCTGTCAAGAACCTTTTGTTCATCGACGGGTGGAGCCACGGAACAGACTATTTATCTGTTCCGTGGGTGGAGCTAACAAGGTAAAATTAATATCAAATATGAAAGTCTGCAATACCTTGGAGCGGTGAATAAATCAAACGTCTTAGTCAACGCATCAAAAGATAAGGTCGTTTATGCCGCATATTTTGACACTCGCAAGGGAATCAAAATGTATAGAGTACTTCTCGTTGACCTAAAATAATGAAAAATTGCAAGAAGCAATGTCATATAACACAAGTAAAGGAAAATTCAAAAAATCGTAAATTTGTAGTTACATCTCCTGTGATGATCGAACTGTTTACATATTAACAAATTTGTACGGAACCCTCGGTGCGCGAGTTCGACTCACACTTGACTGCAGGTATTTTTGATTTTGATTCCACCAAAAAGGATTATCACTTTGGATTAGCTCATAATAAATCTTTTATGGGATTATTAATTTATTATCATTACTATCAGAGTTATCTATTTAAGTTGTAAATGGAATGCCCTGCAAAATAATTAGGTTGATACATGACGTGTCAATACTATTTGACAGTTATCTATTATTTTATAATACAATTTCCAACTTTTCTAGTGGATTTCCCAAGAAAAATCATTTATACAAACCTTGTCTTATCTTTTCTACTCAAATAAGCAATTTCTTGCTTATGAGGTGATCTCCAAACCCTCTATGTTAAAAAATGCAATTGTTTTTTAGTTAACTACATCTTCTTTTTCTAATATATAATAATCTCGTGTCACAGTGTTTGTTATCGAATTCCTCCGAACCGGCTTGACCATTTTTTATGAAATGTTTTGTGTATATTTGGTAGGTATCAGAATATATGCTTAGATGTTTTAAACTACGCAAGGGATAGTACTCTAGCTATTGATGAAACCGCATTAGAACGGTTTCATCAATAGCTAGAGTGATTCAAGAGAAAGGTTTTTACGTATAGTTTGATATTGTTTTGTGTATTATTGTTAATCACTCCACACTTACATTGCACCCTCCCGAAGCCCGGGGCGGGACGCTAGTAATTGGTAATAGACTCCTTGCCCTTTAATCGCTGATTACTTAAAATGCAATCAGGCAATTTCGCGTTACGCCAAAATGTCATTTAAAATAGGTAAGCGTTTGGTTTTTGTCTATGTCGCAATAGGTCTACTCCTCATATTGCCCATTTAGGGCCGGGACACATAAACACGATACGACTATGTCGCATTCTCACTATGGTCATTTAGTGATATGACTATGTCACAATAAACCTATTTTTCAGTATGGCCTGTGATATAATGTCGGGCCCGCACACCGCACTGAAGCTCATAACTTAACGCTCAATATACCTACGTCTAAGCATAACGCGAAATTGGCAGACTGCGTTTTAGATAATCAGTGACTACTTTCACTGAAATTGTTGCCATATTGCCATTGTAAACTAGTACTATTTTTTTTTGGAAATAATTATATTATTTTTATTATTATAAAGGATCCTTGCGACATAGGTACCTTTTTTAAAAAAGTTCTCATCTATATTCACTGGTGAAAGTAATTTTACAATATCATATGCTTTGTAATAATTTAAGGTAACGCTTTCATCTCTCAACAACTAAATTAATTGTGTCAGACTAATTCAACAATATCGGTTCAATGTATAATGTATTCATTGTGTCTGATTGTTGTTTATAAATATACGTATCTATTTATATATTGGTGTGTGTATATAAGCTGTCAGACACTTATAGCACAGGGTGTGCCTAGTTTGGGGTCAGATGGCCGTGTGTGAAATGTCCCCAAATATTATTATTATTAATGTATGTACATCCAAAACTTATGCTTGAAATAGATTTAAAATTAATCAGCATTTCATCATTTCAATCCAAATTTCAATCAAATCCAAAATCATTACAATTACTTCGAAAAAAGAGGAAGATTGACGAAGATTGGGTCGTTTCAGCAGACCTAAAACCACCAATTTTGATTAAAGTGATAACTAGCATAATTATTTTCAATACAAAAATTGTAAAATTGACGTATTTATTCTTCAGATAAATATCACAGACTACTGAAAAATCAGATTTTTGTCTGAAATTAACCTTTATGTTTTCCCTATTACAAATTCTACAAACTAAAAACAACTGTTCTTGTGTTTGCAAACAACAGACCCAATAAATATTTAACTCTTTCTTTGAACTGCTCGCCTGACAATTGATTTATTATGTATCAATTGGATGCTAGCGTTCTGAGAACTATAGACGATGCATGTTTGGTGTAATTTCAACGTTAGATGCAGAATTAATTTAACGACAATTTAATTTTGTATTTGCGAGTCCAAAGTCCACTTGAAAATAATATATTAGCATGTATATTGTATACGCACTCAGCGTACGTGCTAGCTTGGGCCTACTGTATTAAAAGATTTTTAATTTCTGACAAAAAGGATTATCTTGGTGTTAAAACTTAATTATATTTATTAAAATATTAATGATAATCTGGGATAAAACTCATTTGGTTCGATAAACTGATTTTCTTGATAAAAATATTTTCTTTGAAATATGACGTAAAGTTTTTCAAATCCGGCGATTATGGCAATGGCGTCGTTAAGAAAGAAACAAATGCAAGCAAAATAACATTGAAATTATAAAGAGATTATCCATGATTATTCAATCTTGCTGTTACAAAAGTACTTGGGCGGGTATTTAATAAAGACAGAAAATTAAAGAAAAACCACTATAATCCATACTTCCATACTATGTTTACTATATTATATTATTACATTATCCATACTTTAATATTATAAATGCGAAAGTAACTCTGTCTGTTAGGCTTTCACGATGAAACGGCTGAACCAATTTTGATGAAATTTGGTATGAACATAGGTTAAACCCCAGGGAAGGACATAGGATACTTTTTAATCCGTGACTTCATCTGCATCCGCGATAACCGACATTCACGCGGACGAAGTCGCGGGCAAAAGCTGGTATTGTATATTTAGGTTAGTTCAATGTCAAAAAATATTAATTACCATTTTTTCCATAATACCAATAGTCCGGTAAAAAAATACCTTTTTGACAGTCCGGTAAAAGGAGCCAAATCTGGCCTACTGTTCACAAAACCTTCCCCATAGCAGAAATTTTCATGAATATGTCCAATGAATCGAAGAATTATTACAAAAGAAATATTTTGTCATCCATACTTGAGACATTTACAGTTCATCGGTCAAGTATAAAAGGTTTATTTCCACTTCATTTTCTCATTCTATTCAGTTGTCATGTTCTGTGGAAGTATTCTGTTCGATGCCTGACATCTAGGACACGATTAGCTTACTGTTTCTGACAGGGAGAGATCTAACGTTACATTTGGCATACAGATAATACTTCATAATACTTGTAGGTACACTAGGAATGAATATGAACATGATTTGGAAGATAACATCATAAAAATGTTGCTTTTTGGCTAGGTGTCTCTAAATTGACGGCACGGTTGGCGCAGTGGCTAAGCGATCGGCAGCCGCGCTGCGTGTCTCGGGTTCGATTCCCGCACGGGACAAATACTTGTATAGCCTACAGATAGTTGTTTCGGGTCTGGCTGTTTGTGTATGTGAGTTTATATATGTTTGTAAACGCACTCTCGAAACAGGCAAAATTAAAAGTGTGCGGCAACGTTTTAAAAAAATACTGGCCATAGTTTCTTTTGCGTTGTATTATTGTCCATAAAAAATATTATAGATAGCCTAGAACTCGGCCCCATTGGCAGCGTTAGGAACCTTGCAAGAAGGACAGAAGAACCCTCTCAGAGTTCCAACAGAGGATAAGCGAGCCAAATGTCGGACAACAACGAGTATTCAATTAAAGTACCTATTGCTATCTATCCATAGATTTAGTTTAAACCAATGATATATTATACACTTAGATGCGTTACCCACGCTCAATAATGGCAATATTAAGGGGCTATTAAACGACTTTTACAGATTTTAAACTGACAATCATGTCAAAATGTGCAGTGTAAATGATCTGAAAAAAATATATGTTAAACTAGAACATTCTCTTAATCATATAGAAAGTGAATATTTTTGATTAAGTTCATATTAAATAGTTTCATTAACTCGTGAAGTTGTGTCTGACGCGGACAAAACATAGACAATCACACAAAATCTACCAGTTATAATTATCCGAAACTTACACTATCTTACAGACAATTTTATTATCTATCTTTTAGTATACGCCTTTTTTTTTAATTTTGAAAGAATATTACTTTTATTTAATTTTTTCGACTAAATTTTGAAAGTTTTGGACGCAGACTGCATCCGTTCTGCATCAGTTTTGCGTCCAAAACTCTCAAAGTAAAAAAAAGGCGTATACTAAAAGATAGATAATAAAATTGTCTATAAGATGGTGTAAGTTTCGGTTTATTATACCTGGTAGATTTGGTGTGATTGTCAATGTTTTGTCCGCGTCAGACACAACTTCACGTGTTAATTAAACTATATAATATGAATATAATTAAAAATATTTACTTACTAAGTGATTAAGAGAATGTTCTAGTTTAACATATATTTTTTTCAAATCATTTACACTGCACATTTTGACGTGATTGTCAGTTTAAAATCTGTAAAAGTCGTTAAATAGCCCCTTAAAGCAAGGCAATTGCCGGGGTTTCACTTCACTTAGTCACGTACCATCCAGTGTCGCGGCTATACATCAGTATCGCTCGTAATTCACACTTAACTGACGTAACAAAATATGTATGTTTATCTTTTTCTAACAGGTATACGCTGTATGCTTCTGTCCTTTTCTTCGCACTGTATAATTGTATGTGCCTACTGGTATGTAGATATAAAAGTTTGCGCCATTTTAAAGTGCACTAATGTTCGTGTATGACGCGTCTATTTATAATACGTCATTGGTTTAAACGTATAATAATTATTTTATATCAATGATGTGTGGATTGCCGATGTGGCGACTTTTAATTGTCTCTATTGTTTGTTGTTTTGATCGAAATAATGATTGTATAGTGCTGATGTGGTTTGTAATTTGTAGGCTAGTCTACTAATTATAAATCGGTTTTAACTAGAGCGATTGTTATTGGTATTGACGGAACAATGGCTACAGTTTTATACGAATTAAGGTGATTGATCATCTGCCTAGTCTTTTCCCAAATACATAATATGTTGGGGTCGGCTTCCAGTGTAACCAGATGCAGCTGAAAACCAGGGTTGCCTGTCTGACCTCCTCACCATACCCCTTGGTAAGACTGGTTGTCAGACTTTTTGACTTCTGACTACCTATAAAGACAGTCAAAGGTCTACGACTAACAGCCGGGACCAATGGCATTACGTTCTTTTCGAGACACGAATGAAGGTAATTGATCGATGTCCAATTTATTGTGTGTACTATCTTTTGCCCCCGACTTCGTTCGCGTGAATGTCGGTTATCGCGGATGCAGACAAAGTTGCGGATTAAAAAGTAGCCTATGTCCTTCTCCAGGGTTCAAGCTACTTTTATACCAAATTTCATCAATATCGGTTCAGTCGTTTCAACGTGAAAGCGTAACAGATAGAGTTACTTTCGCATTTATAATATTAGTATGGGGATTTGCAATAGACTGAGTCCATGTAAGATTAGTAGATCTAAACGATGGAAGAAATGTAAGTTAACTAGGTATTTTGTACACACAAAAAAAAACTGGTTGAGTGGTGCTACAAATCTATAATTAATTATTCTTCGCTACATAAATAGCCATAATAGATTAATTCATAAACTACCATTTTATATAGGCAAGACTAAACATAGTATTTTGCAAACAAACAACTAATATTCGTATTAAAAAGAATTTGATGCGCGAAATGAAAATGGAAAAGTAAACTCTATTTGGAAGATTTTTAACCGACTTCAAAAAGGAGGAGGTTATCAGTTCGAATGTTTATATTTTTTTTTTTTTTTTTTTATGTATGTTCGGGCATAACTCTGTCATATATAGACGGATTAGCAAAATTTTTTTGTTCGAAAGGAATTTATTTCGAAAAGGTCCCATATAAATTTTATCAAAATTGGTACAGCCCTTTTTGAGAAAATCAACAAATTCCCAAAAAAAAAAAATACTTAGACGACATTTTAATTTCTTCAATCACTGGAGGACTTACAATCTCTTTTAAGTGTGTTGCCGTTTCTTAATGGATTTGGATGTTAAGGCAACAATAAAAAGCGAAAAATAAAAACCTTTTTCAAAAAATAGAAAACCACCTTCAAAAACTAAAAAGTGATAAATAACTTTAGCACGGAACACACATTACTGAAAGTAAAGGAATGTGTGTTCTGTGCTAAAGTTATGGAAGTCGGTGGCAATACAAAACAACAAACACAAAGCCACCGCCACCGACTTCCGAAAGTAAAGTAATGTGTGTTCTGTGCTAAAGTTATTTATCACTTTTTAGTTTTCGAAGGCGGTTTTCTGTTTTTTGAAAAAGCTTTTTTACCTTACTAATACCACACTAATACAGTATTTCATTAATAGAGTAAGTAGGTTGGTAATGAATGGTTTTAAATACCGGACAATGTTAAATATTTATTCGAATTCTAGATTGTTGTTAAAGATTTGAGTAAGTATTAATGTCTATGAATGCCCAACCAAATGAAAAATACCGTTTTATAAAACATCAAATAGATTAATAATTTTAAATTGTACCTATTTATAATTGTACGACTTCGTTAATTATTTCATGATATGTGTCTTTAATTCTTAATTAATAAAATCGTCATGTCATATTTTATTTAATGACGTAAATATGTAATTTAATTCACCTGGCTGTAATTAATTCCGTGCGTTTCAGGGCTTGAAATTAATTGAGTTTGATATTATATCACAAACTGGAATACACGAAAGGATCTCATCTCGGATAGTTTATTTTGCCATCACAGGCGAAAATCACTAAATTGAAAACGTCTCGTCGTTTTCCTCTTCTGCGTATTTTTTTTTTACAAAATGATGTTTTATAAAGAAATAAACGTTGTATTTTATTACTTACACAAAATCCTAACATAGCTACTCTATAAAATTCAATTCTAGCTTAGTTATATTATTTTGATGTCCTTTAAATTGCCTTCAAAACTCAATGGTGTTACACATCGCCATTTTAACTAGTTAAAACATTGAAGAAAATAAAAGTTTATTGAAAACAAAAAAGCACATCAAAACTTATTTTGACAACCTCTTTCTTTTTATAACCTGTGGTATCAATATGGCGGCTAGTTCCGTCGTTTTGTCCAATTACAAATGAGGATTATGACATAAGTCGCCGGCGCTGTCACAAAGTCGCGGAAGTGTGGCAACGTGTGTGGCCTGTTTGATGTCACCGGTAGAGAGCCAGCCCTTGTACGTCCATGTTGATCGGAAGATCACTTTGATCGTGATTCGTGCTCGGATATTAATTTAAATCAAGTCGATGATGGTTTTAAATGAGAAAAAAATATTGGGAAATATATTTTTTTTCTGTCGTATTCGTTTAGTGCTCGCCTGACAGATCAGAATGGGATACTATGGTCCCATTGGAAAAGTCTTATTGGATTTTTGAGATTGGATCATGTTTAAGCTACGGATACCGCGGTCGGTCAGTGGATGGGTGCCCATCCATTCCGCCGCGCGCCGTGCCTTGGAAAGCACGTGAAGCCGTTGGTATCAGTTGTCATTCCTACATCTTAACAGTAGTTTGTAGTCAGAAGTCAGAAAATCTGACAACCAGTCTTACCAACAAGTATCGGTGTTACCCAGTCATCAGTGGCGTGCCGTCCATAGAAGTCCTCAAACCGGGCTTGTAATCCATAATTCGAGACGATAAATATAGTATAGAAAGCACAAAAAATAAAATATCTCTAAGTAGGTATTGAATTTCATAAGAATTGACAACAATAAATATTTTAAATAGGGAATATTACTGCAATGTTCTGGCACCAGAGTGCAGAACTAGCATAATCCGTAAACAGTTTTTCGACCAGTCGTTCAAACCGTGAAATTCTGCCTTTAATTGAGTTCAAAATTGGGAAGTGTATTATATTATACCATAATGCATCAGTGCTGTGTATTTCGATGTAGAAATGAAGGGAATTATTAATTTCCAAAAGAAGAAAATGTTCGAAAACTTTCGGAAGTAGCGAAAAATCACTCTAAAATATGTTCCGGTTAAGTATTCAGGTGATGAGATAGTCGTATTTACAGAATAACGTTCACTTTTATCATGTAAGACAACCAAATATGATTTTATTCTGAGCATAACCTAGAATCCACTTTCAAATGGTCGTAGGATGCCATAACATAGTTAAAGTACAGTTACGTAAGTAAGATTAATTAAAACTTTGATATATTTTTACATAATACCTAGTTATAACAAGAATACGAGGTTATTGTTTACGGAATGTGCCAGTGGCGCCCTCTGCGCCGAGTTTCGCGTAATGTTCCTTATTCTGCGCGTGATAGCCGATGCTACTCGATCGTTATTGCAGGCACTGGGTTGTGAAGGTGAGTCGCTCCATGTTAAACGCTGGTATTTAGCTGCATGTGGTTAGACTGGAACCCAACATAGCTGGTAAAAGGTTTAGCAGATGACGATTGATGAATGATGATGATGATGATGATGAATGATTGTTGAAGTTGACAGCTGGGCTAGTCAAGCCAGGCCAGACGGCCATTAAAATATGGCTTATGTTTAACAAACCTCCAGATCTAGTAAATGATCACCAAAAATAGTAAATAAAAGAAAAGAAAACCGCCACACACATTACTTTACTTTCGGAAGTCGGTGACGGCGGCTTTGAGTTTGTTGTTTTGTATTGCCACCGACTTCCGAAAGTAAAGTAATGTGTGTTCTGTGCTAAAGTTATTTATCACTTTTCAGTTTTTAAAGGCGGTTTTCTTTTTTTTTTTAACTTTTTATTTTTCGCTTTTTAGTGCTGCCTTAACTTGGTTCTGGCACTCGGCGGCCGCTGCCGCGGCACGCTCGTTCGGCTCGCTCACCTTGTGCGTAGGGGGTCACAGTTCTAACCTAACCTAACCATATCGGATCCGCCCCAGGGGAACTTAAGGGTCAAAAAGATTTTGGTTATTCTGCACGCTAAGATTTGGTGATCATTTACTACTTTTGGTATTCTTCTTCGTATCGCTGGCACGACAGTCTTAAATTTGTTTGGCCCAGAACTTAGCCACCTTTACAGCGTCGTCGGTGGCAGCGCATAGTTCTATCCAGTCGCATGTTTTAGGGCAAAGAGGACATGACAGGAGGTTTGCATCTCGGCGCCACATGCACACCCTGCCGCTGCTTTGTCGAGGTAGCACCATTTTACGAGGTTGGCGTTACACCTTCCTACTTGGGTTGTTAGGCGGTTCAGGGACTTCCAGATGGGCCACGGAAGGTTAGACCCTGTTATTTGATATTTAGTAAGTATTTTTTAGTGGTCATTATGTTTATTCCCTTAGAATATAACCACTCGTCAACGTTATTTTAAATAGGACGAACAACCTAATATAAATTAATTCGAAACACGGTAACCCCGTTCTTTAACAAATTAATTAAACGCTGAACCTGTGTAGGTATTGTTTGCTAGTATTACTTATTTCATTGTATATGAAATAACTTTACAGGGAAATTCTCAGAAACTATTAATGAACTGCCGTGAGCTTGTGGTTATTGGTATTTCTAAACTAATTGTACGTGGTACTATTTGGTTTAAGTGTGTGACCAGGCAGGATATGAAAACAATAGATATTGTATACTAGATCAGAATATTCTGTTCCTCATATGTGGTCTTCCATTTCTGCTGTTCCTCGCTATCTTGTGCTATATCATTCTAGTTTTGTAGAAGTCCATCCATTTCATAATATTTACCATATGTCATAGTCGGTGGCAATACAAAACAACAAACAGAACAAAGCCACTGAATTTCGAAACTAAAGTCAATGTGTGTTCTGTGCTAAAGTTATTTTTCACTTTTTGAAGGCGGTTGTCTTTTTTGTAAAAAGCTTTTTTTTTGTGACAGAAAAATCCTAATACCCCCGTCTATATAGAAGTTTCACTTCAAAAATTAAAATAAATTATTAATAAACGGCACGAATTTATTTATTTATTTATTTATTTACACTTCATGCACAAAGGTACAAAGGCGGACTTAATGCCTCAGGCATTCTCTACCAGTGAACCCAATTTAGAATTGTGGATAACGACTCCCAACCAATAGTGATACAGCAACCAATAGTGATACAGCGCGAACGGCTGACTGCGCGAGGCCCTGTGTCCTTATTCCAATATTCCCTTCACACTCTTACGGGTTTAGGACCGTTGTTATAAGCGGAGTTGACGCATATTTTTTTTAATTATTTGAAAAATAAAATATATTTTTTACGCACAGTTAAAAATTACTATGACGTGAGATGTTTACTGTTCGTTATGTAACGGGTTGTTTCATGACATAAAAATCGGTCAGTTAAAGTTATTCAAAAAGAGAGTCCATAATATTTTGATGTTTGACGTAGCTGTTTGACAACACAAAATTACGTTGACTACACTCTGTCCACTGGTTTAATCGTTTTTTGACAGCTGCAACAAGTGAACAATATTTACGTTTTTTGTAAAAACTGATACGCATAACTGTATTATAATGTCTGTAAGAGTTCATAAATAAGATAATCCATCAAGATAAGGCAGTTTATATATTTATTTTATAACTCATTTTAAAGTTGACTTAAGGTAATAGGGAATAATTACATTATAAGGCAGCTGTCAAAAAACCAATAACCCAATGGACAGGGTATAGTGGATGAAGCATCGGTTAACTTTTTAACGTACGTTAAGGTCACCATTTTGTGAAACAACCCATTTTTTTGGTTTGACCATAGTTAGCGCCGTTTTTGACTATTACTCGTCAGTAAAGTACCTATAGTTGAAGCAACCCGCCCTTTGTGAAGGAAATAAAAAAAGTTTCAAAGCCCACGTTTGGCTCCTCGAATAGTGTATCGTTCGGAAACATGTTGTCTGCAAAACACAGCGGATGACTATGACACTTATTATCTTACACCGTTTGTGTTAATTGTGGAACATTTCCTCAACTAACTTCTATTTGATCTCCTTTGATATACCAAATTAATTTATTACATTTTCATATGTTTTTGATGAAAGCCAAAGATTTGTTTTTAATAAAAACACCAGATGGCTCTTTTGATTTCTTTGACATCGTCTGAAAATGTTGTGTTAATTTGAAAAGTGAGAATTATGTCAATGAAAGGTTGAATTAGAGGGTGTTTGTTTTATTGTGCGTGGGTTAGGCACTACTCTAGGTGACAGGACATTTCTACATCTAGGTCTAGTCTTGAAAGAGGAAACATTTGTATGTTTATAACGGATAAACTCATAAACTACTGGTCCGATTTCAAAAATTATTTCACCATTAGAATGCTACATTATCCATGAGTAACATAGGCTATATTTATCAATTGAAAACATTAGGGATCCTTGAGAAAATTACGCGGGCGAAGGCGCGGGTTTTTATAAATAAATTAAACTTTTCTTCTTCCTTTATTATTTTAGGTAGTTTGTTATAAATCTTTATTAACATTACGTAGGGACTTGTAGAGTGTAGTTTTAGCCTGAAGGTTGTTGTTGAATATTTAGTCTAGATCGGTGCCTGAGTGTGTAGTGTGATTGAATATCTTCGTGTTTCGTGTGGAAGTCTTGATGTTTACGAACGAATTTGCATGTTTCTAATATGTAGATACTGGGGAGTAAATGTAAATTTTGTATTTTATAAAGTAATGTTTGCGACTGGCAGTTTGTTGAAATATTATCCAGGATTCTTACCAATTTCTTTTGTAAGGTAAAGGAGTGTCGGTGCTTCTGTGCTATTGCCCCAAAGAGTTACGGCGTAACTAGCTATGTTAGCCTGCTTATTACTCTTTTACCTGGATAATAAACGATTATCTTTTTCTATTAAAATAATGTACAACATCCAAAACGCCAGTTAGTCACGTAACTATCTGGGTACTTATACTTCAATATTTTTGTAAACAATAAATAATTGGCTTTATTTTCTTGAAATCCTACACTTTACTCTTCGTAGAACGTAGTAGATTCATCACATGTAATATTACACTTTACGGTACATCAATAAGGGTGATATTAGCGCGTTACATACAAAGTTTAATTACGTATGTTTATGTAGAACGATGGCAATTGACGTCAATGCAGTAGTGTGTATGTAAGCATAATGTAATAATTTAATTGGTGTGCATTAACGTACACGTCTTAAGGAGAGTGTCTTTTAGATGGTATTAATGTGATGAAATTACAATCTACATTATTAATAGTCGTAGGTAGATTGTTCATAGAAATTGCTGTAATAATCTGTACGCTTCGCAGAATCTGGTGAACGTAATTTGTTGCAATTACAAACTCTGCTGCCAATCTCTTGATAACAGTATTTTAATCATGTTTTAAGTTAGGACTAAGACTTTATCGTTATGTTATCTAGTCTGTCCTACTGTAAAAGCGGTTCCTAAACTTTTAATGCAACGAAACACTCAACAAAGTCCTTTTATTTTCTGGAACCCCGCATTCGATGATTACATAAATGAAAGACACTGTCATTTAAACTAAGAACAAAAGCCTTTATTAGAAATAAAGTCAAATTGATACAGTTTCATTCTTTTCATTCACATTTGATGAGAAGAATGAACTGCTTTATTGTTTCATTAATAATTTATAAACGATTCAATGATACCTGTTATTGTAGTGAACGTTAGTGAATTTTCCACGGAATCTACTTTAGGAATAGTGAGTTTCGGATAATGTATGTCCCCTTCCTTATACATTTACTACTTTACAAATGACATTTTTACTAATCGTCAGGAAACTACTGACGATTAATTTCACTCGGACGAAATCGCGGGTAAAAGTTAGTTATTAATAAAAGATGCGGTGGATTTAACTTAGTTACTTATTTAGACCTCATTTTTTTATGTCATTTTCTGCGATTATTGCGACGTTAAAAACGTATTTATGTGAAAATTTTGTACTGAACTATACAATTTTTATGCTGCGATTTAGAGTTGAATCTATTGTCCTTCATTTGGTATAATGATACCTACAAAGTATTAAAATAGTACCTGAAAAACAATTATAAATTGTAGCAAAATGTAACAGCGTCCTTAAAACACCTGTATTATTATATTTGCCAGTGTGTCCACTCCTTATGAAGGCAGATAAATAAGTGAGCTATATCGGTTATTCCTCGTAGTGCTGTATCTCATAATTGAGTTTGATCTTTCGTAATCTCCTGGTGATATTATTAATGTTATTAACTGTACTGATGATTTCTTATGCACATTAATATCTTGTGTAATGGTATCTATACTATCTACACTTAATATTATAAAGCTGAAGAATTTGTTTGGTTGAACGCGCTAATCTCAGGATCTACTGGTTCGAATTGATAAAATCTTTTTGTGTTGAATAGTCCATTTATCGAGGAAGGCTACGTATAGACCCAAGCGAAGCCGGGCCGGGTTGCTAGTTTGACCATAAATGTCTATTGCGGTCTGTTATTGGAACTGGCCCGGCCATGTCTGTTGACGGACAGACGGTAGATGGAGCAGACGCTTTAGAGTGGAGACCGCATTTGGCAAGCGTAGTGGTGGATGCCTTGCGGCACGATCGGCCGACGATTAGAAGAATGTGAGTAGCAGCGGATGTATGCGGTCTGCCTAAGACCGGGTTGGTTGGCGATCTCTGGGGGAAGTCTACGTTCAGCAGTAGACGGCATTAGGCTGAAATGATGATGATGATGTCTATTGCGGACAATGAACTTCTCTAAAACGGCCCAAGAGTAAATGACTTTAACAATAACCCTTTCATTATGCTGTACTAGCTTCAGCTTGCGAGTATGAAGGCGGTTGTCTTTTTTGTAAAAAGTTTTTTTTTGTGCCTGCTTTTTATCATTCAAATTAATTAAGAAACAGTAGCACCAAACAAATAGAGGTAAACACTATCCAAAGAAAGAGATTCATCGGAATCGGACTACACTGCAAAAAACTGCGTGGTCAAACATAAAAAATAAATACACGTCGTGACCTCCTCCTATTTTGAAGTTGGTTAAAAACCGAAGCTAGTTGCCCGTTTCATAGCGTAGATTTTCATACGACTGTAATAATACTTCAATAGGTATTGCTGATAAAAGCCGGGGGTCCCATAAAACCCTATAGTACTGTAATAAATAATCTAGACTACGAAATAATTACATCACAGCTCAGTCGTCTATCGCACACGTTATTAACATTTTGCGTCATACAATCACATCACTAAATAGTCTAGTAGCATTCGCACGACTATTTGTAACGATTTACCGAATTGCGCGATTTGCGATTACAATAACGAGTAAGGGATACATATTCATGTTGTGTACAGTGATTATTATATTATGGTTCTGTTAATGATATAGTGTTTTTCAATCTCTCAAGTGATTTATTGTTTAAATAAGGTTTGTGTCTTAATTTTTTTGTTGAAAGTAAGCTGTTGGGTTATCCTGTAATGAAATGTCTTACATAACTACTACTTACTAAACAGTATACGAAAATGAGTGTTTGGTTGTTATGCTTTCTTAAGGTACTATAATATTGATTTTGGTAAAAAGGCTTAATTATTTTGAAAAAAAAAATACGAGTACAACTGAAGTAAAACTTATTTACTTTCATTTACATGTATGTATGTATCCGTTTGCAACTGGCTATGAGAGAAAGAGAGAAAGAAAATGTGTGCTCGCACCTCTCTCTCTTGTCCCTACAGTAATATACGAAATGTAACTCACTCTTTCTATCTCTTTCTCAACTTATATCTCCCTCTTAACTTCCGTTCGCCTCGCCAGATCACACTTTTCCTAACGCTTTCGTCACGTATTTACCAGCTTACTCCCCAAGTCAAGCGCGCGTAAAGAAGTTTTACTTCACAACATTTTGGAAATTTTGGATCTATTTCAAGGTACTAAAGGGAAAAATTACAACTTTGTTTTGTATTGCCACAGACATTGAACACTTTTTAGTTTTTGAAGGCAGTTGTAATTAATGTAATAAAAACTTTTTCGAAAAAAGAGAACCGCCTTCAAAAAAAGTCTAAAGAGTGATTAATAACTTTAGCACAGAACACACGTGACTTTAGTTTCGGAAGTCGGTGGCTTTGTTCTGCTTGTTGTATACTAAAACCTCCAGAATGTAACAAACACTTTTCTGAAAACCGCATCAAAATCGGTTCAGTCAAACGGGAGATAATAGCGGACAAACACACATACATACATACAAACATACGGGTCGAACTGAGAACCTCCTTTTTTTTAAGTCGGTTAAAAAAAGTTTTTATTCCGTCTTCGTCTGCATTCGTGATAACCGACATACACTTGGACGTAGTCGCGTGCACAAGCTAGTATGCCCTAGAGTGCATCGTGTTCTTATTTTGAATATTTAAAAAACAATTATTATTAACGGTGACATTGATATTGCTGTGTGTGTAAGGACTTGTTTGACCACCTTCTAATAAGTTTCGATTAATTAAAGTACATACTAGGCAAATTAGATTCTGTTCCATTTTTAAATAATGCCTGGTTAATAGTGCCTATTAAGAGGTGATGAAATAAGCCTTAAGTGTCATAAGATAAGGCATAGTATTAAATCACCAGCGTCGAAAGTAAAATTAAGAAGGATAAATTGCCCTACAGCTGAAATCAGGTGAAAGTGAGGGGAACTTTAGCGAAGTGTGAGGGTTGAACGTGAGGTAACTTTTCTTCCCTCGTTTAGGGCGCGTCTTTCAGAAACTATCTATTATTTATTGATAAAAGGTGACATAAAATATTCACTTTTTCAAATAATTCACCCGTTGATCGTGTAGGTGATAAATAAAAATAAAAACATTAAATATAAGTTAGAGCGGGCGTCGTGACACCATTTTTTTTATATTCTAAAAGGCTTGCATTTGACCGCAATTCACCTGATCTTAAGTAATGATGCGGCCTAAGGTGGAACACGCTTGCCTAGTATGAACCGGTTCACTCGTGTCTTGAAGATACCCAGATTATACTTATCAGGGAACAGAGAGACGGGCAGTGAATTCCACAGTCTGGCAGTTCGCACAATAAATGTGGAATCAAACTGCTTGGTTACAAACCGTGGAATTTCAACCAAATAGCGGTGACGCTTCGCCGTATCCGCTCGACTGAAGATGGAATAGGGCCCAACCACCATACCCATAGTTTAAAAAATGCCTGTATGACATTTTCCTACCTTAACCGAGTATTGCTATACTAACTCAAAAGTACTGTATCCAAGTTTCTCTGTTTCAAAAAATGTTTATTCCAATAAAACCATCACACATAAAAATAATCCACAAAATGAATGCACCAGGAGCAAGTGTAGTGCCGAGTATATTCGCAGCAAATCGTTGCGAATCGCACCGAAACGTTGCGAATCGTTTTGTACCGTTGTGTCGTGTCGTCGTGTTCCAGTCGTCGCCGTCGCTTTGTTTCAGTTTCACCTCGTAGGGTTGCCAGAGCGATGTTTCTTTTGTTTTTTTTTGTACTTTAATTGATGACCGTTGAAATATTTCCAATGGGATTTAATAGAATATTTAATATAACGTAATGTAAGTTTTGAGTTTTATATTATTCGGAACTGTCAAATGTGGTTGCCATTCCACCACACGCCCACCGAAATAGTGTTAGATAAAGATACTTATCTTGTAAGTTTTTAATTGAGTTTTTCGAGATAACGAATTTTTCAATTAAATTCAATAATAGATAAATAGTGTACTAGTTTAATTAACTATATTAGGTCAGAAATACACAAGATTAGTGTAATTACCTACATTATTAAGTAATTAATTATTCGTTTGAAGATATCTTTCACCTCGATCTAATTGTGATACTGATTGCCCTAAATGACTGATTTCTTGAAATGATAAAATTAAATAAGTGGAAGTTAATTAACATCGGCAAAAATACTATATATATAGTATAGTTTGAAATATTCTTAAAGCCCTTATTACACTTGTGTAAATTAAGTCTACTAAATCCAGTCGCGACGCGAAATTCAGTAGCGACTGAATTTAGTTGACTTAATTTAGCCAAGTATAATAAGGGCTTAAAGCTTTATTACTTATTTTTCTCTTTGTACTAAACTTACTTTTTTAGAACAGATTACTTGGTTTATTAACGCATATAAATGCAATAAAAAATAGTCTTACTCTTTGATCAACAAAATCAAAAACAAATACACTACACACACACACACACACATACACACACACACACACTACACACACACACTACACACACTATATTGTACACTATACTTCTATCACATTGCTTGTATTATTAGGATAAACAGTGTAACAATTGTAGATAGACCATTAAATAAATAAATAAACAAATAACTCGCGACAACCCTGATATGTGATTCCAATAAAAATCAATCAGCGCTTACCGATCAGTTGATCCCATGTTTCGGTGTGCGTGTGGGGTGCGGGTGTACCCCGGCGGGCGGGGAGAGACGGGTGGGGTACGGAGGGACCCCGGCCGACGCGAGATAGAGCACGAACCGTTTATTGGGCTGTTAGTGTATCGTTTAATTCATTTTGTGGCTACTGTTGATGTACCCGTGTTTATTAGAGTTTTGTGAGCTGAATGGAGTGGTTCGGAACTGAGTTTAGCTGGAAACTCGAATTTCTATTGCAGATATTGCTTTTTGCGTATTTTAGATTTAGTCATCGAATTTTTGAGATGTCCCAGGTAATATTATGTCTATCGCTATATTTACCAAATTGTAGACGCGCAAATCAAATGTTCTTCATCGTTTCAGAGTAATTATAAAATGTCCACCATTGTGTACCATCTATATTGACTTAAAGAAATATTTTGTTTTGCCTTCGTCAGATATAAACTCATTCAATCATCACAAGATAAAAATATTAATACATCATCCACTTAAGCGACCAGAACTCCCGCTTAATTCATTTCAATCAAACACTCAATAATACCAACTCTTGTGTTTGTTGCAGGAAACGAACGACAGCTCCCGCCGACATCAAAGAGGACATCAAACGACACGCCGCCCACACCAGCAATCAAACGCTAATACAATCATAAAAACAAACATGTATTATTTCCGTACAAATTGAAAGCTAAACACATGAGTGACGACACTAAAGAACAAGAAATGCAAACTGTAGTATCTTCATACACACCGCACCAAGAAGATAACACGCTCATAGATGTGCAGAACTTCACAAACGACACCAACTTCTTCCAATGCGCAGACGACAGGTTAAGCCCAAACGAGAAGATCAACGTAGAAGATGACAAAGAAGACTTAGTAATAGACGAATCTAGGGACGCTTCAGACGTTAATATAGACAGCTTTGAAAGTAGACATGAAGTAATCAAAGCTACTGAAGAGAAAAGAGATGATGCATCCGAACCGTCGTGGCATCCACATGTCTACGGCAAACCACCGAAGAAGCCAACACCTCACACTATAGATTATATTTTAGGTCTTTCAAATGTAGATAAGAGTAGCGATACTAAAAAGTCAACAGTGAGTCAGTTGATGAATGTCAAAATTAATTTCGATGTGAAAAAACCTTTCGGTTACCAAGAGAAGAGTGTACAAGTATCTGAAGGTGATAGGAACTTAATAAGTGTTCATAAGAATAAATTACAAGAACAGTTGCTGCAGAAAAGTGTGAGAACTAGTGACAGTGAGTTTGATAAAGTGCTTTATTATAAATGTGAGGAGCAGCCTCTGAACCTGTCAGTGCCAAAGTCTAAGGATTCGCCGGCGTGGGTGGAAGATGACAGAATTGGGAAAGGTGAGATATCTTTTTTTCATAGTTCTAATTTCGTAGTAATGCACTGTAAAGTAGGTTAGTTTTCATTGAATTGGTTCCCTACGAATGTTGTCTTTCTAAATTGAGTTCTACAGCTCAATTTTATATTCTCAGAAATGTTTCAGCTCGGATAAAACGCCCTGTATCGTTTCCACGTTATGACTATATTTTGGAGTGAATATTATAAATGTTACTTTATTTTATACTTCGTACCGTTGCTTTCAGCCCCTCCAATTAAATGCAATGAAAACGCAATTTGAATACACGGCAATATTTGAGTTGGGGCTTTAGGGGTGGCCCTCTGCCGGCATTTAAATTCACGGACTAATTGAATTGAAACGAATAAAACTGTTGATTCATTGTGAGACGTGTGACGTGTCCTTCTGACATCCTTATTTTTGGATCGTTGGTTTAGCATTTTTGTCTCTATTAGCATAGCTGCTTATTATAATATTTTTAATCATGGCATTGTTTACATCAAGAATTTCCTGTTTATCTATGTTTGATCTGAAACCGTTATGCAAGCACTTAATTTACTTTCTTAATTGACTCCTTACCGCTTACTTGCAGTAGTCAATCATTGTTCAACTATTAAGTCAATTGTAAACCATCCTGACCCAATAATTTCCGTACAATAACCGCACTCATTCTCTTTGAACTCAGTACCAAAACTTCATTGTAACCGGTCACTAAAGCGATCCATTAGGATACCACACACGGTGCCAAATAAACACATAAGATTCCCCGAAGTTCACGAGGTTGTATAACCCGGTCGAGTTGTAAATCACAGTCAATTAGTCAGGGTTGCTCTTTACAATGTGCTCTCGTTTTGGGTAGGGTAATAATTTTTAGTACACGCCAATGGACGCAGATGGGCACATTGTTTTTGTAAGGGTTAGCGCACATTGCTGATTTTTTGTAGAGCGATTGTATTTTTCTGAAAAGTGTGAACAGTTGCTGTCTGTAGGTAAAGATACGGGCTGTAAAGTAAAGTAATAGCCTTGGTTTAACTGTGAAAGCTGTCAGGCTAGTTTGGCAAGGAAGATGATCAGGGCCTCAAGTCTGCTATTACAATAGTGTCAGAATGGTATATCATTGATTTTCATAATGTCGCCATTATATTAGTAGATTACCAAACTTGTCAAAATCAACAATAAAATTATGGAATCAATTATAGACCATTCTGACACTATTGTAATAGCAGACTTGAGGCCCTGTTTGCCGTAAATTCTTCAATGATGCAGTTCCTCGGTTGACGCAGTGGTTGAGCGATTGACTGCTGTGCTGCGTGCCGCGGGTTCGATTCCCGCACGGAACAAATATTTGTATGACCTACAGATAGTTGTTCCGGGTCTGGCTGTTTGTATATGTTGTTTGTTGTATAAATGTGTGTAATTTTTGTTGATATGTTTCGCGAATATCAGCATTTATGACTACTGTTTCGATTGTTAATTTAACCAATCTCTGTTACGTTTTGAAAGGGAAGGTTGTGACATTAATTTTTACGATGAATGAGCTTCCAGCGCTTCAGGTCTTCTGAAAAGTGGGTTCCGCATTTGATTTCAATAGCATTTTCTTTCTTTTCACAACATAGACTAACTACTTATGTAATAATATTTCATCGTCTCACAGGTCGTGCATTAAACAGCAATAAATATTAATTAAATAATTGCAATACGTGCTAAAAGGACCATTTACCAATCTATTGCAATTTAAACAATTTCTACGAATTACAAAATCGGAGCAATATTGTTCGGTGCGCATTTTATGACGCAATTGTTGCAAGTCGCGCTGTGTGCGCTCGCTCTTAATCGTTAGTCATCGTATTGTGCTTTTATCACTCGGTGCTGTATGTTTGTTTTTTAGTTCATGCTCGCAAACTGCTGCACTTAAGTTTTATGTAAAGGGTTATGGTGGACCTTAATTGATGCGTTAAAAAATCGTTTTAAATGGTTTTCTTTGGCACTTTAATGTGCTGTACTTAATTGAGACTTGTTCTTTCTACTGAGACAATCAGATATTTGATGATTGTATAGAAAATCGAAACCGTCTTGACCTATGGCGCACAGACTTGGTCTTTGACTAATTCCCAGAAGAAACTCAAGGTTTGCCAACAAACTGTGGGCTCAGGTGACACAGAACTGGAGCCCTGCGACAGTAAGAAAGCGTCGCGGCAAGCCACGAAGGAGATGGCGGGATGAACTGGACGGATTCCTCCAAAACTGGTGGGAGGAAGCAAAGAATCGGGAAAGATAGAAAACACGGAGGGAGGCCTTTGCCCAGGAGTGGGACAGAACAGGCTAACAAAAAAAATAATAATAGGAAATTAATAACCTATTTAACAGAATCGTGTAGGTAATAATTTTCAGTAGGTCAAACATATTGACGTTATTTGTAAATAGCACTTGGCTCGCGACTATACCCTGTTCACAATAAGATTAGACATATACACAAACCTTTTTTACAGTCCGTTAAACCGATTTTGACTTATATTGCGTTAGTAGCATGACAAATGGCAGCTGCAGTAAACAGTTGTTATAGTACCCACTTTTTTGCCTCTAATGTCATCCTTAAGCCTACGGAATAGAAGTCAAAATCGGTTGAAGGGACTGTAAAAAAGGTTTGTGTTTATGTAAACACAGTCAGTAGCACTCACATATAAAGTAGCTTCCTATTGGTTAAATAATTTTTATAATCGGTTGAGTATTTTTTCGGTTAAGGGTATTTGGGCTGTACATCTGGTCTGGTCTGGTCTGGTTTCGTGACAGTGCAAAAGAGGAAACGCCGATCACGGAAGAACGCGAACCGCTGCGTCAAAGCACCAACGGAGCCCGATGTAAGTCTGCGTGCAGCTAAGCCGAACACTCCGGTGTATATCTCCCGCCTGCACTACACCACTAAGGCGGAGGACATCGTGGAGTACGTGCGCCGAAAGACGAAGTACACGCCGAGGGTGCAGTTACTGGAGTCGCGCCGCAACGTTAACTTCAAGGCGTTTGTGGTGCGAGTACCGAATTGTTTCCTGCCCCTCGTCATTGAGGAAGACTTTTGGCCGCAGGACGTGGTGTTCCGTCGCTTCCGCGGACAAGTGCCACAGGACAGCACAAAGACAATTTAGTGCAAAGTGAAGTGCTACTAACAATAGTCTTAAGTCTTTTCTACTAACAAAAGTTACAAATTATAAAATATGTATGTTTAGGTTAAGGTATTTATCTATGGGCCTATGCAGCCTGAAAATAAATGTATTATTATTATTATTATTAAACGCGTGACGGTATGGGTCCGTCTACATGATAAGAGACATCGTGGCTGTGATCTAGACTTGTTCGACAAATACTAGTCCCAAATAACCCTTGATAAAGAGTGGAAGGAGAGTAGAAAGGTTTTTGCCATGCAGTGAGAAAATTCAGGCTGAATAAAAAGCAATTTTTAAGTTTATGCATTACTTACAAATATAGAAAAAGTCAAATCTTTTCTCTATATATAATATACTCGCAACCCGGCCCGGCTTCGCATGGGCCTATAGCGTTCCTCGATAAATAGACTATCCAACACAAAAAGAATTTTTCAATTCGAACCAGTAGATCCTGAGATTAGCGCATTCAACCAACCAAACAAACAAACTCTTCAGCTTTATAATATTAGTATAGATATATTTTTTAAATATAATATGTGGCGACATTTCACTCACGGCCATCTGATCTGGCCCCTGATAGCTGATATACATACACAAATACATTTTAAATACATACATATATAAATAAACAACAACCAGATACAAGGCAAACACAAGTGCTCATCACACAAAGTTTACCCTGGGCGGGATTCGAACCCGCAACTCGCTGCGCAGCAGTCAATCGCTCAACCACTGCGCCAACCGTGTCGTCGAATATTAGTTTGGATATTATATTTAATTTCGATAGCTTTCCTAAAAACTAGTGCCTAGTTAACTTAAAAACCACGGGACTTCAGAAAGATAAACTTAACTTTAAGGAATCAATATACTATGCCGTTTGCTTACAGATTTTATCTTCCAGTCTACAATGGACCAACATGCATTCCAATACTCAAGTACCTACAACGTTTCATTACATCCCAAACGTTCACAATTTGTCAATCGGCATCCCGATATATTCTTAGCATTCCTATGACTCGCTCAGTATAACTAATATTGAATTGCTGTTGCATTTCTATCGTTTTAATCGAGACGAATACTTTAACAAGTCTATTCACAGCACAATAACTATATCACAAGCGAATTCAAACCTTATAACCCAACTCTAAGAAGGATATGTTATTTATTCGAGCGTGCAAATAAGTTTGCAAGATGTAATTCAAACGGAGAACGTCCAAGCAATAAGCTATTGGCCGTTGCAGCTGTGTCTCTTAGGGTTGCCAATTTATTTTTAGCAAGTAAATTTATATGGATTAATGATGGTAATACTAACGGGGTTTTATTGCGTCAATCGCCATTTTGTTGGTACCTACTGCGATTTATCTATGTTAATATGTGGTTTAGGGCTGTCATCTGTCAGTGGCCAGATTAGTGGATATAAGCTGCAGGTCTCATTTTATTATTTTTAATACCGCTCCCTGATGTCTAATATGACGGTGCTAAGCTGAGATATGGTAGGCTAATGTTGGAACATTAAATTCAACATTATGCAATATCTACGTGTTTATTTCCTACAAACTTTTGTTCAAATTAATCCAAAAATACAGAGCACACATTTAAACAAAAACAACAAAAAGTGAAACTTTGCTTGTGAATGACGTAATGGTCAAACTACTTTCAAAACGAGATTAGAAATATATAATTTGCTTATATGGACAGACAAACCAACCGCTTATTAAATTATTTAACAAACGGTTTGATATTACTCCTTATATATGTGACATCCTTGAGAAATAGATACTGGCCCAAATTCCTATATTAGCTTTCCAAGCCCAGTAATATCTTATACTGCATTGCATTCCTATTCCAGTAGCTGATCACAGCATTCCGATATCAAAACTAGCACTTACAACCTTCTTTTGTCTACGAACTCCATCCTGAGTGTGTCATAAATACGTCATATTAATACAAGAGTGGCATCCCTGACGTGCCAGTTACTGGCGCGAGTTGCGATAGTTCAATTTGTAGCACTCGCCGCCCCCTTGTTTAGACTAGCGCATTCGATGCTGCACTGTAATAAAGGCCGTAGCACACTGCGGTATGAATGCTGCGCGAATATATTCTAGATGCTGTATATTTTTTAATAGCCTCCACCACCATCTCGAACCAGCTCTTGTGGTAAGCGTCCAGAGGGCTAATTCACGTAATTTTATTACGCGCCGATGAAGTTGTAGTGCAGTTGCAGTTAAGTTCAAGTTTCAGTGATAAACGGTATTCTTGTAATCTTTAAACTGCGCGTGAACTGCACGTCAACTGCACGACAACCAAACTCTACCAAACTTACTTATGGTGTAGTCACATGAGAGAAAAAATATCGATCGATTACATTTCAATGAATATGACGGTATTATAATATTAAAATAATACCCCAGTACAGATTATAGTGCTTTTTAACTGTAATTTTGAGACATCAAACGAATAGTAGAATACCGATCATGTTGCGTTCCGAAGCACGCACCAAAGACGCGCAACAGTAGAATGCATTTATGTCTTCTGTAGATGTATTTATGTCTAAAAACCTCTTTGACCCAGAATGTTACTGTTCAATTTACCCACATGTAAGTATGTACTTAATATTATAAATGCGAAAGTACGCTTTCACGATGAAGCAGCTGAACCGATTTTGATGAAATTTGTTTTTTATTTTTAAAACGTTGCCCTACACTAGGAATTACTCCTGTGTCCTGGATGCGTTTACAAACATATAAACTCACATACACAAACAGCCAGACCCGGAACAACTATAGGTACCTATGTAGGCCATACAAATATTTGTTCCGTGCGGGAATCAAACCAGCGACACGAAGCGCAGCAGTCGATCGCTCAACCACTGCGCCAACCATGTCGTCAAATTGGTATGAAGATAGCTTTTTAAGCCGCGTTTTCGTCTGCATAACCGACATTCACGCGGACGAAGTCGCGGGCAAAAGCTAGTTTTAAGTAACGTAATTAATAATAATATGTGGGGACATTTTCACACACGGCCATCTGACCCCAAGCTGTCTGACACCCATAGTACAGGGTCTCCCTAGTTTGGGGTCAGATGGCCGTGTGTGAAAATGTCCCCACATATTATTATTATTATTATAAATGTTTACCCTGGGCGGGAATCGAATCCGCAACACGCTGCGCAGCAGTCGATCGCTCAGCCACTGCGCCAACCGTGTCCGTGCCGTGTTGTTGATTAATTGTTTTATTTATTACGACCCGGCTTCGTATGGGCCTATATATAGCCTTCCTCGATAAATGGACTATCCAACACAATAAGAATTTTTTAATTCGAACCAGTAGATCCTGAGAATAGTGCGTTCAACCAAACAAACAAATTCTTTATAATATTACTAGCGACCCGACCCGGCTTCGCTTGGGCCTATAGCCTTCCTCGATAAATGGACTATCCAACACACAAAAGAATTTTCCAATTCGAACCAGTAGATCCTGAGATTAACGCGTTCAACCAAACAAACAAACTCTTCAGCTTTATAATATTAGTATAGATAAGTATATAAGTATAGATGTTTTCTGCGTTGCCGTATCTATAAATGCATTTCGTTCTCTCAAAAACATCGCTCTCAAAATCTTCAGCATCGCTTCCTATACTCATGTACCTGACATACCCCATCGATAATGAAAGCATGTCAAAATAAGCTCAGACGCATCGTTTTGCGCCGCGTCTCCGCCCGCAAATAGAACAAAGCTGATGATTGGCCATTACCACTTTAACTTTATTTAGTCCTTTACGAAGGACTAAGGACTGGCTATATTGATGTTGTTTGTGGTGTTATAAGATTGGTAAAGTGTCATTTGATCATGACAATGTGAATTTTCTTTGATTATTTTTGCAAAGATACATATTTAGTAAAATTGTCCGTGTGGTGTCGGACGTAAAGAATAGCACCATCCCATATCTTCCCGTGGGTGTCGTAAGAGGCGTTTAAGGAACTCACCAGAGAATGGTCAGCAGCGTTCTCTGTGCCTTTGTAACAACCATTCTGCGATCGCCAATCCACCTGCCAAACATGGCGATTATGCCAAACCCCCCCCTTGGGGAGGCCTATGTCCAGCAGTGGACGTCTTTCGGCTGAAATTATGAAGATTTAGTAAAATTATTTGCAAATGACTTGTGATCTCTATCTATCTCTACACGTCAATATTTAATCTATCTGTAATCTCATGTGTAAGGAATTAAGGATTTCAAAATATGGTAAAACGTTTATTTTTAAGAAATGAAGCTTGAATTTTCTTGTCTATTTTTCTCCATACTTACCTTTTGAAAGGGGCAATTAGATTAAATTCTTTTGTCTTGTAAATTTTGTCATCCAAAAGTTCCTTCTGATAGTCTAATTGAAATCAATACTTTGGCCTAATTAAATCTTAAATAAGAGATGTAAGTTTGGGTAAAAGTTCTTCACGTTCATCAAAGAACAATGAAGCCAATAATTTTCAAGATCAATGATACAGACTCATTGTCGCATTTAACTGTTATTGATCATCGGTAGAATGATTGTTCACTAGCTGCAGCCCGCGACTTGGTCTGCATGGCTTCAGAATTTATCCAAAGTCTTTTAAGTCCTACAGGAACACAACAACCGGGTATATGTTACCCTATGTGTTAAAGTAGATCAATATCTATCATGTCATCGTGTCAACCTTTAGACGCCCACTGCTGGGCATACGTCTCTCCAAGGGGAGTTCAGCCATAATCGCCATGCTCGATGCATGTGGCGATCGCAGTAGGTGTTATGGCTCTCAGAAGGACGATCAATATCTATATATGTACGGTTTAAGACATTTATTTCTCAAAAGATTACAAAAATCACTTACTGAGAAAATACAATAATTATGTCAACAAAATAATCGATAAGCGTTTTAGTTGGGTAGATGTTAAAAATGTAGTGTAGATTAGCATTTGCTGCGGCGCGAACAAATTGCCAATATGTGCCAAATTTCTACTATGTAGGTAATTCCATTTAGCCGTTTAAGTGTGAAAAAGTAGCAAACATCCATTCATCCCCACACATTAATAATCCATAGTAGTCTATACCTACTAATGTTTTAAAGAGGCAAAATTTGTTTGTTTATGTGTAGGGGGTAATATCCGAAACTGCTAATCCGATTTAAAAATGTCATTCACCGATAGAAAGCTACGTTATCCCTGAGTACTATAGGGTTCATTAACAAAAAATCCTATAATAATAATAATAATAATATGTGGGGACATTTTCACACACGGCCATCTGACCCTAAACTAGGGAGACCCTGTACTATGGGTGTCAGACAGCTGATATACATACACAAATACATTTTTTTTTTGTAAATACATACATATATAGATAAACAACACCCACAGTCTAGTACTATACAGTCAATGAGTACCTGGAAGATAAATTGTAATGACATTTTTTTTTTTGTTATCATTTTTTGTTATTAATTTCATGATTTTATTCAATTTAATTTATTGTCCTGTTATTTGGTTGAATTTATTTTTATTTTATTAATGTAAAACAAATGATTAAGTATGTGACGACGCATTTTTAATTTGTTGCAGTTATAATTGATTTTATGTATAAATGTTGAATGTTTTATATTTTTTACCAATTATTTTAAATTTTATTATAAATTAAAATTATAATCAGAATATTTGTATGCTGCTGGCGGCAAGACATAGCGCTTATTTTATTAATTTTGACATCTTTTGTTTACCTATGTTTTACAAATAAAAAATCTTTGTCTTTGTCTTTGAAACTTAGGGATCCTTATGATCCTTACTGCTAGTATATAATAAGTAAGTCGAAAGTAGAACAATTTTCACCAGTTTCTTTACCTCAGTAATATTACCCTAAAATCTTCAAGACTTACAAAAATAGCCACATAACGTCATCTAAATTTAATTGCATATCTTCCTTGTCCCCCGAGGGTAGGTCTGTTTAATCTTCACGCCAGCTACTAGAACGTGTGCGGCGTCGGCAGGACATAAATCATGGGAGACGCTCACAGCTGTATCATGGCGTTGTTAGTTTAATTCCTCTGTCTCAACGTTGAGGGGTTGCACTGAAACGTTTGCAATTTGCAGGAGGAACTTAGCTATTTGCGTAGTCAAAATCAAAGCATTTATTTCAATTAAACCATTTACAGGCACTTTTAAATTGTCAAAGAGTCAGTTAGAGTCAGAAAGTTGAAGCTAGTTGCTCGTTCCAAAACGTAGGTAGGTCTTTATGGAGAAGAACGAGCAAGGAACTCCACGGACACTCTTTCAAATCAAGTTTTTACAAAATATTGGTTACAATATTCTTGTTGCTTTTGCATGTGAAAACAATGTAGGTAAAAAGCAATACAAAATATAAAAAAAAGAATCAAGATTAAAGCCATGGTAGTTAAGAGTTAACGAATCTCTTCTGACAGCACTCGTTCACGAACATGACGCGTGTATCAGCACCATTCAGCTCAACCATATTGAAGGAAGGGGTCTTATAGGGTACAACTGAATGTCTTCATAAGACTATGGTTCAAAATGTGGCCACTACAAGAATGAATAATAAAAATAAAATATAGTTAAAAACTCTGATTATAAAACAAAAGGCAGATAGACCCGCGCGGAACATTGAGAGTGAAGCCAAAAAAGCAAATACAAATTCAAAAGCGAATACCTACAACGCGCTTCGTGCTGTATTGACACGAGTCAGTATAGCAAGAAACGCCGCATCGTTAAAAAAACAAATATAAATTAAAAAGCGAATACAATCACGAGATTGTGGGTATTCGCTTTTGAATTTGTATTTGCTTTTTTGGCTTCACTCTCAGTGTTTCGCACGATCCATCTGCCTTTTGTTTCAGTAAACGTAAAGGAACTCTCCGTGTGCAAGTTCCGAAATGAACTTGGTTGGTTTTATTATATTGCTGGACCTAGACCTCTAATTGTAGGCTACTGAGATCAATATTTAGCTCTAAGCGGTCATCGGTTCGTTGGTAATATGGCGGGCCCAATACGTCATCTGCCGCAACGTGTTAGAATTATCAATGTCATAGTTATAAGCATAGAAATATTTCTTACTAGCTGACCCCACAGACGTCGTCCTGTCAATTAATTTTTCAATTTTCTTACCATTTAAACCCTCCCTGGACTTCCTCAAATATTTCAAGACCAAAATAAGCCAAATCGGTCCAGCCGTTCTCGAGTTTTAGCGAGACTAACGAACTAAGATTCATTTTTATTATATGGAAAGAATATATAAGTATGACACCATATGAAAAAGGAACATGAAAATTACCTAGCCCTAAATTGATATCTACTTAATAAATATCATTAGATACAAATTAATTAGACATCAGTTTTTTATTCATTCATTCAAAGTCAGCATGTATTGTTAATGAGATCTTTACTCACAAACGAAGCCCAATTAATTAATAATTAATATAACGTAGGCTGAATTTATCATTACATCCACTGACACTAAAACCTAATTATTATTTTATTGTCAATCATGGCGGGGGAGCGCGTTGAAGCTTTCTTTTACATTAGAAGCATCACTGATCTTGCAGCTCAACTCCGTACTCACAAACGTCGATTAACTCTTAACGAGCTTTTAATAGTATTACTATTAGGTGCTTGTGAGTCCTGTTTTCTACATAATTATGATAATAAAAACTAATCGACGGATTAGTTTCAAGATTGATTGGAAACTAAATATTTTGACCAGTTTCTCATCTGTTATTTTTAATGATTTGCACAATTTATTCAAATGTCTGTACGCTTTTTTGCTAAGCTTACGTGCACGGTTCAATACGTTAAAATTATGGTCTTCTTCTTGTTAGTTAATTAAATTAATCCTTTTGTTTGTTCTTTGGCCCATTATGTAGCCACGTAAGTCGTGGCATCAGTAATGTTTTGTCATGTCCTCTAAAGTGCAGGTGTAGGGACACTTTGGGCACTGAAGTAAATAGTGAATTGGATGTGACTTGCAGTGGCCCATATAGAAAGCGCTCAATAGACTGTGCAACCAAGTAGGCCGCAGCAAACATAACCTAGAAAAAGGTTTATTAGATCCCTTCGATTTTCTTTAACTTCGTTTATGTCAAGACGTGGTCTTAAAAAAACATTAATGTTGAATTGCTTTAAATCTGTCCTGTTCCAAACGGCCAGTATCTTGGTTTATAGGTACATTCGGTAGCTTGTGTTTAGGATTGTCTCTGTTACAGACAAGACTTGAAGTAGTTAAGTAAGTTGAGGCACAAGTTACATGGCTGCGGCACGAGGTGATTTCAATCTTCGATGAGTTTCTAACTTCATTATTGGGCTGTCTATGACGTGTTAATGTTTTTGATATCATCTACAAAATGTTTAAAGAGCATAACAGAAACTGCAAAGCGGTATATATATGTTTTTTTCTTTTCATTTCAAGCAGATATCTACGTTTTGAATCTGTGATTATTCTAGTATGCAGCAAAATGTTTCTTTTTTTCATTTCGGGTCAGCCTTGATAGTATCGTCTGCATATACTCATTGTAAACCATTGTAACGAGCACAACAATGTCCATTGACAATAGGGTATTTTACTCTATACGAGAAAAAATCTATAAATATATTATTGAGACAGTTAAGGCATAAAGCAGTCGGAAAATATAAGTTTTAGTTCATAAAATAACAAAACAATTTTTTTAATTCATTTCAAAGTTTTCAGTATTTTTAATCTGTTATAAAACACCGTGAAATAGTAGCGGCCATGTTATTACGCCGTACGGCTGTGTAAACAAAAAATTGTCAACTGTCATTCAACCGATTGGCGTATTATAGGCTTTGTACTTTTATTATTTTCGTAACCAACGTAATTTTTTCATTATTACACCTATTACAAAATATGCTTTTAATTATTTTTACATGTTAGACAATTATCATATTTAATATGAGCTCATTTGATACAAAACGAACTGACGTCATTTACGCTGAGCAATATGGCGTCCAGTAAGAGGCGTTTTCGTCAAACTACGCCCGAAATTTGAAAATTTAAAATTTAGATGAATTTTTATGGCACTTATCGATTGAATAATAATAATAATAATAACTAATAACTTGACTTGGCCCGCGAGGTTGTCGACATGTGGGGTGTGGACTCGGCGATCATTGTGCCGATAGTTGTTACTGCCAATGGCTTAATTGCCAAGAGCCTCGACCAACATCTAAGGAGGCTCTCGTTAGGCGGCTGGATCAAGGGCTTGATTCAGAAGGCAGTACTTCTGGACACGGCCCGCATTGTCAGGAGATTTCTCTCTTTGGAGCCCTGACCGCCGGTAGCTTGGACCCTGTTCCCGATACCGGTGGGCTACTATTTTTTATATTTTTAAATGTTTTAATTTTTTTATTAATATTTAAAAATGTAAATTATATGTATAGATGAATAATAAATGGAAATAATAATAATAATATGTGGGGACATTTTCACACACGGCCATCTGACCCCAAACTAGGGAGACCCTGTACTATGGGTGTCAGACAGTTGATATACATACACAAATACTTTTTTTTTTGTAAGTACATACATATATATATAAACAACACCCAGACACAAGGCAAACACAAGTGCTCATCACACAAATGTTTACCCTGGGCGGGAATCGAACCCGCAACATGCTGCGCAGCAGTCGATCGCTCAGCCACTGCGCCAACCGTGTCGTCAAATAAAAAAAAAATGAATGAATAAAAATGTTGTTTTTTTGGTGGCATATTAGCACTACAGAATTTTATTGAGACACTTTTCAAAAATGGGTGTAATACCCCATTATGGTGATCTAAGTGGCTGCTTATTTATTAAAAGATCTTGATACAAATTAAACGTCTAATAGTCAAGAAAGTGTGTCTAACATTAAACATTCTGCACATTAGTCAATATAAATCGAGTCCTATTTTCGCAATAGGCCACTAACTTATCACACCGCCTATTATAATGATACTTTAAACATTTCATCACATAACCATCGGTTAATAAAACACTCAACAAACTCGTCCCGACACAAATAACCGACATTAATAATCGGTAATGTTTGCAAAGATCAGAGCACCATCTAGTCAGTAAACCTTTAATATTATTATGATCTATGTTTAAGCATAACACTAATTTAAATTAAACTTTATAGAAAACTAATATGGTTGAGTTTACATTGTAGTGTCACCATCAAAGTGACGAGCCGTAATGATGTTAATAAATATCGTTATCCAATAACGGTTAATCGATATAAAATGATCGTTAAATTGAATCGATAAATTAGGTAGCGGTTGTTTCGCAAGTGCGGCGCCTAATCGATTATGTGGGCTTAATGGAAGCGATTGGTATTCGATATTATTACATGATACTATTGCGAATGTTCGCTAGAAGTGATTGTTTTGATGTAGTCGCTTTATTCTAATTTAACACTATTATTACAACATTAATGCAATTGTTCTTTGCCGGAATAATTTATAACCATTCTTTCTTAGACAGAAAACTACTTAAGGTTCATGAAAATACGACTTTAATTATTTTTTTTGTTTGATTTGTTTTTGTACATAGCTTAAAAATAAATATAAACATATAATGAATACAATGGACGACTCACAGGGCATCAAAAAACTCGTCCGCATCGCTCTCAATGGGACAAGTGCCCAAAAGGCTAGCAGCATTACCACGTTGAATGGCAATGCTAATTCTTTGGCCCAAAGGCCAGCCCTCTGGTCACCAGAGGGCTGGCCTTTTTTGTACATTGAAAGTTATAAATGAAAGATTTACAACTTCTTGTGTGACATTCCTAATGACGGCCATGCACCATTCTATTACTAAGATGTACCTGCTATTCAGCTTGTAACTAGAAAACACTGAAACTGATATATTACCTATAAAAAAGTCTACAACACCAAACCAAACTAGTACTAAAGTGTCATCTAATTTTACAATCTATAAACTTAATTTCTACGTCCATTGATACATATACATCGGCAGGTCTAATTTCCTTAAGAGGAAACACCACGGGCTAGAGAATTGAAAATTAGGTATTTGCAAAATCTATTGCTGTCGCGCGATGCCCGAACACGAACCGCAGAGCGCGATAGAGACAACTGCAGCTTTGACCGAAAATACCTATTAAAAGTACACAAAATCAAAGATTCGTAGTCCCCTGATTTCTTCCCCAAAACTTAACCGATATAACTGCTTTTTTCATTAAAAAATAAAGAAAGGCTTTTGCCGTGTTCCTATGTTTTCTATTTTTTATATAATCAAGTCAAATTTGTTTTCTGAATGTTTGAACACAGCGGAAAATCATGCCAATTTTTTAGGTTTTTGAATATTCATGTCTCTTTTAATAATAAATTTATGAGAAAAAGGAAAACATAGGGACATGCCAATAGTAGCCATGGATATTTAAAAAAAAATAATCTACTGGCATTATCCAGGGAGGAAACAGGGGACTAAGTTTGTATGGAAAAACGGCCCTTGTGTTTCCTCTTAATGCTCCAAATGTTGTTGACGTTAACTGACATTAATTCGGACGAAGTAACAGGCAAAAGCTAGTGTTGTATGTTTAAATAATTGAGAAGCAAAAATCGCCTGATTGCTACTCCAATTATTTTCTCTGCCATTAATAATATGTCTATATTACGTGACAGTTCTAGCCTTTCTCTTTCATATATATTTGACTCTTTTTTTGTACTTATACACTGCTCAGGCTCACATACTGATTCGTAGTTTGTTAAAATATAAGGAGTGAACCGATCTATATGTACATAACTTAGCTGTCATTCCTTAATCTATGATACTTTGTACATACTTTAAAATAGTGTTTTTATGCAAGGTACATCGTATTCACGTATAATTATATAATTCCTGTAAATGCCAACATCGTTTTTAAAAGAGTAAGTATAGAGTTTCTTGCCCATTCTTCTCCATACAAAACTATTTTTTCGAATGGGCAACTAGAATATTTTTTTTTCCTATTTGACATTCAAAAGTGCCATAATGGTCTAATTGAAATAAATGATTTGATTTTGACTTTGACATAAAATATTCAATCATTGATTTTGATTAAATTCCAAGTTTATTTTCATAATTAAGAAACAAAGGATGCATGGTACCATCAGCTCCTCAATCCCGGCATTATGCCAGCTCCATAATCACTATAAAATCCTCCCAAGGGTGACGTGAACAACCACAACTCTTTGTACGATAAATTAACTTCAAACTTCAAAAGATCACTTCCCAGTTTACTGTCGCCATTAATTTATGACCCTATTACCGGCTTATAAGTGGCCTATTATCGGCCAGTCCCACTAGGATAGGTTAAGTGGCGGTTTGGATGGGGATGGTCATTATGACTGGTTTCCTGTGATTTGTTGGTGATAAAGAATGTGGAATTTCAAAAGACCGCGTGAATGTCGGTTGTCGTGGATGCAGACGAAGTCGCGGAATAAAAAGTAGCCTATGTCTCCAGGTTCCCCAGGGTTCAAACTATCTGAATATCAAGTTTCATTAAACTCGGTTTAGCCGTTTCATCGTGAAAGCGTAACTGAGTTACTTTCGCATTTATAATATTAAAAAGTTTGGATTATCTACTATATTATAATGTACCTAAAACCATTATTTAAAGCTTGCCTTAATGTTTGCTAGGCAATTAGGCTTTAAGCAATAAACTAGGCTAAACGTAGGACTTTCTGATACATTTCATAAACTTCAGAATGCCACATGCTTCTTTACAGTTTCCTTTTCAGTAAAAATATACCCAAGGAGGCCATTGTTCTAAATATGTCACAAATGCCACTAATTTACCTACATCTTTGACATTGATTGTCGCTGAGATGATGATTTTAATAATAATAATAATAATATGTGGGGACATTTTCACACACGGCCATCTGACCCCAAACTAGGGAGACCCTGTACTATGGGTGTCAGACAGCTGATATACATACACAAATACATTTTTTTTTTTAAATACATACATATATATGTAGATTAACAACACCCAGACACAAGGCAAACACAAGTGCTCATCACACAAATGTTTACCCTGGGCGGGAATCGAACCCGCAACACGCTGTGCAGCAGTCGATCGCTCAGCCACTGCGCCAACCGTGTCGTCTGCTTGGTTGATGACCTGATTGATGATTGCAACTACATTTGGAACCTTATTTAATTAAGGGAAAGACCTTATGGTCTACGTAATTTTTTATCCCGTCCTCAAGTTAACAGCAACCAAGTTTTCCGCGAAACACACTACCAAAGGTAATGTCGTAACACTCCCGTTCAAACTCCATATTGACTTCAATGAAAATAAGCGGAAAAGTTAATTTATTCGTGAGTAAACACTCAGTAGTAAATCATTGAAGGCACGTAAATCTGTGAGTTATTTACAGCCTCCTACTGTTGAGCTATTGAAGTCAGGCAGCTGGTAGCGGTTCTCGTACACGTTTGGCTTTGCGATAGCAATTTTAGATACATTTTCCGTTCTGTGATTATCGTGAAGTCTGTCTCAAGTCTTTCTCCAGGAACTCGACTTTTTGATAGCTTAATTTCAAAAGTGTAGATATCTTTTCTACTTCGTGATTAGTCTACTCAGTTTCAGTTCTTCAGAACTCCCGTAATGTTTGGTTAACTGATACGTCTCGAACAGACCCATATTCACAAGGTAAATATCTATATTTCAAAATACAGCATGCAAGTTCACTTTTCATCATGCCCCCTATTGTCAGATCAAGAATCTATTACATAAACAAATAATTATGAATTAAAAACGATAAAAGAAAATGATGTTAAAATATCCCACAATCTTACTCTTTCTAGTATTATAAATGTGAAAGTAATTAGTTGTTCGTCAATGACGCTTTATAAGCTGCACGGAACTTATAGAAATTTATCTAATTTAACACAGGATATCTTGATCCCCTTTTGTATTCCCGTTGGAAAATTGAGAACTTTGGCTTTATTCTGTAATCTACACAGTTATAGTCGCCGAAAGAATATATCATTCTATAATAATAATTAGTTTTTGTAATCCTCGAAGTTACTAATTTCTGTGTGACAAACTTTTTCAACGCACAACGTTCGAAGCTGTCACCCTGCTAACATTACAAGAAACTCAATCACGGTTCACCTAATTTCACAAAACTATCCATTAATTCCCAGGTGTCTCGCATCCTGCGCCGCAATATACACAGATTTACGCTTTCCCGTCTGTCAGTCAGACAAACAGACAATGTTTTATGACGCGGTTCTTTCGCCATGTTTACGGCAGCGGTGCTTTATTTGATTCTGAAGCAGTTTTATTGAATGAGTTCCTCAAGATGTCTTTTTTCACGTGGTTTTCGTGTGTTGTCGCTCTTTTGACATGGCTAGTAGAATATTTCGGATGTGTGTGACTTTATTCTTATAAACATGTGGTTTACTATTAGTGAAGTCAAATGAATTCAACGAAAATAACTATGATGATGACACGAGAGGGTATTAGAATTTTTTGGCTGTAATTAATCCAGCTATACTAAGTTTTACATGTTTCTATTAGAGGTTCATTTAAGTTATTTATCACGATTGATTGCTAAACAACTATTTAAAGTGTTCATTACAAGGACTGAAAACTGAACATATTTACTTGGACTACTGTAAATTTATTTATAATTTATTTCAAACTAGGTTGTCCATAGATTGTTAGTAATATACAGAGACTTAAAAACTACGTTAGTAACACACTAAAATCAACAACAAACTATAGTAATTATCCTATATGTAGGCGTATCCAATACCTCCATACAGGACTCTAAATGTGATCTGCAACTACCCTCAGGTAGCTGTTGGGACTGTCTCTGACCCTGCGCATCAGCGATGCTGCTCTTTTTCTAATAGGGTATTACACCCATTTTTGAAAAGTGTCTCAATGAAATTCTGTAGTGCTAATATGCCACCAAAAAAAACTTAAAATTTTTACTCAATCGATAAGTGCCATAAATCTTAAATAAATAATGCATCTAAATTTTAAATTTTCAAGTTTTGCGCGTAGTTTGACAAAAACGCCTCGTACTGGACGCCATATTGCTCAGCGTAAATGACGTCAGTTCGTTTTGTATCAAATGAGCTCATATTAAATATGATAATTGTATATCGTTTAAAAATAATTAAAAGCATATTTTGTAATAGGTGTAATAATGAAAAATTACCTTGGTTACGAAAATAATAAAAGTACAAAGCCTATATTACGCCAATCGGTTGACTGACAGTTGACAATTTTTTGTTTACACAGCCTTATGGCGTAATAACAATGCCGCTACTATTTCATCGTGTTTTCTTAGCAGATTAAAAATACTGAAAACGTTGAATTGAATTAAAAAAATTGTTTTGTTATTTTATGAAGTAAAACTTACATTTTCCGACTGCTTTATGCCTAAACTGTATCAAGAACATATTTATAGTTTTTTTCTCGTATAGAGTAAAATACCCTATTATGGCATAATCAAAAATGAAACCTAAAAAATCGATCTTCGAGTCTCGAGTCCTACATGCATGTAATTGCAATTCTTCCGACAATATCTGAATAGTCACGCTACAATATAACATGGTGTATACCGGAATGCAGTACTGGATGAGTAATGATGGCCGTCTGTAAGTAACGGACGTGAGTCAGTTGTCAGATCACTTCATTCACACTTGTTCGATTACCATTTGTGTCAATAACTGGCAATCATATCTGCCGATTAGCATCATTCAGGAGAGGCCGGTCCCCAACCGTGGGGAGTTTAACATTATTGGCTTTAAAGTTTCTAATTATAAGTAAATTATAAATAGTTTATTTATTATAGTTATATTTCATATCTTGGTGTACAAAAAAGAAAAATTATGTACAATGTAGGGCTTACAGGGCATCAAAAAACTCGTCCGCATCGCTCACAATGGGACAAGTGTCCAAAAGGCTAGCAGCATTACCACGTTGAATGGCAATGCTAATTCTTTGGCCTAAGAAAAGGCCAACCCTCTGGTCACGTGAAGAGTCGACCAGCCGCTTAGCAATGTCCCTAAAAACAAGGTGAGCACTAGGGCCCCATGGCTCTAGTGTTTCAACTCCAAACCGCTCAAACATAAAACTTCCAAGAAGGTTGTTATATTTACGCCGTTTGAGGTTTTCGACACCTGCAGCAGCCACCCCAGCACAACATAACGTGCTAGGAAGATGGGATGGCAAGGGTGCCCTAGTAGTTTTTAGTGTTTTCTTTTTCTATTGTTTTTGTGTTTACTAGCATCGCTTTGGGTTAACTGTGAAGATGTTATAATTGGTATGTAAATACATAAATAAACAATGACACTAATAAAACGCTAGTTTAGATAAACACTTAAGAAAATAAAAATAATAGTTTAAAAAAACTAAAAACACGCTTTTTATAGAAAACCAAACTAAGAAATAGAAAACGAATTTTAATAAATCATTTTATTAAAAAAAAAGCGTGGGGTACTTTTTAAGATATTATCAAAATGATAATCACTCTACTCATATCTGTCAATAAAATATTTATAACTATTGACACCATGCACCCCACGCTTTTTTTAAAATAAAATAATTTATTAAAATTTATTTTCTATTTTTTAGTTTGGTTTTCTATAAAAAGCGTGTTTTTAGTTTTTTTAAACTATTATTTATTTTTTACTTTTTAGTTTGGTTATATCTATATCTATAAATATTATGTATATTTATTCTACCAGGGGCGCTTGTGCAGTACCTTCCTAGTATATAATAGCTGTTTTTTCGGCAACTAATTTTGAACGACTTGTTTCTTTTTCTTTTTGTTTTTTTTTTAATAATTTTATCAAATTAGTGTATTGTCATCGGTCCTCGATAAATCTACAAAGTTTGAACGAAATCTGGCCGTTTAAAGTGGGTCAAAATCGCGCCCAAAGAAGTCGGTTACAAACAAACAAAAAGCTAATAAAAAGCTGGTAAAAAATAGCCAGCAACATAAACTGGTCGTAAATAAATATATCGTAATTTTTATACTTAGAAAATAAACTGTTCATATATTTTTTATCCTAACTGTAAGAAATTAAATCTAAAGGTAATCATTCACCAATCACGTCTCAAAATCTACAATACATACATTGTCATCTCAGCCCACTTATAACAATCAGCAGTAAGCACTGTTAGTACTGTCCCACATGTACTAGGTTAACAATGCAGTTCCCGGTAGTCTTGTAACCGATATGAGGTGCGTGTGACTCAGTGGTGTGTCAGCGGTCTTATTGTTGAGCGAGCTTGCTGACGAGCGGAGCGGGGAGCGGGTTTGAAATTACTAGTACAAAGATGCACATTGAAACTTTGCTAATTAGCTCACTTGGGCTCAGTGTCGCGTTGTAGTCATTGGAATTATGCTGTGTCTTGAGAGAGATCTCGAAATTTATGACGTTTTCCGTGTCACCTTATGTAGTGTAACATTACAATATTATGTTATTTATGTTGTGCGTAAGTAAGTAGTTAGTATGCCATTTTTGAATTAAGAATCTTGTATGGGTTACCTATTTACACTATTTACTTGTAATATTTTTGGTAGTGTTTTGGATTTTTATTTATTAATGAAGAAGTTTTTACCCGTGGCTGAAGGTCCCATGGTACCTTTTCAATGATTACAACTACTATTATGAGACAATATTGATACCAACTATAAAGCTGAGATAGAATTACTTTATAACCAATCCATTATGAATCCAGATATCGAGATTAAACTGCCTTATAATAAAGGTTTCGGGAATTTTCAGTCACCGATACGCTTGTTCTCAAATTGTTGTTAAGGCTATTAAAGTATTCCTGAAAATCATAGGCAATCACTATATTTTCTGGCACATGTCTAATAATAAAAAAATAATCTTTCTTCAAAATTATATTTTGTAATAAATTAAACAAAAAAATCGCAAATTATTATTGAACACACTATAGTCACAACCTTATTTTATTTAGAGTTGCGCATACGACTCTCTGATGAACTTTCTCACGTAATGTCATTAAGTGGGTGGCACACTATTGCATTTATTTGGTATTTATAAAGTCATTATTCAGATTACTTGTACCTATTAGAGAAAAAGTATGGAGTTTCTTGCCCATTTTTCTCCAAACGAAACTACCATAAGGGGAAGAAGATGACGAGATACAAATTTTCTTACGACGTTCAAAAGTGCCTTTTAATGGTCTAATTGACATAAATGTTTTGTCATTGACTTTGATATTAAAAGTTTTCTATACAAACAGAGGTGTTGATGATATAATCATCAGTGAAATATTGAAATTAGGCTTATAATTTTGGTGGATTTTATTTACTGGTATTTACCTATCCCATAATTTAACATACTATTTTAAAAGAGACTTGACAAAAATGTATATAAATACTGCTTCGCCCACAGCGAAGTGGTATAACCATAATATTTTTAAAGAGAAAAACAAAAAAAATACAAAAATACTGCTTCGCCCGCAGCCAAGTGGTAAAACCCAAGCTAACGGTGTTTAGGGATCCAGAGTGACGAGTCTGAGGTAGATCATTACTCTTTATCAAAAAGTAAATACTTACCTAATTACTACCCAAAACGTTTGTTTTACTATGCACAATATTGCTTTGGCTGCTGCTATCCAGTGGGTAACCAGTATCTTTATCAGATCGGTCCTATCCGGAACCGTGTTAAACAACAGAAGAATTATTTTAGTAAATTATTGGAAATAACCTTCTTGGAAGCTATATTGCTTAATAGACCAGCCTTCGGTTCACATAAAGAATCGACCAGCAGCTTGGAGATGTCCCGAAAAACCAGATGGGCACTCGGAACCCATGGCCCTAGAATGTGAAACGGCTAAACGGCCGTTTGGGGTAGAAGGCTGGTCTATTCCTGGGTCGAAGAATCAGCATTGCCATACAACGTGGCAATGCTGCCAGCCTGTTGGGCACGTGTCCCTTTGACAGCGATGTGGATGAGTTTTAAATGCCCTCTAAGCTGCCCCTCCCTTTCTGCTTCTGTTCTTGGAATTGTACAATATTGGAATAGGTACTCTTACTTCAAGTTGAAGTGAAAATCATTTTGGAAATAGATGATGCTTTTACTGCAATGTCATTCAGGTTTCCACGAAAACATTCCATTAAGTTCACCGCGATTAGCAAGTAGGTTAGTTGTGTTCAATTGATCCGTCGGGTTTTAGGGTTCCGTAAGAGTTCAAACGGCTACTTACATTTTATTGCTCTTGCTCATTCGTCTGTCTGTTTGTCTCCCCCTCCCTCTGTCACAGGGTTGTTCTTTGGATCCGCAAAGTCCCATTTACACGGTACAATTTACTTGCCTGTTCAATAGAATAAGTTGAAGCAACAATGAAAGTTGCACCATCTGAACAGTGTTTAGACGATGCAAGTACTTAATTAGTTGCTTCAATTTGATTGTATGCTACCAGTGCGAAGCTCGCATCGTGTAAATGTGGTTTAATAGATAGACACTTGAAATTTTCACAGTGTGTAGTGCAATGGCCACTATAAGATCAAAGAATACCTACAAAAAATAACTGAAAATTAAAGGGGCTCCTTGAAATTTGATAAAAGGGGGTAAATTAACGGAGGCAGAATACTCCGAAACATTATAGGAATATAGGTTTTTTTTTTGTCTATATTGTTATAGGCTTGCGTTTAGCCGCAACTCACCTGATCTTAAGTGATGATGCGGCTTAAGCTGGAGCACGCTTGCCTAGGATAAACCGGTTCACTCGTGCTTTGAAGATACCCAGATTATATGTATCGGGGAATAGAGAGGCGGGCAATGATATCCACAGTCTGGCAGTTCGCACAATAAATGTTGAAGCAAAGCGCTTGGTTCGAGACCGTGGAACTTCAACCGTATAGCGGTGACGCTTCGCCGTGTCCCTGCTCGTCCGGTGATGGAATGGGGATGGGGGAATTAAGTTGCGCAATTCCAAAGCACACTCCGAAATGTACCCGATAAAAGACCGATAGGCTGGCAACGGCGATGTTCAAGGCTTTGGAGCTTAGCAAGCTTAAACAGTAGGGCAAAGGCCTACCTTTCTCCTTTCCAACCCTCTCTGTCCAGCAAGTGTGGACCAATCCTTCCTGTAAGCATCAAGCTCATCCCGCCATCTCCACCTGGGTCTACTACAATGTTGCTGGGTTTCTTTTTTTTTTATCTATATATGTATGTATTTAAAATATATTTGTGTATGTATATCAGCTGTCTGACACCCATAGTACAGGGTTTCCCTAGTTTGGGGTCAGATAGCCGTGTGTGAGATGTCCCCATATATTATTATTATTATTTATTATTATTTTTTCCGGATAATAGAAGAAATTTTGAAGGAACGTGTTTCTTTCGGCATTTTTTTTTTGCTCGATCTCTATGTTGTACAGTGGCACGGAACCGTTTGTGTGCTAATGCGACTCACACCTTTCCACTTTTTTTACCATTCATTAGATAGAGCGTGTTCCTAGCACAAACCGCCACATTAATCATATTACTGTTCATTACATGACGTGTTACTCAAGTTTTTGCTGCTGACTTCACTCGTATATTGCTAGTTAGATGATTATATCGATGTATCAATCATGTCTTCTATGTACGCAGGTAATTGTTTCATATTGTAATGAATGTGGCGAGAATATAGAATCGTTTATGTGTTTGTCTAGATTGATTCCAGTTTTGTATTTTAATGGAAGTATTGAACAATTTACTGCATTTGCATTAAATTGTGAATGTGTGTTTAAAAGTAAATGTCTGTTTTGGAGTTAAAGGCATAGTTAGCCTTCGGTACAAAGGTACAGTTTCGTAATAATAATTCATCGCGCAGATTGACGAAGGGTATGGTTACGTTGGGTGTAGATATAATAATAATTATTATTTTTTATTTACTGTTTTCTCTAATTTACTTTTTTACATGTATTTATATTTGTTTATTCATTTACACTATTTATTTTTTATTATATCCGTATCTGACCGTGGCATCACTTTGGGCCCTATCAGAATATCAGCGCTGTGACATTTTTAAATGTTACAGCACAATGCTGAGATAGGGGCCTTTTGGCATCGTACAGGACCGATTCGTTTCTTATTTTTTATTTTGTAATAATTTTAAACCTTGTTGTTATTTGTGTGTTTCGTCCTGTGCGGGCTAATAAATGCTTTTTCTTTCTTTCTTTCTAATAGACAAAAACTAGATATATATATATACGTTAGTTAGCATGTACTTGGTCTTGGCGATGCTCCCGTCTCTATTTTGCATTCATAGTTAGACAGTTGTGCGAGAGTGACAAGAATAAAGCATAAGCTACAAGTATGTACCTTAAACTTACTGGATACAATGACAATTCTACTAACTTTTAGGGTGTTTTTGTCAAAAACGCCTCTATTTTTGACAAGCTTTTGACATTGAACAGACAAACATACAATAAAACATACAACCTAACACTCACAGCGCATGATGAGTAAGGGCGGGTTGCTTGAACTATACATTACTGACCGGTAATAGTCAAAAATGGCGCTAACTATCGGCAAAAAAAAAGGGTTTTTTCCACTAAGTAAGTGTTCTTCGTGGTTTTTTCACAAAATCTTACGTCAAAAAGTTACTATTACCATAACCGACCAGTCAACGTAATTTTGTGTTGTCAAACAGCTACTTCAAACATCAAAATATTATGGAATCTCTTTTTGAATAATTTTAACTCACGGATTTTTATGTCATGAAACAACCTGTTACATTTAACGTACGTTAAATATCTCACGTTATAGTAGCTTTTAACCGTCCGTATGTAACATTAACCGACTGTTTGAAACAACTCGCCCTAGTGCGTCGAGCATAATTACGAAGCATCAAACGCATCTCCGTCAGATGTGAATCCACCCTAAGATTTTTAAATACATAGTAGAAATTGGCCTTCTGTCGTTCCATTAGGTACTACATGAATCTACATACTCTTACAGCAAAACACGAGAGACCAATCATTACCAACAATACTACAAAATCATCTTTCTCCCAATCAGTAAAACTACCGACGACCACGGAACACCATTTAATATGCCTTTAAACGTTGAATTTATAGCTCATAATATTTCACCCACATTATTATAGAGCAGTGCTAATGCGACTGAAATATGTTTCAGATTTCAGTTTCAATTCTGTATCAGAATGTTTAGGGTTAAATTATTACAAGCGGAATATTTAGTTCGTTTATTTTTGACTAGCTTCTGCCCGCGACTTCGTACGCGGATCCTGTTGCTTATGCCAGCGACAACGGGGTCGGCAAAATCGAAAATCTGAAACGTCTGATGTCGAATTCTAAGAGCCCGGGGACGGGAAAACAGGTGAGATAGTGGTCAAACGTATGCCTATCAATAGATAAAAAAAAAAAAAAAAAAAACAAAGGGATGCGCGAGATGATTCGAGACGTTCAAAAAGTACAATTTTGAATCATACCTCCGATGGCGGAATATGTTGCGTAGTCAATCATAGGAGTATACGTAAATGAACTCCGTTCCTTACCAACCCAAGGAAGGTTAGGTCATGGCGACCTTCCTTGGCTTCCGGCTATATCTTGAGACACATCCGATTCTTCAGAGAATGTCGAAGTCGATCAGAATTCAAACGTTCGTTGCGCTCTTCTTCTGTCTCTTCATGCCGTACTTTTTCACTCACTTTCTAACTGATTATGAATATTTTATTGTGTGCATGTTCGGGATAATCTATACTATAATATTATAAAGCTGAAGTTTGTTTGTTTGTTTGGTTGAACGCGCTAATCTCAGGATCTACTGGTTCGAATTAAAAAAAATCTTTTTGTGTTGGATAGTCCATTTACCGAGGAAGGCTATAGGCCAATGCGAAGCTGGGTCGGGTTGCTAGTGTATGATAATCTCGATCAACAGTTAGTCGTGCATCACGTTCATCATTCGGTTCAAAAGACCTGTTAGTAGATGTGCGAATATGCTGAGAACTCAAGCGTGATTCTGTATCGGTAAACGTTTCCGATTCGCGAGACAATGCATGTCGCTCACGATCAGCGGACAGTCGCGCATCACGTTCCGCAGCAGATGCGTAGATACGCTGAGAACTCAAGCGCAATTCTCTATCCGTGAACGTCTCCGACTCGCGAGACAATGTATGACTCTCACGATCAGCGGTCAGTCGCGCATCATTCTCTTCACTGGTCTCTATAGACCTGGATGTAGATGCGTAAATACGCTGAGAACGCAGGCGTGCTTCGCGATTAGAAGAGGTTTCCACGGAGCGAGTTGCAGCCTGATGTTCTCGAACAGCATCAAGTCTCTCCTGACGCTCGTCGGTAGATTCTTGGGATCTGATGATCCTCAATCTTTTAGCTCCTTTGGAACATTGGGAAAGATTTGACCTCTTTCTAGGCATGATTATAGTTTTAATGTAAAGAAGATACCTGATCAATTAAAATCTAAGTGACTGCTCCCCTGCGTTACCGGGTAGGCTACCGTGTCACGAAGATAAATGGTAAAGGAAATTAAACATAAGCCCGAAGGCAGCATATATTTATTCGATAAAATAAAATAAAATGGGAATTTTGGCCAGTATAGTCAAATTTTCAATGATATACCATCGTCATCAAAAATCAGTCCTAAACTGTTACTGCCTTCACCACGTGGAGGTACTCCCAGCTTATGTTATTTAATAAGATACAGTGAAATTAGTGATAGCTTTTATTTTAGTTATTAGCTTTGATTTTCACATCAGACGTTTCTGATCTTCGATTTTTATAAGTCAACAGGAAATGCCCATCAGACTGAACAACTTTTGCTAAGACATCATTCCTATATTTGTCATGTTGTAGCTGGGCTCTTGGAGTTCCACATCAGGTGTTCCAGATCTTCAAATTTATTCTCTCAGCAGAAAGTGCTCATCACGTGGAACAATTTTTGCTATGGTACCATTTTTGTATCTCTTATAGTTTAGCTGGCCTGTTGCGGTTCTGCATCAGGTGTTCAAGTTTCCAAGATAAATTATAGCCTATATGTTGCCCAGACTTAATACCTATACAATAAAAGAAAAATCATTCAAATCCGCCCAGTAGTTCAGAAGATTAGCGTGTACAAACAAACAGACAAACAGACAGAATTTTTTTTTTTGGATTCGTGCTCTATTACTGTTCCTAAACCCCCCTCAATTTTTATTTTTTTGATATATTCAATGTACAGACACAGTTTTGTTACTGTTTTATTATATGTATAGATGATATTTTCGCATAATCTTGTGAATTTAGTGAGAAATTGTTACTAACCGATATTGGAGGAGTGAAATTCCGTCTGAACATTCAGACGTCAATTATCTGTACGTAATGAATGTTAGAAGTATAAATATTAGGTATAAAAAGAAGGGACAGAGTGAAACTACAAGATATTAAACCAAAAACAAAATCAATAAATGCACACACAGTTTACAGCCAGCTAATATGGCGATGGACTAAACTAGTAACAGAATGGTATCCAAGAGACAGAAGCAATATAGGTAGACATATTAAAAGATGAGAAGATGACTTCAACAAAATAGCTGTTCCAGTATGGACCCGTTTGGCAAGAGACAGGAATAAGTGGAAATCTTTAGAGGAGGCCTTTGTCGACAGACAAGCTGTTACAGACAAACGTCTAGTTGCCGATAACTTAAATAATATGATTTAGAATTATAATAATAGTAATTTAGTTAGTAAGTAGTCATTTGTATTCATTGTAAGAAAGATAACAGCAATAAAGGCTATTTTTAATCGACTTCAAAAAAGGAGGAGGTTCTATGTTCGACTGTAAGTATTTTTTTTATGTATGTTCACCGATTTCTCCCCCTTTGTGGACCGATTCTCAAAATTATTTGAAAGAGTATACACCTGAGATGGTCCCATATAAATTTATTGAAAATATTCCACCCCTAAGGGTAGAAAATTAAGCAAAGACTGAATGTTTTTGGTGTCACCGTTTCGTAATTAATTTGTATTAATTGATTTGTGTTATTTTATTTATTTAATCAATGTTAAGACAGTAGAAGATAAGAATAAAGAACACTGTTTATTCTTGTACAAAAAAGTGATTAGGAAAGTGCCAAGTTAGTTTGTAAAGTAGCCTTTGGTTCGCCTTTGGACTAATGTCTATTTTGTTAAAGAAGGTTAAAGCTGGGTTGAGTTAGAAGTGGTCATATCCATTTGATAGGTCGGTACTACGAACACTTGCCAAAACCTAAACATGAGTCACACACTAATATTATTTCCTACACGAGACTTCAACGCCCACATTATCTTCTAAGATATGACATTTCAAAACAAAGAACATTGATACTGTATCTTCACCCCTCCATTGGTACCAGTGTCACAGTATAGATTAGTACAGAAGACAGACTCCATACAACGAGCGAAAACAGGCGTATGAATACATATATGCGTACGTACGCCATCTTAAACGAATGCCAGTCGCGACTGTCGCATGCGAGTAACAGAAATAAGTACCTTTTGAATACTACATACATAGTTATGTCATCACATCACATAATCCTCATAGTGAACCTGGTTATTATTTAATTATTTATTTATACTTCATGCAAGTAATTCCTTGGTAAACTGTGGAAAAAAACAGATACGTTTAAAACTATATAGCTCATCCCCCAGAGCAAATACCGTGATATTGTATAGCCTATAGCCTGACCAGGCCAGTAGGGAATATTCATGCAAAATTTGAACAGGATCTATCGGGTAGTAATCGTACAACATACATTAATTTGTTGAAATATGTATTCGTAAAAAACTCAAAAAGGAAATCGCTACGGAAACGGATTCCCATGTGTGTGCTAGTAGAAAAAAATGGTCCTAATAATAATTGGTACAATATGAGGTTTAAGTATCGGTCAGTAATTTACCAGTCACCCTATATGTTTAGATAGCTGACCTTCTGTAGGTACCTGTCTTTACTGTGGCAGTACCGAGAATAAGCGACGTCTCGATATAAATTGCTGAATTAACGAGACCAACATTGTAAACATTCGATATTTCACTCAATACCCGACGATGTCCGGGACACTAATAAACGATACTTTGTGACTATTTTGGGACGCAATTTGTTAGTTAATTTCAGTGTCTAATATTGTAGTTATATTTTGTTTTGTAAATAAAACTATGGCTGCATCCTTTATGGAGGTGTAACATTCAGCCATTTTATTTTAATCGGTGATCACTCCTCCTATTCTCTAGGTGTACCTACTCTATTAAATTCTCTATTTCTATGGTGGAGAAACCCGATCCTTTAAGGTTGACCCCAAATTAGGCGTGCGCGTTTCTCGGGCGTGTGAGCGTCGCGTTTTGCTGCCCTGTGGCGTGTGTGGAGAATGCACGCGGCGTGCACGCGGCTCTCGCGTCGCGTTCTTACCCCTTCGCCCGCTATCCCCGCGGCCCGCTACTGTTTCGATCAGTCACAGGGCTCACAGTGTTGTGAAGGGGGTTAAACGCCAAGGACAAGGACGCTTACGCAGCGCGCTCACGGCGCGCACGCGGTGCCCACGTCGCTCACACGCCTGAGAAACGCGCACGCCTAATGTGGGGGACGCCTAAGGAGGAGTTGTGAAATAGAAAAAAGGAACAATTAGTTAATCTGTGCTTCAGGGCTGTGCTTGTGCATCATAAATTCATAACACATTAAGAAAAGGACAATTATTGTCCCACTCCAGGGCAAAGGCTTCTTCTCATACAGAGAAGGCACGAGAATTGACAACCAAGCTTGCTAAAAGCGGCAATTTCAAACTATTATTATTTACTGGTTGGCACTTAGTCCGCGACTTCGTCTGCGTGAATTTTGTCAAGGATCCCTAATTTTTTCAATTCATAAATATACTTTTTATTACTCAGGGATAATGTGGCGTTCGAATGGTGAAAGAATTTTTGAAATCAGACCAATAGTTTCTGAGTTTATCGTTACAAACATACAAAAATACAAATCTTTCCTCTTTGTAATATTATTGTAGATTTCGTCACTGCAAGTGCAGGTTTCGTCACGATGTTTTCCGCAGTGCTTGCTAAATTAACAAAAAATATTCCCAGCCTGCCAGCCATCCTCAACCCTCTCCCCGCTCACAGCAATCCATACTATACTCATATTATAAATGCGAAACTAATTTTTTTTTTTTTTTTTACTATTAAATAGGCTTGCGTTTGACCGCAATTCACCTGATCGTAAGTGATAATGCGGCCTAAGTTGGAACACGCTTGCCTAAGATGAACCGGTTCACTCGTGCCTTAAAGATACCCAGATTATACTTATCAGGGAACAGAGAGGCGGGCAGGGAATTCCACAGTCTGGCAGTTCGCACAATAAATGTGGAGTCAAAGCGCTTGGTTCGAGACCGTGGAACTTCAACCATATAGCGGCCATAGCCATAATTTGTTTGTTATGCTTTCATGAATAAACTACTGAATCTATTTTGATGACATTTGGTACTGACAATGCTTGAACCTCAAGAAAGGATCATCATCATTTCAGCCCAAAAACGTCCACTGCTGGACATAGGCCTCACCAAGGGGGGGGGGGGGGTTGCCATAATCGCCACGCTTGGCAGATGGATTGGCGATCGCAGTATGGTTGTTACAAAGGCGCAGAGAACGCTGCTGCCCATTCTCTGGTACGTCCCTTAGTCGCCTCTTACGACACCCACGGAAAGATATAATAATAATAATAATAATAATTTATTTATTTAAATTGACAACAAAGGTCCACTGGTTAGTAAAAAACTTATGAACTAAGGGTTAGTATTTAATAATAATAAGACAATTTACATTTACCCCTGCCGCACGAGCAACCTGACAGCATGTTGGAATATAAGTGCATCATGCTGCTCGGCTATGGCTTTCAAAATGCTGTTGCGGCTCGCCCTCACTCTGCTGATTAAGGATGCGGTCTTTTTTCTTAATATGGCGTAGAAGTTGTCAGTTCGTGCAACAGCAAACATACTAGACGCGCTGCAGAACCGAGGCAACCGCAACAGCACCCTGAAGCCATTATTATACTGCACACGCAGAGCATCTAGAGCCCTCCGCGTACAGTTGACCCACAAACTGCCCGTGTAGAATGCTTGACAATAAGCTTAAAACAACGTTATTTTGACCTCGTTACTACAAAGAGCGAATCATGCGAGCGAGATATGGGATGGTGCTATTCTTTACGTCCGACACAACACGGACAACAAAGGATATAGGCTTCTTATAAATCCGCGACTTCGTTAATATTTGCGAAAATCGACAGTCACACGGACGAAGCCACAGGCTAAAGCATAAGTAGCAGTTTATATCGGTATTCGTAAACGCTAATGTTAGCGGCAGATTTACACTAAGCAATTAATGGCTGTCCCCTTTGATTTACTGTAGGTATCTAATTGAAGCTGTAATGGGCTCTTTTATTGGTCGTGTTGAGGTCGAGTGATCTAACGGCGCGGGCGCAGGCGGGTTTATAGATTGTTGTAGTTATGTGATCATTTAGAGTGAAACTAAAGTTTTTATATGGTTTTTCCTTGTGTATTCTAGTTTGTTAGTATTTTATGTTTGTCTTTGAAAGAAGACTATTGATTTGAGTGTACCGGACGCCTATTTTAATTGGTTACCACATCTTTTTAAGGAAAGTGTACAGTCACCAAAAGAAAGAGTCAGTAACGAAAAAGGGTCGTCAGATATATATTGAAGTTTACTTAGAAATCGATGAATGTTTTTTAATAAAATAAAATAAAATTAATAGAGAATAAACAGTTCAATCGTCATCATCATCATCATTTCAGCATATTGCCGTCCACTGCAGTTTAATGATTTAATTAAATTTTATTCGAAAACATCCATCAGTTTCAATTTTTGACGGGCCTGTTGGTCTAGTGGTCACTGACCCTGACTGCTAAGCCGGAGGTCGTGGGTTCGATTCCCACCCAGGACAAACTTTGTGTGATGAGCATGAGTGTTTGTTCTGTGTCTGGGTGTTTATCTATAATATGTATGTATTTATAAATTATATAAGTATGTATATCAGTTGTCTGGTTACCATAACACAAGCTCTGCTTAGCTTGGGACCAGATGACCGTGTGTGAGTTGTCCCAAGATTTAAAAAAAAAAAAAAAAAAAAATTTAAGAATGAGGTCTTACAGAATCACACCTCTGAATACTTATCTCTTTTGGTGACTATAGGTACGTGTGAGGGGTAGTTACCCAATTCAATATGGGCACACGACTACTTGACTGCCATGAATTGATTTTGTATAAGTACCCGTAATGTTATTGTGTAAAAGTCTCCAGTGAATTTAGGTGAAAACTTATCTTAAAACCAGTTAGTGTATCATATTATCGTCTTATACTACTTATATAGGGTAAAACCAGGATAATTGCCTCAGGGGTATAGTTGCCTCGATTGTAATTACTCTAGTTTGGCGGATGAATCGCATGTTATTTTATTTTTCTATCGAGAGACTCAATTACCGCTAAGTTGACCGTGTTGCATGTCTCTATGCGATTGCATGGAAAGGCAAGGTGCGATCAAAGTTTTTGCTGTATAAATGTCCTCTTTTTTGGCGGGGCATCTATCCCAAACGTAATTTATATGAATATGGCAACTATATCTTGTATGGGATAGACGTGAAGGTCTGCAAAAATTGCCAATACTCTGGTTTTTTTTTTTTTTGTAGCCCTTTGTGTCCCACTGCTGGGCAAAGGCCTCCCCCGAGTCTTTCCAGTTATTTTTGTCTTGCGCTGCCTCGACCCAGCCCCCGCAGTACGCGTCTAGGTCATCTCGCGACCTCTTCCTGGGCCGGCCTCGGCGACGCCGACCATCTTCAGGCACCCATTGCGTGGAGACCTTTGCCCAGCGGTCGCTGTGCATGCGGCTGACGTGAACCGCCCAATCCCATTTGAGCCGGGCAGCCTTTTTGCTCACGTCTAAGATGCCTGTTTTAGAGCGTAGCTTGGTGTTTCGTATTTTGTCTGTTCTTTTTACACCCAAAATGCTGCGCTCCATTGCTCTTTGGCACACTCCAAGGCGGGATTTTTGAGACTCGGTGAGCGACCAGGTCTGAGCACCGTAGGTTAGGATGGGCAGGATACACATATCGATGAGCTTTTACTCTGGAATTATCAAAGAAAATGTTTTAAGATAATAAACCAAAGTAACCACCCGTTTTTATATTGAGAGATATAAAGTACTTAATTTTGAAAAGTGTGGCAACTGTACGGTTTTAAACTAAACTAACTAATAAAACACTCCAGTACTTATCCTATTCTTTCACACTAGACTTTGCTATTTTCGTCCAATTCCTGATACGTCCGCAGTTTTGCTTCAAAGTCAATGCAATCTATGTGTATACTATAAAACTCAAAGTCAAAGCATTTATACCAAATAAACAATTTACACGCACTTTTGAATTGTCAAAGAGTCAGTTAGTTAGTCAGAAAGTTGAAGCACGTTGCTCGTTCCAAAACTATAGAGAAGAAAGAGCAAGAAACTCCACGGACACTCTTTTAATTCAAGTTTTTTACCCGACTTCAAAAAGGAGGAGGTTATCAATTCGGATGTTTATATATATATTTTTATGTATGTTCGGGCACAACTCTGTCATAGACGGATTTGCAAAATTATTTTTTTTTGTCCCATATAAATTTTACTAAAATTGATCCAGCCCTTTTTGAGAAAATCAACAAAAACCCAAGAAAAAATACTTAGACGACGTTTTAGTTTCTTCAATCTTTGGAGGACTTACACTCTTTTATGTGTGTCGCCGTTTCTTAATGGATTTGGATGTTAAGGTAATACTAAAAAGCGAAATCTAAAAAAAAGAAAACCGCCTTCAAAAACTAAAAAAGTGATAAATAACTTTAGCACAGAACACACATTACTTTACTTTCGGAAGTCGGTGGCAATACAAAACAACAAACACAAAGCCACCACATTATTCATGTGGTCAATAATGTAGTGTATGTCAATAAAAATTAAATTATTATTATGTTGCTTCTGTAAGTGAAAACAATGCTAGTAAAGAGCAATAAAAACATTTAAAAACAGAATTAAGATAAAATTATCGTCTCATTTCAGATCCATCCAAGCTGATCAAGCGAAAGAAGTCGACGGAAGATGTCCGATCACCTCTAGGGGGAGAAGGCTCCCTCACCAGCGAAGAAGGAGAGGAACCAGGAGTTGGGAGACGGAAGAAAGCCAGGACCACCTTCACGGGGAGACAGATCTTCGAACTGGAGAAGCTGTTCGAAGTGAAGAAGTACCTGTCTTCAGGGGAGAGGGCTGACATGGCGAAGTTGCTGAATGTTACAGAAACACAGGTCAGTGCTTGATGATTTTTTAACGTCTGGAGGAGGAAGTGGTTCTCAAATTGACGTTTACACACACGATGCTGTGTTCTGGTACTCTGAAAATTTTTAATACAATGAATTATTTAGAAATAAAATTTACAGTGAAACATTGATATAACAAAACTGAAGGGAATAAGAAAATATTTGTGTAATACCAAGTCATTTTTCAACCGACTTCAAAAAAGGAGGAGGTTATCAATTCGTCTGCATTTTTTTTTTTTTTTTTTTTTTATGTTTGTTACCTGATTTCTTGGGACTCGGTGAACCGATTTTGATGATTCTTTTTTTATGGATAGGGTATGCTTCAGGGGTGGTCCCATATCAATTTTATCGAAATTGATTCAGCACTTTTTGAAAAATCAACAAATACCCAAAAATTTTACATAGACGACGTTTTAGTTTCATCAATCTTTGTAGTAGTTAACTTTCAATCTCTTCTTAATAGATTTGGATGAGAAGGAGGTACTAAAAAGCGGAAAATAAAAAGCTTTTTACAAAAAAGACAACCGCCTTCAAAAAGTGAAAAATAACTTTAGCACAGAACACACATTGACTTTAGTTTCGGAAGTCGGTGGCAATACAAAACAACAAACAGAACAAAGCCACTGAATTTCGAAACTAAAGTCAATGTGTGTTCTGTGCTAAAGTTATTTTTCACTTTTTGAAGGCGGTTGTCTTTTTTGTAAAAAGCTTTTTTTACAATGAGTATTGTTATTTGAGGTTAGGTTAACAAAGTAAACTTGTTTATTTGTTTAAGAACATATTCTCAGTTTCTCAGTCATTGCAACTTCAAAACTAACAACAGTGACAAATAACAGTTTTTTACATTACTTAGCATCAAACAACAATGATCCTACGAAAACTTGTGTAGCCTGTTGAGGCTTGAATTATTATGGAATTGAGTTTGAATAATTGATAGGATAGATAGGAGTACGTTATGTAAAGTTTTTAAGTTCGCAAAATTCGTTTAATAGAGGTATATAATATTTTCTATTTACATTCTGCAATAAATGAAAATTCGTTATAAAGAGGTTTTTGGTAATGGAAAGGTATATTTAGCATTAGCTCTTACGGGGATTTCTATGTTATATTAACGCTACACTATGGAAGTTAAGATAATAGAATTGGTAGATCTAGGGCGGGTTGTTTCAAACAGTCGGTTAACGTTACATACAATGCGGTCAACGTAACTTGGCGCGTCTGAAGTTAGCTGTTTGGCTGCGCAATGGAACTTTTAGGAACGAAATTGTCTACTGCGCAGCTAATCGGCTAACTTCAGACGCGCCAAGATACGTTGACCGTACTGTACGGACGGTTAAAAAGTTACTATGACGTGCGATGTTTAACGTACGTTAAATGTAACGGATTGTTTCATGACATAAAAATCCGTCAGTTAAAGTTATTCAAAAAGAGATTCCATAATATTTTGATGTTTGAAGTAGCTGTTTGACAGCACAAAATTACGGTGACTGGTCGGTTATGGTAATAGTAACTTTTTGCCGTATGATTTTGTGAAACAACCCAGTTTTTTGATTTGACGATAATTAGCGCCATTTTTTACTATTTCCGGTCATAATGGTTAGTTGAAGCAACCCGCCCCTATTGGTTGAAAATTGGGGTTACCTAATTATTCTATTTGGCACAAAAATCTCTTCAGAAGAACAACACTTTCTTATTTTGCATTTCTTTTATAACTAACATTTAATTCAAACACAACCAAAATAAAAGTACAGTAACGCACAAAAGTGTTTCATCAAATTAATTAATAATTATTGTAGTACAAATCACTTTGCGGCCCCTGTCGGGAGTTCCACGAAATCTCTGAATTTAAACGTTTTCGAATGTAACCCACACGTTGTCGCGTTGTTCGGCGTGTGGGTTAAGTGTATGAGCGGGAGCGGGTTGTTTTTTTTGGGAAAATGAGTATGTAGTAGGTTCTAAGATGGTATATTTTTTACGTTTTGTCTCTTGATATGCATAATATAAGTTTTCTAACAGTAACATAAAATTGATTCGGTTTATTAATTTTAAGGTGTTACAACTTTTTATATTTATTTTAAATAAGCAAGCTAACAGTTGTTTATTAGATACTAGCGATCCGCCCCGGTTTCGCATGGTTGAAATTTTGATCAAACTGTACGTATCTTCTTCTCGAATCACTCTATGTATTGATGAAAACTGCATCAAAATCCGTTGCGTTGTTTAAAAGAGTTAAGCGCAAAGAGGGAGAGAAGCGGCTTTGTTATATACTAAGTAGAGAAGTTACACCAAACGTTTAACATAATTTTAAGTATAGTATATCTTATCTTACGAATTAAATAACAGACTTCATCACCTTTTTGCCGAATAAACCATCAAAACTCAAATTGCTTTCGCCTTTCGCTCACACCGTTACATTAAACGTTCTTAGATAATTATACTATCACCAAGGTGGCAGGAGCAGATGGATGGAGGGCCCCCGCGACGTGAGCCGTCACATATGGTGCCAGTAATTAAAACTATGCTCGGTGACGGCCGTCGCCGGGCCGGCTCGAGACGACATCATTTTGGACGACCTGTTTTGATGAAATTTTGTGATGAATAGTTTTGGGTTTTGATGAGATTTCGGGCAATTTATATCGGCAAGCTAACTATTCTTGGTAGACAGGTACTTTTATTTGTTCTGAAATAATTTTCGAGAGACACGTTTGATATTTTGGTCTTTTATTTCGACGAAGTCTAGTGTATAATGTTTCTGTTAATTTACTAAGAAACACCACCATCACAGAATGACACTCTAAAACACTAAAATGTCTGTGTCTTTAATAATAACTTAACGACATTCCTTGCTTATTGACACCAATTTATTACTTAAAAGGTCCAAAAAGATAATTAATTCACTCCCGTCGTCTTCATCAGAGTAACGACTATCCCCACGTGTCGCATAGGAAGTCTATTATCCCCTAATGTCCTCGTTAACGAGATGGCAACGCAAAAACGGACCAAAAAAGTGGATGAAAAAAATGGGGGATCCGATTTCTTGGAGCGGGATCACGGGAGCTCTCTTGCCCACTAATTTGTTTTTTTTTAGCTGATTCATTTGATTAAAACGAAATAGGTTTTATAAGAATATACACTGGGTCTTCTATCTACGTTACATCATGGCTAATAGTTGTTTTGTTGAAGTTCCCGTGAAGAAAAAAGGTTAATTTTAGAGTTAGTAAAAATGAGTATGAGGTAACCTATACAATCAATTTTCTATAAAATCCTTTAACTAACTTTAAGCCTGAACTCAGTGCAAATTTACGTCTATTTTGGTCTCACTATACGCCTCAAAATCTACAACACTTAATATTCCTTAATAATTAATTAGCCGTAGAACGTTTGACATTTCAAGCGCCAAATCAATAATTAAGTTTACTTTTATAGCTCTGTTCATTATGTAATCTTTTAAATACTAGTCAGCCATTAGTATTCATACCAGAAGCCGACTTGTTCATACATTCCTACAATTGTTTCGCAGCACATTTGTATGATCATTATTATAATATTATCTCAACAAATTGCACTGCGACACGTGTCTCTCTGTGTCTCTCGCTATAACAAGAGTGGCTCGCTTTTAAACAGACACACTAATTGACGATCCAGTTTTACTCACTAAATTACTCACTCACGAAGCAAAAATGGCCCCTATTACACAAAGCACAAAATATCTTTTGCTTTGTGTGCGCAACTGTACTATTGATCTATGCAGTCCGCAGGGATTCGAGTATACAGGGGGATTTATAAGCGGAACTGTATTTTTTTTAGGTTTTTCGCATTTTGCATTTTTCGTAGAACGAAGGTTCGGAGAACACAGGCTGTTTTGTTTTATGATCCTCTTCGTGTAAGAGTGTATGCACATTGTGGGATTTGTGTGTGGAATGTAGATGAGAATGTATATTCTAATGGTGAGATACAATGGATGAATTAATTGATACAATGGAGTTCTTGTATGATTCATTAACTATAAAAGAAAATGTTATTTCAGCTTATAAGAGTTTCGCAACAACATCGCCCCAGCCGTGTGACATAAAATAGCATCTTAAACATTGTCGTAATTATCATTATTTTAACCTACAAGTTGATAATGTTAACCAGAATGCCAGCATCTTTTTTGTTGAACATACCTCAGTTTACTTGTCTTTGGGTATAACAAATGCTATGCCTCGTCTTCAGAAATTTAAACGGACATGCTGCCTTCTAACCTTCGCTATTTAGTTGGCACATACAACTTACATCAGATGTTTCTTGAATTTCATTCAAAGCCTTATTGTTTCCACAATTACGTCACAATTTTAATTGATTCTCCTAATTCCTTTCAATACCCAGTATTAACTCCAGTACATTTGATGGTCGACTTTGAAGTTCATATGTTTACGAAGCTCTCGTCAGCTTCCACAGAAATTGTACCAAGAACTGCTCTAATAATAGAGGAGGGACGCAATTTCCTGAACTTGTCGATGATTTGTTTCTGATATGTTTGAGAGTGATAATATTAGAGCAATTAAGTAAGATCAGTTTGGCTATTATTAAGTAAGAGTGTCTTAGTATTACTATAGTTTTTTAATCGTTTTGAATCTCAATAATGACATGGACAAGTTTTCTAAAAAAACACTTGATTTTAGCCCTGAAAACCCGATTAATTTTTAGTCAACTGTAAAATTCGATGTTTAGTGTGTTAAAATCAATCAGTAGTTTGTCAATTGAATTGATAAAGAAGTCATAAGTATAAATTGCTATACAAAATCATGCATTTTGCTGTGGGGAATTGGGTTTTGACAGTTCATAAAAAATATGTCAATTGATTCGCGGCGTCTTATGTAGACGTCATCAATTAATTATCATGCCCTCGGCAGCAACTATTAGTTAATCTGTGCCCTCGGTGTATGAAATAATTCTTGGTATTCTAGTGCTGTTTATATAGCTCGAAGTTTATGGTAAAGATTAAAATGTTTTAGTCGAGTAATGTAACCTTCGATAGTTTGATTGTGGTGAATATTTTTTTAAATTGATGTGCTTGCTCAGTAACAGGACTGGCTGCTGTTTCTTTATTCTTTTGATCTTGTAGAAGGTACTTTAAGTTACCTAATTTAGGCTTTAGGCTTACTTTTGAAAAATATCCCTTGATGTTAAATGCAATTACATGTTTGGAAATTTAAGTGAGATTACTGCATACCATGTTGCGGCTAACACCTATTAAACATCTGCTAATGCCACAAAAATGCAAAAAAAACATTGATTTTCCTACTACGAACAAACACTTGTGTAAAAATAACATTTAACGCTACCAGGATGGTTGGGTGCGAAACATAAACACGCTAAATATTTTTTTCTAAACCGTCCTGTATAAACTCATTGACGCCATATGTCATGCGTTAGAAGCGGCGCTTTTTTGTAGTCCCCCGCCCCGACACTCCTGCGCAGATCAACGTGCTCAAATTAGGCTTTAAGTGGTTCATAATTAGGTGATGTATGTGTTGCCGAAATTAGGGAAGTGTGGCTGTTTTATTCTCTTGGGATTTGTCGTGTGCAGGGTAATACGTTTACTTTTAATTAATGGTTTCCATCGATAAATAAAAGCTTTATTCTAGCTGCCCACGACTTCGTCCGCTAAGAAGTCAAAAATAGTATAAAATATATCCAGGGCCGGATTATCCCTGCCTTTGGGCACCTCATAGGCCAGGGGCAGCGCGCACTTAGAAAGAAATAATTGAAAATGTTTAAAACGAAAACGTGGTAACGAAATTGCTGAAAAATAGCTTAATTAAAAATACAATTAATTGTGGTAGAAGGGCGTCGCCAAGGGTCGGGGGGGGGGGGGTAGGTAGGGGCAGTTGGCCCCCCCTAGAGCCCCCCCCCCCCCCCTAGGCCATCAGCTGGCGAGTCCTGGCGACGCTCTTAGAATATATATGTATTTTAAAAAGTTAGAAAAAGGTAAAATGTCCCTAAATCTGTCCTTATAAAATTGGCACTAGTGTAGCCTGCTTTCTATGAAAGAATTTTCGAAATTGGATAAGCAGTTTCAGAGATTACCACCTACACCTAAACAAACAAACGTAACCTTTTTAAAATATTAGTTTAGATGATTTCCCGTCATCACTCAATCGTACTGACAACATAAACTAATATGTAAACTTCCGTCAAAAAGCCATTAATTCACAAAATGATCTTTACAAAAACACAACTACTGCGTTTGCGTCTGTCGGCTAATCTCCCTCGTTACGTCTGTCAGTAGGTAAACATCACTAATTGCTTAGCACTCATTAACCCCGCGGAGACAACGCTACCTAGTTCATGATTCATAAAACGTGGATTATGATGACTCGGTTTTGAGGGGGAAGTTGAATGTTATTGTAGGAAACATCCTTGTTACAACTTGCGATTTGGGTGACGATGATGTAACAAGGTTACCTATACATACAGGGTGTAACGGAAAGGGGGTATACATCCGAAGGGAGGTCAATGTACTCGTAAAACTGAATAACATTAAACATAAAAAAAAATCGAAATTCAAAAAAAAATTGTTGGTCTCTTCATAGAAAATTTTAACTTGCCGCCTAAATTTTGTATGAAGAGACCAACAATTTTTTTTTAATTTCGATTTTTTTTATGTTGAATGTTATTCAGTTTTACGAGTACATTGACCTCCCTTCGGATGTATACCCCCTTTCCGTTACACCCAGTATAAGGAATACATATAAGGACGGATAGTTTCTTGGTTCCTATAACCTGTAACGAATTGTTAAAATTTTGGTCACCATCATCTTCCTAGCCTTTTCCCAACTATATTGTGGTTGGCTTCCAGTCTAACCGGATGCAGCTGAATACCAGTGTTTTACATGGAGCGACTGCTTATCGGACCTCCACAACCCAGTTACTGGTAACACGATACCCCTTGGTAAGACTGGTTGTCAGACTTTCTGACTTCTGACTACCTATACCGACTGCCAAAGTTCTACAAATGACAGCCGGGACCAACGGTTTTACGTGCTTTCCGAGGCACGGAGGGAACTCGGTATGAAATGGATGGTCACCCATCCACAGACCGACCGTGGCAAGCATTGCTTAACCTTTGACCGATCGATATGTACGGCATTTACTTAGCATCTTTTGATATATAATGTATGGACTATGTTTGAAATAAATGAATTACTAAACTTAACTAATTTAAAAAATAAGTATTTCTCACTCCTCCGCTGTTCTTTTCTGATTAATTTCGTTGCGGGATCCAAGACAGTTGTAATGTTTCTCTGGGACTCGTCGAGCTTCAGTGTCTCGACGCTTCTCTGGTGGTCGCCACTACTGATTCTGGCTTTTCAGATGTTTGGGAATAGTACCTACAGCGGGGTGTCCCTATAAAAAAAAAACTAAATTAACCTAAAACACCCATTAAACCTATAATACAATCACAACACTACTCTGAAAACGTAACTTAGCTCTACATACTCGTAGCTATTACATATCTTAACGTTAATATCAATATTCAATCCCTTAAGATAAACACATCGATTCGATACAATTTCCATTATGAAAAGCGCTAACCCTCTTACAATCGTCAACATTTCATATTGTAATATCGTGCGGAACCTTGCCGATACAAACAAATAAACCATTTAAAATACCTGATGCCACCAACCAATCGAAAATCAACCATAATTATCATGTCATAGTCAAGTTTCATTTTACTAACATTATTGACACACTTACAGTCCGTAATGCGAGTACTTAAACCAATCTAATATCAACTTTATTTAAAGTTGATAAAGCTTAATTTAGCGATGATGCGTGAGTTATGTTCAAATAGGATTCGTAATTCGAATGAGCCAGGGTTGCTTAGTTACGGAAAATTGGCTTCTGATGTTGTACCATATTAATTTTACGTAGATTTTTAAGCAAAATTGGACTTTATTGCTTTTGAAATAGATTTGTTGTTTGATTTTTGAGTAGGATCGCTGTAGTGTAATTATTTTGGAAAATGCATGTTTGTTGAGTACTCCAATTTTCCCGCATATCTGCTTACCAAAAGCCGTGTACACGAAAATGAAACGTTAAATAAGTGAGCGGTGAACATTTATTGGAATTGGACTATACATTTTTGAGGACCTGGGAAAAAATCGTTTTCTATTTTGTAAAGCAACTACCAGCAGATCCTCAGCAATCCGTGATTACAAGTCATACATTTGTTTTTTGCCTTAAAAGAAAACATGCTGCAAAGGACTCTTTTCTATCGATTTTTTTTTGTGCAAATCCCGATATTTTACAGCCCTATCATGTCAACCTTTAGACGGCCACTGCTGGCCAAAGGGCTCAGCCGTAATCGCCAGGCTAGGCCGGTGCATGTTGGCGGTCGCAGTAGGTGTTATGGTACAGACAGCGTCATCAACTGCTGAACCCCCACGCATTAGAATTTCTTCGGAAAGGGGGTAAGCCGTTGATGACGCTGTCTATACTCAGAAAGTGCTGCTGCCCATCCTCTGGTTAATCCCTCTGTCGCCTTCTACGACACGCATGGGTAGAAATGACAGCCCTAGTTTACTTGAATCTCGATTATTTTCGATTGTCTAACATAATCCATAAAAAACGTATTATTTATTGAACAATCCAAAAATCTTCACATATTATTCAAACCACATATAATTAAGAAAAATCTAATAAAAACAAATGACGTTTTAAAAATCAATATCAATAAAAGTCGAAATTAAAAAAATGGCGTCGCTTGAGTTTGACCAAGGGGAGTCTGACGGGCGGCTATTAAATTTTGATGGATCGAGCATTAATCGCCGCGTGACAGCCCTGCGCATCAAACGCTTTGCCGCCGTCTCATTAGGCCACAAAAGTGAGACAACCCTATTGATACTTCGGTTGTGTCTGTGTTGGTCAATTATTGTTTCCGTTTATTTAAAAATGTATGTTTATTTTTAGGCTCGTTTTGGTCGATAGATTAGTTTTGTAATGTCGAAGTTAAAAGTTCGAAGCGGGTGAAGGGTTTCATGTAGTGAATAGTTTGCTTTTCTGTGCTATAAAGGCAGCATAATTTGATTTGTACTGCAGAAACAAAAAGGTAAACGTTAATATTTTGTAAACATTTACTTGTACTTACTGAACAAGAATTACTTGTTTCCCTACTTTAAGATACTTTATGATAGGTATCTTAAATAATCACAAGATCTTTAATTACACCTCCACAAGCTTCCATTTCCAAACTAAGTAAATAAATCACGTATAATTTACGACGTTACAAGATCTTCCCAAACTGGGAACACACCGCCTGCGCCCGCGCCGACTATTAACCAAACATAATTAATTTATATATCATCTGTGCTCAAAAGAGACGCCAAAAAAAAACAACAAACGATTTAATTTCGGGAAGCCCCTGTTTAGCTAAGTTTATAAATCCTTCTTATATTATTGCAGCGGTCGGCATTACTACGTGATTTAGTTCTTTTAATGTCCATGATTTGTTATTGCTCAGATAAATAAAAAATTTTGGTCCGTTTGTAGTTTTTAATAGACGTAAAAATATTTTTCTTATGTTGAGATGGTCTGTTGCATATTATTTTTTGTTCGGTTTTGTGCAGTTTGTCAATGTGACTTTTGTTTTATAAACACTTAAAATGCTTAGATGTTTTTGTGTGAATGTTGCTTTAGTAAACCGCATTTTATGCAGCACCTATGCAATCATTTTATGTTGCACTATAGCTTGGTAGTTTGTACCAGCATCTGTGTTGAATTGTTAATTTCTGAAGCTGACAAACTGCCAAATGCCAGTCTCTATGTCGTTACTTTATAAATATCTAGACGTCTAGGTATTCAAGTAAATACTGATTTCTGCGTCTATTCTCGCCTATTTCTACAGTTAATATAAAATGCGTCATACACTGTTGTTCAATGAAGATGATTTATTTAAGTGTCCTAAATCTTTTACAAAAACTGTTAGGTACGTGAAAAATGATTATCTTATCGAGAAGATAAATACGCATTTTCCTAATCGATAGGATCTCTGACGGTCAAACTATTAGCTAGAAAAATAAATAGCCTCTAGATAGTTTCACTTTGTGAGTTCTCTGAGGTCATTTTATTATTAAATATTAACCCCTTTCCCCTTTTCCATTGATATCAAAATGGCTGCACATTCACCTTTAAAACCTTAATGGCCTTTAGCGACACATTCATAAAGGTGAGGTTATTCATAGACGGGACATTTTCTGAGAATAAGTATGCAGAAAAAGTCTCCGTTTTCGGAGCTCCGATACTTTCGGCCCAATTCCTCACTCTTGCCTCATTGCTCTAGGCTTTACCGACCCTTGATTATTTATAAAGGCTTTATGAAGCAATAATAATTATTTATAACATTTATTGTTCATAGGTCGTTGGGACGTGACCTATCGCGTTACCCGAGTCCCGTTGACATTTAGGTATGCTATTAAAACATCGGGCTCGGCCATTCTTTACGAGTTGTTGAAGCATCATTTTTATTTTATAATCTTTACCGAATGGTTTTTAGCGAAGTGGGAATGTGCTGTAATGAGTTGACAGGCTATTTGTCATTATGATCTACTGTTTTAGGGAATCGTGTTGGGGATGATGTGAGGGGCAAGTATACTTGTGGTACAGACCTATGTTATGGTTTGTTTTGGAAAGTCTGTAATCGTTATCTGGGGAGGCTAGAGTGTTGTAGTTGATATGAATAGTTGAATATTTGAACAGATCGTGAATATTTTTCAATCCAAATTGTTTCCATATTCATATCTACTGTATAAACAAAATGCAAAACAAATACATAGGTACTGTAGAGAGTTGCCCACCAGGGAGGCTTTATGTAATGAAGCCATAACTATTTAGTCTATGGTTGGAACCTTCTGGATACCTTAGAATATATTTGAAAGATGTAGAAGATAGTTTTTATACTATGACATGTGATGTCAGGGAGACCCAGCTAGGCTCAGAGCTGCGGTCTTGTAAATCTTACCTCTCGCTAATCTTATTAATATAGTCTTCTGAAAGTCACTAATACCTTTCATTGTAGTACGTAGACTACTCCGGTCCCTATAGTACCTACCTCTGCATATATTTTTCCGAGTGTCTACATAAAAAATGAATTAAAAGTAAGCTTTTTTATGCTCGAATAGACATTGAATATCTTAACAGCGAAAGCAAATAAACGAATGGTGCTATTGACGACGACTGGCATCATTTTGTTGATACTTGCAATGGGTATCAGGTTCTGTTCTCCGTAGAATAACACAAGAACACTGGGAACCGAGCGATAAGAAGCAATTATTATAACTACTTACTTTGCTTTTTAAACACAGCTAAGTAATTTTAATGTAATAATAAGCACGTCGATCTTTGACAGTCGTTAGTCGTATTCAGAAGTTATCTATTCCGTGGTCAGAAGCCAAAAACTCTGACTACCAGTCCTACCAAGAGGTACCGTGTTACCCAGTAACTGGGTTGTGGTCTGTGGAGGTCAGTCAGGCAGTCGCTCCATGTAAAACATTGGTATTCAGCTGCATCCGGTTAGAAGCCGACCCCAACATAATTGAGAAAAAGTTTTTTCAAAAAAAAAGAAAACCGCCTTCAAAAACTAAAAAGGGTTTTCTTTTTTTTGAAAAAACTTTTTATTTTTCGCTTTTTAGTGTTGCCTTAACATCCAAATCCATTAAGAAACGGCAACACACTTAAAAGAAGTCCTCCAGTGATTGAAGAAACTAAAACTAAGTTTTTTTTGGGAATTTGTTGATTTTCTCAAAAAGGGCTGTACCAATTTGGATAAAATTTATATGGGACCTATTCGGGATAAACCCCTTTCGAACAAAAAAAGAATTTTACAAATCCGTCTATATATGACAGAGTTACGCCCGAACATACATAAAAAAAAAAAACAAAAAACTCCAAGTCGGTTAAAAAGGCGATGATATATAACCACTTACAACTTTACAGTATTGTCAAGTCGGAAGAAAGAGCAATCAGCCTTAGGAAAACTAACCAAATTATGGATCTTCATGTCAATAATTTAAAAGTTTTCAAATATGTATGATCTGGTTACAACACTTACAACCTGACTTAGGTTTTGATAAGTAATGAGTTTATGCAGGTGTAAGTACAAAGAATAGCATGGGAATCCTTGTCTTAGTGAGGTACCAGAAATACCAGTAATAAAGAAGAATATAGATACCAGAATGGATAAGGTTAGAAATTAATACATTAGAGGAAGTTTAAAAATGGCACCAGTGATACAAAAGTTGAAACGGGATCGTTTGTCTTGGTATGACCATGTGAAGAGAAGGGGTGGTACGCATAGACTAATAGTATAAATGTGGAAGGATGGAGAGGGAAAGCAAAGCCAAAGAAAATATGTATGGATTGTGTGAAGAATGATATGAATGAAAAGAGAGACAGTGATAACATGACGGTTAATAGGACGGAATGGAAGAAGAAAATATGTTGCGCCGACCACAAGTAATATTGGACAATTTTATTTTATTTTATTTATTAGGGATAAAAAATATGCTAAAACTAGTACAATGATGAAATAATAAACATACAACCCACACCATTGTCCACGAACTATTAAATAAGTTTAAATGCGGCAAAACAATGCAGACATGTAATAGAAATCAAAGAGTGCAATGAATGCCGAGCTTGCGGTTACATTGTGCAATCAAACATTATTATTTAATAGTGTTTCTATACGTTTAAATGTTTTATTGAAAAAGGCAAATATGTCTAGGTCAATGAAGTGTGGGTTATAAGTTATTTAAAAGGCGACGAAGAGGTGCTCTCACCCCTCCGTTAGTTCGGCACTTTGACAATGACAGGAATATAATGAAAATAGATATCAGCAGTGCTATTCTGTTACAATCCCCCTCGGTGAACACCTAGGTGAAATGAGCTGTCATTCGTCCGTCTGCTTTGTCATTCCCTAGCATCGAGACGGATGACCGCTAACTTCACCTAGGTGTTCACCGAGGAAGATTGTTACAGAATAGACATACTGAATGTCTGATTTTATATACAGTGTGATTTAACTGTAGACACATATAAAACTAAATTAGCCACGTAATACCGTCAACAGCTGACAAATTCCCCATTTTACTATCACACATATAAACACAGTGTGTGTCTTCTCAATCTTTAACAATACAATAGAATGTCCGCACTAAATGTTGCGGGAATGTGCTCCCCGAGTAACAGCCGACAGAGAAGGGTAGCTACCAATCAAACGAATAAACAATCAAATAAAATCACCACGAACATTCATCAACCACTTATATAAAGATCCAGCTTAACTTGACACTCCACAAAATAAGTAACACTCCGTAACATAAAGACGTAAGGTAACAATTCCAATGGCAATTCAACGGTTTGAAGGTAAAGATATAGAGGTCGATCACAAGTAGTGATGTGCGAAACACGATTTATCGATGTTTACGGTAAAAGACGGCTGATTGATTGAATTATTTAGATATTTGAAGAGGATTTTTGTATTCGTAGATATTATGTTGATTTTGTTGGAATTTTTATGTGAAGTTTTATTTTGTTTGGAAGATGTTAATGGATGAGATACTTTAGCTATGTCTTAATCATAATCTATTATTAATTTTGGGTTCGATTTTTACAAAATGCTCATTTAATGAACAAAGATTGATGAACTCATTCAACTAATTTCAAGATTATTATCTACCTTGACAGTACGAGGTAACGCCGAGTCATTAAAGTATCGAAGAATGATTCAAAGTTACAGATTAAACCAATTAATACAGATAGAATCAATGAATCAGTGATAGTTTAATGTCAGCCATTTGTTTTATCTCTGAAATACAATTTCAAAATTGCATCACTTTTATTAGACATGCTTCCAACCACGTTTGCCTTTATATTTCTCAATAAGTTTTGTTTCTATGACTACATTGATGTAGGTTTTGGTACTTTGAGAGTTCGAAGAGATTACTATCGAATATCGATAGTTACTTTGTCACCAGCCACCAATCCCTACCAATTTCAAAAATACTCTTAACTTCGAAATCTCGTAAACCATACTCAGCATCTTAAAACGGGACAAAAAATACCCCTTTCACCCGCGTTCAAGCGGGACAACAACAAAACAGGATGATGTACGCTTTTATGAACACTATAATGGTTTAAATTGGTCCTTTAATAAGCAGCGGGCGACGTCATAAAGTGCTTCAAATAAAACTGTCAGTTCTCGGGCAATTGTTTACGGCTGACTATATTCTGAATGTTAAAACGGCCATGATTTATTGACCCCTCCTCTTTGGTCCTTTCACTCCTTTATTCTCAACAGTTTAAAGGGTTAAGAGAGGGGGAAGAGGTCTTGTGAAATTGGTTATGTAGCAGTAATAATGTAATGTGCTTGAGACGATTTGAGATTCAATGGAGCGATGAGTTACGCCAAAGTGTTTGTTTTTGTGGATGTTTCGTGAACAAATTATATGGATCAGTTTATGAAGTTTCTTGATGTGGTATGCGGACGATCGAGAGGTTAATATACTGTCGTTAATAACTTGGGTGGTATATTTACAACACAATTTATCATTCACAAATTCCAAAGAGTAGCATGTTTTATTAACGCAAATAAAATGATGTTGCTGTCACATCCCTAGACAGTTTTAAATCATAATGACTTTGATGCCGCAACTTAGTTGACGACAATTGAGATTTGGATTAGGAATTGTGAAATACTGTAGGTATAAAGGAATATTTAACAAGATCCTTAGATTCTTTCTAAATTGTCTTCCATTGTCAATGGAGTCATTAAATGACAGGCTCACACCGGATTATTGTATCATTATTTGCCTAGCCTTTTCCCAATTATGTTGGGGTCGGTTTCCAATTGAACCAGTTGCAGATAATTACCAGTGTTTAACATGGAGCGATTGCCTGTCTGACCCAGACAGCCCAGTTACTCAGGAACACGGTACTCCATGGGAAGACTGGTAGTAAGACTTTCTGGCTTCTAACTATTCATAAAGTCTGTCAAAGATCTACGAATCAACGGTTTTACGTGCTTTCCGAGGCAGGGACGATCACCAATGGGTGATCACCAATCCATGTACTGACCGCGAAATGCGTAGCTTAAACATGTTCGATTGATCCGTACTGCTTTTATTTAGCCGTGAGCTAATCGCCGACTTTCTCTATTAAACAATTTTTCCAATATGCATATTTTTGCTTAGCATTTAAAAATAGACTACTTAATTAGAATAGTAATTTTATAAGTTAACAATCTATAAAGACAATTTACTGACCCAAAAGATAACTTCATTAACGTTAACTCGTAAATAAATTGCTTTAAAAAGAACATTCGTCTCAATACCCCGTCTACAGTCTACACCCCTTCATTAAACCCAAAAACTGCTATTTTTACAATTTATTAACCACCATTAATAATCATCCTCCGACATCACTAATCTTTCATCATTCACCCCAATTCTCAAATCCATTATTTTTCTCTTTCTCACTTTTCACCTAACTGCTAAGAGTGAGTGAGACGCAATATATAAGCAATTAATATTAAAACGTGCTAACGAATGCCCAAAACGAGGGTAAGTTCATAATCAGGGACGATCAGATTCCTTGTGAATCGGTTATTTGATCAAAATAGCTAAATTGGTAGCATAAGGCTCTGTGCTCACTGAGGGAGTTACGTCAGAATGAATTTATGAAAGTTTGGGTCGCATGTTTAATTAAAGCCTTAAAATAAATTCTTACTCTGTTTGTCTGTAAGATAACAAAAAAAAACAATACGTGCGTCGAAATTTTCTTTCTAGGTGAAAATGGTGGTCTAAATAATTTTTAGGTATCTGAAAAAACACTAGAAAAGCAACAATTTAAATAATAACAAAAAAAAACAAAATTGCGTAAGGTGAACAATAACACTAGCAGGAAGTAATTGTGCTCTTATGCTACCACTTCATTTATGGCGTATTTGTGCAAATATTCGCCTTACTTGGATAATACAAAATAGACTTTATTTCAATTACCATAGGGTATACTTTGTATTATCCAAGTAAGGCGAATATTTGTACAAATACGCCATGTGAAGTGCCGGTTTATGAGAGAATATAACAGAGAATATAAAACTAGCGTATTTTGAATTCTGGTACTCAAAGTAAGATGTAACTTATGTTATGTGTACCAGTTTACTGTAATGTCTCTCCTAGCAGCAGAAGAAGAAACAATGAGAAATCTTTTAGTTGAATATAAATAAAAGAAACGTAAGCCCTCGAAATACAATTGCGCTTCTCTTAACTCAGCAACAATGCAACAACCATACAATACTAAAACAAAAATCGTTACTCAAATATTCCAAACGTTACGCCTTAATGTACTGAAACCTCTAAGCAACAGTTTATAAAGGGAGTGCGGCCCATTTCTCGCCAATTATACGTGTGTCAAACACACTCGGTATTGCTTGTCTCCGCATCAATACAATCAAAAACCAACCTTAACACTGTCACACAAAGTCTAAAACCCAACAAGAAAAACCCAGTTAAAATGGTAATGATAGAACCCAGTCTATAAATGTTGTATTGGAATGTGATCTTTATTGCGGGGGTGTTAAGAGTGGATGTCGTTTCTGTAGTAGATCAAAGTGTAGTGTACACGTCGGTGTATGACGTACGCGACAATAATACGGCGATGTTCGAAAATGGCGGTTAAGGAGACGACTGTTGAGGTTTTCTTTATTTTATTTTTGTTTACTTCAGTTTTTGATTTAGACTTGACTTCTTAGAATTTTACGGGTTGGTAGGAGTGTCGAAAACATTTTGCAAGCAATTGCAGGTATCTTTTGACCCAACACTCAAAAATAAACATCAACTTGAATCCATATTAGTTGCATTTAATTGATCAGTCACAATTAACTGCTGAATACTATCCCTTAAACTATGTAGCTTCATATTGGAATAAATAATCTTCATATCCGAACATTCAATCTTTAACGTAGTACGAAAACCATTCTACTTAAACGGTTATCCCCAAGTCTAAATTACCTATCCTTGTATCAGCACATCGTCTATGTAGACAATTACCAGCTCGCTCCAAGCTCATACATATTCACAAGCTATACTTCATATTAGACTCTCGTAATAACAGGGCACCACACTGCTGCCTGTAATTTGTATGTAGACGTTGAACGGTTTAGGTTGATTCAGTCTAGGGATATTATCAGTTATAAGTAATTTTGTCCTACTTACACAAGTAAGTATTTAATAATTGCGAATGATTTAATAATGATAGAAAATAGTACTTTGATTATCGTTATGGGGGTTTGAAGTATCTTGTTACTGTAATTTTCTTTTATCGGTATTGAGACCTTGATGTTTTCAATGCTATTTAGATGATGTACTTACTAAATCTTGCTGAGATTCGAAAATCGTATATTGATTGATACATATACACGTGATTCCTGTATTTTTAATAACAAGCTCTGTAGAATTTAAACATCATAATATTTATTCGCTTTTCTTGAGAAAAGATTAGATAGATAAATAAATGAATAGAAATATTCACTTGCTTGATTAATTCGTCATCAAACTTAACTAAATGAAAAAGCCTGTCTGAATTTCGGATGGGAAGTACTTCCAAATATCTCCCTCCCCCTTAACATTAAAACTATCCAACATAGAGCTACGATTTACAGCCTCGCATTTAACACCGCGTTATGGAGTGAGCAATTTGGCTCCGCTCAGATGCGACATCATAGGTTTCAGAGCTCCATGTCCGTCTAATGCGTTTGATTGCCGCAGAGAACCCTGATTCATCGCGGCTATTTCGGGTCCGTATGTCTTTGCAATTATTACTGTTTGATGTTTCTGAATGGTTCTGCGTTTGGTTTAGTAAGTGTCTATTTTAAATGGACCGTGGTGATGTTGTTAGTGCGTTTGTGTGTGTATTCTGTTGTCTAAGTAGGTGGATCGAATTGTGGTTTGAACTTTCAAAGTGTCATTGACGTAGGCCATTGTAATTATGTAGTGTTAAGTAATTTAATTTGAATAGTATCTAAAGTTCAAATCTACTAATTCTAACATGGATTTTCTGAACGTTATAGTCTCAGTTAATGTTAGGTCATAATGATCTGCTTAGCCCTTTCCCAACTAGGATGGGCTCGGTCAGCTTCAGACTAGTCGGGTGCAGTTGAATACCACAGTTTTACATGGAGCAACTGCCTGGCCTTCTCAGTTAGGTCTTGAATTATTAAAAACATTTCAAGAACCTGTTGCGTATTAAACTTTAAATAGGTGTCTCCTTCAGATGTCATTCATTTTATTATTTTGGACTTCGATCAATAGCTTCTAAATCATTCATTTTTATCGCAGACAATATTGGGATATACTCAGCACTTTTTGATTTCGTTATCTCTCTCTTTATAATACCAGTATAGATACTCACCTTTAATTACAGTACCCTTAAAACAAGATAATCATAGCGATCATAACCCTATTATATTCGGACCCTCGTCGGGTACGATCGGGCTCCTTCGGGTTCAGTCGGGGTTAATTAGCTCGACCCCAGCTCCCACTGGGCTATGGGTACAGTCGGGAACAATTGTTGTTTAGCGAACTGTCAGTCCTTTATTGATTACTGGGAGAATTTGTGCATTGTGTTCTTCGAAAAGTTAGGATAAGGATCAGGTGTGACAAGTAATTTATAAGTGGGTTGAAGTTTTTAAATAGAAGCTAACGAAAGAGATGATCGTGTTTTTGATTTCCGAAATTAAAGATTACTGGTATGATTTTTTTTTTTTTTATATTGTTATAGGCTTGCGTTTGACCGCAACTCACCTGATCTTAAGTGATGATAACTGATTGAAATCGATTCTCTCAGATGACGCAGCTCAGCTTTATGTTCATAATATCCAAATCTTGTTTTTCATGTTATCCAGTATTCAAACCTAAGCACACTTTGTGCCGTTAGATTCCGAAAAAAAACCATCACCGTTACAACTGTACAACCAAAACCAACACAGGAATCTTCCTTGTCATTCTGTTTTATTGCTGAATGATATAAGTTTAAAAATCGGCTCAGTGCGAATCAAGTCGCACACGAATGGCTCCGCATCACCGTACAATATGTAATCATGTGAATAAAAACACCCAAAATATTCGTTTCATGGATGGTCAAACTTCTATAGTTATTCCTATTATTGGTAGTACCGGCCATTATAGTAATAGATTCTGTGAAAATTTGAAGTTTTGATATCGATTAGAAAACTATGATAGATTCACGTACAAATGGACAGACAGACAGCAGAGCTTTAGTAATAGGGCCAGTACTCTGCCACACGGGTACAGAACCCTAAAAATATGACAATGTTTGTTTACTAAGTACTGCATTCTCCTCATCAATTTACTTCAACTTGGTTATCTTTAGCTAAAGCACTCTTAAAATCCACTTAAAATACAAATCCGTTGACATTTCCAATCTTGTGTGCTGGACGGATATCACTTGTGATTCCTCTTACGCCATAATGAGCTCAGGACACATCCTTGAGTACAGAAGCAGATCTCATAACGTTGGCTGCGCGAGCGCACCCGTCTCTTTAATTGTGCGCTTCCCGTCATCAGGTTACATTAGGTAGGGTTGCTGAGTTAAGAAATGTTAAGTTTTAATCATTCTTGATTCTTTTTAATGTACGTCTATGCAAATAAATAAAATTGAAGTGTCTGTTTGTAATGTGAAAATAACAGCTATTAACTAAATGCTTATGAAAAAAAAATAGTAGTACTTATATCAGAAATCTATTTTTAAATATTTTGTCTCTTTGTTTATTCTGGCTAATATCTGCAACGGCTCGGCCGATTTTTACGATATTATCACTGGCAGATAGCTGATGTTATAATATATCTAGCTATGGTTCTCAATTATTAAAGGCGTTCAAGAAATGAAACCCTACCTCCTAAACTAGGAATAACCTGTGACCTAGGTGTCAGTGTTCTACTGCTACTTGGAACACTATTTACCCTTAATAAGAGCTGGTAGGCTGACATTATATAATAAAAACATTGTAGTTATAAAAGAGAAAACCAATCAAAGTTGAAATTAATTAAAAGTACCTAATATGACTGAGAGGTTGTTTCGGTGTGTGTGACTGAAACTGTGTGTTTTGTGTTGTGTGAGTGAGATATGTGGAGCCTAAGTATGCAATGTGGTGGTGTCTAGTGTGAGTCTGTGTTTGAGTTAGCACGAGCTGACCTCGCATTGTACGGAAATCCTATACAATACGAGATCAGCATAAACTGGAAATGTATAGCTTGATGTGTAGACGTGTGTACTACCCTGCGACATCTTATACTTAACTAGCTGATGCCCGCGACTTAGGCCGTAGATTGTCGGTTATCAACGGGGTTATATTTTTTTTGCGCGGAACTCAATATAAGCCTAATTTACTAATTATTCCACTATATAAACAGAAGATACCAGCTCGTGCTAACTCAAACACAGACTCACACTAGACACCACCACATTGCATACTTAGGCTCCACATATCTCACTCACACAACACAAAACACACAGTTTCAGTCACACACACCGAAACAACCTCTCAGTCATATTAGGTACTTTTAATTAATTTCAACTTTGATTGGTTTTCTCTTTTATAACTACAATGTTTTTATTATATAATGTCAGCCTACCAGCTCTTATTAAGGGTAAATAGTGTTCCAAGTAGCAGTAGAACACTGACGGTCACAGGTATTCCTAGTTTAGGAGGTAGGGTTTCATTTCTTTATTTCTTGAACGCCTTTAATCATTGAGAACCATAGCTAGATATATTATAACATGGTTTTGGGTAAATATGTGTGTAATATTATTTCCAGTTTATGCTGATCTCGCATTGTATAGGATTTCCGTACAATGCGAGGTCAGCTTATACTGGAAATGTATAGCTTGATGTGTAGCCGTGTGTACGAGTCTGTCTTCTTTTCTATAGTGATTGCTGCCTTTTGTATAAACCTTTTTACCCCAAAACCATCAACATGGACGGTTGTGGTACAGTTTACATATCCAGTCGATACCAGAGATCTCAGAGATAGCATTAACTATTGGCAAACTGCCCTGATAAGCCAAATAAGCGCTGGTTCCATCGGAGTAAGTTTCGAGAAAATCGACTTTTTACACATTCTTTTTACCCAAAGTCGATTTTCTCCGTCTACTTTACTTCGATTGAGAGCAGCATATTATTTTTAATTGCTTGAAGTCGAAATTCGACTATCCTTATTATTTCGCGATTTTTTTTTATTGTTCGTTAGTTTTGTTGATTAAACAATTTTAACTGTAATTTTACAAAGATTAAAGATAAAGATAAATATTTAAAAACAAAATAATTTTGATAACCCTACAGCTCGATCAGAGCATCGCTGCGCGCGCGCCGGTCGCAGCCGCACGACGGATATGCCGCGCGGTTTGATCTCGCGCATTTGCTATCCCACCGACCGTTATAAAGTTCTCAGAAATCAATTCCGCTAAAATTTAAAACATACATCAGAATTAAAATATAGTCTTTAATGTCTCCGATAATTTGTTTTTTCCGGAACGAGGAATTTATTAAAATTTTATGTGAAACAAGATAAAATGTTTTAGTCGTGTGGTCTCTAACTCATGCCTGATTAGACGTCTTCAATAGATAGCAGAGTTTGTGTGATTCACGCGACCAATCACTTAATACCTAAATAGTTTAAATATTTTTTAGACGCATTTTATGCTTAAAGTATTTTCTGCTTATTATATTATACTAGCTGACCCGACAGACGTTGTCCTGTCCCGATCGACCTAATGGGGGATGAAAAAGGGGTGAAAAAAGGGGATGAAAAATAGATGTTGGCCTATTCTCAGACCTACCCAATATGCACAAAAATTTCATCAGAATCGGTCAAGCCGTTTCGGAGCAGTACGGGAACGAAAACTGTGACACGAGAATTTTATATATTAGATTTAACAATATTCCAAGGCCGATTAGAACAGTTACTGAAATAAAAACATTTAAGAATCAACTCCATGCATTTTTAGTGAGCAAATGCTAATATTCTGTAAAATATTTCTTAGTCTACAGATCACTGTTAGTATACACTCCGCCTTGGGTGGACAATTTGTATATTTAACCTGTTAGAAATTACTACATATTAATGTTATTATGTAACAAAAATGTTATGACGAATATTTGTTGACAAGCATGTAAAGTCCTATTTATTTTGTATTATTGTACGCACAAAAGGCCGGACATAGCTGTTCACAAAACGATTGTTAACACCAGCTGTATTATGTACACCTTCAATGACCAATGTCAATGACCATAACCCACAATTAAGACGAATTGAATTTGAGTTTTTAACTCGCACTGGAGACTTAAAATTCTATAAGCTTTGTACATTTTATAATTTATCAAGCCTAGAATCTAAGTAAAAGCCGGTGAGAGTCTCTCGTGGGTAAGTAAAAGCCGGTGAGAGTCTCTCGTGGGTAAGTAAAAGTCGACGAGAGTCTCTCGTGGGTAAGTAAAAGCCGATGAGAGTCTCTCGTGGGTAAGTAAACGCCGGTGAGAGTCTCTCGTGGGTAAGTAAAAGCCGGTGAGAGTCTCTCTAGGGTAAGTAAACGCCGGTGAGAGTCTCTTGTGGGTAAGTAAAAGTCGGCGAGAGTCTCTCGTGGGTAAGTAAAAGCCGGTGAGTGTCTCTCGTGGGTAAGTAAACGCCGAGGAGTCTCTCGTGGGTAAGTAAACGCCGGGGACAGTCTTTCGTGGCTAGGTGAAAGCCGTGCGGATGGATCGGTCATGGTTAAGCTACACTTACCGCGGTCGCTCCGTGGATGGGTCACCATCCATTTCATATCGAAACCCCTCCGTGTCTCGAAAAGCACGTAAAGCCGTTAGTCATTCATAGATCATTGACAGTCGATATGGGTAGTCAGAAACCAGAACGTCTGACAACCAATCTTAATACGAGATATCGTGTTACCCAGTAACTGGTTGTGGAGGTCAGATAGGCAGTCGATCCATGTAAAACACTGGTATTCAGCTGCATCTGGTTAGACTGGAAGCCGACCCCAACATTTTGGGTAAAGGTTTGGCAGGTGAGTCTTGTAAATATTTGCTCAAAAAAATATCTCAAGACGTATTTACGGTTTTCCTCTATGCTCTCAATGCACGCTCCGAGCGTTGTTGCCATAATATTAGATACCTTCATTATTAATATGTAAGACAAGTATACAAGGTACAGCTAATTGTCTATTGTCTAATGAACGGAATATTTACAATAAGACAAAAGAAAAGATATTTCTTACTGAGACAATTCTATAATATCGCTAATCTTATAACCATTGTATTTCCAACAAGTCACAACGAATAAGATTTATCATTTATAAGCCAAGCGACTCAGTTCGTGGAAAATGTAATCACAGATTTATCGGAAACGTCTTTTGCTGAAACGACATGCCTTATTTTGTGTTTCTTAGTAGTAAGTGTTACACCAAAAAGTATTATACCCCTAATATAAAATCATTATTAGGTACTGGTATTTGTTTAATAGCTGATAGAACGTATTCTATAAACCATCTTAGTGAACCTGAAAAGGGTTCATTGAACTCAGCGTTATGAACAATATTTACCATGGGTTGCGACCTTTGGTCTATGGATAAATTTAAACCTCCTGAACATTTCATGGAGCCATCAGAGACGCTTTTATCTGGGTATGCGTTGCCGTTGTGGAATTGGAAACTTTTAAACCGAACGAGAGTCTTCACAGGTCCCCCACCTGTTCTCAGATGATGCCAATCTTCAGTGCTTATGCGGCGTCTCTCCGCAGATCATGGTCCACCTTCTATCTTGCACCGCACGCCCTGTCACCTACTCATGGAAGGAAGGACCTAATAATTCCGCCACCGGGTGGCGTTGTCATGGCTGAATACTGGTTAAAACAAAGAATATGTACAAAACAAACAACATGGGCAGCAGCGTTCTCGGTGCCTTTGTAACAACCATACAGCGATCGCCAATCCGCCCTCCAAGCGTGGCGATTATGGCAACCCCCCCCCTTGGGGAGGCCTATGTCCAACAGTGGACGTCTTTCTTTGGGTTCTTATTGCTGATTCTGTCACGTACTCAAAGTATTTAATAATGATGAAACTCATTTTTAGGTTGAACGTAAACAAAAACTAAGGTTGTATGCGTTTTGAAGATCAGCTGAAACGCAAAATGCATGTTGTGAATATTCATACTTAGGTATTAATATTATAAATTCGAAAGTGAGTTGGTTTATTATCTACGCTTTCAGGGCTAAATTATTAAACCGATTTTGATAAAATTTGGTACAAACTAAACTTGACAAACTAGACTACTTTTAAATCCGCGACTTCGTCTGCATCCGCGATAACCGCCATCCGCGCGGACGAAACCGCGGGCGAATGCAAGTTTAAAATGAAGCCTTGGACATGTTATTAAACGATTGTTTATTAAGCACAAGTTTCTTGCCTTTCGCCTTTAACATCATGTCGTAAGTTGCTTATTTACATTTAAAAAATCTACGAAAATCACAATGTTAAGGTGTCACAACGGATTAATAATTCACCCTAAAAATTAACTCAGCCATTAAAATTCAAAACAGCTACTAATTCTGCTAAACAGTTAAGATTAATTCCAACATCAAAATGCCACGTTGATCTAAATATTAAAGCAACTAATCCTTTGCAAGATATGTCAGATATAGCGCGATTCTCTGAAGTTATATTTTTTAATCGGCTACGACATGGCTCGACGAAAACCAACGTTGTGTTCCTCGCTGAAAAATGACTTTACAGGAATTTTAGACGGCGTAGTTATGTCCATTCGATGTGACGTATGTAGGACACTGCGAAATGAAAGCTATGCGATGCTCGAGATATTTATTTCATTGGTATTTATTTTTAAATTCGTGTAAATGCCTTTTTGACTGTGACAAATTGTATCACATAGATTGTCGGAAGCTGTAGTTTTTATTTCAGGGAATTTAGTGAATTAGAACTGATCGATATTTTATAGGGTCAACGTACTGCCTTTAGTTATTTGTAAGAAAAACTATTTTAAATTAAATGCTGTTGACACTTGTCCATTATTCAATTCAGCGATTTAATAAAATATACGTTATAAAGATATTATTTATAAAATAGTGCTCAACATTTGTATATTAACTTTGTTTTTTTCCCAGACATATTCGAATCTTTTTAAGATGTAAACATTTTGTTTTGTTAAGAACTTTGCCCCGCCCTAGGAATTGCTTCTGTATCGTGGGTACACAAGCATATAAACTCGTACATACACAACAAACCACACCAGCACGCGTAGCATGACCGCACTATGTCTACGGAAGAATAGACATAGAATAGAATAGAATATTCATTTATTTGCTCAGAATGTAGGTATTTAAAATAAGGTGGTCACAATAATATAAAGAAATCCTTGTACATTCTACCATGTTGGCATGCAAACATTGATGCAGTTCATCATCAAACATACTTAACATTAATACAATAACAACTCCTAAAATTTATCAGCTAGAAAATACAGGAAGAATAGACAAACTGTACTGACTTGTCTATTCTAGCTGTCAGTATGTCTATTCTTCCGTAGACATAGGGTCGTCATGCTACGCGTGCTGGGACCTGTAGGCCATACAAATATTTGTTACATACGGGAATCAAACCCGCGCCACGCGGCGCAGTAGCGATTCACTTAGCCACTGCGCCAGTCGTGTCGTCTAGCTAACACAATATGTAATGTTTCATGTGATATAAAAAAATACATACACAAAAAGTGACCTCATTGCTTGACATAGCTATCGTCTAGCGATATCACACAGCCCCAACTGCAGTATATTTTAAATGACAATTTGTCAGTTCGATCCCTGTCTAGCATTTTTCCGTGTATCTACATTTCCACGTACCTACCCACTATAAATCGACCGACTTCTAATGAACTCACTGAAACTTTCATAACATTAGCTTGTTACAATTTTTTATGTTATTTTTATGTGTTGAAGATAGATTAGTGAGTTGTCTGTGTGTCTGTTGTTTCATTAGTGAGATGTTTGTTCCTTCAAGTTGAGATGTTTTGTTTTTCAAAGTTTTTAGCTTTTCAAATTGTTGAGAAAATGTTTGAATTGAGACAGTTTGTTGTGTATTTTGCAAATAATGTTTCATTGTTTTAATGAATAACAATAATTGTATGGCTTTGTTTTTCAAAAAATCCAATAATGGAAAATTAAGAGGTTAGAAGAAGACAAGGAAATGATATTATGAATAATGGAAAATGGTGTTACACCGGAAGTAAATCACAAAATATGTCAAGTATTACTTTAATTTTTACATGTCAAATTGACTCTTGAATCGGCTGACGAATATCGATATTATAATGCCGTACCAGTTTCAACCTTCCTAGATAATTGTTCATTTTTGGTAAACATAACGCTATTGAGCGGCGATACCTATTAGATAATCCCAGATTATGAAACAAAAGGCAGATAGACAGCGCGGAACACTGAGAGTGAAACCACCAAAGCAAATACAAATTCAAAGGCGAATACCTGCAATCTCGTGTTTGTATTTGCTTTTGAATTTGCATTTGTATTTTATTTGTTTTTTTTTTAACGATGCGGACTTCGTGCTATACTTACTCGTGTCAGTACAGCACGAAGCGCGTTGTAGGTATTCGCTTTAGAATTTGTATTTGCTATTTTGGTTTCACTCTCAGTGTTCCGCGCGGTCTATCTGCCTTTTGTTTCATAATCTGAGCCTATAATAGTCAGTTGGCCACTCAAATGCAGGCAAACTGAAAAGCCACCGAATAGAGACTGTTACAGTCTTCCTAACGATAGTTACCAAAGGTACGGCTATCTCTTATACTATTTCTTTGTTAATGTTCAAAGTAAGTACTTTCTTCCAAAGTAAACATATACATTTCTCTAATTTTTTGTCATTTAAATTCATTCTCTTTCGTGTTTTAAAACTGCTACAGTAAAAGCACCCTTATGTGAGGTAATGCCGACCATTTCGAAGTTCGTGTTACAAAGTTTACAGCGTGATTTATTACTCAAATATTAACTTAAAAAATTCAATAGTACGGTTTTAAATTGCTTTGATGACGTCCAAAAGAGCGATATAACTTTAATAAATGATAATTTGAAAAGCTCTTTAGACATTAAGATTGGGATGTGTCCAACGGAAACGAGTGTGATTGTATAGTTTTTATGCGAAATCGCGGTTTTATAGTTTGATAGATACTTTTATTTATTTAGTAGAGAGTGAAATGGTTTATTTTAGCTGCTGAATAGTGTTTCATTGCCGCTCAAGTAACTCATTTTAAAATGTAAATTCTCCACTTCTTCATCATTGAAAAATTAAAATATACGTAGGTACTCTCACGAACAAATCCAATTTTTATAGAAATCTATATAATTCATTATGTTTCTTATGATTTACAATATTTACAGGGATAATAAAAAAGAAAACTTATAAAACTAATACAGTGAGGCACCAAAAAAATCCTCCACATCGCTGTCAGGTGGAACTGTGCTTTACCTCTGACCAAGGTAAAAACCAGCTCTTGGATCACGGGAACTGTCAATTAACTAAAAACAATTAGGTAATAGTTATACTTCAGCACTACTTCTACACGTAACAAAGTACCTCTAACGGCGCCTTCAAATTAGTCGCTCGCTAGCAGCGCGACAGCAGTGCGACGGCAGCGCTGCTTTGTAAATCCATATAAATATACTCGCGCGTCTGCAGTGCGACTACGACGCTATCAGTCGCGCTGCAGTCGCGCAACTTTATTTGTATGGATTTACAAAGCAGCGCTGCTATCTCGCTGCTGTCGCGCTACTGACGTGCGAGTAATTTGAAGGCGCCCTTAGACAAATATTTTCTTCAAAATGAGTACTGGAACGAACCAAGCACATGCAGATGAATGCCATAGTATTTCGATTCTTAAACACGCGTAGGAATAAATCTCAACCTCACAAACCAATCAAGCAATATCCTTACAATGTCACAAACCAGAACACTTACAAAAAAAATCTCGACACCCAATTCATTATTTGAAAGTCCCTTGTCATTAAGGGCCCCTAAATTGCGGGGGCCTCTAGAGCCGCGGGCCCCGGGGTGATGGCGGGTAGATAACGCACGTGCGCTACACACCGCAGTCAGGGGCCCTTTCAATGTGATGAGCAGGCATTCTGATGGACAAATTTATGTTTTTCGATTGATTTATTGCTTGCCTGTATTTTATAACAGCTCACAATTTTTTAGCGCGCTCTTTTGTTTGTGTATAAAGCTGTAACTACCCGTTGGGTCCGCTTCCGCATTCAAGGGTTATCATTATATTTTATGAGATTTTAAATAATGATTACCAAAAATACTTTTTAATCCTAAACATGTAGCAAGAAAAGAAAATCTATAATTACACCGGTTACCGGCTGCTTTAGTTATGACTACTCTTCAAATTGTATTCAAAGACCAAATTTAGTAAATCTGTAACCAATCTTAGTGAGCATATGAATGCACTATTACGATAGGTTAGGTTAGGTTATCTAGGTTTAAGTAGGTAGATAGGTTTTCTTCAATCAAATTTTAAAATGATTATTATTAGCTTTCTAGAGGTCTGACGTTTTTAAGTTTGTATATTTTGTTTTAGTTTAGAGTAATTTTCTTTAATAGAATAAATGTAGGTACAATTTTTGGTTATAATTTGACATAATGGGTTTTAAATGTTGGTTTAATCACTTACTATTTATGGCAATATAAAAACTATTTTAAAGTTATATTTTACTATTTCTGGTGTTAAGATAAACATAAACCCTATTTTATTAACCGACTTCAAAAAGGAGGAGGTTATCGGGGTATAGGAGTTTTTTTTTATGTATGTTCGGCCATAATTCTGGCATATATAGACGGATTTGCAAAATTATTTTTTTGCTCGAAAGGGGTTTATTCCGAAATGGTCCCATATAAATTTTACTAAAATTGATCCAGCCCTTTTTGAGAAAATCAACAAAGTCCCAGAAAAAATACTTAGACGACGTTTTAGTTTCTTCAATCCTTTAGAGGGCTTACAATCTCTTTTAAGTGTGTAGCAGTTTCTTAATGAATTTGAATGGTAAGGCAATACTAAAAAGCGAAAAATAAAAAGATTTTTCAAAAAAAAGAAAACCGCCTTAAAAACTAAAAAGTGTTATATAACTTTAGCACAGAACACACTTTACTTTACTTTAGGAAGTCGGTGGCAATACAAAACAACAAACACAAGGCCACCGACTTCCGAAAGTAAAGTAATGTGTGTTCTGTGCTAAAGTTATTTATCACTTTTTAGTTTTTGAAGGCGGTTTTCTTTTTTTGATTTTTTTTTTTTTAACTCCGAGTTAGTAAACACCTGCGCATTATGTATGACATATTGTAACTCAACATTGTGTTACCGACTTATCACTGAGTAAAGTTTTTGGTGCAAGTGGTCCTAATTAAGTCAAATGGTGGAAAGCCCTTCAATTGTATCTACGCACAATAATGTCTTCTAAGTTATGAAGGGTAGTAACAGCTATTTGGCGATAAATTACTGTAGTTTTCCACTTAGGTACATCTTTGTGTGTAGATGGTAGTGGAATTTTCTACGAAAATTGCTGTGAAAATACTTGCGTAGTTTTCCACTCTACATCTTGAATTCTTTTATTTATTATTGTTACATAAAGGACAATGCCAGAAACTCTATAGAACTTTGCCCCACTCAATAAAAGTCATGTGCAATATGTAGCATCTTACTGTTTATTTATTGCTGATAACTAAACATTAGTCTTAGTGACTGTAGAACTTGCGGTTTCCGTTTAAATCTAAAAATAATAATGACATTGATTATATGTTAAATTGTATTTTAGGTAAAATGAGTTTGTATTTTGTGGGTAGGTATTTCGTAATCCGCAAGTTCTAAAGAAAAACAATTTACTATAGAAAGGTTCTATATTCATTACAATTATTTTCGTTAACTTACTTTTCTGTACATGGGTGGGGCAGTGTCTGGCATTGTCATTTGACCACTTGTCTATTAAATATTAAATAAGATTTTCCTTTTCTCTAAGCCCAAACTGAATCCAGTCCTCTTCGCATTAGCACTTATTTCTTTTTTTACAATTTTTCCTTACAATCGTTACAATGTAACAATGATAACATACTTATTACCAAATAGGCACGCAATGTGCGCTATGTCACACGGTGGGTTCTATGGGGCCGCAGGGGGTTGTAGAGGGTCGTAGGGAGTCGTCAACATTTTTGTGCGAGGGTGGATAGCGTAGTAATGAAGTGTTATTGTTAATTATATCAGATGCGTTAGCTCGGAGCTATGCTAATTGCGCTAGAGGACTGCTAATGTATACAGTATGGTTGTTTTGTACTGGCGATTATTGTGAAGGTGTTTTTTAACCGACTTCAATAAGGAGGTGGTTATCAATTCGGATGTTTTTTTATGTATGTTCGGGCATAACTCCGTCATATGTAAACGGATTTCCAAAATTCTTTTTTTGTTCGAAAGGGGTATGCCTTTAAATTGATTTAACGCTTTTTGAAAAAAACAACAAAATCTCAAAAAAAATTACATAGTACATGACGTTTTAGTGTCTTCAATCTTTGGAGGTCTTTCAATCTCTGATTTAACTGTGTCGCCGTTTCTTAATGGACTTGGATGTTAAGGCGATACTTAAAAACGGAAAATAAAAACTATTTTCAAAAAAAAACAACCGCCTTCAAAAACTAAAAAGTGATAAATAACTCTTGCACAGAACACACATTACTTTAGTTTCGGAAGTCGGTGGCGGTGGCTTTGTTCTGTTTGTGGTTTTGTATTGCAACCGACTTCCGAAACTAAAGTAATGTGTGTTCTGTGCAATTTATCACTTTTTCGTTTTTGAAGGCGGTTGTTTTTTTTTAAATAGTTTTTTATAATGACTAGCTGTGCCCGTGGCTTCGCTCACGTGAATTTGAATTGTAACCTAAGGAAATAAGTATTGAATACTATGTCATGATGTGTGAATACAATGTAATGACATTCTAAGATTCCAAGTGAATCATGTGATGACATATAAATTGATGGACGGTGTGGTATTTTCTGCAAATTGGGCGAAACACTTCAAACCTATACAGTTGATAGATAAAATTTTTAATATTTGCGTTAAGAATTTCTCTGAATAAGGTTCGAAATACAAAAACTGACTTGATGGTTTTTAAATGTTGCTCATTGGATAAACCGCGCTTTGTTTCTTAAGTCGGATTCACAGCCCAAGACTAACGTATCGCATTGTGAACTGATACACCTATGTCAGTAGTACTTAGGTGTATCAGAAGCCAGTTCTATATTTTATTTGCACCTTCACGCACATTACACAAAACGGGAAAAGGCTAAACAGATGATGACTGAGTATAATGTCCTTAAATCATCATCATCACCATCAGCCGAAAGACGTCCACTGTTGAACAAAGGCCTCCCACATAGAACGCTACAACTCTTGCAACCTGTCACTTGCATCCACCGGTTACCCGCGACCTTGACGATGTCGTCGGTCCATCTGGTGGGAGGTCTACCACCGCTGCGTCTTTCAGTTCATGGTCGCCACTCGAGAACCTTTCTTCCCCATCGGTTATCGGTTCTTCGAGCGATGTAGCCTGCCCATTGCCACTTCAACTTGCATATTATAATAATAATAATAATATGTGGGGACATTTTCACACACGGCCATCTGACCCCAAACTAGGGAGACCCTGTACTATGGGTGTCAGACAGCTGATATACATACACAAATACATTTTTTTTTGTAAATACATACTTATATAGATATTCTGAGAGCTATGTCGATCACTTTAGTTCTTCGGCGAATTTCTTCGTTCCGGATTCTATCGCGCAAAGAAACTCCGAGTTAGTTGTCTACATGGCTCGCTGTGTGACTCTGAGCTTTTAGCCAGCAGTTAAGGACCAACATCTGATGTCGTTAAATTATACGTGGATATTGTTGGTTAATAAAAGTCATCAAAGTTATAGGGATCTGTGCTTGAGTACCGTTGTTAAATTACAAAATTAACTATTCTCGATTTGTCAAAATGGAAGCTCATTCCCGCAATATTGCAAGATTAGTATGCACATGACGTAGGCATAACACCGCAAACAGATTGATATGTAATCGCGTAATCATATCAGCGTGCTTAGTGATAACGTTATGCATGCGACCGCAGCCTGTGATTGACTTGCGGTCACCTTTGACATGCCGATGGAGTTAAACGTACGTACAATCGTAGTGCGGTGGAGATATACATTGTTCTGTAACGTACATGTTTGGGGTCGTGTTGGAATGTTACAAGGCGCAATGGTTAAACGATTGACTGCTGCGCTGCGTGTCTCGGGCTTTTGATTCCCGCATGGAGATCTAGTTGTTCCGGATCGGGATGATTGTGAAAGTGAGTTTATACACTCGGCGTCACAAAAATCGCACCTCTTTAAGAATTCCCTTCAAAGTCATTTTAACCCTATTAATCAATGGTATACATATGACTATAAGGTATAATTGGAAAGGCAATTTATTTAAATTTTAGAATAAATCAATGGATTTGGTTTTTTGTTTACCAGGGAATAAAAAAAAGCAAGCTAATGCAAATGATTAAAAAGTTAAATTTTATTTTATCAGCAAAAATTACAACAAAGTCCTTAAAACTAACTTAAAACCTAGTGTTACCCCCCCTAGCCCTGATGACTGCTTCCATGCGTTCTCTCATGGACCTTATTAATGTGACAACAGTCTCTTGTGGAATGTTGTCCCATTCTGCAACGACGGCATCTTGAAGGTCTTGGAGAGTGGTAGGGGCAGGATTTCGTGCCCGTACTCGCCGTTTCAGTTCATCCCAAAGGTGCTCAATAGGGTTCAGGTCTGGACTTCGCGCCGGCCAGCGCATAACAGGGATGCCAACTTCTTGCAGGTAGTCTCTTACAATTAAAGCGGTGTGACAACGGGCGTTATCGTGCATTAACGTGAACCCACTGCCAACAAAACCCGCATAAGGGACAACCTGCTCCTCTAAGATCTCTGTTATGTACCGAGCAGCAGTCAGCGACCCTTGCCCGCGAGCACTTCCAGTCCGAGAAACACACACAAGGTTCGTTTTACCGTCGATTGACATGCCGCCCCAGAACATGCACGAGCCACCCCCGTATTCCACTGTCTCTTGAATACAGGCTTGTGCGAATCGTTCCCCTTGCCTCCTATACACTCTTCGACGCCTGTCGTTGCAGAAAAGACACACCCTCGTCTCATCCGAGAAGAGCACAGCCCTCCATTGGTCTATTGTCCAATCCACATGGTCACGGGCAAATTGCAACCGGTCTCTCCTATGCTGTGCAGTCAATTTGGGCCCTGTAGCAGCCCTATGAGCTGCAATTTTCTTCTCCCGCATTCTTCTTCTAATCGTGGAGACGCTTACAGAAGTTCTGCGAGCTGATCGCAGTTGTTGTTGCAGCTCAACAGCATTGGAGAACCGATTACGTAAAGACGTCGAAACAATAAAGCGATCGTCTCTTTCGGATGTGCACCGTTGTCTTCCAGATCCACGTCTTCGGATATAGCCACCAGTCTCTTGGAAACGTTGGAACACTCGTCGAACGGCAAAACGACTCAAGTTCAGTTGCCGAGCAACATCACATTGCCGCATCCCTGATTGCAGTAGTGCAATGACTTGAGCGGCTTCATCTGCAGTGGTATCCATCTTCTGGGGTATTTTTCTTGCTGTAGCTGTTCACGTGTGTTCACTTCAAAGGTTGAATAGCGAATGACCCACATTTAACCCGGGTCGCCCGTTTTATACCCTTGTAGGGAGGTGCAATTAGTGGCCGTTGTAATGCGTATTTTGACAACATTTTTTTTAACGTTACGTGCTAATGAGATCTGTTGTGTTTAGGAATTCTAACTGTTGTTAATTTAAAGGTCGTTAAACATACTTTTAATTGATACCAATATTAATTGGGTTTAATGTATTCGTTACTGGCGGGACATGTTTTAAACTTATTTTCGAAAAGGTGCGATTTTTGTGACGCCGAGTGTATGTCTGTATAAAAACTTTAAACAAAAAAGAGAACCACCTTCAAAAACTAAAAAGTGATAAATAACTTTAGCACAGAACACACATGACTTTACTTTCGGAAGTCGGTGTCCAATACAAAACAACAAACAGAACAAAGCCACCGACTTCCGAAAGTAAAATCATGTGTGTTCTGTGCTAAAGTTATTTTTCACTTTTTTGTTTTTTATGTTTTTTTATGACTGGCTGGTATGGTGACTTTACTGTTCTATTTATTGTTTTGTATTGCCACCGACTTCCGAAACTAAAGTCATGTGTGTGTTCTGTTTTAAAGTTATTTTTCACTTTTTGGTTTTTGAAGGCGGTTGTCTTTTTTGTAAAAAAAGCTTTTTATTTTTCGCTTTTTAGTACTTCCTTATCATCCAAATCCATTAAGAAATGGCAACACAGTCAAAACAGAGATCGAAAGTACAAGGTGAGAACATTACAACATCATCCATGTAATTTTTTTTTGCTTTCTGTCGATTTTTCGAAAAAGTGCTGAATCAATTTCGATAAAATTTATATGGGACCACCCTTGAGGCATACCCTAACCATCAAAAGAATTTTTAAAATCGCTTTACAAACAAATATAAAAGAAAAAAAACATACAGACGAATTGAGAACCTCCTTGTTTTTGAAGTCGGTTGATAAGGTTCATATTCAATTGCGGAAGTTTGGTATTGGCTTGATGTGCTGGCGTTTAGATGTTTGTAACTGAATAACGCTTTAACAGCAGAATTACTTAGGTTACATCTGTACATTTGCAACATTCACTGCCCCTATTTGCAAAACCCACGTAATTCAGTACAGTGGCACAATTAAAAACTGGTGCTCAAGCTCGACGCTCTGGTAATTGTCTCGCTGCCACCGAACACCGCTCAGCTGATAAATCAGCTGAGCGGTGTTCGGTGGCAGCGAGCGAACACGACTTCCGCTTTTTTTTAGAAATGCTCTTTTTAGGGTTTGTCGGGGAAAGGAAATATAGGGAGGGAGGAAGGTAAAAATTAAATAATTATTAAAATTAAGTCCTCTTTGCGCTAGTAAATCATTTTAGGACTTGCAAATCTAAGAAGTACCTTGGCAAAATTATCTAAAAAAATGGAAAGCAATGTGTGAAAAAGGTTAGTTTAAAAGAAAAGACAAATATTTTAAGTTGCTACTTACTAATATTTCTCAAATTAATTTTTAGTGACGCAAAATTAAATTTAGATCAAACATTATAAATTAACAATCAGCTTTCTTATAATTTCTCTCCTTATAAGCAGAATATAATGAATGTATGTAGTTTATATCTTTTTTATTTATTGTTTTGTTATGCACTCACCTTGTTGTCGCTTCACCACGCTTAGTTTACTGGTAGAGAATGCCTAAGGTATTAAGTCTGCCTTTGTACCTTGTGCATGAAGTATAAATAAATAAATAATAAATAAAAGACCAGAAAATAAAATCACTTACCAATCACCAACCAATTCAGGCAAAGACTAAAATAAAAGAGCACAAAAAACAGACAGTCAAACACTTTAGTGCCTACACGTACTCTCTAAACACGCGCCAATTAAGCCCACTTAGAATATAATTTAATACTCGCACTCTTACATGGGGGCCCAGGTACAGTCGCGATCAATTAAGGCGCGTGTCCGGGCATTTTTATGCAAATATCTTCGCCGGTGGTCTCGACGCAGCCGGGGCGTCCGGGGTAACTGACAAAGAGTATAGAATTTAGAAGGATGTAGGAATAAGGAGTAAATGGTTTGTTGCCTATGCAGAACGTGAATAGATAATTAATTTGACTTTATTGCTAAGGGGCTGTATGTAGCGTAGTCAGACGTCCGGATACAGCCGGACACAGTCAGGCTTTTTGGTTGCGTGTCCGGCCAAAATTAGATGGTGTCCGGCCTTTGTTAGGCTTTTTAAATATGACTTTTTTACATTTGTGATTTGTTAATTAAACCGGCTGGTCGGTCTGGCTTTTCGGTTTTGAGACCTGACAACCCTAGCTATAACGGGTTTATGTGACTTGTAAATATAGATTAAAAGTTCGACCTATAAAAGGGCTTTTTGATTTAAACATAGTTATACCACAGTATAAATATTAATACTACCGTACAGTAGCGACTCGCTCCGCCTCCCTCTGAAACCTCCGAAACTGCGTTTTTGTTCGAGCGGCGCGTTGACACGCACACACACACGTATTTGTACAGTCTGTTATTTTAGTATTAGTGCGGGCAATTATATCGTTTCGCTTCTATGGAGTGTCGCGGGTGTGGTTACACAGCGTCTCATAATTAATACAATGAATACACCAATTAATGTATATTATATATCTAGTTGAATTTAAAAATTAACTACGTCTAAGTATCAACTTCATTCTCTCTTCAATAGACTGTACTTTTACAAATACCGGGAAAAAATGATGATAAATATATAGAACGATTTGTAAAAGAATCGTTTTATTTTTCTGTAGCAGACGGGATACTCTATTAACATTATTTTTACCGAAGCTTGTCAATGTCTCATCTGCCGTATTAATTTAATTTAGTCTAAGGTCCTCCGCCATCCGGTTTCGTATACAATACACAAACCCTCGTCATTGATTCAGAAACATCATTTAGATTATTATCTCGAATCGGTATCAGGAAGTCTGAGATGATTCGATTATGTATCTATTTTATTGAACAAGTATCGATAAAGCTCTTAGCAAAATGATCGTTTAAATATGAATAGACTTGTTGGTTGACTTTGTATTTATATGGAATAGGTAATTAATATGGATTTGATTGTATAATTTTAAAATTAATTGATTTGATATCGTCTCTTATGATAAGGTCAATGGTTATGAAACAGGATCTAGGAAAATGAAGAAATGTGATAACTTTTTTTATTCTAAGCTGTGTGGTGCCAGCCGCGAATAGCACCACCCCATTTCTACCCGTGGGTTTTGTAGAAGGCGACAGAGGGATATTGACCAGAGGATGGGCAGCAGCATCCTTCTGATTACCATCCCCCCTTGGGGGCGTCTAAAGGTTGACATGATGATGATTTTGATTCTGGTTGTTTACCGTCATAGTTTTGATAAAAAGTCACTGACATTCAAGATAAGAGATCTTGCACTATCTATGCAAAAGACTGATGATCAAAGTCGGATTCCATCAAGAGGTCATTGTCTCAGTAATAGCCATTAACTAGAACTTGTCAGTGCCCGCAGGACTGGTAGTAGCATCCTTTGTTGGCTCAATAACAGCTCACACAACAGCAAGAGGTATTTTTGTATCATGTGTACCACACAACACTATTTTATCGTAACACCTCCAACGTAAACTTGACGCCAAAGTCCTTTCTTTTTAGGGTTTCGAACCCGAAGGGTGAAAACGGGAGCCTATTACTAAGACTCCATTGTACGTCTGTCTGGCTGTCTGTCACCAGAGTGTATCTCATGAACCGTGATAACTAGACAGTAAAAAATTTCACAGATGATGTATTTCTGTTGCCGCCACAGATATAGATAGGTAGACCTAGATAACGCAAGAGCAACTACTTCGCGTGTCTATATTCGTGCCTAACTTACTATAAAAGATCGTAAGTAAAAAAATTAAGTAAACGTTTCCTTCCATCGGTAAGTAATTTTGTGATTAATATCATGCGTAATTAATTTAAAAAAACAATTATTTTCAATCTAATACCCTCAGTAGTACCTGGAAATACCAAATTTAGGAAAAACAAAACATTCGTATTACATTGTGACGTCTAAAAAATGGCACGCTTGGTTTTCATACAGATCGTGATACTTGCGTTATCTAGGTCTATCTATATCTGTGGTTGCTGCTATAACAACAAATACTACAAACAGAATAAAATAAATATTCAAGGGGGGTTCTCATACAACAAACGTGATTTTTTGCCGTTTTTTTGCTCGATGTCTAATGTTGTATAGATGATACGGAACTCTTCGTGCGCGAGTCCGACTCGCACTTGGCCACACTTGGCCAGTTTCTTCTTTATTTTCCACTTAACAATAATCACAGAACATAAATGCTACAACACCTCCCATTTCAGCCAGCATCCACTTAAGAGTAAGCCCTTTATCTACGGAATCTTATCTGCATAAGGGCCGATGCACACGAATGACCATTCCCGATAAGGGCTACCTATAGCTAATTAGCACCTCGGATAGTGGCCGCGAGTTATTTTAAGAGGCCGATAAATGCAACTTTCTCGTCGCGTGGGTGAATTGTTTTATTGTAAGTATTTATAATTAGAATGAATTGTAATTGCCGTTTAAAACGTTTAGAAGAAGCTTTGCTTTACTTTTGATATCTATTCTTAGTTTAAAGTGACAGTTGTGGGGTTTGCAACAAAATGGCCTGAATATTATGTGAAAGCTTTTCTCAGGTCACACTAAATAAAGAAAACTAAACATATCGTATCATATATTACAGGCTTCTTAAGGGAAGAAGCCTGTATTATATGATACGTTTAAGGCTTTTAAATCCATACTTTATTTAATATTATCAATGCAAAAGTAACACTATCTGTTACGCTTTCACGATGAAATGGCTGAACCGATTTTAATGGAAATTAGCATGAAGATAGCTTGAACCATGAGGACATAGGCTAGTTTTAAATCCGCGTCTGCATCTGCGATAACCGACATTCTCGCGGGCAAAATCTAGTAAAAAATAAAAATATGCAATTAATCAATTTACATCCTTAAAGAAAACAGATCTCATAAAAAGTTACAATTAAATAAATGTTTATAAATTGCTTACTCAGTCATTACTCAATACCCACAGATGTGCCACCATCAAATAAACACATAATGATGTCATAAATGACACTGTCATCTGTCATAAATAGCCGACAGATAGTGCACACTAACTTTAATACTGTAGCTAACTTCACCTGTCATCAGACTAGTATAGAAACTCATTTGTTTCAAACTTTTCTCAAGCCCCGCCCGTTTGAAAGTTTGCCAAATTGTTCTGTTCCTCCAATGGGAGGGGAGAACGGCAGGCCCAGTTTCTGTCGACCAATGAGCGTCGAGCGCGGGCTGCGTTGGCGCAGGTTTTCGTTTTGCAATTCAATGAGTTGTCTAATTGATGTTTTGTTTGGCATTGATTCGAGCCATTGATGATGATTGTTAATGAGTGGTAATTATGTGGTATTTGATGGCTGATGAGAGGAAGTGACGGTCATTTGATAAATGTCTTGTTTCTTGTTAAATTTGTTTTTGTGTCAAGGAAGTATTCGTGGAATGATATATTTTGGGTTGTATTGGATTTCATTGGTGCTCGAAACTATAAATTATTTATTTTTATACGAGGATCGTATAAAGTTTTCACTGCATTGCGCTATTTCGTCACTGAAGTTTCAATTCCAACAGTAGAGTTAAATTTTGTATGTTTAACCGACTTCAAAAAGGGGGAGGTTCTCAATTCGATCGTTTTTTTTTAAATATACTTACATTAAAAAAAAACGATCGAATTGAGAACCCCACCGATTACGCTGAGATTTATGATCCGATTTACGTGTTTCTTCTTTAGTTTGATGTGGAATAGTTGCCATTTAGTCCCATAAAGATTTTTTGACTACGCATAACTTTTTTCAGTGTAGTTCGATTTCGCTGAATTGACTTTTTTTAATTGATAGCGTATACCTCAAATTTGGTTTTATATAAATTTCAAGAAAATATTCCACCACTAAGGGTAGAAAATTAAGGAATGACTGAATTTTTTGGTGTCACTTTTTCGTAATTAATTTGTATGATAAGAAGTAAAAAGCGAAAAAAAGAAAACTTTTTAACAAAAAAGACAACCGCCTTCAAAAAGTAAAAAAATAACTTTCAATTCGCAAGTCGGTGCTAATACAAAACCACAAGCAAAACCAAAGCCGCCGACTTGCGAATTACCTACCCAAATTATTTTTGAATATAAAATTATGTTAACAAGATCCAACGTTCGCGTAAATGTATCGCCAACCTCCTGAACATAATCGCCTCACACATACACGATTATGTTCACACTAAGTATCTTATCTGTGTGCATCCCTAATAAAATTTATCAAAAGCATGTTAGTACAAAGTGGCATTTTATTTAATAGAGTTTAAATATAAATTGGTGGAGTGCCAAGTTTCTGCCACTCAGCAAGTTGGCAAGTCCGACGGTGCCAAAAACTGCTCGGCGCATACACTTGCAGATATTGCGATAGAGGAGTGCTAACTGACGCGGAGTTAGAGCGACTAGATGTGGTGTGACGTAGAGGATGTTGGGTGGTGGGTGAGCGTGGTTGGAGGACTTGGAGTTACAATAATAGGTGTTTAACAGTTATTAATAGTAAACCTGCGTCGTCGTATTTAAATTATTTGCAAATAAGCCATTTTTGTTAAATTAAATTTTACATTTCTTCACCGACAACGAAAGTATAATGTGAAGCTAAATAAATTAATTTTAAGATCTCAATGTACCAACCATAATATACTCAAAAACAAATTATACTACATTCTATTCTATTCTAAAAGTAACGGGTGGCGCAAAAGTAAAGACCCTAATTGGTTCAGCTATAACATTTTTTCTAAATTAGAAAACTAGATTTAGATTTTTTTAAATGTATATTTGTGCCATTAAATTTCGTACCATTAGGATTTAAAGATGATGTCTTTTAAATGGTGACCTCCAGAGTTGATACACATTTGAGCCCTATTTATGACATTTTGCATAACTTGCCGTAACACTTCCTGCGATATGTTCGTTATTTCTTGACGAATGTTTTCTTTTAGAGCTGCGAGAGTCTGTGGCTTGTTCACATACACCCGAGATTTCAAAAAACCCCAAAGAAAGAAGTCTGGACTGGTCAGATCGGGTGATCTTGCAGGCCAAGGCAAATCGCCAAAACGAGAGATAACTCGGCCTGGAAAAGCGTCCCTCACTAAGTCCATAGTGTCGCGCGCTGTGTGTGCCGTAGCGCCGTCTTGTTGAAACCAGATGTGCTCCAGCCCCAATTCGTCCAAACTGGGTATCAAAAACTCACGTAACATGGTTCTGTAGCGTTCTCCAGTGACAGTAATCGCATTGCCTCCAGCGTCTTCGAAAAAATAGGGTCCGATCACTCTGTCAACACAGATGCCACACCATACAGTAACTTTTAGTGGGTGTAGAGGTGTTTCTTGAATAATGCGCGGATTATCAGTGCCCCAGAACCGAGTATTCTGCTTATTGACATGCCCTGAGAGATGGAAATGCGCTTCGTCACTCATAACCAATTTTGAAGGAAAATCATCCTCTTCAAGGTTGAGGTTTATGACGCGCTGGCAGTAATCTAGACGAGCTCGGTGGTCAGCAGGCAGCAGCTGATGAGTCATTTGAGTTTTATACGGGAACATCTTTAAGTCTTTCACCAAAATACGCTGCAGGGTCCGTCTGGAAATGCCCAATTGCGTGGCACGTCGCCTCGTTGATGTTTCTGGACACTCTTCCACATCTTCGCGCACAGCATCGATATTTTCAGCTGAACGGCCTGTTCTTGGTCTCCCAGACTTAGGTCTATCCAATGTTGAGCCAGTTGCTTCAAGGCGTGTGGCAAAGCGTCGAATTGTGCGACCAATCGGTGCCGGACGGTGGGGAAATCGTCGACGAAATTCACGTTGTGTTCTTATCACTGATGAATTATTCCGTAAGAACATTGACACAATTATTCCACGTTCTTGGGGAGTAAAACGGTCCATGTTTATTTTCAGTGTATTTTACACTTGTTCACTACACAATTTTCAACAACAGAAGGACAGAAAATGTCATATAAAAAAAAAAAAAGTATTTTCTTTAGTGCCAGTACTTTTGCGCCACCCTTTATCTATTCCCTATCTGCCTGATAGTTCTGTACACAGCTAATTTTTGAAACTGATTCCTAAATTTTTTAACGGAAAAAAAAGTCTAGATGAGCCCGATATAAAGCAAGGGTCTATGCATACCCTTGCTTTGTATTGGGCACATCTAGACTTTTTTTTCAAACCAATAGCAAAACGGAAAAAATAATCTCTTTTCATTACTCCGCCCGATTCAGCAACTTACCTCATAAACAATTTACATCCAGCGCAATATCATAACGACGCCATTTAAATACCAGCCATCATTTAGATACATAAACATTCTTCAAATACCGTCATGACAAGTTAAAAGCTTGCCAGTATTTACTATCGTCTAAATGCGCTATAATTCAGATTTAATTTGGCATGTGATCTGGACTGGAATTGGGACACTCTGTCACTGTCCAGTTGTGACTGAGGAGTTTGTCAAATGTTGGCCAATTCGCTCATCTAACCTTGGACTGGAAGACATACATTGACGTGATTGTACAATAGGTTTCCGTCATTTATACACTGCTTCGGAGCAATGAAGGCGAGAGGTGATTGAAGAAGTTTTGTTGTAGATGAGAGGAAATTCCATCATAAGTTCGTACAATGACTTTTTGACACTCTACCCTTATGTTACTTGTAAATCTAGAGTTAGCATTTTCCTCTTTTAAGACCTTGCTTCGTTCACTTTATCTGTTTCCTTACAGATTTGAGCAGTAGGTATTTCCTGCTAGATTATTTGTTTGCGTTCTCTTTTCAGCTGTTTGAATAATCCATGCGTACATTACCTAATAATTGTTATAAATACGAAAGTTTGTAATGTTTTATTTATTTATTTATTTATTAAGGCTCTCCAACGACTTAATCACTAATACACTTACAACAAACTGTTTAAACTTATTAGATTACAGTGAACTTGTCACTTAAAGGAGTGCACAGCACTTCCGAATTTAAAAATTAAAACATTATTAAAGACAAATTAAATTAAAAATAAAGCGGTTGAAATACTAAACAACCAAAAATAACAGCAAATTTACTACAAAAATTGTTAACAGAAAAAGGAGTAGATCTGTTTATAGTGGTCGGTTTTACTATAAAACGGCTGAACCGATTTTGATGAAATTTGACATGAAGATAGCTTAAGCTCTGAGGAAGGATATAGGCTATCTTTATTCCGCGAATTTGTCTGCATCCGTCCGTGACTTCGTCTGCATCCGCGATAACTGACATTCGACACGGACGCGGACAAAGTCGCGGGCAAAAGCTAATCCATACTTCCATACTAATTACTAATATTAATATTACAAATGCGAAAGTAACTCTATCTGTCGATGTCTCGAACTCATGTCTCGATGAAACGGCTGAACCGATTTTGATGAAAATTGGTATGAAAATGGCTTGAACCCTGGGGAAAGACATTGGCTACTTTTCAACCGACTTCAAAAAAGGAGGAGGTTATCAATTCGTCTGTATTATTATTTTTTTTTTTTTTTTTTTTTTTTATGTTGGTTACTTCATTTCTCGGGCTGGGTGAACCGATTTTGATGATTCTTTTTTATTTGGAAGCTAGTGCTTCCCGTGTGGTCCCATTTTAATTGTCTCCATTTTAATGGTCCAGTTCTGATCATGGCATCCATGAGAAAACCGTACAAGTCTTAAATTTGCATTAAGTATGTGCGCGATTTGTTACGCGATTTCTCAGGCAAACGTGAACCGATTTTGAAAATTCTTTTTTTCATAGATAGGGTATGCTTCAGGGGTGGTCCCATATAAATTTTATCGAAATTGATTCAGCACTTTTTGAAAAATCAACAAATACCCAAAAATTTTACATAGACGACGTTTTAGTTTCATCAATCTTTGTAGTAGTTAACTTTCAATCTCTTCTTAATAGATTTGAATGAGAAGGAGGTACTAAAAAGCGGAAAATAAAAAGCTTTTTACAAAAAAGACAACCGCCTTCAAAAAGTGAAAAATAACTTTAGCACAGAACACACATTGACTTTAGTTTCGGAAGTCGGTGGCAATACAAAACAACAAACAGAACAAAGCCACTGAATTTCGAACTAAAGTCAATGTGTGTTCTGTGCTAAAGTTATTTTTCACTTTTTGAAGGCGGTTGTCTTTTTTGTAAAAAGCTTTTTAATCAGCAACTTCGTCTGCATCCACTATAACCGACATTCACGCGGACGAAGTCGAGAAGCTAATGTCTAATAATGAAATGTATAAATAGTATGTTATTAAAATTTTCAGTTCAGAAAACATTCAGTCCAAAACATCCAATTATAACCCCTTTTCGGATAAAGGGCCCTATCTAGTATCTCAGCATCCGCGTGCCATAAGCATCGAGATTGCATCCGCACAACATTTGTATCACGGCGCGCCTCTCAAGAGGCCGACTTTGATGTCTGCTCAGCGTTGCAGCGCTTCAGTGCTATCATCTTCAGACCTATCTCGAATTAATATCGAACACTTTGTTTGGTTCAATTGAACATGTTGAGTTCTTCGTATTTAGAATTAGTAACGAAGTTTTTTTTTATATTTTAATAGGCTTGCATTTGACCACAACTCACCCGATGTTACTAAGTGATGATGCGGCCTAAGGTGGAACACGCTTGTCTAGGATGAACCGATTCATTCGTGCCTTGATGATACCCAGATTATATTTATCGGGCCTTCTTTATTATAATTAGTGATCGATGTTATCGGGGAACAGAGAGGCGGCAGTGAAGTTCAATATTATGTAAATGACAGCAAGGAGCTGACATTTCTGACTGCCTAGGGTCCCGATGACACGCGTACATTGGTGGGTTTCAGGTATTAACACACAAGATTGAACTTACAAAATTGCCTTGCATTTATTAATTGAAAGTTTACTTAATATTATTATAAATCGTAGATGACCCCAACATTCTGCCCAGTCATGAATGGGTAGCTGACGGATTCCATTCTCAATAGTTTTAGAATAGTAAGTACTATGGAGTTTCTAGCCCATTCTTCTCCATATATTACTACTGACCCCCCCCCCTTTTCTTACATATTATATTTTTACTTATATTACGTTCAAAAGTGCGTTTTAACCAATGTTTTAACGGTCTAATTAAAACAAATGATTTGACTGTGAATAAGATAAATCAAAAGATGTCCGCCTTCAACTGGAAGTCAATTATAATGGTCTGAATAGCCACTAGCTGTATTTTAGTGTCAATTTAAACAGATTACAGACCTCGTGTAAAAACAATACCATTAACGCAAGTCAACTGGCGACCGCATGTGATGGGACAATTGACTGGTATGACTTTATTGTCTCGTTTACTATCAATCTGTCATCTGCCACTATTTATGAGAAGCCAGAATTTTTATCGCACTTGTTATCGACACAAAATATAGAGGTTACAGAAGGACCGCTCCCGCCATCTTCAAAAATAATTACCTAAACTTGTCAACTCATTAGGGCTGCTACTGTATTGACTCTGTAGGTTTATTTGTGACAATATGAAATTTTGTTGACACTGGTTGGAACTCTTTGCAATTTTTTTATAACAAAATTTTTCTGTTCGTCATGAAATGTCAATGTCTCTCATTTATTCATTTAGATAACACGTGACAGTCGAGACTGAAGTCTGCTTGAATGTGTGCGTGCGAAATATGGCGATTTGTTCTGAGTGGTCTCTCTGCTCGGGCGCGTCGCAGCCTTACGTACTTTGTGTTATTGATATGGCTATTAAAGTGGAATAAACTGCTCATTGTTTTCCGTGCATTTTGAATGCACAGTTTAAAGATATAAATAGCAGGACCAGCAGTTGCAGCAGACGTTTGGGGAGGCCTATGTCCAGCAGTGGACGACTTTTGGCTGAAGTGATGAAGGTAGTGGTTTACCTATGTTGTTTATTGATTTTTCTTTTCTTGTGTAGACATAATTTGGCAAAGACTTGCGAGCTAACTTTATTTAAAGTGAAAATGAAGGTGACTTACACGTTGTAGACCGTTCGTAGACCCATCGTAGACTGCTCGTAGACCCATCGTAGACCTATCGTTGGGTGATGCCCTATCGCCCCAAGTTCAAAGTTCCCCAAATTTTAAATTATTAAATAAAATTGTACGACTCTGTCTTGACCGAAATCTTGAATGGTACAGTCGCCGAATCAATGATTACGTACGTATTGTTTAATTTTATTCGTTATTACTTTAGAAAATCAATGGGGTAAAAACGTAATATGTATTTTCATCGCAATTTACGGTTAATTCAATAAACATTATTAACATTATGCAATACTGATAAGTGATAGTTATCACACGACGTTGTTCTCTACTTCAAAAATAAATAGGCGCCCATCAATAGGTGTATTAACGAGTGCGAATGAGCGAGAAATATCAAATATTGTTATCGCACTTGTGCGACTGAGAGAAAAGTATCAATATTCGTTTTTCACGTCCGCGTCCTGTATTCCTGTTTTTTATCTATTAGGCAGTTCGTATAGTGACGTTGCTTATTGTGATGTTGCAAAATGAATAACCAAAATTCTTCCCTTACACACCATTTTTCCCCAAAACAACCTGGATACATAGTACAAACACATAGTACAAATTATACGTAGGTACAGAAAGCAATATCTTCCAAAATAAGTAAGTTTAATTTTATTAAGTAGGTACTGATTTTATTTTATTCTAACACTTTTGGAGATGTCAGTACGAGGAATGGTCAAGTGTGAACATTACAAACAAATTAATTCTATATTTTGGGGACGTTGGAACTTGGGGTGATCGGGCATCACCCCTATCGTTGAGCACACGTATAGCCATTGTTGACCCACGTGCATCCATCGTAGACCTCTCGTTAACCTATCGATCGAACGTTGACTTCGTAGATTCCACGTAGATCACTCGTTCGCCCATTGTAGACCCCCTCGTAGACACCACGTAGAGCCATCGTTGACCCCTCCGAGTTATCGGAGGGGGGAGCAAAAAAACCCAAACTTTTGCTTTTGAAAAAGGATGTGAATCCTTTTTTAAAAGCAAAAGTATGGGTATTTTTGCTCAATTTTTCTTATACAAAACTACATTGCACAGCTAATTTCTTAAACTGATCGCTCGTAGACCAATCGTAGACCACTTGTATGTACCTCGTAGACCTATCGTTCAGCACACGTATACCCATCGTAGACACCTCGGCGACCCATCGTTGACCCCCCCTCCGATCATGTCTTTTTCTAAAAGTAAAAGTATAGTTTTGTTTGCCCATTTTTTTCCATACGAAACAACCTTTTGGAAGAGTTACTTTCAAATTGAGGTAATATTTTCTTTCGAATAGTTCCTCAATCCACACTCACACGGGCTTATCCGACAGTATCGTCAACTTTCAGGAAATGTTTCACAAATCGCCTGAACAACAGTTAACGACTCGATACTTAGTTATGTATTTTTAACCAGTGCTAGTCGGCCATGTTGGCAGATCAATACCGATCAAACGTATATTAATGAATGGTGCAACCAATGTTCAATGTAAGGGGGTGGGCAGGAGGCTAAGGTATTTTAGACTGCGTTTGAAATTAGATTTTAGTGTGTCACTAGCGACTTGCTCCGGCTTTGCACGGGAAGCAGAGTATAGCTATCTACATAGCTCACAGTCGCCATATTTTTTCCGCCACCTTCATCAATCATCGTCATATTTCCTTAAAACTGATGAATCACTCTGTCTATTGGTAACAGTCGCATGAAAATCCGTTCTGTAGTTTTTGAGTTTATCGTGAACAGACAGATAGATAAACGTGGCGTGTTTTATAATTAGTAGTTATTGTATTAATGTTTAGGTATCGCCTGTACAGATCGATCTAAAATAAGCTTAAAAAAAGTTATTTCCTCCATTTAACATACATGATTTTGAGATCACCTTTTCAAAAGCAAAATAAGAAATTGCGTGTGTTATGAGAGTCTTCATTATACATATTTGCAATTAAATGTAAAAATACAAAAAATGAATTAAATGTAGGTTTGTATACATTATAGAAAATGGAAAATGAAAGACCTTTTCAATAGAGAAAATGGCAAAAGTGCGCGTTTTTGAGTAGTGTGTATGAATTAAATTATTAATTAAATCTAAAAATACACGTTTTGTAATCCCACAAGTAGAGGTAGGTACTGCAGTATATACTTACGTATGTAGATAGGCAAGAGATAGATGGACGCATCTACTCAGCATCCGGTGCGCTTCCTGAAGCAGAGAATATTGTTACAGAGCTGTCTCTCACAAGTTAGCAACACATCAATTACTGAGTATATTTGAACCTGGCATATATCGCGCCTATACTTTGCATTCATGACCAATTACTACGGCAATTTTGTAGAAATTGGAGTTGGTAAGGTTGTGTTTAAAAATACAAGTCAAGCATCAATGTCACTATTTCAATTTATAAGTCAAGTAACTCTACGTCTTGAGAAAGTTGAAGGAAAACTTCTTGAGGAAACCTACAGTAATAATGAGTATACCTGTATGAGTATAATCTGTAATCCGCTTTGAGCAAGACTCTGTGTCTATCTATGCTCGTACCTTCTCAGTATGAGAAGAGGGCTTTGCACTGCAGTGGGACAATAATAAACCGGTAATAATAAATACATATTAGTAGGTGATTTTTTTATCAAGACATGTACAGATCTGTTTGCTAATTCACGTAACTAAAGAAGTGCTGTTGCAGTTAAGTTTCGATCATAACAACGCGTTTCGTACTCTCTACCGCTGTCAGACACGCTCGCGTCAAATTCGCGTCACGCGAGCGCAATAACGGCATTCTACTGTTGCGCTTCTTTGGTGCGAGCTTCGGAACGCAACATGATTGGTATTCTACTATTCGTTCGATCTCTCAAAATGACAGTTAAAAAGCACTAAAATCTGTACTGGGGTATTATTTTAATATTATAATAACGTCATATTCATTGAAATGTAATCGATTGGTATTTTTTCTCTTATATGGCTACACCATAAGTAAGTTTGGTAGAGTTTGGCTGTCGTACAGTTGACGTGCAGTTCACGCGCAGCTTACGCGCAGTTCAAAGATTACAAGAATACCGTTTATTACTCAAACTTGAACTTAATAAAATTACGTGAATTAACTCTCAGTACACATTCATAAATTTCCGGATTAGAATACACGTAATGGTTCACTAATAAAACTACCAACTCTATTGGATGTCAGAATCCAATAGAATTAAAATCAAATAGAATGAAATACCTATGTTTAATTTTAGCTTTAATAAACGCTTCGCTACTCTTCTTCTCAATTAAAACCAATTTTGTCCATCTCTTAATTAGGAATGTCGACAACACTCGTCATCATATCAGAGCCAGTTCCACACAACCCGCTTCATACACTCGTATAATTGGAACCGTATTCACCTGTAACGAGTCGCTTAATGAGACGAAATAATATGGCAACTATAAATGAATTATACGCACCCCCGCACTTCGATGGCGGAGATATGGAAGTGGCTCTGTGTACAGGATGTCGCTTCGATCGACCTCAATCTATTTTAAACGGTTAAACATACTAAATCGTTTTCCATTTTTAAACTATTTAGATAAGTAGAGGCCCGATTTTGTGGCTTTTGTATTGGTTTATGAAACAACGAGCTTTGATGTCGGGTATCGCGGATGCAGATGAAGTCGCGGATTAATAAGTAACCTATGTCCTTACCCAGGGTTCAACCTATCTTCACACCAAATTTAATCGAAATCTGTTCAGCCGTTTCATAGTGAAAACGCAACAGACAGAATTACTTTCGCTTTTATAATTAGGTAGTATGGATAAGACTTTTTCTTAATATCATTAAAATTTGTGCTTAAGAATGTTAGGTGTAAATCAAACGAAATGTTTTTCTTTATAGAATTCATGATCAGGAACTTGCACTGAAACTTTAAACAGCTAACACGGTATCAAACTGCTTGTTTCTTTCATGTGTGAGTAAAAGTTTTTGTGCTGCATTATTTCTATAATACCATATCTAGTTTTTAAGAAACTAAACTTGAACAACCAAACACGCGTTTTAAGATACTATTTTTTCATTAGAATACACGACCACTTCCAGCCACTGCTACCTCTTGGCAAGCTTTGATCGTTCATACGGTGCGAGTAATATCTGCACTTAATTATAAACAGATCGTACTCACACACACACACATACTGAATGAGGAGCAGCATTGATATTACAGTTAGTAAAACCGCGGCTTTGCTCGCGTGAATAGTACTAGTTCTCCATTTATCATGAGTTGTATGTAGGCTTTTAATAATATGATATAGTCTACTTCAGTATCTAATTTCATTATTTGTTTATGTACCAGAGTAATAATAGTGACATATTATTATCTTTTCACTTCTCTTGCTCAAAAAGGCCGTCATTGTAGCATACCAGAGCGGGGATAAAATAGCATTTCATCCTCTAGGGGAAAAAGTTTTTTTTTTTTAATTTTTGTTGTGTCAAATATGTCAATGAGCCTACAAAAACAAAAAAGTCTTTAGTCATAAGTACAATAATCATGAATAAAGACTCTACTTATTACTGTTTCATAAAAAAAGAACATTTTAATTTTGAAAATGGAACTAAAATCGGCGATCTCTGGTAGAATGCATGCAATGTGTTGCGGCTACAGAAGAAACAAAAAGAAAGACATTGGCGCGAAATCTTTATAATTTTTCTCTAATTGCAAATTGAATTGGTAGTGACCGTAATTAATTTCTCGCAATCGTAGTGAAAAGTATAGTGTAACACACGGCGCTAAAACCCATTAAAACTCGGTTTCTATTTACTCCCTCGCTAAAGCTCGGGAGTAAAACTACCTCGTATATAATGGGTAATTTTAGCTCCTTGTATAACAATCTACTATTTACTAAGCAGAAGTCACTTTTTCACAAGGGAATGCAAGCTACTTGCACATCATCTTTTGTGCAAGTTATTGTGAATTCCCGATATTATAAAGATTTTTTGTTGAAACTACTCAAGTTTAAATAATTTTACACTTTTGACAGTTCTTATAATATTCGCTAAGCAAAAACAGTGTTAAGCTCGAAGACGATTTAACGGCTGACTCGATGTCGAATTTGCCGTCGAGCACAGCCACGAATGGTAATGTTAGAGAATAGCATAGCTTACAAGATCCATTTTAATACCCTGGGATCCCATCAGTCCTACAAAGCTTAATAATAATTAAAAGTTAATTGACCGTAAAATATGGCCGCGATCCGGAAATATGTGCACAACAGTTTAATTGAATATGTATCAGTTATTTATCAGAGCCTGTTCATTATTATAACGCGTTTTAAACAACGAAATATGGAAAATATATGATGGGATAATGTTTTCTGTTTCATTGATCACTGAACTGATTTTTAATTGAAGTTCTGCTCATTTTATGAGATCCTGGTACTTGGCATTGAAAACGGTGTGGTGTGTTTTATTATGTGACTCCACAAATAAGAGGATAATGTTTTGTCCACTGTTGGACAAAGGCCTCTACTTTGTTTCCTGATCCTTCGCGACATACTTCTACTCCACTTTTTTAGGGTTTCGTACCCAAAAGGTAAAAACGGGACGCTATTATTAAGAATTCGCTGTCTGTCTGTCCGTCTGTCTGTCCGTCTGTCTGTCAGTCTGTCTGTCCGTCTGTCTGCCCGTCTGTCTGTCCGTCTGTCGGTCCGTCCGTCTGTCTGTCCGTCTGTCTGTCCGTCTGTCTGCCCGTCTGTCTGTCCGTCCGTCTGTCCGTCTGTCTGTCAGTCTGTCTGTCCGTCTGTCTGCCCGTCTGTCTGTCCGTCTGTCTGTCCGTCTGTCTGTCCGCCTGTCTGTCCGTCTGTCTGTCCATCCGTCTGTCCGTCTGTCTGTCCGTCTGTCTGTCCGTCCGTCTGTATGTCTGTCTATCCGTCTGTCTGTCCGTCCGTCTGTCTGTCCGTCTGTCTGTCCGTCTGTCTGTCCGTCTGTCAGTCCGTCTGTCTGTCCTTCTGTCTGTCCGTCTGTCTGTCCGTCTGTCTGTCCGTCTAATCTTATTGTGAACAGGGTATAGATTTAATTTGTAACGTTAACTCAGACAGGATTTAATGTTTATGTTGCTGTTGGTACGACATCCGTAGCACACAACAATAGGTGTAGATTCTGAGGTTTAACATTTGTACACTTCTTTTGTGGTCAAGAATATTAGCCTATCACCACACTTTTCAAGTAAAAACTGTTTTATGCTATTAACATTTGAAAACCCCAAGAGATAATTTTTGGCATAAGCCCGTCACACTATCTCGAAACCACTACAACTCCAGAAAGCCAAAATCAACAGTGGCGTCTACCAGATAAGGACCAAGGCAATGAGTTTCGGAGAAACGGTTTAACTGTCTTGGATCCCACAACGAATGGTCGTCTGGTCTCGGTTAGTAGAATAGGCCACCCCGTTTCCTCCGGAACACAACATCTTTCTCATCATTTATACCTCCGGAAACCGGTACATGGCGGTATAACCATGCATTATGATGGAATGCTCCCAAATATCGAACCTGATAGTGAGCAAAAGCAATCCAATACTGCGGTCACCAACCCGCCTCCCAAGTGTGGTGACTATGGCAAATTCCCCCAATGAGAAATGAATAGCGGAGGAGTAAATTACAAAATCATATTTCCACTTCCCTCCGTAGCAAGCAAGAGACAGAAGAGAACTAGGCCAATAGGCACACAAAGGGACGTTTACAACTGGGAGAAGCCTAGTTTCCAAGCACCACAGATTACTATGAACAGTCATTATGGGTCTTAAAATGTTATCTGATTATCCCAGCCTATCGTGTTTCCTAGCTTACCAAACGTGGACTACATTTATCTTGCGTTACAATGCCCAGTATTTCTCTGCTTACTACCAACGTAAGTACCTTACGGCGCTAAGAAGCGACTTTTGCAGATTTTAAACTGACAATCACGTGAAAATTTGTAGTGTAAATAATTTGAAAAAAAAATATGATTAACTAGAACATTCTCTTAATCATGTAGTATGTGAATATTTTTGATTAAGTTCATATTAAATAGTTTAATTAAATCGTGAAGTTGTGTCTGACGCGGACAAAACATTGACAATCACACAAAATCTACCAAGAATATTTAAACGTAACTTTTACTATCTTACAGACAATTTTATTATCTATCTTTTAGTTTACGCCTTTTTCAACCGACTTCAAAAAAGGAGGAGGTTATCAATTCGTCTGTATTTTTTTTTTTTTTTTTTTTTTTTTTTTAATGTTTGTTACCTGATTTCTCGGGACTGGGTGAACCGATTTTGATGATTCTTTTTTTATTTGGAAGCTAGTGCTTCCCGTGTGGTCCCATTTTAATGGTCCAATTAAAATTGGTCCAGTTCTGACCATTGCATCCATGAGAAAACCGTATAAGTCTTAAATTTGCATTAAGTATGTGCGCGATTTGTTACGCGATTTCTCAGGCAAACGTAAACCGATTTTGAAAATTCTTTTTTTTATAGATAGGGTATGCTTCAGGGGTGGTCCCATATAAATTTTATCGAAATTGATTCAGCACTTTTTGAAAAATCAACAAATACCCAAAAATCTTACATAGACGACGTTTTAGTTTCATCAATCTTTGTAGTAGTTAACTTTCAATCTCTTCTTAATAGATTTGAATGAGAAGGAGGTACTAAAAAGCGGAAAATAAAAAGCTTTTTACAAAAAAGACAACCGCCTTCAAAAAGTAAAAAATAACTTTAGCACAGAACACACATTGACTTTAGTTTCGGAAGTCGGTGGCAATACAAAACAACAAACAGAACAAAGCCACTGAATTTCGAAACTAAAGTCAATGTGTGTTCTGTGCTAAAGTTATTTTTCACTTTTTGAAGGCGGTTATCTTTTTTGTAAAAAGCTTTTTTAAGTTAAAGAATACTTTATTAAATTTTTTCGACTAAACTTTGAGAGCTTTGGACGCAGCGCATACGATTCTCTGGTCACTTAAGGTCGCCGGCGTATATCGCCTTACTATTCATACTATTATTATCTGCTAGATTAGCATCATGTTGATACAATGCCGTGGGAATGACAATCGATGGCAGCACAGGCATTAGACGTCAATGTCAATAGCCTTTAACTGTCAATTTTGACAGCTCAATCAGATTATGTTGTAAAGGATATTGCTATAATCGTATGTACTTGTAAATTGACGTGTCTCAGTCGAGAATAGAGTCGTGTAAACGACTGTTTTTGTGTTATAAGTTATAGTTACTAATGTCCTCGGTCAGAAGGTGCTTAAGCCAACACTTTATCATTTACCTAGTTCTGTTAGGTATTAGAATAATAAAATTCACAAATGTAATGTGCTAGTTATTTAATCTTTCTGTCCCTAAGTTTTTATAGGCTAAGTACTAGCTTTTGCCCGTGACTTCGTCATTCGGTTATCGTGGACACAGACGAATTTGCGGATTAAAAAGTACCCTATGTCTTTCCTCAGGGTTCAAGCTACCTTCATACCAAATTTCCTCAAAATCGGTTCAGCCGTTTATCGTGAAAGCGTAACGGACAGACGTACACGGCGCGTGGGATAGTTGTATATTCACTTATTTATTCTATTCCGTGATTACAATAGTAGCTTACGAAGATTTTACAAATAACAATACACAGACAGTATCCACCCATAGCTTTAATACCTTTCACACAAAACAAATTAGCTTCACATACAAAATTGCAAGCCAAAACAAGCTTACCTGTGTGAAACATTGCAATCAAATCGATACCTAATTATCGAATCACAAACCATTTATAAACTCATTGGAACGCACAACGATTATAATTTAATTACTCAAATCGTTTCGCTTGCCTAAACCGATTGATCGATAGAATCGATACTGGTTAGTGATTCAATCGTGCGGACTCGCTCTGTCATGATTAGTGTTGCATCGTTATAATAACTATTAACAGTTAAACGTTAAAGCGTAGGTTGTAAACTTTCACTAATTTGATGGTGATTATAGAGTATTAAGAGCTTATTAATGTTGTGTAACTTTACTAATAGGTGTCTACTTGCTATTTTGAGAACTCGGGGCTAAGTATAATCCATACAGATCGGTCGGTCAAAGGTTAAGCTATGCTTGTCGCGGTCGGTCTATGGATGGGTGACCATCCATTTCATACCGAGTTCCCTACGTGCCTCGGAAAGCACGTAAAGCCGTTGGTCCCGGCTGCCATTCGTAGATGTTTGGCAGTCGTTAAGGGTAGCCAGAAGCCAGAAAGTCTGACAACCAGTTTTTCCAAGGGGTATCGTGTTACCCAGTAACTGGGTTGTGGAGGTCCGATAGGCAGTCGCTCCATGTAAAACACTGGTATTCAGCTGCATCTGGTTAGACTGCGAGCAGACCCCAATATAGTTGGGATAAGGCTAGGCAGATGGTGATGGCCTGCGTTATTCTGTCCAATATGTTTATTATTAAATCGTCCTATAAATAGCTGTTATACTGAAAATACCTTCTTCTTGAACTGAGAAGGAATCAGGCTATTATTATCACACTATAGAAATTGGAAATATCCACAATATTTCACGATGTTTTTCTTCATCTATCTAAAATGCAATATTTTCTATAAACACGACATAAAACTGCATCCTAGTGCTTTGAAAGCAGGTCTTATTCTGAAAGTTACTTACCTTAACTATTTAGTACTTAATAATATTATTATTGTTGAAATCTCACTCATCGTCTGCCTTTCCCAACTACATTGGGGTCGGCTTCCAGTCTAACCGGATGCTGCTGAATACCAGTGTTTTACATGGAGCAACTGGCTATCGGACCTCCACAACCCAGTTACTGAGTAACACGATACCCCTTGGTAAGACCGTGGATGCTGGCTAGCTGTGTGACTCGTAGCTCGAGAGCTTGAGGAAGTGACGTCTTCATGAAGTAGCTGCACGAAGGCTGCGTCGACATTCATGTGCGGGGTCACCAGTTTAGAGGTATGAGGGACAGAGTGTAAAGTCCCACATCCTCCATTGAAAAGGGAGGATCCTCCGACCAGACGGGTGTTATGTCTGGTGGGCTACTGCCCGACGGTTGTAGTCGGGATTTTGTATATATCCTAATGTACGGTATTGTACCGTGCAGCTTTTACTGATAGAATGCTATGATATTAAATGATACGAGTCCATGAAGGTTTAACAGTTTATTATACTAAGTTAACACCAAAGTTCAAATAATATAAATGATAGATGATACTGATATGATATTGATACGTGAGAACACGCGCTGCGTTCGATGACCGGTACTGAACTAAATTGTAAGTAAGTGAAAATGAATAATTAATGTTGGCGGATATGCTGACGCGGTATGTACAATAATTTCGCAATGTACGGTTGCACCGTACACCTAATGTCGCGGAGAACTCTGCTTGCGCGATCTAGGAAACGTCGGTTGTAGTATGCTTCATGTGCGATAGATGTCGCTACACACTTAAAGAAAAAGCTAACTTGCACCAAAAGTTACAAACGCCGGCAAACAGTCTCAAAAGAACAAAGAGGGTTGAAATAATTGATTGTTCGTCCTTCTGGGGATGAGGGGGGGGGGGTGAGGAGGGATGACTATCTTCAATGAATAATTGTTCGATTAACGGGGCTTAGTCATTGGCTTCGATCGCCGGAGGCTTAGATAAGCGTAGTGATGGACGGCTCACTGGATGGATGAGTGTCATTGTAACGATGTTTTCATTGCATCGATGTTTTTAGGCAGGTATTTTCATTTGGTAAAAGTTTTCAGTTACTAAAATGACGATTTCATTTAATATGTTTAGAAAGAAAAAATATTTGTCACAGTCTATGTGGTACACTAAAAAACAAAACAAAATAAGACTTTATGAGCCCCACAGTTGCGTCAAATTTTGAATCCAAATTGTTCATGTATGCAAGTTTAAATGTTTGAAAGCGTACCCACGACTCAGGTGAACTTCTTAGCTAGAAGTAGGAAAAACACAAAAACAAAAACTGAAAAAAATGGACTAAAAATAAATAAATCTACATCGACATTTTCTGTTATGCTTAATTTTCATTTTCTTATTCTTATGCTTATTTTCTTTTGCCTTTTCTTATGCTTATCATGTAAGGTAAGTAGGTATAAGCAATAAATACACGTCTTGTATTATATATATATAACCGAGTTATTAAACAACGACATGTTAATCCTTGCTATTAATTGAGTATCAACAACACTATCACTTATCTGTAGGTAATCGTATGCAGTCAATGTGCAATAGGTATCAATGCAGTGTTAATAATATCGCGAAGCCATAAATTCATTGGCAATCTGTAATTAAATACTGGCTTTATACTGTTAATTGATTTTATAATGATTTCATATAAATCACACGCTTGTACAATAAAATAAACCTGACTCGAAGTGGTGCATTCAATTAAGGTTTCAATTGTTTTTTAACACTCTATTTGTGTACTTCAAGGTATTGGAAGCGGTTAGTAGTATTTCATATTAATATAATAAAATTGTAATTTCAATAAAACAATTATTCACCATCGATATTTCCCACACTCATGTCAACAAAACCTAACGTCACAAATACATCGATAAATAAGTATCGACAGTGTCCCCTCCCTATCAAACCCGTCACTAATAGGGTCGTGTACAATGATCTCGCGAACACGCCGCTTGCGACACCGCGTGCTATTGACTGCTCACTGTTTGTATAGTGTGCCTTCCACCAACAAAATATATTAAATGCACTTGGGTTAGTAGTTTGTTGTGTATTTAGGTGATAAAGATATACTGTAACTACTGGATGAAAAGTTAAACTGCTCAAAGAAAACTGCTGTTGTTATATTTTGGTGTTTAATACTTCTGTAGCGACCCTAGCGATGCGATTCACTGAAATGCATTTTTGTTAATATTAAAGGAATGACAGCGCCGGGCTCGCTAGTCGCTTAAATTACATACCCCCGCCTTGCCACGTCGTATTTTGATCATAGTCTTTCGTAGTAATAATATTGTAACCAAGTATTTTGTGGAACCTTTATAAAACAGTTTTCTCATTCAACAAAACTCTGCATGTCATTTATTGGACCCCAATAGAAACACGCACAACACTTCTAATAAAAACTAAAACCCGACTTGGTTAATATACGACAAATAGTGTAGGAGATATGAGCACACAGATGAACATACATACAAAAATAAACTGCTATAATCATAGCCGTCCCGTAGAAATTGATTACCTAAGTATACAATAGTGAAAGAACAAATATTTCTTATTTTATTTTGATATCGCAACCCTATCTGAAAATCAGAAATAATAGGATTGCGTGTAGCTCACGGGGTTTCACTCCCCCATCCGCCATTTGTATTAAAAATACAAACCTCACCCTATTAATCCGTTGACTCTCAGCATTATATCGATATTGTCCCCTCCTTGGTCAATTGCCAGCACTAATAGGGTCATGTAGTATAATGATCTCACGGACAAGACGTTGGAGATGCGTTATTGATTGCTGTTTCCTTGTCATGTGGATGTATGTAGATGTAACTATTACTTATAGTGATATTGAATATGGTATGTGGAAGTGAAAAAAATGAATAAGCTGAACCGCTTATCGGACTAACGTGTCAATACTCAAAGAACTCAATATTATACAAAGAAATTCAAATTCAAATTCTTTATTGCGAACTAAGTGTACAGAATTTTGAAGATGTCAATACGTCTGTATGTCTATTCTGTTACAATCACCCTCGGTGAACACCTAGGTGAAGTGGGCTGTCACCCGTCCCGATGCTAGGGATTGACAAAGCAGACGGACGGATCGCAGCTCACTTCACCTAAGTGTTCACCGAGGTGTAACAGAATAGCACTGCTGTTCTTAGAACTTACTTGCCAGTGAAGGCATTGCAATAAAAAAGAAATACAGTTATTTTACATTATAAGAATGATGATGTTTATAAGAATGTTATCCCTTGTTTACGAATCCTCATATTGTTTGAACACGTTACCCGCAACAATGATTCCTTGGAGCGTTTAGTACCTAATTTAGGGTAGAGTCGAGGGCATAATACCTCGTGGTCGATCGCCCACCCAACTCACATTGACCCAATGGACAGACTCCATCAAATCTGTCACCAAGATTCCTATGGCAGAATGTGCTTGCCATGCAACCAATAAGTATAGACCGATGGAAAAGGATCGCGAAGGCTGCAAACCACGACCAATCTGTCATGAGCGACTAAGAAGAAGAAGAATGTGACAGTATTTCTCATGAGTCAACATGTTTTGTCCTTAGATGACGTTAGAAAATTCAGCACAGCAATTAAAAAAATGCGTTGAAAAATTATAACTTTATGATTTTGTTTATTTCTTTTATGGCTATGTTTTTTTATGCACAAATGTTCAATTATTTTTGAAGGACGTTCCGACAAAAACCAGACATGACTACACGACTTAATCAGGACGCTACCTGTACCTCGCATAAACCTCAACACACACAAACAGACAACAAGCAAATCATCGACAAATCCCTGGACACTGTCCCGTCCCTATGCGACTGTCCGGGCTAATAGGGTCCTGTGAACTGATCTCCCGAACAAAGCGACGCTTCGCGGTAATATTGATTGGCTGGACTACCGTGAACAGCGGGCCTTATGATAGTGATGTTATAGTGTGGCTAATTGATGCCGCATACTGCTCGATAATCTGGAAACGTTGTGTTTGACTACAGGATTTAGGATATGAGATGTATTGTTAGTGCCTAATCCTGTGTGGAATTTTAGGAAAAGTTTGACTGTTTATGTTAGTAAGCGTTAGTTCAAGTTAACAAAATGTTTTTGTAAACTCTGTGAATGTAAGTGATGATGGGTTAAACTCCAAAATGTTTAAGAAAGCAAAATTTATTCTAGCAGTAATTAACCAACAGTTTTGTTTACTAGCATAGCAAATAAATATCCTGAAAGTCGCGATAAATTATTAATTTTTGATGTCGAATTTCAAACTGCCCAGATTCGTGTTTATTCCCATGACAACAGTAATTTTAGCATGATCTCATTGAAAAAAAATTGTCTATCTAACTAACTGCGGTACTCAGGGACATCACTTAGGCTGATGCCACACGGGCGTTGTCTGTGCGTTGCGTCGGCGCTGCGTCGACTAAGCGGTGACGCTCCGTCGTTCTACATCATGTAGAATAACGATACGTTATCGCTCAGTCGACGCAGCGCCTGTATGGCATCAGCCTTAATAATAATCAATCATTAACTTTAATCGACCAACATAAAATGGAACGCTGTCAGTCAAAAATATGACAGATTGAGAAAATTTTAATGTGGTTGATGTCCCAAGTTATGTTGGCCAATAAAAGTTAATGATTCATTATTATGTGACGTCTCCGAGTGTGGCAGTTTTTCTCTATACTTTAGAATATGTAGTGTAAGTAAGGATGTAAAGGACAGTAGGCGAATTTGTTTCAAATGTCCACCACTAATGAGACCCATGTAATGTAACTAAATAGTCCACTAAATATAGAGATAACTTTCATTATGAAAGCAAAAAAATAATTTACCAAGTATTTGTCATTGTCAATGCCCAAAAGAGATGCATTCGTGCTATGTTCAATTTGAAATCGACCGACAGCTGTATGCCATTATTTAAAAAACACAAATTGTTAACTCTACCGTCTCTGTATATTTTCGAAATTGTGGCATTTGTTAGGGTAAATGAATCTCTGTTTCCACGATTAGCTGACATCCTCCCCCGTAACAGACGTGACAATAATCAACTGTGCTCGCATACGTCAAAGACTGCATTAATGGCAAAAAGCGTTTTCTGTATGGCTCCTAAAATTTATAATAAAATACCACAGTCATATAAAACATTACCAGTAAATTTGTTTTTAAAAAAAAGGTTCGAGATTTATTAACAGACAAGTGTTATTATAATATAAATGACTTTTTGAATGACACTATTTGACATTTTAATTTTTGTGACTTTTTTTGATTAATTTATATTACTGACCTATCAATGTTTATGACCGACTATTATATTTAATAATTTTATTTTTATTTTTTACTTCAGATTATATAATTCAATTTTTGAACTAAATATTAATTACGAAAGTACGAAATATTAATACTGTGTCATCCTGCATGCCTAATTTGCATGTATACGCATGTTTTGACAAATAAAGTGATCTTTATCTTTATCTTTATCTTCCTCATCTATTGTTTTCTAATTACGAGACTATACTTGTGCTTCACTATGTCAATCTTGCTACAATTCCTAGGAACTTTGTACGATTCCTCGTGTTGCTAATTAATAATGGAATCTGATGCATATTTTATTAGTTAGTTAGTTAAATCGAGTGGTCTTGGTGTTAGTTAAGTGGTTGTGAGGATAGCGTTCTGTGATCGATACTTAAGATGGAAAATATTATGTTACTATGAAAATAATAATTCTTAAACTATTATAATTATGAAAGTTGGTGAAGATGAATGTTTGGATGTTTGTTCACGCCTAAAATACTGGACGGAATTAACTGAAATGTGGCAATCATATATTATGTAGATAATTAGATATTGATCTAGGTTGACACACAGGATTTTTATCTCGTTTTTATGCTCCCGTGGAATAATAATGGCTTTTATAGTGTGAAATTAAAACTTTGTTTTAATTTCAAATGACTTCACCTTGACCTTGACCTTGTTCACAGGAATATAATCACGTCGTAACTGAGACATTTGTGATCAGATCGCGAGTCAATAGGATACCTACCCTTCTAATCCATGGCCGAGTCAATGAACAAACTAAAGTGCAACCAGAGACCTGATGATTATATGGCTTGCCTACGGCCTAAAAGCCTTTCCAACTCACTACTCCCCCTACACTTGAGATACCACCTGAAACCGCGGCCCTAACTCCATCATAACACTTCTAGTCCAGCCTACACCCATTTGACACAAACGTCCAATTAGCGCTCCTTTGACATGTAACACTATTAATCCATCTCTCGTTTGACCTCTCGCTCACACGTACGGTGTGTTGTGTATCTGTTTCACTCACGCGTGCTAATGCGCAATCAATAATAATTATCTTCATGTTTGCAAGCAAGTGGATTGCATTGTGACGTTAGGGTGTGGGCACAGTGGGGGGAAAATTATTTTTTGTATCGTAATGTGTAATAATTATCTGACTCACACCCTTTTGGGACGTTAATTGGAAGGCCGTTAGTCAGCGTTTATGGTTTTTTTTACTGCAGATGTAACATAATCCAGCTATTGCCAGAGTTGTCTGAAATGTCAAGCAAAGCAATTGTTTGTATTCAGTTGTTAGTTCTTATTATGTAGCCTGTCCACCACTGGGAGATGGTTGTTAACTCAACACATTCTTTCTTGTATCTTATGTAGGCCAAAGTTGAAATCATCTTCGTAATTCTACGATGAACCTGCAATAGTCTTAAATGATTAAATGGCTCAAAAAAAAATAAAGAGAAAAAGAATCTTCATAGAACATTAATAAATAATAATAATAATATGTGGGGACATTTTCACACACGGCCATCTGACCCCAAACTAGGGAGACCCTGTACTATGGGTGTCAGACAGCTGATATATATACACAAATATTTTTTTTTTTTTTTTGTAAATACATACATATATAGATAAACAACACCCAGACATCACACACATCATCACACACTGACATTATCTGTTTATTGCAGTTTCTGAAAATATACGACTATGAGTGTATATTTTTATACACATAAATCTCACATGCCCAAAATCCAGTTACAGGACAATATCTAAAGCCCAATTCACGTCATTAAAAACTTTCATTATCTCACAAACACATTTCAGCAACAATCAATGTCAAAAATGGACAGAAATTAGAATGCGAATGGGCAGGCCATACCGATTGGGAAGAAAGGTTCTCGAGTGGCGACCACGAATCGGAAGACGCAGCGTTGGTAGACCTCCCACCAGATGGACCGACGACATCGACAAGGTCGCGGGTAACCGGTGGATGCAAGTGACAGGTTGCCGGTCGCTGTGGCGTTCTATGGGGAAGGCCTATGTTCAACTTTTTTTTTTTTTTTATATGGGACAAGCCCGCCACGCTATTCCCTAACCACTGTAACTCCTGTAAGCCAGAATCAACAGTGGCGACCACCAGAAAAGCGCCAGAGCAATGAAGCTCGACGAGTCCCAGAGAAACGATTCAACTTTCTTGGATCCCGCAACGAAATTAATCAGAAAAGAACAGCGGAGGAGTAAGAAAAACATATTTTCCACTTCCCTCCAAATCAAGCAGGAGACAGAACAGAACTAGGCCAATAGGCACAAAGGGACGCTTACAACTGGGAGAAACCCAGTTGCTAAGCACCACGGATTGCCTATGTTCAACAGTGAACATCTACTGGCTGATGATGATGATCATATATCGAAGAAGTCAATCGTGTATGTACATGATCGACTTCTACATCAGAAAAACCCAGACTTTGGATAATATTTGACCCATTGTACCCACAACCTAACTGAAGGTGTACTGTGTATATAGTCCGAGTCAAATGTCACATGTTACCCGGATTAATTTGCGTGGCAATTACATGGCGCGCTATTGTGCGGTTGTGTCTGTGTGTGTGCGTCGTTGTAAATCATACGACTGGCGTTTATCGTCTGTGGCGTGACCTATGGTGGCTGAGGATAGCGCGTGGACACATCAAAATATTGGTAAAATATGTTTTTGCAAGTTTTTTGCAGGGACTGCGAAAAGGGATTATCTTTTTGTTTTTAAGGATAGGCAGGGAATTTTAATGAACAACAAGATCTTACCTACCACAAGCTCGGATTATGAAATAAAAGGCAAATAGACTGCGCGGAACATTGAGAGTGAAGCCAAAAAAGCGAATACAAATTCAAAAGCCAATACCTACAACGGCCTTCGTGCTATACTGACACGAGTCACAATAGCACGAAACATCGTATCGTTATTAAAAACAAATAAAAATACGAATTCAATTTCAAAAGCGAATATAGGTACATTCACGAGATTGTAAGTATTCGCTTTTGAATTTGTATTTGCTTTTTTGGCTTCACTCTCAGTGTTCCGCGCGGTCTTTCGTTTCATAATCTGAGACCTCAAGTCAAAATCGTTCTGTTTTGTTCTTGTAATTCATCTAAACTAATATTTTAAATAGGAAAGATATTTTTGTTTCTCTGTTACGATTTAAATCGAAACCTACTGGTCCGATTTCAAAAATTCTTTCACCATTAAAATGCTACATTATCCCTGAGTAACATAAGTTATATTTATCATTTGAAAATATAGGGATTCTTGAGAAAATTGACGCGGGCGAAGTCGCGGGAAAAGTATAGTTTACCTATAACTTTGTCATCTGTTAATATGTCATTAGGGGTGTTAGAAACACGAGACAATGATTGTAACTTTATCTCTAAGTTCAGGTGTGTTACGGCTGCGGTATCTATCCACTTCCATTCGACAAAACTGCGGTCACCAATACGTCTATCTATAAGCTTTGATTACAGTTACAGATATATAATCAAAGTCTATAAGTTTAGTCAGCTAGTACTTAGGTAGTAAGTAATAGAAAGTTGACTGCAAAACATTTATCTGAAAACGAAATACAAGCGTTTTAAAAAAATAAGGAAAACCTACTTCAAGTTTTTCAAAATATTGACTGAAAAGAGAAAACTAGGTAAATACCTACTGTTACAGAATTTCGTTTGAATTAATTAAAAATGCAGCACTACGCAATATTATAATAAGTACCTCCTTGTGCAGAAAAAAAATACAAATAATACAATCTACTTTAATAGGTACATACACAAAATAACTTGAATGGTATAAATTATTGCTGGCGCAGAAGTTACACCTGCAATAATTTAGTCCTTCTTGGCAGTCTTGTAAAAATAATAATATGAGTTTTAATAATCTGATAGTAGAAATAACTATGTTAGTAGAACCAGCATGTGAAGCTTGCTTTCTCTAATAGTCAAACGCACAAGTTGACCCACTAATGCGCGATTAAAGTACCTAATCAGTAGGCGGCGCAATCAAATCAAATTCTTTATTTCAGATAGATTAAATTCAATAAATTATCCATATTTGGGTTAATCAATTAATAAATAAATAATATCGAATAATAATAAATAACATCCAATAATAATATTACACACACATTACACAGACACACTAGGAACGCCTGACATGCTATCTTGTCCAATACTCCATTACTTTAGTATTATATGATCTGTGACTCCATGAAGGAATTGTCTGTGTACATTCTCTCCGCAAAAAGTTGCAAGAAGCTGTTGGGGCTGCCCCGCAAGCAGGACGCTATTTGTTTGCGATGTATTGCTGTAAAGTCATCCACTCGTGCGTCTGCAAACATGCCTGATGCGCTACAAAATCGTGGCAACCACACCAAAATCCTGAACGCATTATTGTATTGGACACGCAGGGCATTATAAGTCTTCTGCGTATGCTTCACCCATAGGCTGCACGTATAAAAAGACTGACAGTAAGCCTTAAATAAAGTTATTTTCATTTGCAATGAAGAGTGGTTAAGACATGAACATCAATGATCATAATTTGACCGGAGCTATGTGGTGCCGGCCGCGAATAGCAGCACCCCATTTCTACCCGTGGGTGTCGTAGAAGGCGACAAAGGGATTTTGACCAGAGGATAGGCAGCAGCGTCCTTCTGAGTACTATAACACCTACTGCGATCGCCAACATGCATCGGCCAAGCATGGCGATTACGGCTGAACCTCCCCTTGGGGGAGACCTATGCCCAGCAGTTGGCGTCTAAAGATTGACATGATCTTGAATTTAGGCAAACTGATCAGTGTGGCTGACACACATAGGTAGGTACATTATGTTGAACAAAGAATTCGCCGTCACGTTGGATTCTGATTCTCAAACGCTCGTATGCGATTACGGCGTTATATCAAATTATTTTCCAAATATTTTAAAACACACGGGTATCTTGTGGTTTAAATCTAGGTTTTTATAAAGCCAAAAGTAAACTTTTTTCTGAAACAAATTCAGTAAACACGCCCGAAAATCAGTTTTTTGCACAATTTGGTCTGAACTTTGGCCGTTCATAATGCACTCATACATTGAAAAGTAAAAAAACAGCTTCATAGAAACCTTGCATATGTAATGGAGATTCTAATTTACAAACATTTTAACCAAAAACTTGTAAGGCTTTTTTAAAAACACGTATGTCCTGGAGCAAGTTTTGTGAAATTTCCGCGCGCCAATTTTCCTGTGATGTTAACGCGTTCTCCCTCACTCGTTTGTTTTCGAGCTTTGCATTGGTTGAAACAAAAAATTTTTCAATCACGCTCGCGTTGGAGTTCGTTCGATGGGGAAGGGCGCTCTTAAGGTGTATCTTTTCAACCGACTTCAAAAAAGAAGGAGGTTCTCCATTCGACTGTAGGTATGTCGTTTTTTTTTTGTATATTTGTTACGAGATTTCTCCGGCAAATGTGAATCGATTTTGAAAATTCTTTATCTTATGGATAGGGTATGCCTCAGGGGTGGGCCCATATTAATTTTATCTAAATTGATTCAGCACTTTTTGAGAAATCAACGAAATCCCAAGTAAAATAATACATAGACGGCGTTTTAGTTTCATCAATCTTTGACTGTGTTGCCGGTTCTTAATGGATTTGGATGATAAGAAGGTACTAAAAAGTAATAAATAAAAAGCTTTTTTACAAAAAAGACAACCGCCTTCAAAATCTAAAAAGTGAAGCACAGTACACACATGACTTTAGATTTGGATGTCGGTGGCAATTAAAGACAACAAACAGAACAAAGCCACCAACTTCCAAATCGAAAGTCATGTGTGTACTGTGCTAAAGTTATTTATCACTTTTTACATTTTGAAGGCGGTGGTCTTTTTTGTAAAAAAAGCTTATTTTTATGTCATTGGATGGCGGCTCAGTTCAAGTTTAAGTGGTCACAAAGACATCTGAAATACCAGACGCCTTGCTGATGCGTTGAAATGTCTGTAGTACCTGGTTGGTTTTTGTTTTATTGTTTAAACGCGCTAATATTTGGAATTTCTGGTTCGATTCTTAAAATGATTTATCTAATAAAAAAAATACAATCTCAAAATCGAAGTCAAATCATTTATTTCAATTAAGTTATTTACAGGCACTTTTGAATCATTATCGAAATCGGACTACACTGAAAAAAGTCATGCGTGGTCAAACATAAAAAAATAAATTTAAAAAATCTTCATAAAATGAGAACTACTGGACCAAACTATGGTAAATTTTGATTTGACCAAATGGCAACTATTCCGCATTAAACTAAAGAAGAATTAAGTAAATCTGTTCATAAATCAGTCACGAGCATAAATATGTATGTATACAGATTGCAAAATTCAAAAGCAGTTATCTCGTGAAATAATTATTTCAACTTATAGATAAAACCTATTTTATTTACAGTTTTTGATCAAAAATACCCTATTCGTAACCCCATAACATTTCAATCAATAGTTTAAGAGAAAAAGTTTTTTCAAAAAAAAGAAAACCGCCTTCAAAAACTAAAAAGTGATAAAGAACTTTAGCACAGAACACACATTACTTTACTTTCGGAAGTCGGTGGCGGTGGCTTCGTGTTTGTTGTTTTGTATTGCCACCGACTTCCGAAAGTAAAGTAATGTGTGTTCTGTGCTAAAGTTATTTATCACTTTTTAGTTTTTGAAAGCGGTTTTCTTTTTTTTTTTTTTTCGCTTTTTAGTGTTGCCTTAACATCCAAATCCATTACGAAACGGCAACACACTTAAAAGAGATTGTAAGTCCTTCAGTGATTGCAGAAACTAAAACGTCGTCTTATTAAGCTTTTTTGGGAATTTGTTGATTTTCTCAAAAAGGGCTGTACCAATTTTGATAAAATTTATATGGGACCTTTTCGGAATAAACCCCTTTCGAACAAAAAAAAGAATTTTGCAAATCCGTCTATATATGACAGAGTTATGCCCGAACATACATAAAAAAAAATATATATATAAACATTCGAATTGATAACCTCCTCCTTTTTGAAGTCGGGTAAAAAACAGTTTAGAATAAGACCAACTATTTAGGTACTTGTTTTTGCTCGTGACTGTACAATGTACATACATAAAAAAAAATATAAAAATACCAATCGAATTGAGAACCTCCTCCTTTTTGAAGTCGGTTAAAAATCAGTAAAGATACATTACTACAACAAGACGCAATAAGGGGTGCTAACGATCCCTCACAAGTGCATCAGAGTGGTGTTGTTTTTACGATTATTTCACGAGAGAAGTTCACCCCTGAACTTCTTATATTTAGTTAGAGTACTTAGTTATGTGCACTTATGGTTTTATTGTAGCTATTAATGGTTGGAGATCGGTTTGCTACTTGTGCCTATTTATTTGTGAACGTGTTGTTTAATATTTTACAATCTAGTCAGAAACATTTTATAGCATTTGGTTTCTCAAGAATTCGTAATGTTTGTAGTGTAAGTACCTACTTATAAAAAAACAATCATTTTATACCTTGCCTCATCTGACTACCCATTTTATCAAAAATGTTGGAGTCAGTTCCCAGTCTAACCGGATGCAGCTGAATACAAGTGTTTACATAGAGCGACTGCTTTTCTGACCTCCACAACCCAGTTACTAGGTAATACGATACCTCTTGGTAAGACTGGTAGTCAGACTTTTTGGCTCCTGACTACCCACAACGACTGTCAAAGATCTACGAATGACAGCCGGGACCAACGGCTTTACGTGCTTTCCGAGGCACGGAGGGAACTCGGTATGAAATGGATGGTCACCCATCTCCTGACCGACCGCTGCAAGCGAAGCTTAACCTTGACCGATCCGTGTGGTTTTTATTTAGCCACTAACTAACTACTACTACTTTACCTAAATTAGTAACTCGATAATCATCCAAACACTAGCTACAAACATGGATATCGACATCATCCCCGCACTATCAGTTCCCCCGGGCTGAGATCGATCAGCTCGTAATTAAGTGTATGTTAACCGATACACTCGCACGTCTCACACACACTCGTACACTCATGCCAGTCCCATGGCAACTGTCAGTTAGGGAGCACCTCTGATTATTGTTACAATATCCGCCAGGGCGGAGAAAGTTCACGGGTTCAATTTGTGTATGATTTCGTTTTTACTGAGGTACTGTTTCTAGGTACTTGCAGACAATAGATAGAAGAAATACGTAGAAGTTATTCTAAATATTTTGTTTTCCCTTTAAATTCCATTTAATTTGATTACTTTAATTTAACAGTCTTTGCATTTCATCAATATTACAGATATTGTCCTTGAAACAATGAATACTGTTTTTAATAAATAGAGTGGAAGACGCTGACGGCTGTGACACAGTTTTATAGTCGTCAACGCCATCTCTTATATGTATGTATTCATTGCCATGGTTTTGTACATAGACTAAGAGAAATTTGTAATTTTAAGCGTGTTAAATAAACTATTATAATCTATTCCATAGTCTAAAATTTAGTATTTTTATGTTCTGCCCCGAAATAGCGAAACGGGCCGTGGTAGAACACGAAAGATATGACGAGACGACTTGGATGGCTTCTATAAGGATTGGCAAGACATAGCGGGAAGTTGAGACGGCTGAAATGAATTGAGGGAGACCTTTGCTCTGCAGTGGGACAGTACGAAGTTTCTTGCCCATTCTTCTCCATACGAAACTACCTTTTGGAATGGGCAACTAGAATCAACTTTATATTTTTTTATTATGATGTTCAAAAGTGCCTTTTTAATGGTCTGATTGAAATAAATGATTTGACTTTGACTTTTGACTTTGACTTTACGGGCTGTAGAAAATTATTCAACGAAACTATTCACTGAAAAATACATATTTCTTTCCATGTAATAACATATTCCTTTCTCTTAATTCCAGGTAAAAATCTGGTTCCAGAACAGAAGAACGAAATGGAAGAAGAAAGACAACGTGACAAACGCAGAAGTAGCAGAGATGAAGCAACAGAACAAGCCAGAAGAGAAGAAAGAAACGCCTCAAGAAGACCCGTTAGCCTTAGACATGTCCCGAAAAAATTGCAACAAATTACTAAGTGAAAAGTTAAGAAACACGAAAGTGACCCAAGTCCCACCAAAACCGAGGAAAGTAGAAAAAGGTGTACTATTAGAAACGATATGTGATTCGAATGATATCGAAAGTCGTATATCGATAACAAAGATAACGAATAAGTTATCGAGTACAGACTTGTCCGGAGACGTCAAGGTATCCGTCAAGAGTTTTAACCCTGAAGAAGTTAAAGAGATGAAGTTTGATAGTCTGAGTAATGTTGAGATGTAAAGTTTAGGCTAAGAGTTGAACTTGAGATCAGTGACTGCTTTATTAGATGTTATTTGGTAATAAAAATCTTAAGCCGGTGTTACAGAATCTAAGAGCTCAGACTCAAGCATTACTAAAAACTAGTTTCAGCCTATCAAATGGTTTTGAACTAGTTTAGTAAGGAGGTTCTGTAATACGACTCGTAATGTTCGGTATTAAGAAGCAAATCAACACAAAAATAATAATTACTTAGCTAAGGGTCTGTACATTTAAGCGGGTCGGCACATTTTGTTTTCAACAGGTAATACATCGTGGTCTAGGGAGGTTGTATTAAAGATACCGTCCTGCTTATGTGTATCGTTACCTTTACGGTCAGTGAGTACATGGGCTGTTGAAGCAATCGACAACTGAATTTGACAATCTTCGTGTTGCTAGAAACTAACTCGTGGAGAGCAAAATTATCAGGGTCATCAGCGAGAAAAAATGGATTTGATAGTAAATATTTTAGGTGAGAGGGGAAATTTAGTGATGAACCGAATCAAAATAAGTATTGTTTTGTTTCTAGCAAAATCTTATGTGGTGACTGATCGGTAGGTCTGAGGGCTCCATCTCATTGTGTCAGTTTTAAACATAATTTAACAGATTTATTTTATACTAATATATAGTTTGATATTACAGAACACCACAAGAAGATATTATTAGGAAAATCATTTGTGTTTTATCATTTATGGTTATTGCAATTAAATGAGGTTTAAAATATTGTGGGTGCTCTACCTTGCACCCATAAGGTGAAAAATAAAGTACAATAGTGTTTGGAAGCCCTGCTTTGTAAATATATTTGAGTTTGTGTGAGCAATTAAAGTTTTTGTACAAGCTTACGTTTGTGTATGTAGTTTAGATATAATGCTGGCACTTCACTTGGTGTATTTGTACAAGAAAATGCGTTACTTGGTTAATACAAAATATACCCAATGTTTATTGAATTGAAGTCGATTTTGTATTATACAAATTGGGCCAATATTTGTACAAATACGCCAAGTGAAGTACCAGCATTAGATATGATAACATTTAAGTTTCGGTTTGATGTTCGCTAATAACCTAGGAAATTTATAATAACGCCATCTGTTGGACAAATCTCAGAACTGTATGTATACGAGTGTTGTCAGATTAAGAGAAAAAAGGGAGGTTTTGTTTTTAAACTTTTTAAGTACAAAATAGTTTGAGATTGTTTTTTTTTAATTTGGCAGCACCAGACTAGTTTAACGCTTTTTTTGCAGTTTTTATACAGTGATTGTAATAAACTACATTAGTTACGTGTTTATAAGTTTTGTGCAATAATCCTATAGTAGGAATTAGATTTTAATTACTTAATTATGAAGAAATACAAAAAATAGAGCGAATGGTTGAAGGACATACGATTTTATATTGAAATATTGTAATATTTATTTTATAAGTATGCCATGTTAATTTTATAAATCAATATCGTAGTTCTTATTAACTCATTCAGCTGATAAAATAGTACAAAAGTTAATCAATAATATTTGTGCGTTTCTACTTACTAATAATAAGTATTACATTTTTATTTGTTACAAAATACATAGTTACAGACAGACAATTAGGTATCTTAGCATTGGTACAAAACTCCGTTTTACACAAAATTTTCTAAATTTACCAACAATTTAATAACAGATCAGTTTGACTGTTAACTCAAGCAAGATATGTATACGAAACTATTATATTTTGTTGTAAATAATTAAACAAAGTATTCTCTAGTTTGTGCTTAGTAATGTCTTCCCTTCTTTCGCTCAAATATCGCTTTATTATTGTAATAATTATAAAACACCACTCAATGTTCATGTCATTTTAATAATATCTGAAAACAGCCTGGAATGCACATGTCAGGAGCTTGTACAAGAAGATTGCATTGTATTGTAATTATACCAATGATATCTAAAATCAGATGTTGCTAAATGACATAAATGCAAGTGCTTGCACACTTTGTGCAAATTACTGGCGTGTGTATTCTAAGCTTTATTAGGCAGCCAGGCATAGTGCTTTTATATATTCTGTGGACATAGAATATTTCCCCATCCTTGGCCAGAAATTTACAGAAAGCTTTGTGACAAATACCTTACTAAATTGTCTACAGGATTCTATTCATTTATGGCCAAACTATCTACAACACTAATTAGGAATATTTTTATAATTAATAAAATGCCTTTAGTACATCCTACCTAGTTCAGTATTTTTATTAAAAATAACTCGAGAAATATTTTTTGAAGCTTAATTACCCTAGTGTCCATTGTACATAAAAAAAGTCGACAAAACACAAAATTGTAAATTGATATCATTAGGAATTAAAGAATAGTGTTAGTGTCCAAAGAGCGATGGACTCTTGATGATGTAGCTCTAGTGTACGTATAGTCAGGAGAAATAAATAGTTTTCCATATTTTTAACTTGTTTTACTACCCACTTTACCTATCAGAGATTACTAAATAACAACCTCTTATCTATTTGGTAAAATTGGTTTCTTGTATGTTTTTAATCTTAGAAATTTCACATTTGATTTCAAAAATTCTTTCACCATTAGGAAGAGACTTTATTCCTGAGTGCTGTAGGCTATATTTTATTATCAAAAAGCTTTTTTACAAAAGACAACTTATAAGTAAAAAATAACTTTAGCACAGAACATACATGACTTTGGTTTCGGAAGTCGGTGGCAATACAAAACAACAAAGCCACTACTTTTCATTTTTAAGTTTTTGAAGGCGGTTGTCTTTATAATCTTTTTATTTTCTTCTTTTTAGTACCTCCTTATCCAAATCCAATAAGACACGGAAACATAGTTAAAACAGAGACTGAAATTACCGCGTACAATACGGTCAACGTATCTTGGCGCATCTGACGTTAGCTTTTTGGCTGCGCAATGAAACTTTTAGGAACGAAATTGTCTACTGCGCAGCTAATCGGCTAACTTCAGACGCGCCAAGATACGTTGCCCGTACTGTAACAAACATACAAAAACAAAAAAAAAACATACAGTCGAATTGAGAACCTCCTTCTTTTTGAAGTTGGTTGGAGGTTGAAAAGATTAGTTTCATGTTATAACTATAATAGACTTACATTACTTGACACCATTATTTAGAATATTTTAAAAGTTAAATAAAGTTCTGTTAGTGATTCAAAATACGAATCGGTTCGAAAAAAAAAGACAACCGCCTTCAAAAAGTGAAAAATAACTTTAGCACAGAACACACATTGACTTTAGTTTCGAAATTCAGTGGCTTTGTTCTGTTTGTTGTTTTGTATTGCCACCGACTTCCGAAACTAAAGTCATGTGTGTTTTGTGCTAAACTTAATTTCACTTTTTGAAGGCGGTTGTCTTTTTTGTAAAAAGCTTTTTATTTTCCGCTTTTTAGTACCTCCTTCTCATCCAAATCTATCAAGAAGAGATTGAAAGTTAACTACTACAAAGATTGATGAAACTAAAACGTCGTCTATGTAAAATTTTTGGGTATTTGTTGATTTTTCAAAAAGTATTGAATCAATTTCGATAAAATTTATATGGGACCCCTAAAGCATACCCTATCCATATAAAAAAGAATTTTCAAAATCGGTTTACGTTTGCCGGAGAAATCGCGTAACAAATCGCGCACATACTTAATGCAAATTGAAGACTTATACGGTTTTCTCATGGATGCCATTGTCAGAACTGGACCAAATTACATAAGAAAATACAAAAGTGTTCGGTTTTCCAATTGATTATGTAATTCCTACTGCGCTGGCAATGTTAGTTAACAGTCATAATGTAAATTTTTCGCGCGCTAGTGGCGAGTTTTGTGTCCCGCAATATCTAAAGTGAAACTAATTAGGTAATTATTACAATTGGTAGGTACTTGGTCTACTTTTTTAGCTTTATAGAGACAGGATTATGATGTATAAATCTACCGTCAATTACATCCATATAGTAGAAAAAACTATTTTGATAAATTATTTGAAGCATAAATTCAAATGATCACAAAACAGACGTTACATATTTAGTAACGCCATCTATTTTATTCTACTGGTATTTTTAAGACGGCAACTTTCAATTTTATAAAAGCGCCATCTATGCTTTTCTATGAGAACTACTTCAAGTAGCTGTGTCCTATTGTAGGGATGCTCGAAACTAAATCAAGGCTTATCTGACAATATTTAGTAACACAAATAATACGTAGATACGTTTTCTCATTCAAAAACAGTGTTATTTTTATAAGTAGTCGTAATTCAGCTAAGCTACTCTTTTGGTGGTTCTTTCTAAGATAACTAGATGTCGCTACTGTTGACTTCAGTAACGAAATATCATGCTGTGTCCCATAGAGTGAAGGCAGTACAACAGTTACTTTAGGTTCATTGCATAGTAATTACTTTACTCATATTCATTCGTATTTCATAGTAATAAGGTAATACGTCTTTGTTGAACGTTTTAATTTTGTTTGATTGTTTCCTTTTTACCCGATTACAGCAATTCCAAAAGGTATCATGTACATAATGTATCCTATATGTATGTCCATCTGAGTGCACCTATCTCCTACACGTATTAACATATGAGGTATAATTAGAAGCGTTATGGTTTCCCGCTGGTTAATTAGCGACTGAGGCTTTAATAATATTAATATTTTTTGTATATCTAGTTTAATATATTTTTGATAGGTTGTGATAATAGTACATTATGGTACAGGTGTGTAATGTTGGTGATTACCGCTGAGGCGCCATTGAGACCCGAGCCGTTAGGTGAGGGTCTTAAGAGAGCTATGGAGTGAGGACGGTAATCATCAATACACACGTGTATCATGCGACGTTTTTCAACACACTTGTGAAGAAAATAATATTAAAAAAATATTTTCAACAGTGGAAACGAGTTATGAAAAAATTTTCACAATGGCGGGAAAAATTTATCAGTTTTCCTATGCGCGTGCATCAAATAATGGCGATCGGCCATAGACTAAAAGAATGAGGTGTTTTTTTGTCTTTTCGCGGATAGCATTCTAGCCACGTACAAAATGGGGATTCCAAATTTTTGTTTATTACAGAGAAAACAAAAGTTATATTTGAGTGAAAGTTTTATTTATTAAAAACTTACAAGTTGAAATTATCTATTTAAATACGAAGTTGCATGAAATGAGCAAGCAATAGGCACATTAATTTATTTGTACTATTGAACACGATTTTTTTTGTATCGAATGTTTTTAAGAACAAAGCAACTCCCCCAATAAAATATAAAAAAAACCCTATAACTCACTTGTGAATAATAGCAATGAAAAAGTCACAGTTTGATTACAGGTGTCATTATGTGCCTAATTGCGGTGAAATTAAAGCCATTTTATGAGCAAGTGTGTTGAAAATAAAATTATAACACACTTAGCTTGCAGTTTCGTCTTTGTCCGCGTAAATTTCTTTGTACGCTTATATCGTTTAGGTTACACAATGCATTTTAAGGCGCTACCCCGACCAAAAGTGCGTTTTTCTTCGTTATTCAGGGTCTATTAACACATTAATTATGAGAAGCAGGCAGGCTTTATTTGCTTAAAGGGAGGCTCCAATCACTAGTTAGTAAGTAAGAACTTGTTGAAATAATAAACTTTTTTGATTTTTTTTTTTTTTTTTGAAACAAACTACATCTAAAAGCATATTGTTAATGTTCATTATCCTATCATCACATTCCACGTTCTTATTTTTTTAATGTACCCTATATAAATTTCCAAAAGGTTAGTTGACACTTCTCGTGATCCAAGAGCTGGTTTTTACTTTGGGCAGAGGTTAAGCATTGCCATCCAACTTGGCAATGCAGTCAGTCTCTTGGGCACATTCCCAGATGACGGCGATGTGGAGGAGTTTTTTGATGCCTTATTATATTAGTTTATTTTTGGTTTAATAGTTATAGGTTTTTCTTTTTTTAATTGTACGTGTAAATATTGTATATTTGTTAAAAATAATAAAAGATCTCTTTTTCCCTATATACCTATACCTAAATCTCCCTGTAAAAAAATTACTAAAATAATTTGAAAACATGTATCTTTTGCTAAAGTTGATGTGCTATTAATTTGAGGATTACACTAATAGATAGGTAACTTAAAAATCTTTATAATGCACGTTTTATTTTATTCCAAAAGATCGTTTCTCTTTATTATAACAAAAAAAAAAAAATTGTGCGAAATTTGATTCTGCGGCAAAGAGGAAATGTTTGGTCAAGGTTATTTGGTCAGGGAAGCGCCTTAATATAGTTTTCATCAATAGATAGAGTGATTCAAGAGGAAGGTTTATACGTATAGTTTGATCTACATTACACACGTGCGAAGCCTCAGCGTGTCGCTAGTAAGACATAAAGTATAGCACTGAGGGAAAACATAATTTTATTTTGGTGAAAGAATTTTTGAAATCGGATGAGTGATGAGTAGGTACTTGAGTAGTATCGGAGATTACCTGCTAAATGAAAACTTACAAACTAATTGCGTAAATCAAAACTTACAACCCGTTTGGTGGAAGTTTTTGTCATTCAATTTTTTTTATAAGTAAGTAGCTTATCCCGCGACTTCGTCCGCGTGAATGTCGGTTATCGCAGATGCAGATGAAGTCGCGAATTAAAAAGTAGCCTATGTTTTTTCCCGGGGTTCTAGCTATATTCATACTAAATTTCATCAAAATCGGTTCGGCCGTTTCGTCGTGAAATTGTAACAGACAGAGTTACTTACGAAGTATGGATTACTTAGATTAAACCCCAAAACAGGACTGCAACAAGGTTCCGTTTTCCGGTTCCATTAATTACTGCAGCTTTTTATCATCTAATAAATCATAATTAAATTCACAATAACATAATTTTAATTGCAATATCAATTAATAATTTGTGTGACATTGGCCTTGACATCAAATCCAGCAGAGGGCTGTCAAGCCGTCAGTTCGAACTGATCAGTTTGTTCGTTAATTACTAATTAATACTTAGAACAGTTGGGTTCGCTTAATGATGACAGTACAAGGTCGATTTTGAAATTGTATTGATTTGAGCTGTGTCTTTGGCTTATTACTTTGCTAATGATTATTGTCTAGACTGGGTACCTACTCGTAATTACATTCATTAGAGAATTACGAGTAGGTACAGTATTGCATATAGTTTTAGTGGAATGCAATAAAGAATTGAGTGTTGATGTAAGCAAACGTGAAAACGTGGTTATTCTGCAATCCTCAGATTATGGAACAAAAGGCAGATAGACCGCGCGGAACACTGAGAGTGAAGCCAAAAAATCAAATACAAATTCAAATGCGAATACCTAGAGTCAGCACGAAACGCAGCATCGTTATAAAAAACAAATAAAAATACAAATACTAATTCAAAAGCGAATGTAATCATGAGATTGTTGGTATTTTTGAATTTGTATTTGCTTTGGTGGCTTCACGCTTAGTGTTCCGCGCGGTCTATATGCCTTTTGTTCCATAATCTGAGCTGCAAGCATTTATTAGGTAGGTTACTTGGGTGCTTTATGTCTGAAATGAAAAATGGCTACATATATAGAGTTGTTTTTATTGTCATCAAATGTTGTGATGAAACGCGGACCGCTTGTCTTGGATTGGTAATAATAGTATTACTTTGAAGGAAACTGAATGATCCAACCAACACATGCATTATTTATCATCAACGAGACATTCAAGTGAGCATGACATACGCACAACCGCCAGGGCACATTCAAGCCAATGAAAAACATACCTCGTAAACGGTAAGTAGCTTTAAAGAACATAGTGCTCACATGTATGTGCTATTAAAAATTATGTTTTCATCCCACCATCTCGGAAAGAGTATTTTTAATCTTCAATATCTGAGTGGAAAAGCCGTTTTTATTCTCTAGAGGAAAAAGTAAATTTATCTTCAATATCTGAGTGGAAAAGCCGTTTTTATTCTCTAGAGGATAAAGTAAATTGAATTTAGAACATCGTGTGCACTAAGTTTGTGAATTAAAAAAAAACATTAAACCTATTTACTGCTACCTCTATGTTGCCGAATATATCATACAACTTTTTTTTAATTTGTTAAAAACTCAGACTTTGTAAACGTTTTTTTTTTGCATTTAGTCATTTCCTCGCTGAGGTGGAATGAAAAGTTACGTGTTGCACTCGAGTGCAAAGATTTTTCACCTCGTGCTCTTTTGATTCCCTCGCTAACGCTCAGGATTCTAATTTTGAATCACTCGCTGCGCTCGTGATTCAATTTTAGAATCCTTCGCTTGCTCGGTCATCAAAATTGAACACGCGGTTAAAAAGCAACTTTGCACTCTTGTATAACAAATAACTATTTTAATATTATCACGTAAAGTTTAGTAAGTCTCGAGTATGAAAATCGAAATAAAAATATGTAATTGCACGCGTGCGAAACTGGGGTGAATCGCTTGCAATAAATACATATTATCGAGTAATCCATGATAGTACGAATGGAAATTGACTCCTGACTTAATTAGTCATTTCGTTTTTCCATTTCACTTATTGTATTTCGGCCATCTTTGATTTCAGCTAATGTAAATTACTTTACGAAGTCACAGTTACTTACTAGATTCATCAAGTCAATCTTAATGACGACGAGGCTATCGTGGTATTGACGTGGTCATAGAAGGGTTTCTATGACCACTTCACTCATTCGGCATATCCTGCAAAAATTCGCGATAGCCATATATATATATAGCAATATTCACCCTCTGACCAGGGGTGTGATTCTGTAAGATCTCATTCTAAACTTCGAATCTGAATCCGCTGTGAATTTTTTGATTGGCATTCTAAAAACTCGGTTGATAATTCGAATTTACACTAGCGCCACACTTGCGAGCGTGTCAGCGAGTTGAACTAAATTGACCGGGAGATTTTGACAGATAAAGTTTGAGATGACGTAAGAAGTGGCATTCTGTAAGGTAATTTCCCCGTCACTTCGCAATCGAACCCGATTCAAAATGTCAAAAATATCAAGGTCATTTTGAACCTTATGCGAAGTGAGAGTGAATAGCGATGCGAGATGCGAGTTGTTGTTTGAATTTTACATAATCGACCTACTGAAGAACCTTTCAATTTTGTAAATGTGAATACCATGGAGTCATTTATTTAGTAAATTATTATGTGTTTGACATAAATGCGAATGGCGATTGGGAGCATTGTCATGCTCGCTCGACTGTCTAGCTGATGATGGCGCGTGTGGCATTCGGCTCCCTTCGAAATGGTTGAGCTGAATGGTGCTGATCCACGCGTCATGTTCGTAAACCGACGCGTCGGTACAGATTGGTCAGCTCTTAACTGCCATGGATTTTATATTGCTTCTTTTTTATGTTTTGTATTGCTAGATTACCTTTATTGTTTTTGCATATAGAAGCAACAAGAATCATGTAACCAGTATTTTGTAAAAAAAACTTGATTTAAAAGAGTATCTATGGAGATTCTTGCTAGTTCTTCTCCATAGAGTCCTACCTACGTTTTGGAACGAGCAACTAGCTTCAACTCTCTGACTAACTGACCGACTCCTGGACAATTTAAAAGTGGCTGTAAATGGTTTAATTGAAATAAATGCTTTGAGTTTGACTTTACAATAATTCGACTAGCTATTTAGCAAGAAATAAGTTTATAATTTGTTATTTAGTGAGAAAGAGATGACGATAAACCTCAATTGAAGTGGCATGTGAGTGCGAAGGAGACAGAATGTGTGACGCGTCAACTTGTCGGAAAAACAAACAACTTGAGGGGTTTTCTCATGAGAGGAGCTTTTATTGTTTTAACTAAGTTTTAAAATATTACTTAGATTTTAAAATAGGAAGTTACTTAAGCAGACATTGTCTTACAAGGCGGTGAGATAAGTGGGAACACGTGTTCACACTATTTGCATGTTTACAAGCTTTTTGACATCTAGTTCTTCAATAGTTGATTGGTTTTTGACTATTTTCTTGAGTTTCCTTTCCGTTATTCATAAAAATCCATTAAGGATGGGGCAAGCGAGCCAGGTCACAAGTTTGAAGTAAGTACATACTTTAAAGGTTTCGTTAGAAGATTTCAATTTATTAACTTAGAAGTTAAATAATCTGTGAAGAGGTACCTGATATCTACTAGGTATTACTTTTTAGGGTTCCGTACCCAAAGGGTAAAAACGGGACCCTATTACTAAGACTTCGCTGTCCGTCCGTCCGTCTGTCTGTCACCAGGCTGTATCTCAAGAACCGCAATAGGTAGACAGTTGAAATTTTCAAATTATGTATTTCTGTTGCCGTCATAACAACAAACTAAAAACATAATATATTAAATATTTAAGGGGGCTCCCAAACAACAAACGCGTTTTTTTGCCTTTTTTTATTTACATACTAGCTTCTGCCCACGACTTAGCCCGCGTAAAAAAGAACGATTATCCCAAGGGAACACATTACCGGGATAAAAAGTATCCTATGTGTTAATCTAGGAAACGGTCTACCTGTGTGCTAATTTTCAAGCAAATCTGTTTAGCGGTTTACGCGTGATTGAGCAACAAACATCCAAACATCTTCACAAACTTTCGCATTTATAATATTTAGTAGGATAGTAGGATTCTTTCAACCATACAGATAACTAGCTGTTGCCGGCGACTCCTTCCGCGATAATGTCGGTTATCGCGGATGCAGACGAACTCGCGGAATAAAAAGTATAAGCCTATGTCCTTCACCAGGATTCAAGCTATCTTCATACCAAATTTTATCAAAATCGGTTCAGCCGTTTCACCGTGAAAGCGTGAGAGACAAAGTTACTTTCGCATTTATAATATTACTAGCTGACCCGACAGACGTTGTCCTGTCGCTATCTACCCTACCCTACACCTACCCTACATCTACCCTACACCAACCCTACACCTACCCTACACCTACCCTACACCTACCCTACACCTACCCTACAACTACCCTACACCTAAAAACAAAAAAAAAAAAAAAGTATCCTATGTCTCCTGGTTCTAAGCTACCTCCCCACCAATTTTCATTCAAATCGGTTCAGCCGTTCTTGAGTTATAAATAGTGTAACTAACACGACTTTCTTATATATATATAGATATATACTATGTATACCCTTATAGTATATACTATGAATCTTAGAAAGTATGAATATGAATCTAATTGATCAGTCTCCTTCACTGAAATCATACCACTCACCACTGTTTGCAAACTAACTAAACAATAACCAACCTATAAACCTCAAGATAACCCAAAAACCTCCTAAAACCAACTTGCCACCTGTCAAGTGTGTCTACATGAGCATCCTCCCTCTCCCGGCGGAGACCGATCACCAGCGATTACAGCGGGCGTGAGATTAGCCCCCAATTTTAAATTGTTGATTACTTTTCGCCCCCGAAACCTCCTCGGCCCCCGCGAACACCCGGCCAGAGCCCCAATGACAGGCTGTTAAATTTTTGAAAAATCTATCTTTTGCTGTTGGTATGGTTTGCATGACTAGGATGTTTTTGTGTGTGCGTTTTTTGGAATTGTTTTTAAAGAAATGGTAGGTATAGAATGAAAAGGGAATTTGAAAGTGTTTGAAGTTCAACGACAGCGTCAGGGAACTTTTGAAGGAGTGTTAAGGAGATCGACACAGTAAGTCAATTTGCCATATACTTAATAGCCTTAAGAACCTGGCGAACCCGCCACTATTATTTCCAAACACTGAAACTCCTGAAAGTCAGAATCAACCTCAGACCAATAAAAAAGTTTTATTGGTCTCGAGAAAGATTCAACTGTCTTGAACGCAACGAAATTATTTAGAAAAGAACAGCGTACCTACTTAGTAATTATATAATAATAATATGTGGGGACATTTTTATAATATGTGGGGACATTTTCACACTCGGCCATCTGACCCCAAACTAGGGAGACCCTGTACTATGGGTGTCAGACAGCTGATATACATACACAAATACATTTTTTTTTTGTAAATACATACATATATAGATAAACAACACCCAGACACAAGGCAAACACAAGTGCTCATCACACAAATGTTTACCCTGGGCGGGAATCGAACCCGCAACACGCTGCGCAGCAGTCGATCGCTCAGCCACTGCGCAAACCGTGTCGTCAAATTACAAGACCATATATACTTCCCCTTAAATTAAGTGAGAATTTAGAAAGACAGAATTGTAGTGCTATTCTGTTACAATCTCACTCATTCATTGATAGGTAAGATAATAAACCACTTAATCAATATCAACTGAACAATCCGTAATTTCAAATCACAATCGTCAATGTTTCTCAGGTGTTGGCCTAGCTCTGTAGTATTATTCTGCTACAATATGCCTAGGTGAAGTGAGCTGTTATCCGTCCCGATGCTAGGGATTGAGAAAGCAGACGGACGGATGACAGCTCTCTTCACATAATATGTTCACCGAGGGAGATTGTAACAGAATAGCTCTACTGTATGTCTATTCTTGATGAGCACTTGTGTTTGCCTTGTGTCTGGGTGTTGTTTATCAATATATGTATGTATTTACAAAAAAAAAATGTATTTGTGTATGTATATCAGCTGTCTGACACCCATAGTACAGGGTCTCCCTAGTTTGGGGTCAGATGGCCATGTGTGAAAATGTCCCCACATATTATTTATTATTTATTATTCTGTCACAATGTACCTCGGTGAACACCTAGGTGAAGTCAAAGTCAAAGTCAAATCATTTATTTCAATTAGACCATTAAAGGCACTTTTGAACGTCATAAAAAAAAAGTTGATTCTAGTTGCACCTTCCAAAAGGTAGTTTCGTATGGAGAAGAATGGGCAAGAAACTCCATACTTCTGTTACAATGTCCCTCGGTGAACACCAAGGTGAAGTGAGCTGTCATCCGTTCGTTTGCATTATCAATCCCTAGCGTCGGGACGGATGACAGCTCACTTCACCTAGGTGTTCACCGAGGGAGATTGTAACAGAATGACTCTTTGATTACCTTTAAGTGTGATAATTAAACAATATTTTTTTTATGTTCTGAGGTTTGTTTTTGTCTCTGCAGATCGGTTTGTGTTGCTGACGCTACATTCCTCTCATTCGTTCAGTTTATGCGATAATATGAACGTTCCGTTTCTCGCTGAAAACACTTTTATTAGTTTTTGAATTTAAATTCCTTCAGCTATTTGTTTCTTGTCAACGGAATCCTCATGATTTGAGGAAAGTGATATCTTTTCAACATTTTTGAGGAGGACATTTTATTTTACATTTATTTTCTTACAGGAATTTTATAATATATTTTCTTGTAAGAATGTCATAATATGTTTATTATAATGTAGAGTTCCCTGTCAGACAGCAAATGGCCGATGTTGGACCTGTGCTTAAACCATATACTTAAACAGTTAAATAGCTATAAATTATGAAATTTATAGCTATTTAACTGTTTAAGTATATGGAATTATTAATAAGTAACATTAAGTTAAGTGAAATCATTTATCAAACATCATTATAATTACATAGTTCATAAAAAGGCACTTTTGGACGAAATATAAGAATATTTTAATCGGGTTGCCCCTTCCAAAAGGTAGTTTTGTAAGGAGAATATTAGGAAGAAACTCCATATTCACTCTTTTAAAATAATTGTTTACACTATTTTGCAAGAGTAAGTACAGGAATTATATATAAAAAATATTTGTCTAGCCTGCAACCTGCCCGCATATTATGCGGGGATATTCTCACATAGCTCACCTCATTCTCACTTCATCTAAATTCACCCAGGCAGATTTTTGCACAATAGATCGACTGCTCTATTTAAATGGCGACAGTATTGTTAATAAACTTCTCCCACAATAATCCATACTAATATTATAAATGCGAAAGTAACTCTGTCTGTTACGCTTTCACGATGAAACGACTGAATCGATTTTTATGAAATTCGGTATGAACATAGCTTGAATCCTGGAAAAGGACATAAGCTATACTTTTAAAACCGCGACTTCGTCTGCATCCGCGATAACCGACATTCACGCAGACGAAATCACGGGCGAAAGCGAGTTCCGATATAATTAGGTAGTACCTACAGGTACCAAAATTGCACTGACTGAAGTCTATTGACGGTAAGAATTAATACTGATATAAAACATTAAATAAACAAAAGAATGTATCACCATATAGGTAGGTGTTTTGTCTAAAGGGGGATCAAAAAGGGCACAACAAATTAGGACCCCATTTAACATCTTGACCACTCAGTTACCCCTATCTAATTGAGCGCAATCACACCCCTTACGACTTGTCGTTAGTCGCTGCGATTAGTCGGAGAGTGGCCGGTCTGCTCATGACGGTAAATCTTAACCGTCGTAACGTTAAGTGGGAAAACAAAAGGTAATAGTCCTGTGGGATGTGTGGGGGACCTCTTGGACTTGTAGTGGAGGTAAGCGATGTCCGTGCTTAGGTAGGTATATAATATACTTAATGGACCAGCGTGGGCCCTTGTGTAATATAGTGATCCAACATGGTTAATCGTGGGTTATCATTAGAGGTTGCAAGAATTCGATAGTCTTCATTTTCGAATAATCTATATAATAATTATGTTTATTTTAGTCACATGTCCTGAAGTAACGATTTATTTACACTTAATTTTTTTTTCTCTTTATTTAAATTAGGGACTTTTGTGTGACAATACATGGCAGTCCCATCGTACCTTTTCACGAGGCTACAATAGGAGTAAACTAAGTAACTAACTAAAATAATAAACTAAGTAGATATAAAACGTAAACTAACAAATCTAAACAATCTTTTAGCAGCATCTGACATTGACTTTGACAAAATTTCGTGAAACAATCCTAAATTAATTTTAGTTAACTGCAGACCATCTATTAACATTTCTCTATCAGTTTGAAACTGCACACATTCCATCAACAAATGTACGACAATTTCCACAGTTCCACATACCTCGCAGTTTTACACTTTATGCACAAAGGTACAAAGGCGGACCTACATAAAAATGTCTCCTATTTTTCGAGATTCAACATCATCAACATATCAGCCTTTAAACGCCCACTGCTGGGCATAGGTCTCCCCCAAGGGAGGGTTATGGTACTCAGAAGGACGCTGCTGCCCATCCTCTGGTCAATATCCCTCTGTCGCCTTCTACGACACCCACGGGTAGAAATGGGGTGGTGCTATTCGTGACCGGCACCACAAGGCCTAGTGTAATACATCTAGCATATACAATCAGTTTGATGGAATTAATTTCATTATAGAGATATTGTGGAAGGAGCACGTGGCTAAGTTAAAAGCCGTACAAATCGATTTGTCAAAGGTTAAGCTACGCTAACCGCGGTCGGTCTGTGGATGGGTGACCATCCCTTTCATACCGAGTTCCCTCCGTGTCATTTGTAGATCTTTGGCAGTCGATATGGGTATAGTCAGAATCCAGACAGTCTTACAACCAGTCTTACCATGAGGTATCGAACTGGGTTGTGGAGGTCCGATAGGCAGTCGCCGACTGGAAGCCGACCCCAATATACTTGGGAAAAGGCTAGGTAGATGATGATAGAGATATTGTGGGTTGGTTCATTCTAGCAAAACTAAGCTTAATTGTAAGTAATTAATACAAAGCCCTGGTATGATACTGTGTGTGCATAATATGCTAATTAAAATCTTGAATGTATTTGTATTTTTTCAAATTGTTTTTAAAGAAATAAACAAATAACATTTGTAACGTACGGTAAAGTGTAACCGTACTTATAGATATCATAACCATTCCGTTACAGGCAATATTAGTCGTTAAACTATCACCGCAATCAATAAATTATTCCACTAATCGTCACTTCATTGACTCGGCAATTAATTCTGTAACAGTTACAAATTCAATATTTTGCTCTCCAATAAATAATTCTCGAGTCAATAAACAGGCATATTCACTAACGGGCACCTTTACCAGATACATGTCTGTGTGTCGCACCTTTAAAGTGTGCCATTCACGCTGCGCTGAACTAGTGCGATTGTCGCGTGAAGTTGCGTGAAGTTTGTCTTTTGTGTGCGAACATATTGTTTGTTGAGTAACAATAAATTATGAGTTTAGTGAATAAAATGGACTTCCTCTGACCGGATGCTTGCAAGACTTTTTTGTGGTATTTTTGAGAATTGGTCAGTGTATGACTTTTAGAGCAATATTGTCGATCTTTTATTGATTGCAAGCTTACAACTTGCACAACGCAATATTTAGTGGAAGTAGGTTTTTTATCGATATGAGAGGTATTATGTTTATACTCTATTACAAAAGAACAAGGTTCAAATTAAATTGGAAAAAATTGACAGTTTGCTATGGTTTCATATGCTGGCGTCTTTACGTATCCGTTTTGTGGCCTATTAGAGGTCGGTACTTTTAAATTAAAGATTACGAAGCAAGTCAGCACAATAACGAGCACGTCGTCCTCTGACGGCGCCAGGCTAAACAATGCCATGACGCTATACCTAATGCTTAAATGCCTATTTCTTAATACGACATACTTTCTAGAACGAATCCAGAGTGTTTAAACGAAACATTTAGTCAATGCTTTCGACCAGCTTGGCATATGCACACAACCTGTACAGTACCCAGCAGTGAACAGAACAGAAAGTGAACTCCTCCTAAACGGCTATACCGATTTAGATTCTGTTTTGAAGTTATACTTCTTTAGGCGCGTTATGAAAAAATGATGAGAGTGAAATTTTACGATGCGCGCGCACAGCGTCACACAAAATTCTCACGGGAGTAATTGTAAACAACGCCATCTCTGACGTACATGCTGAACTACTTACTGCCTTCGTTGCTATTTTGTGACTCGAAGCAGTATAACTTCTCACGCGCGTACATAAGTACACACTGAATTTTTTGTGTATGTTCCAGTGGATTCGAGAATGGTTTAGATTCACAATTGGACCCAGTAGGTGGCGCTGCAGTCGAGTTGTAGGACTTTTTTTATTTTAAGGGCAAGACAACGTCTGCCAAGCCCGCTAGTTAATTATAAAACTAATTTTAAAAAGTATAATATATTTCTTTTCTTTTAGGCTAAAATATCTTGTCTGAGACTATCCGAGTCTGCTTGTACCCTCATAATTTGCTCGTTCACTATTTATGCGAAGACACTGCCTCCTAAGATCTTCCTAGTTTACGAGTCAGGGCTCAAATTTGGTATTGACCGTACTGTATCCATCTCTCGCACACTATTTTTGTAGTAAATTTTTCTGTCCTCTAGTGATAAAAGTATACTATATTTTTTGTCAAACTTATACTTTATTTTCCTAATAAACTATTATTACCTAATATTACGATATGCCAGAATGTGTCGCAAAATTTAATGTCGTTAAAAGTCGATCTCATCATGAATGGGTCTTTACACTTCATGCGTGCCATTACGCGCATTCATTGACTAACAATTTGTCTGAGCTATCACAATCGGGTCGGGAATCGAACCCGACATAGCAGATGTGTGTCGTATTGACAAATTGTAACAAAAAATAAGTATTTAGCGTTTATTACAGCTTGACTTTTGTTAAGTAATGTGATGGAGAGCGCTTTAGAATGTTAGTTCTGATGTTGGTGGTAGATGGCGTCTCGTCAAGACCTTAGTTTATTTGGTGATGGTTAAAAACATGGCTACAAAAAACTTTTTTACAAAAAAGACAACCGCCTTCAAAATCTACAAAGTGATAAATCACTTTAGCACATAACACACATGACTTTAGTTTCGGAAGTCGGTGGCATTGTTCTGTTTGATGTTTTGTATTGCCACCGACTTCCGAAACTAAAGTCATGTGTGTTATGTGCTAAAGTTATTTATCACTTTTTAGATTTTGAGGGCGGTTGCCTTTTTTGTAAAAAAAGCTTTTTATTTTTCGCTTTTTAGTACTTCCTTATCATTCAAATCCATTAAGAAACGGCAACACAGTCAAAACAGAGGTTGAAAGTACAAGGTTGGAGAACATTACAACATCATCCATGTATATTTTTTTGCTTACTGTCGATTTTTTCAAAAAGTGCTGAATCAATTTTGATAAAATTATTATAGGACCACCCTTGAGGCACCCTATCCATAAAAAAAAAGTTTTTTCAAAATTGCTTTACATTTGCCGGAGAATTCGCGTAACAAATATTAAAAAAAAAAAAACAACATACAGACGAATTGAGAACCTCCTTCTTTTTGAAGTCGGTTGAAAAGAGGTACACATTTTTTATACTGAATATAATTTCTGAAGATTTAATTGTCTTTTCATTTATTAAATGCATGATTAGTTGAGTACGATTGCGAACTATGGGATCGTCTGAAGATACATGGCTTCTGATTATTTTATTAAATTGTCTTATTAGTAGAGCCTAATAATTTCTCTATACTATGGCTCTCTTTATTATTTAAAGTCAAGAAGTTTCGTTGTAACTACATCACCTATCTACAGAGGCATCACTAACAGAATTAATCTACGATTCATCTCACTGTACTTCGCAAAATACACACAATTATTACTCGCAGCCATTTTACCTTAATCCCATAGAAATGACACGTCCAAATAATCCGATTACCCGTAATAGATCGGCACCACTTTTCACGCCGATTGTCCCTAAATATTCAATATTGTACTACAAACACACTTAACATAAACAGTTGTACACATCTCTATTCCGAATGCGATAAAGTTTATTTTAATTTGGCTGGGGCGTATTGGTAATGTTGCCCGTGTAATATCACCCACACAATTGTTATTGATACTATAATAGGATTTTGTCGATCTTCCAAAAGTGACGTTTGGATTGACAGTTGTGTATGACAGCGAATGTGTGTAGTTTTTGTGTATAAAATGTGTTTTTCAATTACATTGGTGATTTTGTGCTAATGTTAGTATTAATTGGGTTTGTGAAGCCATCTGGGGCACAATGGAGTATGTTTGGTTTAACTTTGTCGGACACACTTAAATCACACTTATGTGCTGAAATAGATACTTACAGGGACATACTAAATATATTAGGTTATATACCTGTTCCACCAATTTTTCGTAAACAGTGCCAGCAGTAAACGTGGAAGAATCAAGCTAATTCCATAGGAAATACTCAGTTCCTATCAAGAAGGTAATTTAAACTAAATCTCTCAATCTCCTTAGTTAAGACACCATTTTATGCATCGGGCAGTAAGCAACCCACTTCAAGATAATCCACTAAAAATGGACAAACTTTAATCACCACTGTTGTCAAACACCACTTTTGTTCATTGCGTGTTCACGTAACTAACATTTTTGTTGAGGTTTCTCTAAGTGGTTCCTTTTAACCGTCCGCCGTGGTCTACAACCAGTGTGTAGCGTTTAAGTTTAACATGGAAACTGAAACTAAAAATGTAATATAATAATAATTCACACAATTAAAAAAAAAATTGTAAGCACAGGTTTTCTCACGATGTCTTCCTTCACCGAAGCGATGTCTAAGATATCGAACCCGCAACCTTATGTATGAGAGGCAGACGTCTTAACCACTGGGCTAATAAGACACAATACTCGTACAAAATTAAATATAGCGCACGCAAATATAAACCGCAGAGTTCAGTGAATTCAAAAGATTATAAAGGTGAATTAAAATAAAACAAACTGCTCATTGTGGCATCAGCCTCGCGGCTGTATGATCTGCTTATCAACGTAAATTATGTCCAGATTATGGCAATAAAAACTTATTAAATGTATATATTTGTTTACTGGCAATGTTGCAGCGATGCAGTGCTGTAAGTGAGGGTTTATATGCCGCTAGGATATGTAGGATTGTTCGCCGATACGTGTGTGCCACGCTAAAGATATATGCTATGGTCCCGTGTAACAAGATGTACAGAGAGCAACAAATCAAGCTAAAACAATCTGTAAATATTCGATTTTCAACTTTATTACAAAAGGTTAAGGTTCATATTGAATTAGGAAAAATTTGACAGTTTGGTGTGACTTGATGTGCTGTCTGTACATTGCCAATACACGTTACTCCCAGGTTTTTGCAATGAGTAGATTCTAACGCGGCGTCTTACGTAGGCGGATCAAAGGAAACGCGATTGCGAAGCGATCCGATGCGGTGACACGCGAATTCAACGCAATGCGATACGAAGCAGCGGCTCTATTCTACGTCTGTCATTCGTACGTTCTGTGCTGTGAGCTTCGTTCATAATTTTTGTTCCTTTTATCCCATAAGATAGGAAGTTCTTGTATAGAATTAATTAAAATTTCTACTTTAGACATTATTACAAAAAGAAACCACGGCACCGCACCCATTTCACGCGAAAATATCAAGCCAACTGATCGCGTTCACTTCGCTTTACGCCGCGCCGCATCGCCCCCAACGTTCATTTGACAACGTAGGCCACTTCAATAGGTTTCGACTGTTTGTTGTTTTCGCACCGCTTCGCGTTCGCTTTGAATCACCTACGTAAGACGCCGCGTAAGTAGAGGCCCATGGATAAATAAGGTCATATCAATCAACCGATCATGGTTAAGCTACGCTTGCCGCGGTTGGTCTGTGGATGGGTGACCATCCATTTTATATCGACACCCCTCCTTGCCTCAGAAAGCTCGTAAAGCCATTGGTCCCGACTGTCATTGATAGATCTTTGACAGTTGCTAGGAGAAGTCAGAAGCTAGAAACTTTGACAACCAGTCTTACCAAGGGGTATCGTGTTACCCAATAACTGGGTTGAGGAGGACACACCTATTTATTTATTAATTACTAACATTTCCATGTTAAACTATACTTAAAATTATTATAAACGCGAAAGTAACTCTGTCTGTTACGCTTTCACCGATTTTAATGAAATTGAAAGATAGCATGGATCCTGGGGAAGGACATAGGCTACTTTTTAATCCGTGACTTCGTCTGCATCCGCGATAACTGACATTCACGCGGGCGAAGTCGCGGGCAGAAGTTAGTAAGTAACACAGATGATATAATACTAACGGTAAGTAATCCTAATCCTAATCCTAACTAATATTATAAATATTGTAACTCTGTCTGTCTGTCTGTCTGTCTTTTCTTCACGCCTAAACTACTGAACCGATTTTTGTGAAATTTGGTTCAGGGTAAGTGTGAACCCCAACAAAGGACATAGGCTACTTTTTATTCGACTTCGACTTCGACTTCGTCTGCGTCCGCGATAACCGACATATACGCGAACGAAGTCGCGGGCAAAAGCTAGTAAAGTAATAATTTGATTAGTTATTTTTTTATAATTTGACGTTTGTAACTAGACCGACGCATGTAAACCTTCTTTATTTAAAACCTGGGCGACTATAATACCTGCGCAGGAGTCGTATTTTATACCGGCTTAGTTTTATACACACCACAAAACGACAGAGCTGAACTAAATTAAAATATAATGCTTTTGTTTAGCTGGTCATAGAACTAACCATATACGATGAACTGGCAAATGATTTAAACATTGAGATGATTTATTTGGACGTGTTTCATTCGTCATATTAACCCACAAAAGACCACAGCTAACGGTCCATACCAAGGTTGTTGCGAACATCAGCATCAACATCAGCATCCGCTGAACTTCAGCATCATTTTCACCATCAGCATCAGCATCTGCATTGATCGATGCTGATTATTATGAATGCTGAAGTTCGACGGCTCGAACTTCCAATAATCCAATAATTTATAAAAAAAACAAAATCATAATGTAAATCAGTAATAATAATTGTTCCAATAATTTATAAAAAATATTGGAACAATCTTTTATTGTACCAAGGAAAATTGTACAACTTTGCTACTGTACTCAGGTATAAATTCTAAATGGGCACTACATTTTCCTTGCTTTTTAAAGAAAATAATTAGAATCAGCATCAGCATTCGCTGATGTCAATGATAAAACATCAGCGTCAGCATCAGCAGCCGCTGATATGAAACAAAATATGCATCAGCAACAACCCTGGTCCATAGGTACCTACACTCCCAATGGTACTGCTAAAGTGTTGCAGAATGGCCTCTAGACAGAACTCTCATGGGCAGGAGATGTAAGTTCGCAACGTCCTCAAGTCCGCTTTGCATCGAACGGTAAGATTCACGTCGCAAGGATTTAGTGTCTGAGTCCAAAATTGTTGCAGCCATTTTTTTACAATAATTTAAAGAAATTATCATTATCATATCAGCCTATTTCCATGCACTGCGGAACGTAGGCCTTACCCAGAGATCGCCAACCACTTGGGCAGCCCACCTTCATCCACTGCCAGCCACCTTCTTTAATTCGTTGGACCGTCATGCCGCAGGGCGTCTCACACTATTTCTACTCAAACGCGGTCTCCACTCCAGAATCTACCGTCTGTCCGTCTGCGACGTGCCGGCGGATATTTCCTCTAATAAATTCCTCTAATTCCTCTTTCTATTGGTGAAAACCATTTGTAAATACGTACAGTTGTTTTTTTTTTTATCAATTGATAGGCATACGTTTGACCACTATCTCACCTGATGGGAAGCGATGATGCGGTCTAAGATGGAGCACGCTTGCCTAGAAGTAACCTCTCACTCTTGACTTAAAGACTCCCAGGTTGTAGCTATCAGGAAACACAGACTCAGGCAGGGAATTCCACTCCTTAGCAGTACGTACAATGAATGTGTTCCTAAAACGTTTTGCGCGTGTGGGTGGGATTTTTGAGATTAGACCAAATGAACACAACGCAGCGGAGGACTTTAATTGACAAATTATGACGTGAAGTAAAAAAAAGGTACCGTGAAGTACTCTTGTGTTCTGAATTTGATTTAGAAATTGCTAAGTATGTAGGCTATAAATTGTAATGCCATAAACACGTTTATGACGCGATAGCAAGGTGAAACCATTCAACCAAGGCAACCACGTTAGCTACAGTTACATAACCCTATTGTTACGTCCACAGGTTCATTACACACGTTAAATTATATGTACCATTTCAATTATCCACGTCAAATTACCAAATATTACAAAAGTCCACCCAAAAACCGAAGCCTAAGTATTAATAAGTTAATAAAGAACAAATAATCAACTTGGTCATGCATGTTTTAATTTCGTTGACATGTCGCTGCGTAGTGAAAACATTACTTATTATGCAGAAGTTAAAATTGATTTGTTGTGAGTGAGAAGTAGTTGGTTCACGAAACAATCGCGGAGTACGATCGAAGGCACACACTTATGTGTAATTGTTTGCGGATTATGTTTTAAATATTGAAAGAAAATGTTGGAAATCTCTTTGTTTGTTTTGGTAAGATTGTCTTTTTAAAATTTGGTGCCTAACTCTCTCTATCATCAAGTCAAAGTACTGTTAAAGACCTCTTTTATATTGTAAGCATGTAGTTATAATATCTCAATCTCTCAATTCAAATCTCTAAATTGGTTTGTAAATTACTTTTCTTTGGAACTACCACATCATTTATTTTAGAAACTTATGTAACTCCCTTCTCATATCTTACTTTAGGGTATTTATTTTCAAAATGGTCTACACATCCTCGAGTTTAGTTCATCTTTCCATTTGTAAGTGTTACAGATCATAACTTGATTTATCTTTAATATTAAGTATATTCAATTGTCCATTCGTTTGCTTCCTTGGGTTGGTTTTGTACCTTTTCTTCTTAGTGGATTCCATCTTTTGTTACATTACCCACATTTTCGAGCTAGTCTTCTTCCTCTTCTTCTTGTTCTTCTTTTCAAATCGAATAGCTTTTAATCTTTTGAAGCAGTAACTATGTAATTGTTTATATTTACTACCTACCTAATTACTACCTTGTCGGTAATTAAGATAAATCGGACAACTTCATCCACATATTGATTTCAAAAGCCTTAAATTCTGTTACCAATTTCGCATAAACACTACACAATTATTTTGAATGAGTTTGTATCAAATGTAAATTCTTATTTTTTATCCATAATAATATTTTGACCTTAAGACAGTTTTCTTTTTAAATTACTCAGATCTTTTAGCGGAGTTTCACAACCTCTTTTAATAGCAAGTTGTATCTTAAGTAAGATGTTTCAGTACTTTATTGATACTTTAAGTTTTAATAATATAAATCTTTAGTGCCATTATCAGCCAAAAATAGGTACAAGTCATACATTTGTTGTTCGTACCAGTATAGTTGAAGATTGACTTCATCGTAAACGAACGAACATAACTTACCGAACATAACATATTATAACTTACCTTATGAAATGTTTTTGACCTACGTTCTTATAATCGTAATAGATTCTCAAATTAACCAAATTTGTAACTAATAATTTAACATTTGAAACATAAAGTTACGTAAAAACGTCTCATTTGATATCAACATAATATTTTATGCTCATGTTATTGCATACAGGTTTTAATTTCTTTCATATTATGTTTACAGGTTTTACAAATTGGATTTAACGCCGCGCTGAACAGTCGCAGTTACATGAGCAACCCACTGATTTCGTCAACACGTTTCGTGAATTCTGAAAAAACACGTAGACTTCCAGACTCCGACAATTACCTGGCACTGTCTTCAAGAGGAATTCCAGCTAGCGACAGTGAACAATCCGATTCTGAATATTCAAGCTTTGAAGACTACAGCTTTAGATCTATTCGACCACTACAGAGCCGAGCATATCCGAGACGAAATGATTATTCGCGATATGAAAATATGCCAGACAACGATGTTAGCTTCGATTCCGCCCCTGTCCGTAGAATTGAACACACAGATCCAAACTTTAGACGCCCATACTTAAGACATAGACAATCAAATCTTAGACAGGATCTAACACGCAAACAATATAGGAAAGCATACGATGACTTAAGCCTGGAAGTTTCATCTGTAGAAACTACCAACCCTGAGGATGCATCTCGTTTAGGAGAAGAAGCCAGTTATCTTCGATCACTTTATTCACTCATTGAAAAATCAAATAATAGAAGGGACCAAAATCGTAAATACTATAGAGGAGACAATTTGAGCCTTGAAGTCTCACCTATTGACAAATTGGACGCTGACGAAGATGCTATCAATAGTCTCCCGAATTTCCCCTACAAAAGACGAAATGTACGCAAAGAATACGATAACAATGAATATAATTTACGTTCATACGCATCGTCTCCAGCAAAAAATATTCCCGGTGACTATATAGACACAATTCTTTTGGTAAGTGATGATGACAAAACAGATGAAATAACCACCTCAAGCTCAACATTGGGTAACCCTGAACAAACAGGTGATAGTAATAACCAATTTTATAATAGAAGATATGGTGAACTTTACCTTGATGACGACAACAACCTATCACCTTTCCGTGGACTCAAACCACGGAAGAGAAAGTTAACAAATAATAGTCCATTAACTCGAAAATATAATAGGAAAAATTATGACAACGCAGAATTTGAATCTTCATCAAACAGTGAATTATTTCCCGATGACGATAGTGCCGAACAGTTAACAATTTTTCGCTTATCAAGCTTAGAGGACTTGTCCCTCGAATCACCATTACTAAGAACCAGTGATCAGAATGATCATAACAATAAACAAAATAATCACAGAAATTTTCTGAGACTTTCGTTGTCACCTGATAGTAAGATAACTCTTGATGAAAGCCTGGCCTCTGATTTGTCAAAATTACTGTCTCAGAGTTTAGATGAATTGATCCCCGAACCATTAAACTTAAGAAGATCTCTACCATTAAATAGCAAGTACAGTAGAAAAGAGCTAAAGAAAGCTGAAGAGAATCTTAGCAATCATTCCGTTTTACGATTAGGGAGTTTAGATACTCCATACGCTGAATCACCACTTCGTAGATACCGTGAACGCACCAATCGTAGCAGTAATAGTAATTTTAGAAGAAACGAAAATGACCATGAATCTCTTAAGCATTTATATTATGATGATCCTACTAAGAATCTAGTACCATATCATGAATTCAAAGGTGACAACCCTGAAAACGAGAGAAATGAAAAACAGTATATGACAGATGAAGATTTTCCTGATGAATTTAGTCTTGACACGTTGTTTGACTTTAAAAAAGAAGATTATGATGAAATTCTAAATCTTAATGACAATGTTGCAAGTAATTTATCAGCCTTACGTGCAACAAACCAGGAAAATTTGAGCCTTGAATCATCTGATGAAAATCAATCCAAAGAAAAAGCTGATGCACTACAACTTGAATTTCCGTGGAGCGACCAACTACAGTCTATTAAAGATAAAAATAGTAGTGTATCAGCTCTTCGTGACCTCGACTCACAGTTAAGGAGTGAACGACAAACAAACCAAAGTAAAGATTCTCTGAATCTTGAATTTCCATGGAATGATATTTTGAGCTCTGATAATGATACAAATAGTAAACCAACAGTAGTTCCTAAACTCACATCACCATCACAGTTAAGGAGCAATGAACAAAAAGGTAACACTAAGGATACTAATGATTCACTGCATCTTGAATTTCCATGGAATGATCAAATAAATCCTGATGATGACAAAAGTAGTAAACTATCTGTTCTTCCCAAACTCACATCCACATCACTATCACAGTTAAGAATCAATGAACAAAAAGGTAACACTAAGGATAATACTGATTCACTGCATCTTGAATTACCATGGAATGATCAACTAAATCCTGATGATGACAAAAGTAGTAAACTATCTGTTCTTCCTAAACTCACATCACCATCACAGTTAAGAATCAATGAACAAAAAGGTAACACTAAGGATAATAGTGATTCACTGCATCTTGAATTTCCATGGAATGATCAACTAAATCCTGATGATGACAAAAGTAGTAAACTATCTGTTCTTCCCAAACTCAGATTTCCATCACAGTTACGGAGCATTGAACAAAATGAAAACACTAAGAATACTACTGATTCACTGCATCTTGAATTTCCATGGAATAATCAACTAAGTCCTGATAATGACAAAAGTAGTAAACTATCTATTCTTCCCAAACACAAATTTCCATCACAGTTACGGAGCATTGAACAAAATGAAAACACTAAGGATACTACTGATTCACTGCATCTTGAATTTCCATGGAATGATCAACTGAGTCCTGATAATGACAAAAGTAGTAAATTGTCGGTTCTTCCCAAAGTCAGATTTCCATCACAGTTACGGAGCATTGAACAAACAAATAACACTAAGGATACTACTGATTCACTGCATCTTGAATTTCCATGGAATGATCAACTAAGTCCTGATAATGACAAAAGTAGTAAACTATCTATTCTTCCCAAACACAGATTTCCATCACAGTTACGGAGCATTGAACAAAATGAAAACACTAATGATACTACGGATTCACTGAATCTTGAATTTCCATGGAATGATCAACTGAGTCCTGATATTGACAAAAGTAGTAAACTATCTATTCTTCCCAAACACAGATTTCCATCACAGTTACGGAGCATTGAACAAAATGAAAACACTAAGGATACTACTGATTCACTGCATCTTGAATTTCCATGGAATGATCAACTGAGTCCTGGTAGTGACAAAAGTAGTAAACTATCTATTCTTCCCAAACACAGATTTCCATCACTGTTACGGAGCATTGAACAAGAAAATAACACTAAGGATACTACTGATTCACTACATCTTGAATTTCCATGGAATGATCAACTAAGTCCTGATAATGACAAAAGTAGTAAACTATCTATTCTTCCAAAACACAGATTTCCATCACAGTTACGGAGCATTCAACAAAAAGATAACACTAAGGATACTACTGATTCACTGCATCTTGAATTTCCATGGAACGACCAGCTAAGTTCTAATGAAGATAAAATTAGTAGTATACCAGCTCATCGTTTGCTCGAAGCATTGTTACGGAGTCGTGAAAAAACCAATAAAATTAAAAATGCTTCTGATTTAGTACAACTCGAATTTCCATGGAATGATATTCTGACTTCTAATGATGACAAAAGTAGTAAACTATTAGTAATTTCTGGACTCACATCACCATCACAGTTAAAAAACAATGAACAAAAACTAAATCCTAGTGGAAACAAAAGTGGTGCACTCAGATCACAATCACTTTTACGAAGCCTTTTATTTCCATGGAATGACAAGACAAGTCCCGACAAACTTCGTAAAAACACAGCTGCCGTTGCACCGGATCCGTTTTACGTACACCCACACTTGCGAAACCGAAATATACAAATACATCCAAATTACTACAGCCGATCATACGAAGAATTCAACGAAGGAGTGAATTGGTTAAAAAATATAGTCAGCCCATCTGAGTCTCACCGGAGGATAATTAACAGAAGACGTAATAAAAGTCAAAGAATGCTATCTAATATGTCTAGAAGACTTAAAGAAAGTGGTGATGTCACCACATTCCCAATAGATGGAAGACCTCAAAGACTAAGGACTTTAGCTGATCACGCTCCGCCGCTTGCCACCACTACGCACAGACCCAGAAAGCTCTTACGGAATCTTTATTGAGACAAAACTGACAGAAGACCATTTGATGATACTATTTAATTCCAAAAAATTAATTTAGACATGTATAGTTTTATATAAGTAAACAATATGAGACTTAGGGTGAAGTGATATGTACATAACGTGAAGTAGGACTACATCAGGAGTGTTGATGATGGTTGTTAATGAAATTAAAGAAGTTTTTGAAGAGAGGCAGAATTAAATGTTCACTTCACTAAATCAGTCAATTCAACGGCCAATTCCATTAGTTAAAAACATTCAAAATGTAGTCGCAATATCATCTTAGCGACAATCAATGTCGAAATCTTGTCAATAATGAAGATAAATAAAGGTGTTTTAATAATAGAGACTAAATGTACCATATACGGAACCGCTCGAGCAGTTGTTACTGCTCCGGTCGATCAGCAGCAAATTTATAGTGCAGTCAAGCAGTTGCCAGGCATACACTGACTTCTCGAGCTATCGACTGTTCTCGCGCAGTTATCCCCTTCGCCCGCGCTCTTCATCCCACGTACGCGTCGCATGTGTTTCGCCCGCCTTAAACTGAAGTTGAAACCGACGGCTGCTGCAGTTTTCAATGGAAGCATCAAGCTGTTGGCTGTGACTGCTCGAACGGTCTGTGTATTTCGATCAACTGCTCGAGCTGCTCGTGTGTTCCGCCATAAGATTTGAATGCGAACGTTCCTAAAACATAGTAAAATTTTATTGCCGCCTTGATAACGTGGTCCGTGCTTTTGGCTAAACTGATTCTGAATTCGCTTCCAATAATATCAGCTGAAATTGGGAGGTATTTAGAATATTTGTACAAATAGGGAGCAGGCTACCTATTTTATATTTTTTTGTAATTAGGTTATTATTGTATTTAGTCATTATATTTAATAGAAATAAAAACAAATAAGAAAATCCCTGAATGTGGTCTGTATAAATTATCAATAATTAATTTTGCCAAACTGATTGTGATTTTATATTTTTTATTATTTTTTTAATCCGAAGCTGATGTAATTCATTAAGTTGATTCCCGTCTGTTGGGAAAAACTATCATTTCATAAGTATGCTTAATTATTTTCAGTGTTATTGCTAAGCATATGAGCTGTTTAGAGCTTTCAGAAAGATGGATAGCAAAGCTCTTTCACAACGTTCAATAATAATTTTAAGTATGTAGGTAAATCTTCTAACAAAGAAAGGTTTACAGTCAATCCCCCCGAACTTAACAATGAATTTCACATAAACTAAAATCTCTCATTAATTAAAGATAATAACTGCCACCCATCATTTCCCCGACCTTATCATACACAACTTAACCTCACAAAGGGTATAGTGGTCATTAATTCGGAGCATAAGTAGCGGTCGGTAGTGATCAGGTAGCGCGTTCGACGCCGTGCGAGTTAAAAAGAAAAAGGGCTAAGTTGAGTCTGATAAATGAGTGTCTATTGTCGGCTACTGGTATTGACGGAGAATCCGGTAGGCTGCTTCAATACGTGGTTCTGTAGGTTTAATAAGCTAAATAAAAGTTATAAGGGAAAATATTTGGTCATTCAGTACACACTCAGTCTTGATTGCATTAAACTTCTTTGATTCTGTAGGTTTAATAAGCTAAATAAAAGTTATAGGGAAAATATTTGGTCCTTCAGTACGTATACCCAGTCTTGATTGCATTAAACTTCTTTGATTCTGTAGGTTTAATAAGCTAAATAAAAGTGATAGGGAAAATATCTGGTCTTTCGGTACAAACTCTACTCGATCTTGATTGCATTAAACTACTGGATTTAAGACAAGAATCATTTGATTTCTTGTTGGATGGGTAGGTTATTTTTATAGACATAACTTTGGATGATTGATCCCATCATATTTCTATGGTCTGTACGTCGATTCTGTAAAATTCAAACACCAACTCGCATCTCACATCGCTATTCACTCTCACTTCGCATAAGGTTCAAAATGACCTTGATATATTTGACACTTTGAATCGGGTTCGAGTACGAAGTGAGCGTCGACGTGACGGGGAAATTACCTTACCACTTACGTCATCTCATACTTTATCTATCAAAATCTCCCTGTCAATTTAGTTCAACTCGCTGACACGCTCGCAAGAGTGGCGCTAGTGTAAATTTGAATTATCAATCGAGTTTTTAGAATGCTAATCAAGAAACTCATAGCGGATTCAGATTCGAAGTTTAGAATGAGGTCTTACTGAATCACAGCCCTTCTTAAAAACCGTTACAAAGAAAATAACTTAAAACATCCTGAACTAAACACTCACAAACAACCTTATTCCTCTTCATTAAATATAAAATATCTGTAATGTTCCGTAAAGTCACGGGCCCCTAAGTGTATGAAAAATAAAAGAGTTCCGTAGCTTTTGTCCGGCGGTGTATTAAACGTCGAGCCGAGTTTATTGACACTCTTGTACCGCGTGGTTGCTCCAGCCTCCAGGGACTTACTGCTGACCACGTGACTGCGTATTATATACCCAATTAACTAACGAACTTTCCAAGGTATTATAATAAGAGGAAATCGTTTGTCTGAATGTATAGTATTTTTCTTATTGCGTTCGGCTGCTAAAGGTGTCAAGAAGATCAAAGTCTCAGTTATAAGATTCATTGTCTGCTCTTTTGTTTTGTTTACATTCTCGTGAGCACGTTTGCAAGGTACGAAAGGCAATAGATAAACAAACTTACGAAATTAACGTTGATATATCCTATTGAAGTTTTGATTCGCTGAAGTTCAAAGTCAAAGCATTTATTACAATTTTATAAAACCATTTAGGCACTTTTGAATTGTTAAACAGTCAGTTAGTCAGAAAGTTGAAGTTGTTCCACGTTTTAGTACTTATTGGAGTAGATTCAGTTCTAACATAATGTGAATTAAATTAGTATAAATGAATGGGTAATTTATATTAATTTTATAACAAAAATACCTACCACCTCTCAGTCTATCTTCATAACATAGTTAAAACACGCAACGGATTTTAATGTAGTTTTCATCAATAGATAGAGTGATTCAAGAGGAAGGTTTGTACGTATAGTTTGATCTACATTGCACCCGTGCGATGCCGGGGCGGGTCACTAGTTATATAATATCTAAAGATAAAAGATTTGATTGTTTTTATGGTGTTTTGATAAGATTTTTTCAAATTTTTAAAATCTTTCACCTATAGAAAGCTGCATTATCACTATCAAAATTCGTACCGGTTGAACGGGGTGAGATTGATTAGTTTTGAAATAAAAACTTACTTATCTTTTACAATATTAGAATAAAAAATCCGAATAAAATAAAATTGATGACGACTTTTTGAATGATAACACAAATAACTCTGTTTACTTAAAATAGATGAATAATTTATGAGAAAAAAATGATAACCTGTCCATTCTATTGATATTGAAAATGGGGCTGCTTTGATAACACCCACAATTTGTATTGCTGATTTAAAGTCACCCCGACATAGAACGTATTTTTTACTAATATTCAGGGTTAACTTTGAACATAATTTTTTCCACTTCCAACTATCTTTAGTGTGCTACACCGTTTACAAAACATGGCGTAATGACTTCAATTCTTAATATAAGATTAAATAATCGGCTGTGTTTAATTTCACGGGTAGAAATTAGTAAAATATTAGAATAGGGGTAACTTTGATAATTACCTACAGGTAATTATGAAAGTTACCTCTTGTTTTGAAAGTCACCCCGTTTGACGGTACCTAATAATTGAATAAAAAATCAAAAACCATAATTACTATAAAATTTAAAGCCATATTTTCGTCATCTCACTCAACAGACAACAGCTCGTAACATTAGCGTGGATGCTGTCACGACATCCTTGTTTTGTTAGGATGTTCAACGTCAACAGACATCACCAGTCACACAGCATGCGAGACATGTCGGTGACGTGTTAGATATGTCATGACCTTTAGTTTCCGCTCATGGTCTAGCTAATTGCGTTTAGGTGTTTTATTGATCAGTTTACCAAAACAATTTTTTGAATTCAACAATTAAAATGTATTGAATCTTATTGCTCTTAAAAGGAGTTCATATATGATAGTGTTCTTGAATAGGGTAGAGGTACCTACTCAATATGGGTCAAAATATATAGGTGTGGTTTCCATAGTTGCAACTGCCATGTTATCTCTTCACTACCCTTGGTTGACTAGTAGAGAATGCTTAAGGCATTAAGTCCGCCTATATACATTTGTAAGGCAAAGGATCGGGAAAAATTACGCGCTATGAAGGAGGTATGTCCAACAGTGAACCAATAGTGAGCTGATGATGATGATGATATCTTTGTGCTTGAAGTTGAAACTAAATAAATAAATGATACAAGTAGGCAATTCTGTTATCTCGTCCAACCAAGCCATTTATGTAAGTTTCATATGTGCATATTTATGTATTGCGTTAGAAATATCAGTGTCTTGTTCAACCTCACTTTTTAATAATGTTTCAATATAATAAAAATATGTGGGGACATTTCACATACGGGCATCTAACTCCAAACTAGGGAGACCCTGTACTATGGGTGTCAGACAGCTGATATACATACACAAATACATTTCAAATACCCAACATACACAACAACACCCAGATACAAGGCAAACACAGGTACTCATCACTCAAATATTTACCCTGGGCGGGAATCGAACCCGCAACACGCTGCGCAGCAGTCTGATCGCTCAGACACTGCTACAACCGCGTCGTCAAAAACTAGGAACAGAAAATGTAACAATCTAAGAATAGTCTAGTCCGCTATGATAGCCATTAGGAATACCAGGCTTATAGTCACTGCGGGTAAATATCCGATCTTCCATGATTATTTAATTATGTGTAATAATAGGGGAATAAAAATTAATAGGGTGTATGTTTGCCCAAATTAATCTCAACTGCACAAAAACTTTTTTTCACCCTAAACTTGCATGTTACAATCATATCGCAGTTTCATACAATTTTACAAAATCCCAGTTTCGACAAAAAAGCGGAACAATAATTTTACGCGACATTTAAGCAGTAAGAATGGACTCTTAAAGCTATTGACTATTATAACAGGGGGTGGGCAGGGTGAAAAAAACATGACTCTTTGATATCACCTTTGTGTGACGTATTTCCGCTCCGGTTGCTTTGTGGAAGTGTCGCTGTTGTTACCGGTACGTGTGACGGTAGTTGAGCGAATCTAGCCTTTTTGTAAACTTTCTAGGTGGAAGTGACCGATAGTTTTTTTTATAGAATTAAACATGTACTAAGCTTAAAAATCAATTAAAAAAATATAAGTATTATGTACAATGGACGGCTCACGGAGCATCCAGAAACTCGTCCGCATCGCTCACAATGAGACAAGTGCCCAGAAGGCTAGCAGCATTACCACGTTGAATGGCAATGCTAATTCTTTGGCCCAAGAAAAGGCCAGCCCTCTGGTCACTTGAAGAGACCAGCCGCTTAGAAATGTCTTTTAAAACAAGGTGAGCACTCGGTCCCCATGGCCCTAGTGTTTCAACCCCAAACGGCTCAAACATATAACTTCCAAGAAGGTTGTTATATTTACGCTGTTTGAGGTTTTCGGTACCTGCATCAGCCGCCCCAGCACAACACGACGTGCTAGGAAGATGGGATGGCGCAAGGGTGTCGACACAAGTTGTATCCCACACCAAAGGTCTACCCAACTTTCACGGCATTATGGTCATTCCTTCTAAGCTCAATTTCACAATCACATTATTCTAATCATATTATTAACTTTTTATTACCTTATCAAAAAAACTAAATTGTTTGATCAAAATTAAACTGCGTAAACAGAATGTAGCTACAGAACTGGTGGAAATCTTGAAATTCTGGCATGACAATCAATTAAATGTCGTTAAATGGGCGGATTGCTTGTCTGAGGAGTACAAGCTAGAGTGTGGCGTGAGGCAAGGGGGAATTTCCTCGCCCACTCTTTTCAATGTGTACATGGACAGCCTGATTGGCGAGCTCAGTAGTATGCATGTGGGTTGTCATATTGATGGAGTAGCTGTCAACAATATAAGTTATGCCGACGACATGGTGCTGCTGAGCCCGTCAATTGGGGCCCTTCGTCAGCTACTGAGAGTTTGTGAGCGGTATGCTGAGAGTCATGGTCTCAGGTATAATGCTGCCAAGAGCGAGTTTATGTTTTTTGGTCTTGGTGATAAAACCCCTCATGAACCACCACCTATTTTATTGAACGGTTCTCCTCTCACTAGAGTGAAGAAGTTTAAATATCTAGGGCACATTGTCACCGATGATCTTAGGGACAACGAGGACATTGAACGTGAACGCAGAGCGCTGGCGGTCCGGGGTAATATGTTGGCTCGCAGGTTTGCTCGTTGCTCAGCTGAAGTCAAGGTAGCGCTCTTCAAAGCATATTGCCAATCCTTCTACACGAGCAGCCTGTGGGTCAATTATACTCAAAAGGCATACAGCGCTCTGCGAGTACAATACAATAACGTCTTCAGGATGTTGTTGCGGTTGCCGAAGTTCTGCAGTGCGTCCGCGATGTTTGCCGAAGCGCGTACTGATGACTTTTACGCAATAAGACGCAAGCGTGTGTCGTCGCTGTTGCGCAGAGTACGCGGCAGCAGCAACGACATTCTGAAGATAGTTGCTAGTAAATATCAGTGTCCGATGCACTCGCTCTGGGTTAGTATTGTGGTTGGGACGGTGAAATAAATTAATTTATTAATTGTTATTTATAATTGTAATTCTGTTCAAATTCTAATTCTATTATAATTTTAATTCTGTACCTACTAACATAGTTTATAAGCTCCTATATTGTTACTAACCATTATGGATCATGATATCTGAATTTTTAAATAAATTATTATTATTATTATAAAATTCGTCTGTCTCAAAAATGACCGATACCTCACAACCAGCTGCAGCATGCACACGAAATAGCGTATTTACAACAATTGACAAATTCTTTTGTGTAGAATTGACTTTATTCGTCACTTCGACAGTTACTGATACTTCTTAGGTATTATTGGATTTGACCGGATTAATTTATTTGGTGTGTGCACGTAATGTGACAGGCCATCTAATTATATTATTGGGCCAGATCCGACACAAACGATTTATCTATTGTAGATGTAATAGAATTTGTAAAGTGATTTTAATTAAATATATCCTACTAGCTTTTGCCCGCGACTTCGTCCACGTGAATGTCGGTTATCGCGAATTGAAAAGTAGCTTATGTTCTTCCCCAAGGTTCAAGCTGTCTTCTTACCAAATTTCATCAAAATCGGTTCAGCCTTTTCATCGTTAAAGCGTAACAGATAGAGTTACTATCTTTACAGTACCGGTCTACCTATGATAAAATAAAACGAGTTTTTATTTAGTGCAGTAAGGAATGTTCACACCTACATTTAATCAGCCGATTAAGTTCATTATAAAATAGTTCCTCATTTTAAATATTTCTACATATTATTATACCTATCGAACTGTTTGAAAATGTAATTTATTGAGTGGATGCTAGTGAAAACAATTATAAGTATTAACTAATGGTTGGTTTTGAGTAATTGACATTTGAAATTATATATATTAGTAAGTGATTTCATGAATAACCTGCTCAGTAACTTCGCCAAATCGACTTGATTATTAACTATGTATTTCAATATACAATATTTACATTTAAAAATAAAAAAGGAAAACCTATAACTATTAAAAACAAAAAGAAAAGCTAAGACAATAAGGCATCAAAAAAATCCCCAACATCGTCGTCAACTGGGAATGTGCCCAAGAGACTGGCGGCATTGCCACGTTGGATGGCAATGCTTAACCTCTGTCCGAGGTAAAAACCAGCCCTTGGATCACGGGAAGTGTCAACCAACCTTTTGGAAATTTCTTTAAAAAGTAGATGAGCACTTGGACCCCACGACCCGAGGGTTTCAACCCCAAACGGCTCGAAAATAAAGTTATCGCTTAGGATACTATACTTTCGCCGTTTGAGGTTTTCTGCAGCCGCAGCAGCAGCACCAGCACAGCACGCCGTACTAGGAAGATGGGATGGCGCAAGAGTATCGACACACGTAGCGTCCCACACTAAGGGCCTACCCAACTTCCATGGAAATAATGACATGCCGTCCGGTCTCTTGCCATCGTCGCGTGCCAAGCCGTTGGGTTCCAAAACAGCCGGAACGCCGACGGCGACGAGAGCACGACGGATAATGTCATTAATATTCGCGTGCCGCGCTATGCGACCCGCACTCCGGCTGCACGACAGGCCGTGGTGTCCAAGGCAGTTGACAGCTTCCCCACAGCGACAGCGATGAGGGGAGCAACAAGATGCTCCTAAACGTAAGGAAGCAGCGAGGCGAAAAGTAGTGTCGTCAAACATAGTTCCTAGGTTTGACGACGGAAGTGCCAGAAGCCATAGACCTGACTCCCACTTTCCCACAGCCAGCAGGCGCGCTCGCTCAGCAGAATTAGCAGAAGTGGTAAGTAAATTATTCTGTACTAACCTGCAGAGCGGCTCATCCCACCGTCTCTGAGAAGACGGGTTGTCAGGTAGATCAGTACGTGGGCAAGCAAGTTTCCAAGCATCTATGGCCTCGGTAATGCACGGCACATCAAAATCAACCAGTGTAGGAGCTAGAATATTCCTGATTAACTTTTCAGTGCCGTGGACCGAGGATATAAATGCAGGCAAACCGATACTTGAGATTTTGCGGACGCCGAGACCCCCCATACGAATTGGTAGAGTAGCTTGGGCCCACACACGGTCGTCCATTGGCAAATTTAAAATAGAGGTTAATGTTTGACGAATAATTTGGTCCATTTTCTCTAAAAGGTGACTGTGCTTCCACAAATGGGAAGCGCGCAGGAAGTAATTTAATTTTGGGCCGAAACAGCAGTACCGAATTATGGTGATGGCCGAATGCATATTAATTTGAAGCAATCTTTCCGAAATGTCATTAAAATGTTGTATTTTTTCCTCAATGAAACTGGAAAACGAATTCTCGTAGATTGGAGACCCAAGAAGACGAAGAGTACTTTTTTCTATAATTTTGATTTCTGGGGCTATTGCGTTAAATTTTGCAAGTGTCGATTGTCTGTCAGTATGGTCCGCTAAATACAATTCGCATTTCGAAAGATTGAGTTCTAGGCCTATTGAATTTAGTTCATTTTTTAAGATAATCAAATCCTTTAAAACGTAGTCTACATCGCCTCCCAGGGTCCCATCATCGAGATACCAAACGTTAAATTTGGAATTTAGTTGTTGGATTATTGGATGAATGGCTAAACTGAAAATCACTGGCCCAAGAGGGTCACCTTGTTGACAACCAACAGCGGATTCTAAAAGCTTGTCACGATACAGTAATTTCGAAGGATGTCTGTAACATTGCCAAAGGAAACTATAGATTTGGGGTATTTCTTTTTTGGATTCTGCCAGCAAGGTGTCCCTATTTACTGAGTTAAAGGCATTCTTTATGTCAACCTTCAAGATGACCTCTCCTTTGCCAGAATTTAGGTAAGTCGACAAGGCGTGTACGGCAGCCTCACAGCCCCCTTTAGAGCCGTAACCAAGCTGAAGGGGCTGAAATTTTTTCGAAACAATCTCACCGTAAAATTTACAGCAAATCTTGGCTGCCATACGACGGTATGTAGTACCCACGGCAATGGGACGAATGCCGCCATCCTTTTTACGCAGGGCACATAGGTTAGCCCCGTACAAAACATCGATGACGGCCTCGTTCACCTTGCCTGAGAGCATAAGATTAATCAGAGCCGTAAGCTCCTTCAAGAGCAACTCACCAGCTACCCCGGCGCCTGAACAAATAAGGTCCTTTAGGTGTTGAGGAGTCAAGCCGTCGAGGCCGCCGGCGGAACCGCTTCGAAAGGAGCAAACGGCTGCGACCAACTCTCGACCTGTGACGGTGAGGGAGTGATTAACCGAGTCGGGAGGGTCGGGAAAAGAAAGGCCATCTGCTGGGGCAGGGTGTTTACTCTCCAGAACGGAGAGCGTTTCTGGAGAACACGGAGCCACCACATCACTACTAAAAAGGATCCTAGCCGCTCCACTAATGTCACCTTCCCCTAACTTAGTTTCTACCAGATGGGATATACCTCTAGAGGAGGAATATCCCTGTGACGTAAAATTTGGATCCAAAAGTTGAGCCGAATCATTACAATTTTCTTTAATTTGTGCAGTTAATGTCTTTTTAGTTGCCAAATTCTTTTGCACATGGAGAATTCTGTAAGGGAAGGTGAGTAGTTGTTCCCAGGCACGTTGCGAGTTCTCCCGGGCGGCAAGGCGGATGCAACCGGCTAAATTCTGTGCAACTAGTGGCCTAGCGCCACGGGGAACTCGCTTCAAGACAGGAAAAGAGTTTTTGAATTTGGAAAGGGTTTTCCAAAACGGATCAAAACTGGATGTATCTTGTGTAGAAGAAGTAGGAGTAATAACAGGGTCTGAAGAGAGAGCACTTGTCAGTTTGTGGACCTTTCCAATATGCACATTCAGACCCCGCTTACCTTTAAAATACCGGACCTGGGTGCATAGGGGGCATCTCTCCAGGATATGTAGTGATGCAGAAGGTTGGCATGCACTTCGATCTCCATCGCTGCTTCCACTAATCATTAAAATTACCACTTATGTAACTAGATAAATTAAACTTAAAAATGAATATACAATAATTGTCAGTTTTTGAAAATGAATAAACAATATTTGACACTACACTTCGTGACGCGCAGCGCAGTCGCGGTGGCTGCCTAGGGCACAGCGCCACTGTAGCAGTCATTTCCTTGTAGCCCTAGCAACCATTGCCAAGAGACAGGCCGTCTTCGCGAAGTTGTCATTAATAATAATTTATTATATAGTAATTGGAATGGTGAGGTTCAACGCCACGCGCCGACTCAGTTCACTGCATCGATATATAAATGTACTACGCACGTTCACTGCCGTTTTTGTGAGCTCACTTCTTTGCAATGTGTTGGCGCACAGTGCACTTGACCGGGAGGATTCTAAAGATGGTGTTGGGTTCTCTGTATATATATATTGTACTCTGTGGAATTAGAAGTTGGCCCGCAGAGTGCAGTGTACAGTTATTAATCACTTCTGGTACAGCACGAATCTTACTTAACTTAATATTTTATTTTAAGTTATGCAAAATGGTCTTTATTATACTTATCAAAATATTAACATTTAGGATTAGCACTGTCTAAAAAAATGCCGGCTTGGCAGACTCACAACAGGTGCGGTCGAAAGGTTTTTTGCAAAAGAGTATAATTTGGTACAACTCTATTAGGACATTGATTTTCTTAAATCTAGGATACCATTCTGTATTCATGAACATTTTGACTGTTGTAGGTAGGCGGGAATAGAAATAATAAAGGCACAATTATGGTCCTTCTAGTCTTGACTCGAAGGACTTGACAAAATAAAATAGACGAAGCATCAAGTGGAAACGTGTCACTCATCAGTATCATTAGTCTCCTAAATCATATTTGTCCAGACCCCAGACCATTTATTTTCTTCTTAATTACTTAACTAACTTGACATTCGTATCGTCAACGTCAAGTATCATTAGCTTCAAGTTTACCGTCAAAAAAACACGTTCTAAATTTGGACAAAAACCGTCTCGGCAGACAGTGTGGCACCGATCAACAATGCGCAGGAGTTTACGTCGAGCGTACGTATCGTTTACGCGCTAGGAAAATAATAACCACGTATTTCTGTTGGAAAATGTTATTGTAAGCGAAATTCATCCTTATTTACATACAGTTAAGAGCAAGAAGTGGTTTGGTCAGATGTAAATGTAAAGTTGTTACGTCATCAATCAGAAATGGTCCCTTTGAACGAATTTTAACTTTAGGAGTAAGTAAATAAGGTAGAGTTTTGCTATTGTGTTTTTAATGTATCACCACATAAGTGTCAGGGTATCCATTTAACTGTCAGACCGTAGGAATGTCATTCATGGTAATGGATCGTTGTAGGAAGGAAGTTGCAGGTAAACGTGCAGAAAAAACAACATGAATGGATGCGCGCGCGCAGCCTTGTATAGGGGGTGGATTTTGTGGGATCCAACCGTTTCTATGGGTCTATTCATGGTTTTTATTGCTATTGCAGTTAATAAGTTTATGTTATTAGGATAGAGAAAAAAAATAAATTACTTTGAGCGGTGTGAAGCGGGTTTTATAAGTACGGTTTTAATAATAGGGTTTAATATATTGGTGTGTGTAAACTTTAGCGGCTGAAGGAAGATTTGAACTGAGTTCAGGTGAACTCATAAATCCATTTAGAAGATAACTTTTTGGTATATTATTATTATTTGATCTGCAGTATTTACTTATCGGTGAAACTAGGTAATACCTACATGTACAGTACGCAAAAGAGATAAGTATCCATGTCGTCGGGAATAGTTGAAGATTTCTTAGAAACCAATAGGGGCTTTCAAATGAAACTTTATTAAATCATTAAACTGTTTATTCTCTATAATTTTTATTTTATTTTATTCATAAAAACCTATCGGTTTCTAAGTAAACTTCAACTGTTTCCGGCGACATGGATACTTATCTCTTTTGCGTACTGTACATGTAGGTATTACCTAGTTTCACCGATAAGTAAATACTGCAGCTTTTTTGCTTTCCTTTTTGCTTTCCTTTGGTGACCGTACATAGATACTTAACTAAATAGGTAACTACTGTGATTTCTGTTTCTATGGCCCATCGTCCATGTTGTTTGCGCTTTCCTCTGACGAAATAATTAAAACCTTAGTGAGTCAAGTCTCAAGTTTGCTATTAATTATTTTAACATTTTTTTTGTAATAAACACGTTGACTGTCCATCAAGCAGACACAACAGCTAAACAATCGCAATGCATTACATGTAATTCATTGGACAGGGAAAGGGTTAAAAAATCAAAGCTCTACACATGAATAATAAGCATTAGACAAAGAAAACTTACAACCTCTTTTTTGTATTTTTCGGATTCATTCACTTTCATAAATCGTAGCATCGTAGACTCGACTTAAAGAGTTTTATAACGCGTCTATAACATAAACTTAAAACATTCATTTATATTTTATGTTATATTATTACATCAATCGGAGCAAGGAAATACGTAGAAATACAATTAAGATCGTATTTGATTTAGTTTTATTTATTTCATACTAGCTTTTGCCCGCGACTTGTAAATGCAAATTGTATACATTTTTTTTTTTAAAGGTTATGTAGGGAGTTTCTTGCCCATTCTTCTCCATACGAGGAGATAATACCATACCAATGGGCAACTAGTTTCAAATTTTACAATATTTATGACGTCAAAAGTGCCTTTAATGGTCTAATTGAAATAAATGTTTTGACTTTGACTTCGTCCGCGTCAGTGCCGGTTATCGCGGATGCAGATAAAGTTGCGGATTTAATATAATTATGTGTGTTTTGCTAAACAAACTAAATTATTGCTTATACGCGGAAAAAAGGACCAAATGCGTAATAACTTTCTCCTCTCCCTCTCTCATCCTCAACTCCATACAACCTGTATCACCATATCCAAAATCACACAAAGCAAGCCCCAGTCTGTTCTCACGTTACAATAAACTTGGTCTCATGTAGCCCCTGAGTACGAGCGAGACGGCAACAGTCTTTGTATCGTCCAAGATCTTTGCCACCGCTAATGACGCCTGAATCATTTATAATTAATATTAGTGGGTAGTGTTGGGACAGTATCGAGGAATATGAATGGATTTCATGTTGAGGATTTAAATACGATTTAGTTTATGCTAAAGAGAAAGAATATAAGTTGATATAAATCTAAATGATTAAAAACAAGTTTCTTTTTTAAGGCTGTTACCACTTATATTTTCTATTAATCGATTAGGTGTCGAATCAAGTTTATTGAGGTGTACCCACGAGGTTTTGTCGATTTAAATGAATAGTTTTATAAAAAGCAATTCCACCACCCAAAAAATCCGATAATTTTAATTAAATTAATGACAAAACAACGACATATTAACTAAAAATTAAGTGAAATTCTATCGATCAACCGAAACACATCCCTAAAATCAACCCGTCAGCGCTACTTTGATACAAAACCTATAGGTAATCCTGTTGGCTACCGTTTTATACCACACCTTTTTATTGCCAGGGATTAAAATACCCTCCATTACCCAACTGAAACCCAACCATATCCCCTGCGCACTAAGGTTGATTTTAGTGGGCCACAAAACTGGCACAACAAACGAATAGAGTTATTAATGTTAGATTTATTGGATCTTTGATGTCGGTTGAATTATGATGAGTTCTGTATTGTGCGACCGGATGTTGGACTGGACTTAATGAGCAGATACGGTTGGAATTAACTGATTTTATAGATTATTGTTGGAGGCAGTAACGTGGATGCTGGTCTAGCTGTCTTACGCAGGAGTGGTCAGCCTAGAGAAGATGACAAGATGACTTAGGTTTCTGCTTTCTTATATTTTCGATTGTTGTTACCCAACATTTTAAGTCAAAGAAAGTCAATTTATTTTTTTATTCTTATCTAAAAATTTATAAAAAACAAATTGGATTTCTTTGACTTTGACACAGATAATAAAACAAGCAATTTTATTTATTTTATATTTTACAACCATTTTAATTTGGAACTACATCGTGTTATTGAATTTTCTTTAATCAAATATCCATACATCCATTTCTGTACGAATGAATCCTTCCAACATCAAAACAAAAAAGTAAAAAGAATAAATGAGAAATATCTTGAGATCATTGTTGATATTGATCATTGTACAAATTGTATACACTCAATGACTTCCACTAAATGGATTCGCACAATATTCCATAAAAACGTAGTACTAAGTACACACGTCATAATTAACCATCTTTATAGTAATTCGTTCCCGTCAATTAAGTATGGCAATTCTTTTACACCGCTTTGCTTAATCACCGTGAAAATAACACGGATTCAATCGGAATTGCAATCAAATTAATTATGTTTATTGTACACGTTAGAAAGATGATATATTTGTTCGTCACAAAATAATTTTAATTAACAGATATTATGGCTTAATATAAAATCATTCCATTCCAAGGAATATAATAACTTGGTGACATTCATTTGTTTTTTATGGTAATATTGATTTACTCGATTGATTGAGAATACATTTTTGGTCCTTTGATACCAAAGAGTCGGTAAATGGGATCTTAACTTGCACTTTATCATCAATGTACTTACTTTTAATCAAGTGGCCTGTAGATCGTATAAAAGCATAACAGAAACAGAATCAACGCAGACAAACCCGCGTCCAATGAATAGCTTTTTTATATGAGGAAGTAAAAAAACCAAACGATGTTTTAATAGAAAATTGCGTCTGAATATTTTTATTGAACCGATGAAAACTTGATTGCTTTAAAAGGTAAAAAATCGTTTTAACAAAAACATACAATAATAATTCGATGGTTTCACTTCCTTGACGAGGTGACAAACTTACTTTCAAAGTCAATATTTCTTTAGGATTATTTGACAGGACAAAAAAGGAATGCTAACTCATTAAGTTACACTTGCGTCTGTTTGTTCACAAGCTTTAGTTTTTCATAGGTTTAGAAGAATACAATTATTTAAAATAAATGTTATTAATTGAAATATTCAATATTTATACTACCTATTCATTTCAAGACGTAACTGCAACAGATAAGGATAGAACAAAAAATAAAAGATTTCAATTCTGTTATACATTTAGTTTTCATTTATATTGATTTTTTGTTTAATTCAAATCGTTGCGTTTGAATCTTAATTATGCCTTATGCAGTGCATCTGCCATTCAGACGCCTTAATTAACTATCTAGATTAAATTATCTAAAACTTTAAGTTAAAACCATTGTTTCATTATAATCCTTAATTTATCCACACCACTTCAAAACTAAGGTATTCCTCAACTAAATCCTTATCTTTATTGAAATCGAATAAGAATGTTTACCCAAATTAAAATTTTGTTTAATACCCCCAAATAGATTAGACAATAAACATTTTAATACATCTCGATCAAAAGGACAAGTATAAAAAAATCTATAAAGCCGAGTGCAGACCGGACGGGCAATAAATAAATAACACATATAAATAAATAAATATAGGAATAAATCCGTCGTTATTTATGCCATTGTGAGCCGATGGGGGTTTAATGACGCCGGTCGACGGATTGTTAGTGATATTTGTAATAAACCTGAGCTCGTGTGCTCCGAGCTTTAAATGTTAAGACGGAGGTCATTTACACGCGTGATGGTAATGTATCTCCACATCTCAGAGGTTTGACTTGACGAGGTTTTAGTTTTGTTTACGAATCTGGAATCTATCTAAAAATTAAAGCAGGACTTTCGTCTTCGTCCCTTTTATATTATACTTTGTGCACGAATAGTTAGTTTTGTTTTTGCTTTTAGTTTTGTTTAGCTAGTGGTATGTAATTGTATTGCAGGGAATGCACTAATGGCCTCTGCAATTCGGTTAATAACTAGTTCAGGGGTCAGGGATTTCAAATAATCAGATCTTACGTAAAATAGCAGTAAAGATTTTTTTTATTGGCTCTTGAACTTCAAAGTTAAGGAATTATTCCATAATAATTATACGCAACATACGAAAACTGGTTAAGAATTTATTCTTTTGCATGGAGCCTTCATCTAACAATTAAATACTTATTGAATTTTAATATTTCCTATTTCTAATTTATATTTAAGTCGAAAAAGCAAGATTCAGTTTCTTCAAGAGTGAAAGAAGTAGGTATGTTCACAATAGTTCAGCTTCTCCAGTCCCAAGCTCCGTGTCCTGCCTACCCCCTACACACACATCCTCAGATCCATCCATAAGCATAAACCTCAGCATTACGAGGTACTCATTTACATGTAATAAAAAGTAGCTTGAAGTGAGCACTTGATTAATAGCTGGCCGTACAGTGCGTCGTTAAGGGATTTATTTATTGCATTTTAAAATGTTTTAATGTCCCGTCAAGCTTTATCGGAGTTACCAGATCTTGGTTTTTGATCGATGTGGTACAGTGCGGGACATGGAAAATGGGACAGTGGATAGATGCTGTTTTAGTAATGATTGTATTTTGCCTATGAAAATAAAGAGCTAGGGTTGGTTAGTAAGTTTTAGTTATTTTAGGAACCACTTACTAAATCCTGTCATATTGTCTAATGTCACATTATGTAGGTAGAACTTCACTTATATATATTATTCCTGAAAATCTAAGTAATTCATGTTTTTGAGTGTATTTTTTTCAATATAAAGTTAAACTTGATGCTTACGAATGATACTCGTTGTTATAGTGTATGGGTAACATAGTCATTAATTAGGATTATGAATTTTATTCTTCAATTTCTTACGTACTAGTTTTAAAGAAATAAAGTCAATTGGGACTTCTTACGTTGTCAGGAGATTAGTCAGGAACCCTCACTGTTTTCATAAACAATTCCTTTTCAATTACCTTTCGAACATCCATTAGTGTTCACTTAAAACGATTTATACCCTGTTCACAATAAGATTAGACATTTACACAAACTTTTTTACAGTCCGTTCAACCGATTTTGACTTATATTGCGTTGGTAGCATGACAAATGGCAACTGCAGTAAACAGTTGTTATTGTAACCACTTTTTTGCCTCTAACGTCATCCTTAAGTCTATGGAATAGAATTCAAAATCGGTTGAAGGGACTGTAAAAAAGGTTTGTGTTTATGTCTAATCTTTTTGTGAACAGGGTATAGATAGTGTGATGCCAACATTTAAGGAACTTTTCACCGCCTGTACTTCAAACCTGAAATTTAAACTCTACAAGATACAAAGTAACATCATATGCCTGAAACAAAATCTAAAGTTCCAAAAAATGAATACGACAGAAACAACGACCATTTATTTGCACTGCAGTGTACAACGTTATAGGTGTCGATACACTGGCGACAATAACTGGCTATCCATCTACGGATATCTTAAATGTTCTGGCAGACTCGAGATCTGGATAGATGTCCATGATGATATGATGATAGTTTACTGTTATTGTCTACCCAGAAAATAACGCAAAATAGAACTCAAAATAGACGCAACCAGCCAACTTAAAGGCCCATCGGAATTGACTGCCATGGTTTCAATAACATCTAGATGATGTTGCGATGTTTTGTAAGCCGTGTGGATGGTGCCGACCGCGAATAGCACCACCTTATTTCTACCAGTGGGTGTCCTAGAAGGTGACAGACCGATATTGACCATAGGATGAGCAGCAGCGTCCTTCTGAGTTCTATGCCGTAATCGCCATGCTTGGCAGACCCTCCCTTGGGGGAGCACTGTTAACATAATGATGATTATGTTGTGAGGAAATACAAAAGGATGCGGCTGTACCTATAAGTTTTCAGTGTGTCTATGTTCTTATGCTCTTTAGGCATATTATTTAAGAAATAAGCCCTTCTAGCATTATCTTCTGTTAATGATAACATGATGTAATGTAAATAAGAAAAGTCTCTCCGTTAGTTACATTTTTAAAGAAAAACTGTCTTTATTCCCTGGCGGTAGCTATGTAGTACATAACTAGTCCTCTAAATGTCCATACAGTCGTCAGAAAATCAAAACACTAGGCAATAAAAGACAATCGTTTGGGATTGTTTTAATTAAAATAATGACGTCATATAGCAGTATAATGACCATATAGGCGCTCGTTAGGACTCTATAGAGCCGGCGGTTGCCTGCAAATTGTTAATTACAATATGCGATCGAATTACTGTTGTTAAATCCCAACGCCTCGGGATTATTCAGTGGCTGGTTGTATAACTTGTAGTGGTGAGGAATCCAGGGTCTGCCTGGTGAAGAGGATATCATTAAAATACAGGTTTGTTTGCTTAAGTTAAAATTAGGTACTATGATTAATATTACTTATAAGAATATTAATGCCACAGTTCCATATAATGTGACAATAGTCAGGTAGGTACCTAATATAGGAATACTGTTGAAAAATGATGTGGAAATTGGAACAGATTTAAAACAAGTTTACAAAAAAAAATACTAAACAATAAAAGGACCAAAATTCTGTTTGCATTTGGTCCTATGATACGCGACGCGACAGTAACGTAGCTTCAATAAAGCAATCTAGTTCAAATCTTTACAAACAAACAAATAACCTTCCACATGCTCGCGTCTTAAAGAATTATATTTCCATTTACAGACCACGGACCGGGTTATTAATTTTAATAAAATCGCCAATCGGGTTGTAACCGAGTCGCACGATACCTTGCCATTGCTGTTGATAGATTGAACACTTCTACGCTATTATGACTTATTGGTAATTGGATGGTAATACTAAACTTCTTTGCTGATCTTTGACTTATCTTTCGTATTAACTAAATATTTATTTATTAAAACTTGTTTATTTTAGATTTATGTTATTGAATTGTGTTACAAATACTTGATTTTGTGCATTTTTGAAATGTATGGTTTATCTCTTCCAGAAACCCCTCTTCGTTTTATAATTTGTGCATTTACCATGAGCAATTAAATACTACTTTCATATTTCAGTTTACTTAATAAAATAATAAAAATAATTAATGTACCTGTAAAATGATTAGCATTATATTTAGAACATTTCTAACTACTCTGATTCAATGTTTTGAAACAGACAGATTCTGTAACATCCACTAGTCTCAATCCGAAGCTAATTAAACAAATTCCTCAACGTCCGTCCGTCTCCAAGTGAATGAACTGCCGGCCATCGGTTTATTGTGGTCATAAACCGTTTAGTGTCAAACACTTTACAGCCCCTAGTGTCGATTGATGACCAGAATTATCACCCTCAAGATTACCGAACACTGAAGGGTTTAAAAAATCAATTTGCAGACTTTTGAAGGCGATTAAAAATTAAGAGTCACTCTTAATTTTTAATCGCCATATATATCGCGGTTATATTGACCCCCGTGTGGTTTGGAGTGTAAATCATATGTGACATTTAGGTTGCTTACGATTTGTATTTAAAACAAATACTAACAGTTTTGTTCAATATAAAATGGGATTTAACAAGCATTCTGACTATAATATTGTGTGGTCCTTAAATCCGCAGTCCCCACCTTATCGCCTATGAAAGGGTTACTCATTTTATCTGTAATTATGCTTCTTGCTTACTCCTCCATAGTTTCCAATATACTATTACAGTCGATGCCCGCGGGTTTACTTGCATCCTAAGGAAACTCTACTACCATGGACCCGAATAAAAACTATGCTAAACCATGCAGGTCTACCTACTGTATACTAAACAAACAAACCTAAGTAATTATACTGTTAAAGCATCATTCTGAAAACTTGTACATTTTGAAATATAGTTTTCACACTCAAAACGTGCTCGCAAATTCCAAGGACTCTACTTCTTTATTAAAAGGATATCATGAAAAAGGGTGCTGTAATATTTATTGGGTATTATAATCCTGCGCCAATTGATACTTACGTCAATTATTTTTTATAGAAGGAACAGTCAAATCAGACCCGAGGTGGCAATTACACAGAAGTCATGTAAGGATTGCAATTACTGATCATAGCCTTAGATTATTCTGAACTAGCTTTTGTCCGCGACTTCGTCCGCGGGAATGTCGGTTTTATTGGCTGCAGGCGAAGTCGCCGAAAAAAGTAGCCTATGTCCTTCCCCGGAATTAAGTCTATCTTCGACAGAGTTACTTTCGCATTTACAATATTACTAGCTTTTGCCCGCGACTTCATCCGCGCGATGTCGGTTATAGTGGATGCAGTCGAAGTCGCGGATTAAAAAGTTGCCTATGTCCTTCCCTAGGGATCAAACCAAATTTCATCAAAATCGGTTCAGCCGTTTCATCGTGAAAGCGTAACAGACAGAGTTTCTTTCGCATTTATAATATTACAAGTACCTATGGATAGTATAGTATGGAAGTATGGATTAAACCTGAGTTAGTGTGAGTTTACCATGAGGACCGAATCTATATGAATTAGGTATCGGTTTATTATTTGGCCTTTGACTGCACTCTTTAAATGAGTCAAATAATTATGTAATAACGTCGGACATTATGACTGTAATTAAGTTATTTATTGGTGACCCTGTCTATGGAGTTTATTGCTCTGTTGAATCATACAACAGACTGGAATCCAGGTTTCTAGAAAATGCAGCTAACGTGAATTCAATCATCTTCTCCTGCCCTTGTTTCCTTCTTCTTCGATATGTCTCTCATCATCTGCCTAGTCTTACCAACAATGTCAGGGTTGGCTTCAATTTGCTAGCGATTTTCTTGAAGCGAGTGCCTTTGGACCCCTACAAGTTAAGTTACTGGGTAACACGATAACTACCCCTTGGTAAGACTGGTTGTCAGACTTTCGAGCTTTAGACTACCCTTAACACTGCCAAAGAAACCGTTGCAAACGCCTTTACGTGCTTATCTGTATAAGTCGAATTTTGACCTTTCTGTACGTTGATATTGTCATTGAGAATGATAGGAGCTCGTGGCGAAGTAAAAGCCGTGCAGATCGATCGGTCAAAGGTTAAGCTACGGTTGCCGCGGTCGACCTATGGATGGGTGACCATCCATTTCATACCGAGTTCCCTCCATGCCTCGGAAAGCACGTACAGACTTTGGTCCCGACTGTCAATTGTAGATCTTTGTGCAGTCGTTAAGGGTAGTCAGAAGCCAGAAAGTCTGAAAACCAGTCTTACCAACTGGTATCGTGTTACCCAGTAACTGGGTGGTGGAGGTCAGATTGGCAGTCGCTCTATGTAAAACATTGGTATTCAGCTGCATCCAGTTAGACTGGAAGTCGACACCAATATAGTTGGGAAAAGGCGACGCAGATAAGTCATTAAGAATATAGTTTTTCATTATTGATGTAGTAGTTACATGAATTTGTCAATCAATCTCAAACAATTTCAGGTCATAAACTTTAGCTTCATTACTTTGAATCAAGTAATTAGACAAGACGTTCCGATACGTTTGTTTCAAGTTGATTTGCGTTTACGACAGCTGCGAGTGACGTGTGCCACTCAGGCGCAGTTGATGTCTTATTTATGTGACCATGTCTTATTTATGTGATGCCACATTATTTACTATTAGATTTTTATGAGTGCGTGTCGGTTCATGATTAACATTCATTGATTTTGATCGAATGTCTCTTCTCGAGTGTCATTTATTTTTTCCTGTAGTGTCAGCTGTATTCTTCTATTATTGTTTTTCAGCTGCCATGTGGTGCCAGCCGCAAATAGCACCACTCCATTTCTACCCGTGGGTGTCGTAAAAGGCGACAGAGGGATATTGACCAGAGGATGGGCAGCAGCGTCCTTCTGAGTACCATAACACTTACTGCGATCGCCAACATGCATCGACCAAGCATGGCGATTACGGCTTAATCCCCTCTTGGGCCTATGCCCAGCAGTGGGCGTCTAAAGGTTGACGTGATGGGTGTTTCTTCAGCTGTAATGCTTGTGCTGACTACCCGGGATGCTTGAACATACACCGGTGATAATATCCATATGCTTTTATTCTTCTTTTTTTTGACATTGATCATCTGTTCTAGGACAGAATGAACGTAGTTCAGGTCGAAAAACGATACAGTCCCGAACTTCACGGTCTTTTCTGTCGGCTGTTTGTTCCTGACAAGTACATCGGACATCGGCAAAGCCGTCGACACAATTTGTTTGCGCCGCCGTCATCTAGAACTGTCGCCAGAGCTGTGTCCCCGGTGTGTCGTACTTTAAGAATGCTTAACGCTTCATCAATCCTGAATGTCATCTGTTTGCCGATGAATGGAGTGGGATTATGCGTGTGTGCCTGATGTTTTGTGAGAGAAGGTATGCTAGGGCGTCCTCCATTATATCTTAAGTATTATTATATTTTTTTTTGTAAACCGTAACTGTGTTAATTAATGTAAATGGTGTTACCGTTTTAATTAACAATAAACAATAAACAATCATATCAACCTTTAGACGCCCACTGCTAGGTATTGGTCTCCCCCAAGGGGGGATTTAGACGTAATCGCCACGCTTGGCCACACGCCGTAAGGAATGAATGTAGGTACCAAATTAATAATTACTTGACACAAAAACACTTTACATAAAAAAACCTCAAAACCCGATTAATTTTCAGTTAAATACCTGTGAAATTCGATTTTAAGTTGCTTTGAAACCAATAAACAGTTAGTTATTTGAATTCGAAGACAAGTGACGCATTGCCATGTCAAATCTATGGGGGGAAATCGCGTTTTAATAATAGTGATAATAATTGACATAGGTACGTGTAGGTATTGTTGTATCCAATATTATGAAATTCATCAACGTTCGTCTACTTTCAGCTAGGTTTGACATAAAGCAAAAGCCTAATATTTCGGCATACAATGTCGTCTATTGATCACGTCTACTCAGACTCGTCTAAGGGCATACCGGTCAACTGCTGTAACATTGCCTACGTGCTTAACATTGCCTACATTCTAAAAAGTTAAATTATTGCCGCTGAGAAATGTTTTTGCTGTGTATGGTATTACTAAAAGCAAGTCGGCTATCTATATGGCAAAAAAACATTTCCCAGCGGCAATAATTCAACTTTTTAGAATGTAAGCAATGTTGAGCACGTAGGCAATGTTACAGCAGTTGACGGTACTTGCTTGACCACAGACCTCCCGACCCCAGCTCTACCGCAGCGTATAAAAAAAACTGCAACTGACGTCTTATTTGACGATTATAGTCATTCAATAAATCGGTCGGTTCATGCTAAGTCGGATCGCTGCGGTCCAGTAATTGGTGCGTGGGACATACGGACACACGTAAATCACGAACGACATGCATTAAATACGTATACGTACGTCTATCACTCACCGACTTACAACGATGTGAGTTATTTCACAATTGGAAGGGTTATTCTGGAGATGGAATTGTAAATATTTAAAACTATTGTATTGGTTTGATTCTGAGGGTAAAATATATACCGGATTGCAGTACTGATTGGCTCATGTTTTAACAAAGAAGCAGTTATTCTCTTAAGGGTCGTGCCGATCTTTTTTCTTTTCGCATAGATGGTACAGACGCCAACACATCAAGCCACACCAAACTGTAAAATTTTCCCAAAAGTGTTGGTAGGGACTGTTCGATCAATCCCCCCCCCCTTCCTGCCTCCGCTGCCGCCTGCTTAGGAATACCGCACTAGCAAAGGGTATCAAAGGTCCTCCTATAATCCCCCATTTTGCTAAGTTATGTTTGCAGTGGTCTCTCATGCCAAACCAAGAAAAGATGGATCGATACATAATGGATTCTCATGTTTTAGTTAAAACGGAAAATGTATTGTTGTTACATGTTCATGTTGCAGTCACGTAGGTAGTTCAATTTCACTTTAGCTCCGGTTTCACAGCTTCATCATCTCATGGTAAGCAGTGATGCTTTCGATGACATTTCACGCTAACCTAGAGAGCAAAAAGCATCAAATTTCGAGCAAATAGGTTTCTTTCGCTCGAAATTTGATATTTTTTTGATCTATTTTGTTTCCACAGATATTCATAGGTATTAGAAAAACAGGCATCACTATTGAATATTAAGATTGAGCAAAGTTTCTTGTATGGGGTCTTCCTGTAATTTTATTTTTATTATTTGTTGTTATAGCTCGTGGCTAAGTTAAAGCCGTACAGATCGATCGGTCAAAGGTTAAGCTACGCTAGCCGCGGTCGGTCTGTGGATGGGTGACCATTCCTTTCTTACCGAGTTCTCTCCGTGCCTCGGAAAGCACGTAAAGCTGTTGGTCCCGGCTGTCATTTGTAGATCTTTGGCAGTCGTTATGGGTAGTCAGAAGCCAGAAAGTTTGACAACCAGTCTTACCAAGGGATATCGTGTTACCCAGTAACTGGGTTGTGGAGGTCAGGTAGGCAGTCGCTCCATGTAAAACACTGGTATTCAGCTGCATCCGGTTAGACGGGAAACCGACCCCAATATAGTTGGGAAAAGGCTAGGGAGATGATGATGTTGTTATAGCCGCCGTTCTGAAAATGTCATGTCGTACGGCTCCATTAAAATCCCCAAAAAACGGAACCCTGATAAGTTGTTAGATTTGTATTTATCTCTTCATCTGTAGTATGTGTATCGAGATAGTCGCATGCCATGAGTTATCCAGAATACGTCCATAGCTCTGTGTGGCCAGTAGGTCTACGACACACAGTACTAAAAACAAGTTTTATGCTCACGTAGGATCTTTATGACTGACGTGTGTTCTAAGACTATTACGACTATATCACGCTCTTTGTTTCGATGTTAACCCATATTGGATCGTTTCATTTGATCCACGTAGGTGAAAGATATATAGGGTTCTTTGTTTTGGCAATTAAAACGGCGAAGATCAAATGAAAATGTCTCTTATTTTGTCTTTTGGTGGGTTTTGGTCATGTGGGATTATGGTAGATACGCCTTCATAACTGGTGGTTGTTACCTACTTAAGGGGCTATTAAACGACTTTTACAGATTTTAAACTGACAATCACACAAAATCTACCTGGTATAATTAAACGAAACTTACACCATCTCACAGACAATTTTATTATCTATCTTTTAGTATACGCTTTTTTTTTTAATTTTGAAAGAATACTACTTTTATTTAATTTTTTCGACTAAACTTTGAGAGTTTTGGACGCAAAACTGATGCAGAACGGACGCAGTCTGCGTCCAAAACTTTCAAAATTTAGTCGAAAAAATTAAATAAAAGTAGTATTCTTTCAAAATTAAAAAAAAGGCGTATACAAAAAGATAGATAATAAAATTGTCTGTAAGATAGTGTAAGTTTCGGATAATTATACCTGGTAGATTTTGTGTGATTGTCAATGTTTTGTCCGCGTCAGACACAACTTCACGAGTTAATTAAACTATTTAATATGAACTTAATCAAAAATATTCACTTTCTACATGATTAAGAGAATGTTCTAGTTTAACATATATTTTTTTCAAATCATTTACACTGCACATTTTGACGTGATTGTCAGTTTAAAATCTGTAAAAGTCGTATATCGTCGCCTTAATATTAACAGTCTGGAATGGGTTATTACAGACTGCTTGGTTTCGCTCTCATGTCAAAGTCAAAGCATTTATTTCAATTAAACCATTTACAGGCACTTTTGAATTGTCAAAGAGTCAGTTACTCAGAAAAGTGAAGCTAGTTGCTCGTTCCAAAACGTAGGGTAGGTCTCTATGGAGAAGAACGAGCAAGAAACTCCACGGACACTCTTTTAAATCAAGTTTTAACAAAATACTGATTACATTATTCACGTTGCCTCTATATGTGAAAACAATGCAGGTAAAGACCAATACAATGTATTAAAAAAAAGAATCAAGATAATAAGATAAAAGCCATGGCAGTTAAGAGTTGACCAATCTCTACTGACAGCGCCTGTTCACGAACATGACGCGTGGATCAGCACCATTCAACCAACTCAACTCAACTCAACCATTTTGAAGGAAGATGCATGATCCAACACACGCGCCACCAGCGAGATATTTGATGATATAGGGCGAAGGCCTGTTCTAATGGAGTAAATAAAACCTACCTACTCGTTAATTTCTTTATTTCGTTGGTGACTGAGTGTTGGTGATTATAGAGTACTAAAGTACTAACACCCGGTTTCTAGGACGAAAATGAATATAATCTTATATATAAAATTCTCGTGTCACAATGTTCGTTCCCGTACTCCTCCGAAACGGCTTGACCGATTCTGATGAAATTTTGTGTACATATTGGGTAGGTCTGAGAATCGGCCAACATCTATTCTTCATCCCCCTAAATGTTAAGGGTTAGGGTAGGGTAGGTGTAGGGTAGGTGTAGGGTAGGTGTAGGGTAGGTGTAGGGTAGGTGTAGGATAGGTGTAGGGTAGGTGTAGGGTAGGTGTAGGGTAGGTGTAGGGTAGGTGTAGGGTAGGTGTAGGGTAGGTGTAGGGTAGGTGTAGGGTAGGTGTAGGGTAGGTGTTGGGTAGGTGTTGGGTAGGTGTAGGGTAGGTGTAGGGTAGGTGTAGGGTAGGTGTAGCGTAGGTGTAGGGTAGGTGTAGGGTAGGTGTAGGGTAGGTGTAGGGTAGGTGTAGGGGAGGTGTAGGGTAGGTGTAGGGTAGCTGTAGGTAAATAGGCAGGTAGGTGTAGGGTAGGTGTAGGGTAGGTGTAGGTAAATAGGCAGGTAAGTAGGTAGATCGGGACAGGACAACGTCTGTCGGGTCAGCTAGTCATTATATAATATTAACCGTCTCTAGTAATAAAATCTTTATTTCAAGCCATAAGCTCATAGTGGGTAAGCTAGGGTAATTACTTAAAGCTATGTTGTTATTAATAATTAAGACGTTGTTCAAATCGTAGTTTGACAATTTGTCATATTCATTTTAGCGCATAATTAATTTTAGTAATAGATAGTAGAAGTCATTCTAGATTTTGTCACTATAATCTCCATCGAGCGGATCATGGGCTAAAGTAACCACAATGTAGACCTAGGCGAAGATGGCGGGATGAGCTTGACGCTCACAGGAGGGATTGGTCCACACCAGCTCTAGACAGAGAGGGTTGAAAAGGAGACAGGGAGGACTTTGCCCTGTAGTGAGACAATACAGGCTAGAAATCTAAATATATAAAAATGAATCGCCGAAATGTATGTAAGTGCATAACTTCCGAACGGCTGGACCAAATTGGATATTTCTTTTTTTGTTGTGTTCGTTATTGTGAGGAGAAGGTTGGTATATAAGAAAATTTAAGGTAGGTAGGGTAGGTAGGTAGGTAGGGTAGGTAGGTTGGTTGGGTAGGGTACGGTAGGGTAGGTAGGGTGGTTGGTTAGTTGGTTGTTTGGTTGGGCAGGGTAGGGAGATAAGTAGGTAGTGTAGGGTAGCTAGGTAAGTAGGGTAGGTTAGGGTAGATTGGTAGGTAGGTAGGGTAAGGTAGGTAGGGTAGGTAGGGTAGGTAGGGTAGGAAGAGTAGGCAAGGTAGGTAGGGTAGGTAGAGTAGGCAAGGTAGGTAGGGTACATAGGGACAGGACAACGTCTGTCGGGTCAACTAGTAATAAATAAAAATAAATCTCCATCACGTAAAGCTAGTGGTTCGTATGTTAGGCACCGGTTTCAAAAGAACACGATATTTCCATGTCTTTTATGAGACTGTGGCCTTATACGGTATTTGACTATAGTTTTCCAATAGCTATTATATTTCATTCTTTCCATATTCGTATACTAACATGTAATATTGACATAATCTTCTGTATTGATATATCGTTCTTTGACATTAATTTTCTTTTGTTTCGTCATTAATATCATCTGTAGGTGTCGAGTTAGCTATTAAATTCTATAAAAGTGTTGTCAGCTTGTAACATGGAATTCTCGTTATTGTTTTAGATTATACAGTTATTGTTGTTTTTATTAAATATGGTTTGATCGTAATTATGTGTGTTTTGATTTGCGATAGACTTGATTTATGATTTGATGTGTCTATTTAAAGTCAATGATGTGTTATTTTATTTGTCTAAATACAGTAAACTTGTGTTTATTTCGAACTATCAAAGCCGTGTGAAGGTTTTATACTTTATGGTGCACGACTTGACATACTTTTCTGATACATTTTTTCTATTTGTCTACTGAAGCTGAACCATGTACTTCTTTTTTACAAATCAATGAAGTATATTTATTTATTTTCAAAACTCTGATAACAGAAATCCATTCAGTAACTTACCTTATATCTAGTGTTAGTACACAAATAAAAAACATTTTGAGTTTGAGAATCATTTTGCACAAGAGATGAACAAGTTTCTTATTGGGTTATCTTCTCCACAAAATGCCTCAGAAAAGGGAAAACACACTCTCGGCCACTGTTTTAGAATACTGTTGCTATATGGTCGCTTCATCATCATCATTTTAGCCGAAAGACGTCCACTGCTGGACATAGGCCTCCCCCAAGTGTCGCCACATTGACCGGTCCCGTGCGACTCGCATCCAGCGGATGCCCGCAACCTTTAGCAGGTCATCGGTCCACCTAGTGGGAGGCCTTTCAACGCAACGTCTTCCGGTTCGCGGTTGCCAATCTAGAACTTTTCGGTCCCATCGGCCATCCGTTCTGCGAGCAATGTGCCCTGCCCACTGCTACTTAAGTTTGGCAATTCTTCGGGCTACGTCGGTAACCTTGGTTCTCTGGTATCGTGTGGTATGATTCTTGGTATGGTCGCTTATAATTAGCCATTGAACATTCTTGTTTTATCTGGCCACTGTTTTCATCATCATCTTCCTATACTTATCCCGTGTTACTGAGGTCGACATAACACGTTTTCTTCTTCCATTCTGTTCTGTCAACTGTCATGACCCTCACTGACCGTCTTTCATATCATTCTTCAAACAATCCATCGATCTTATCTTTGACCTTCCTCTTCTTCTCCATTCATCGGTATCATGACGGTACCTTGTCAATATATATACGAAAACATCATGCATGTTCGTAAAAATCTTCATCTGTTTAGTAAAATAAGTGACAGACATAACTTTAATACTAGAAATAGGAACAAATTATATCAACCAAGTTTCAGATTGTCAAAAGTACATACTTCTTTTATGGGGTATTGTGTAAAATGTTATAATAAAATACCGCTCGATATTTTGCAATTAAATGAAAGGCAATTTAAAACATGCATTAAACGCACACTATGTAGGCAAGCATATTATAAGTTGGAAGATTATATCAATGATAAAAATGCTTGGCATAATGCTGGTCCTGCTCCACAGCCTCTTTAGGGAATTTCTTAATTGCAAGAAAATTATGTTGCTCACCCCTTATTATTGACATGAATAACGTGTGCCGTTATTATTATATTTACTTATTATATTTTATCTGTCGAATGACATACTTACATACATTGGAAATTTTAGCTTTGTATAAATTAATAGCATTATTTCAATTATTATGTAAATGTGAGAACTATGGATCCATTTATTTATTCAATGTGTTTGACATAAATGAGCATGGCAGTTGAGAGCATTGTCATGCTCGCTCAAATGTCTCACTGATGGTGGCGTGCGGGTTGGATCATTCGGTTCCCTTCAAAATGGTTGAGCTAAGTGGTGCTGATCCGCGCGTCATGTTCGTGAACGGGCGTTGTCTGTTGAGATTGGTCGTCTGTTAACTGCCATGGCTTTTATATTAATTTATTTTTAATTAGAATGTTTTGGATTTCTCTTCACTTAGGTTCATTGTTTTCACATATAGAAGCAACAAGAATAATGTAGCCTGGATTTTGTAAAAGCTTGATTGAAAAGAGTGTCCGTGGAGTTTCTTGCTCGTTCTTCTCCATAGAGACCTACCCTACGTTTTGGAACGAGCAACTAGCTTCAATTTTTTTTGACTATTCAAAAGTGCCTGCAAATGGTTTAATTGAAATAAATGCTTTGACTTTGACTTTGACTTTGACTTTGACATCCACATTTTGATATCTACTTGTCGGATCGTCAGGATTTACTCCGTTAGATTCGGTCATCATGTGGGCAGAAGTTGGGTTTCGGCAATGCAAACACACTGGGTATGGGGTGCAATACACGTTGTTTATTAAAACCACAATTTATCACAAACTCAATTTAAAATAAACACAGATTCTAATTAAAATAGACATAGTAACACTTAAACGAATCGAGTACAGTTCCGGGACGTCTTAGCTCGGATCCAATCAGACACTGAATTCTTAATGTCCTGCTCGCTGTGGGCTGAAAACATCACGACTCTGTAGAAGCGGGCCAAAATGGTGGTGGTAGATCACGTGTTGTCGCTAATGGCGGGCTTGCGATTCGTTGCATGGTAGTACTATTGACCGGATGCGACATACTCCTACTCTGTCTGGACTTTCTTTAAAATAAATAATGAAATATATGTTGAGTTCCATCATTGTGTGCTAGTGTTTTTATTTACTTACTCTTGTTTACGCCAAATTCTTCTTTTGGCTTAGATATTGATCTAATATTCCTAACCAATTCATATATTCTTATTGTTACCCTAAAGATTTTCAAAGTTTTATAGTGTTCTATTAGCTGTGGTTAGAACCTTTCCTAACTCAGACATATTCACTATAACAGAACAAATCTTGTAGATCTTGTTTTAGGTGTCATAGGAGTGCTAACACTACTTACTTATGTAGTCACCAATTGTCCGTATCTGCTAGAGTACCAAATGCATCTGCATCTTACAAAAGCAGCTCAGTGGGATCGATACCACCTCAGCGTTGAAATACAGCCTGTAAAATCTTTATATCTTCTGTTAGGTACACACAAGTCGTGTATATACACACTGTTTCCCCCAACCGAGCAGTCCCTACATATCCAGGAGTCCCTCCCTCACACGAACTCCATGCAGAAAGAAGTGCTATCACTAAAATCAGTAGAAACATTATCTACAACCCCACCGTGAAATCACACGCCGAATTGCGTAACATACTCACCCCCGCTTTAAAATGGAGTAATAAATAAAAGGTAGACGCGGCACCTTATCGCGCGGTGTTCGGCCACAACAGATGAAAGAATACCCCCCTTTGCACCCCACACACCCCTCCGATCTCTCGCTCTAACAGCCAGTAAACGATGTTTTACATTTATAACTACAAGCCGCTTCACAAGTAGTACAACTTGCACTCCAACATTCAAAACCCAACTCTATTGTACTCTAGATAAAGTTTGATTTTAACTAAATGCTTGTTTACCGTCTTGGTCGGTTGCCATGGCAACGGGCGGCGTCGCGATTTTTGCCCGCTTGCGCCTCCTTCGATTACCTAAAGGTTTTTCCGATGTTAGGATGGTACATACGTATCGGTTCGATAAACGGGACGCCGCCGATGCGTACAATGTTTTATTGACAGATTTGAAACGGTTCAAAATTGAGGATTGCGCGAAATTCCTTTGTTTGGTACGAGATGCGGGTTGTCGTCAGAGAATTGTGTTGGGAATGGATTTTCTTGCGAACGTTGTTCAGTGAGGTAATCGTACTGTGTCTACATTGTACGAAGCCTGATTATTTGAATGGAAGTTTAGGTTTTCTCAAGTTTTCCTTGTATTTTCTTTGTTTGGATTAGATTTCTTGATGGCTACTTCTTTTCACTCAATCTCATAACTAGATTTACTTCAATAAAACCTCATAGCTAGTTCATAAAATCGTGCAATCCAGTTTCGACATCCTTCTCAGCTTATTATACCGACTGTATATCCCATTCGATATTGGCTACCTCTCGCTAACATTACGCCTACTATATATTCATGTAATGTGTTCATCTAAATGGCGAGGTGCTTGGGTTTTTAGTCATAGTAACACAATATATACCATGTAGTTTTTCCTTTTATTTGTTTCAGCAATTCTTAGATGATTTACAAAGTCCGTATTATGAAAAGAATATGTTTGAGTGTGTGTCTGTATTTATAAACACACAGAATTAGTAAAGATGATGTTACATTACAAATGATTGTTATTCGTATAGAGTTTGTCATTGTACATTTTATATTTGTGTTCATTTGGTTGTATGAAAATGAATGATGAGTTGATTGTATGAAAACTATTTAAGTACTCGTATTCGATGCTAGACATCAATTTCTTACAAATTAGGTAATTTAAACTTGTAGAGTACTTTGATAACTTTCGACTAAAAAACAACATATTGGCCTAGTGAAACTAGTTCTGGCTCTAGTTTAATAATTAAGTTATTGCAGTAACATAATGAGCAGCTTGATCAGTCAAGTTTTAAATCTAGGTAATGATATAAATAAAAACAAACAAATAATATTTTTACTAACTGTTTATTTCAACCACAGTACGTAGAATGTCCACGCTTTAGGATCTAAACATGATTGGGTAGTTTTAAACGCTGTTTCAGTAACTGGACAAGTTATCGTTCTCTCTAGCTGTGTTCATTGTTCCAAGCTATTACAGACACTTACAGATATTCATTTGTTGTGCATTTATAAGCGAATTAATCTCCTTATTTTTGAAGCTCATTTTCTATGTAAACTTATAGTTTTAGTGTTATAGATGTAAGTGAGACAAATGTGCAGTATTTGAGGTTACAAACTCATTCTATTCGTTACAATTCTGTGTGAGTTTGTAAACAGCAATAAATTGGTGACAAAACATTTGTTACATTGACAAAAAGAATTCTCCACTATTTTTTGGACAGAATCAAACTTCAATAAAATTATACAATTTAAACTTTGTTTTTATAGAAATGTTTAACTTTTTATTATTTGCAATAAATACCTATTGTTGTTTCATTTTAAAATTGTAACATTTTTTGTCACCAAACAGTACCTAACAAATAATGCACATTTAGCTTTTAAATAGTAATACTGTCGCGTGGTCGTCACTACTTGTAGTATAGTTACAATAGTTAAATTCGTTTAAATATCTATTTACATCTTTTTATAGTTAAAATGTACAATATACATATTGCAATGCCTCCAAAGACAATAATAGTGTTACAAATATTATTATTTACAGTTGTTAAGAAAGAAATCTGTACAATTTCTGTCACACCCTACAGGTTTGTGAGCTTAGCTTCAAATAGTATTATTGATTTAATTACAAAAAGCTGTTTTTAAAGGATACATTGTTTTGAAAAGCGTACTGACCTAAATACTTTACAAAACTTGAAATATGTAAGATTCTAATTTAAGTTGCAAAATAAGTTAACTTGAATAATAAGTGTTAAGTTCAATAGCTTAAAAGTAAAAATACTTTTCGGTCCGTTTGAGTTTCCCGTCGGCAACGGCAACTGAATTTAAAAATAATGCCGCCATGATTTTTCAGCACGTTTCAAGTAACGGTAGAAATAAACCTTTCTGACAAATAATGAGTTGTTCACATCATTAACGTAAATTACCTGTCATTATTATTGCAGTCATGCTAATGTACAAAATAATACAGTTTGCATAAGGTGGTTGGACTCTGCTAAAGTTCACTTTGTATGTTTTATTGCAAGATTATGGCATTCATATTATTTTAATGGTATGTACTAATGTGTGATGTGAACAAGATTTTATGATAGAAGAAACAAGGGATAATATGACACTATTGGCTACTCTGGCAATATACGAAAAATGGAAAACCATCATAACTTAAAATAACATCTACTTTTACAATCGAATAAAACTACAGATAGGAAATTGGCACCGGTATCAAGATTCATACAATTTACACGTTTATGCTCACAAAATACATGTAAAATCTAAAATTATCAATAAATTACTTAGAATTTATCACATGACTACTTATACAATAAATATGTACAGTTATGTAAAGCTAATTATTTTAATATAATCGTTTTTACATAGCGCTTACTTGTACAGCATCCACGACACTCGTCTTCAAGTTTTAACAAACAATGTGACAGTAAAAAGATATCAATTGAATGATAATTATAATAATAGTTCGTAAAAGTCTTAACTCGCTACACTTCCGCCATCGTTTGGCAACGACACATGTCGTCCTTTTTAACACACATCATAATTAAAAGTGATAATACGCGAAGTTGATCGGTTGATCGTCGTCAACACTGACGCCGTCACTGTTCAAATTGTCACTGTCACCAGACCTGGTCATGTCCTCGAACCTCCGGACTTGCCAGTTGGAGAGGTCACAAGGAGCTTCCTCTTCCTTGTAACCAGGGTACTCCTGGTAGTAGGAATCGTTCTGGGTAAACGTGGCACTGGGAGTGTTCATGTCTCGGGCGGGGGGTTCGCCCGGGGTGTGTGATCACTGTCGATGCGGCAGCTGATGGTGCATGTGGTGGATGTCGAGCCTCGGCCTCTTGGCCTCCTCCTCGTCGCTGCACTCGTTGTCATGCTGCTCCTGGTCGTCACATTCCTCCCCAAGCTCCTCCTGTTTACGTTTCGCGGTCGCCATCTCGGCGGCATGCTTTTTCCGCCATTTTGTTCTTCTGTTTTGGAACCAGACCTGTAGGAGAAACAGAGGGTTAATTAATAATTATAATTATATTTTTTATTGAAACAGCTGGTACATTATATATACACACAAGTTACTCTGGACCCCACAGGCCCACACTAGGATACCCTATGTCGTGAGGTCCAGTCTCTTCCAATCAGTCAATTAAAATTTAGTTGTTCTGTTGTAATCTATTGTTTTGCACAGTAAAATTTAGATTGTATGTAGATCAGTAATTTGTGTGGACTGAAAATCAGATGGGCAGAGGTGTGGTGATGTCTTTTGTAAAACATTTGAAGTGCTACTGAAGCAGCAATAATCTTATGTATTTTACTTTTACGACTGCTCGGAAACAATGTATTAAATAGTATCTAAAGTAAACCGAATAATATCTAAAGTTGTTTGTAGAGTCAGAGATAATATCAAAACAAGAAGTTGTTTCATGTGGCAAAGTTTTGAACTGAAATAAATGGCAAAGTTGACAAAGCAAGAATACATTCGGAAAAATAAAAGTTTCAAAGCAAGAGCATTAAACTTAGACCAATTTTAAAAGCCCGTTATTCAGTGGACTGAAACTCAAACAGACGGTCTTGCTTTAAATCTGTACTAAATTCTCATGTTTGCTCACCAGCCAAGCCAAATATAAAGAGAACAGCAAACAATTTTCATCTCCATGAGGACCTAATCTGCGCGGTCGACATCATAATGCCTCATTAAATACCGCCTTTAAAGTCGCATCACGAACTACTCACCGTCCCGCTCGCACGCACGTAAAATCTTTACAGACGACAAAGACGGCGATAGTAGCCGTGTTCTACGGTAATTAAGGGTCGTTTTGCAAATTACACGGTACTTAACCAGCCATATAACGATCATTAATCACTGGCCCGGGGAGTTGGTTGTCTCTTTTGCTCCTGTTGAGGTTGATATGTTCCGTCCTCGTCGCTCAGGTCGACATGAGTTTAATTAGGTCATAAATACGTTTTCATGATTAGCCCGTAGGATGGTCGTCGATTGTACTGAAGGTTGGGTATTTGGACCAGCTGTCGATGTCATTATAAGGGTATCATGGCTGTACGGAATTAGGTATCCTCGTTATGTTAACAACAGCACTTAATTGGATAAAATTTTAGTTGATTTTGGCACTTCGATGATGTTTGGTGCTGTAGTAGTTATGGGTTTCGGTGTTAAACTGATAGAACATGTAATGGATTCATTAACTAGGCATTATAGTCCAATGAACTCAATTGTTCAATTATCAGACACAATAGTTAAACAATGACAGTATGACTTCAAGAGTTATGTCAACAGTCAAACGTATCTGTTTAGAATATTCGTTGTAAAGCTGTTAGCGTTCGTCCAATTAAGAAACGTGATGGGGTGAGCGCTTTGAGATCAGATGGATCCGATGATAACGGAGTAAGGGGCCTAGATTTAAAAAAACCCTCGATCTGTACAAGAACTGTATTCATCTCTTCGTATGTTAAGTTAGATAAACCTAAAACACTTTTAAATGATATTTAACAGATTTTACAGAACCCTGGACTATATGTGAATTAGATGCTTGAGAGCTAATTTCATCGGAGTTTGATTTTGAACCATGAACTAAGGACTTGATATTCAAAACAGGTGAAACAAGCAGAAACCTTTACGTAAGACCACTGGATCAATGTTGCAGAGGGTGGTTGAAGAGACTTGCTTCTTGCTCATTGCCGTTTATTCAGTCGCATAGCTAACCTAGTAGCTGGCCATAGAACGTTCTAAGCTGGTAATGATTTAAGACATAATTACAACAATGTTATCGGCTATATTTTAACCCCATTGATAGGTGGAACATGTAAGTGCATGTTCCAGAATGTAAGATGTCTAAGTTAACGACACAATGTACTCGTAAATATACCAGCTGCTGTCATTAAAATGAATGGATATCGTTATAGACTACTAGCTTTTAGCCGCGACTTCGTCCGCATGCATTTTACTACGTATCCTTATTTGTTTGAAAATAAAACATAGCCCTAAGGCTAAGCAAAATCAAATCAAAATAAAAACTATTTGCTAAAATATAGTACAATAGATGTTATATTCAGACAGATAGATGGTTTTAGCATATTCTGCCATTATAATAATATGGCGTGCGAATGTTATTAAGCTACAATTTGTAATTTTTATGTCAATATTAAAATAAGTTTAGTTGTTTTCCTAAATTCCGTCCATGTTAACTAAAAGCATTATTATTTAACCTGTTATAATAGTGTCTGCCCAATGGGTAAATTTTTAAGTCCCTATAGAATAAGTTTCAGACCTAATTGAATTGCCAAAAATCTAAAAACAAATAACTTTGAATTTGATTTAAATACCTTTGTTTCCTTTCTGTTATAATTATTAAAAAAAAAACCATAATAGTTTTCTAAAATACCTAATAATTCGATCACAAACGAGCTTCTTACAAACAAGCCAACTCGTTACTACATCAAAACTTGTCACTCAAACCTGCGACAATCCAACACAACTATTGACACTATAAATAAGTCCCGCTCCACATTTACGACAGCACGACATTACATAAAGTTATAAAAATAAATCGGCCGACTCGATACACAGTCGCAATAAAAAATATGCGACGGCAAAACAACACAATAGTAATATATACGTATTATCATTGGACCATTTGGTTTTATATTCGCAGAGTTGATGGCAGTCCTAGTTTATGACGCGACTTGCTTCGTCTTGACGCATTCTAGCAGTTGTCTTTGTCAAAGTTGCGTTCAATGGAGATGGATCAATGTAGTGTTATGCTGAGTAAATTAGAATTTGCTGACTGAAGGTTTTATGGCCAATATGAAGATGGGACAATGTTTAACTGCGATCCAATTGCCTAATCAGGTTCCAACTGTTAGACATAACATTATAAAGGGATGTGGTCGAGCACATTATAAAGGAATACCAAAGTCTGTCTAGTGGTGGACCACCTATTTCATACCCCTTCGTGTCTCGGGAAGCACCTAAAACCGTGGGTTCCGGCTGTCATTCGTCAGTCGTTATGAATAGTCAGAAGCTAGAAAGTCTGACAACTAGTCTTACCAAGGGGTATCGTTACCCAATAACTGGGCTGGGGTGGTCAGACACTTCATCCAGTTAGATTGGAAGCCGACCCCAATATATTTGGGAAAAAGGCAAGGCAGATGATGTAGAAACAATTAAGAAATAAGTGACGTATTGTTTCATTTTCATCACCATCAACAAAGAAACAAATTTATAAACTAGACGTTAAATAAAATAAAACTACTTTATAAAATACCACACTCTGGATTCAAGATAGTGACTACATTTACATACTCAAGGCGAAGCATTGTTTTCAAAACAACATTATATTACATACCTACTTACTGGAAATACATTACTCAAGAGTGTTGTGAACTTCAGAATGTGTCATCTCCGTAAGTGTATATTTAGTGCCAACGGCAGCCTACGAGTAAACACCTCAGTCCAAACATACGCTCATCAAAGTATTTTACGACCAATCCGGCAATTCCCGACAATTCCCGACGATTCCCGACCCCTTCACACGATACCCTTACTTATAATATTATTTTCCATTTTTCGTTCATACTTTTATGCCCGTCTTACCCTCCGTACCATTCAATTACTTAAGTGTTCGAAGACGGCCCGCTGAGAATACGCCCGTCTCTTTCTAACGTATGAAAGAATTGAGTGCGTCTCGTTCGCTCAGGGTAGGGTCGGGTAATTATGTGAATAACTATTATTTTTCACAAGAGAGCTCGGTAATGGCTTGATAGGGATAATGGTGTTTCAGTAGCCATGTCGAATAAACAGCGGCCATGTTGTTATACAGGTAATTAATTTGAATGAATTGATGTTTTTGTGTGCGTTGTAATTACTTTTGTTGCTTCATAAGTTGATGCACTCGGTTCATGTGTATTAATGTTGTGAACTGTGGACTATACGTTACGAAAGTGGTACTTTTCATTTAAGTTTCTAATCTTTTACAAAGATTTTTGGTAAACTTTTAAAGCTTTCTGAGTTTGACCGAAAGTAAATTTTCATTAGCTTTTACCTAATACAGTTCTGTAATGAATTTTGTAGGTTAATTAAAAATAGGTATTCAAATGCTTATATTTCTAGTAATACGTTAGAAGGCAGGTCACGTGTGCTACTTCTCTCTCTAGGCACTCTAGGTGAGTTGTTTGATTTATACGAACGTATTGACAGCTGAAGATTGTATGGTGTGCGCGGTAGCTGAGTATGTTGTGTAACGGTGTTCATTATAAGGTCATTTTGTTGCAAGAATATTGAACTTAGTGATTGATTTACATAGAGATTAAAAAAGCCACATAGAGATTAAATTTTTTTACACCATTTTCGAAAAATGTAATAACTGCGTAACTATTTCTGCTATAAATATGTTCTTAAATTAAATCTAGATTTGATATATCTTGCTAAAATGTCTCCATAAAAAAATATATGGTGCTTCTGAAGTCAACGAAATAATGAGACTCCTGAGAATTGCCGATATTCGTGTTGACAAACAGATGGTTTTGATAAAAAAACAATTTATGCACTAGTCTCCTACAAAATAATTATTATATTATATCAACAGTCCAACTATTACCTATGTCGTAATTTGTAGTAAAAAAGTTAGTTAAAGCTATTCTATTCTATTTATAAATGATAACCTCAAGTGTGCAGCACTCGATTTATTGAGTCTTTTTTCAATAGAACAATTTCCGTGACCATATTTTCCTGCCATCATCCCACTAAGATTTACAGAGAAAAGATAAAATAATAAAGCTGTTCATTAAATCTTTCCAGATGACGGCATTAAGGGCGCGTATTCGATTTAGCGCATCTCAAAATCTAAACGATTGCTAGAACGGCGTAGCAGTATTGACCACACACTAGTACAATACAATGGTATGTTTGTGTGCATCAGAAAAAAAAATATGCACGAAATAAGCACGAATCATTGAAATTGATCGGCAAACCAAAGCGCGATGTTTTACAGTGCTTTTTAAAATAATTGTCTAAAATAAATGAGCTCGTATAACGGACTGAAAAATATTCTGTATTAAGCATAACTTTTACTTTCATAAAATAAATATATCAGTTATGGTTTTATTCAAATACTGGTGAAAAAAAATTGACAAAGTGAACCGATTTTCTACTTTTTCAACATTGTTTTTTAATACATAATAGTAATATTATCGTAATTTTCGCTCTGTAGCTGTCTTTATGACTGTATATACTGTTGGAAAAACGCATAAAACAAAATATTTTCGCATATTGTAATGGTTGTATTGGTCCTGAAAGTTAACTCTGACGTCTATTTTCGTAAAACGATATGAAAGAATTGCCTTCGCTTTATAAAATCATAATAAAAATTATACTCTTACTCTGTAGCTGTCTAAATCAAGACTTAATCTTTCTAAAACTGGAAATTTTCTTTAAATAATCTGCTCACATAATTACGATATTGCTCTGGGCAAAACGCAAAAACATGAAGTTTTCGTCACGAATCGAATACGCGCTCTTAAGGAGGATTTTTTTTTTGATGCTTTATTATATTTTATTTTTTTAGTTCAATAGTTATAGGTTTTCTTTTTTAATTTTCGTGATAATTTTGTATGTACATAAATAATTTGATATTTTATTAAAAAATAAAGCTGTTACAAGAGAAAGCAGTGGCAACATTCGCCACACGCGACTGACAACATGTAGCCAGTAACCTCTACCTCCAACAATATTCACGCGCTCTCGTAAAACAGATGTAATCAAACGTTACCACATTGCGACTAAAGCCCCGACATCATTAGGCGTCGGCGTCATTTGTCACGCGCGACTTATCGCACCCTTTGCTCCAGTTAATAGTCGCGGCGATTTGTCGCGTCGCCTAATGTGTGCCGAAACTTAATCACCGTGATTTTTTCGCATGTCATCTTGCACGCTAATTGCGAAGAATTATACTAAAAAATATTAAACGAGTATTTTTTTTGTAACAGCTACTTTATAGATCCGTTTGACCACATCGTTTATTGAGTGTTATAAAGTTATTTATTAGTTTGCCTTATTTTGTTCACACTTCATTATACATTTATATACGTAGAAGTAGGTATCACAAAAAAGCTGATAGAAATGTGTAACTAAGTGAAACTAATACTGTATTAAGCAATTAGAGAGAAAATTATACTAATGTCAAATGTTTATGAGTTTTTATACAATCCTACAATATTTACACGAAATAATAAAAAAGGAAAACCTATAACATTATCATTTCAGCCGAAAGACGTCCACTGCTGGACATATGCCTACCCACAGGGGGTTTTTGCCATAATCGCCACGCTTGGCAGGCGGGTTGATGACCGCAGTACGGTTGTTACAAAGGCACAGAGAACGCTGCTGCCCATTCTCTGGTGAGTCCCTTAGTCGCCTCTTACGACACCCACGGGAAGATATGAGATGGTGCTATTCTTTACGTCCGACACCATACGGCATGTCAAAACCTATAACTATTAAACGTAAAAAAAAACTAAAACAATAAGGCTTAAAAAAAAATCCCCAACATCGTCGTCAACTGGGAATGTGCCCAAGAGACAATATTCAAATTATACATCAGTTCCATAGAAAAGGTGCATATTAATTTAATGCATTTTTTTTTGCTATCACGCGATTTTTTAGACTAGGTACTATTGACCACAGGATGGGCAGCAGTGTCCTTTTGAGTACCATTACATCTACCACGATCGCCAACATGCATCGGTCAAGCATGGCGATTACGGCTGAACCCCCCCCCCCCCCTTGGAGGAGACCTATGCCCAGCTGTGGTGGGCGTCTGAAGGTTGACATACTGATGATGATGTTACTTTGAGATTCTGAAAAACTTAAGTCGCGTCATTCGTGTTCTCGACGTGATATTTGTGTGAAAGACGTACTAAGGTTGAGATTAATGATGCTAGAGAATAACAGCTGGCAGACGCGTTCACAACTCACCTCAAACTCACTTCACCTAAATGTATCGAGACAGATTTTTCAGAATAGACCATCAGCAGTGCTTTTCTGTTACAATCTCCCTCGGTGAACACCAGGTGAAGTGAGCTGTCATCTGTCCCGATGCTAGGGATTTTCAAAGCACTACAAACGGATGACAGCTCACTTCACTTAGGTGTTCACCGAGGGAGATTGTAACAGAATAGCTCTACGGATCTTATCCAATCCAGGTCTTTAGTTCTCTTAATCTTCGTGTGAACGATAGACCAAGTACCAGTAGCATTAATTTTCCTTATAGCAACACTCAGATATTTTTTATACAACATGTACCAATTAATAAGAGATCGGGGTCAACCCGGCGGCCGCTGATAGCGAAATAATAATTATTAATAAGGTTTACGCTTCACTTGCAGTCATTAAGTTGTGCTCATTTGGGAGTGTGGTGTGAGTTGTGAAGCGACGGCGATATAGCGGTGGGGATAAGTTTCATAGTGACGTATACTTATTTCATTTTATATTTTTACATCTATAGAGATTGACAGCAGGGGTCTAAAACATAATAATAATGGTGACCCTGATTTACCAAACATGACAATTCTGAACTAGTTATGAACAAGTTATTAGTGTTACACTCAAAACTCTTAACCAGTCAAATCTACTTTTGACTGGGTTCAATCAAAACCCTTATTAAGATACAACGCGTTTGCGTTACAAAATCAAAAATACGGAACGCCTTTGTTATAAGAATCACTACAAAACCAAAGTTTTAAAAGGGTCACAAAAAAAAACCTACCAACCTAATGTGTTTCTAAATATTAAGGATTTTAAACTGTTCAAAAGTAGTTTTGACTAAGTTTTGTAGTCAAAAGTAATTTTGACTGGTTAAGAGTTTTGACTGTGACAGAAGTAAGCGATATAGGAATCAATGGAGAGGGCACAGTTATGTTAAATCTTTTAAACTAAAGACATACTTTCATTTTAATTTTCTTTAAAAAATACTGTTTTAAAGTATTCCGTTGTTTTTTTTTTATGAAGCTTAAGTTAATGGGAATCTATGCCACAAAACGATTTTAAAATTTATTTTTTGCTATTTCATTACTGTTTATTGAATCCGCTACTGCTTATAACTTGTGTACTTAACGGTAATGACAAGTTAACGTCCAATGATTACTACACATCACATCTATACAGAACACGTACCTACTTATAGTACCTATGTATGCGCTTGCGCAAGTCACGGCACAATGTTCACTGAATGTCACATCTATCATATTAGCTACTGTGCGAATTAGAATGTTGCATTTGACAAGTAATATAAGATAATTAATTATGCAAATTAGTGGTAAATTATTTGATTAAGTAGTAGTATGTTTTTTTATGATAATATAATGAATATATCATTACATAATTAAGATTTCTCAAATTAGCTTAGTAAATATTTAACTGTATTCAATAACGTTAAACCAACTCTAAAAAAAAGAGCCAACAGAGGTTACAATACATCTGCTTTGGGATAACTTATAAGCTTTTTATTAACTGAAAAATATACGAGAATGGAAGCAGCCAAACGGGACCTAACAGATAGAAATAGCTATTGTAAACACGCTTACAGAAGGTAAATTATACTAATTAAAAACGTTTAAAATATAGTCGCAAGTTTTTGACATATCTTGCCAAAAACGTAGATAAAATAAAAGCATTTTTGACAGATTAAAACTGAGAATAGAAAACGAAAGTGCATAAAAGTTACTCAAATTGCTCCCCTATACAAAGAAACAACGATAGATACCTAAATAGACAAAAGTTAATAGTGAATACTGTTATGATACAATACAAATCATTAACAATAACAAATGCGCGTTGAACCATCAACAGTTAGCTTAATTGATGTGCGGTCGAATGTTAATTGAAGCTGTAATCACTCGGATTACACGTTTTATAACAGTTACTGTATTGGAGTTACTCGTGTTAAACGATCATCGTTTAAGATCATCGGGATATTTTACACTGTAAATAGTTAAATTAAAATTTGCCATTACATAGGGATAGTGTAACAATTTCTTACAGGTTAGCACCGCATGCCCCATAAACATAAAGATGTGCCACAAATTGACACAATTATAACATTAATAATAACTAAAATTAACAGTTTATGTGATGGAATATAAAGCTAATATAACCAGTAAAAGTAAGATTAAATACGACACAACAAAATGTAAAAAATGTAAATGTACACACATGTAAGTATGTATGTGAGAGATGATTGGATGTCGTTTCTAATGTTTTTTTTTTAAGTAAACTTGGGATTAATTTCTTTGTAATACATTTTCTGGCTGTGTGGTTTAGCCGCATGGTGCCGGCCCCGAATAGCACCACCCCATTTCTACCCGTGGGTGTCGTAAAAGGAGACAGAGGGATATTGACCAGTGGATGGGCAGCAGCGTCCTTCTGAGTACCATACCACCTACTGCGATCGCCAACATACATCGCCCAAGCATGGCGATTACGTATAAAGGTTAAATGATGATGATGACATTTTCTGGACTTTACAACCAAATCTTATTATGAAATTCAAAGATGAGAGAAAATTTTTGTCTCTAAATCTCAGCCTTCTAACGTCAGACACGTCAAACTTCATACATAAATATAGTATTAAGTAATTGTTTATCCTTAACAACCAAAGCATGGCATTATGGTTCCTGAAACCGTTTATGTATAGAATAGATTAGATATTGTTACATTTGACAGTAATAAAAGGGACGAAAATCGAAAATTGCTGGAAGAATTTGGTAACGTAGACATTGTATCTACTTACGTATTTAAGTACGTCCTCATGTAAGTTCTCTTGTTCAGGAACATACATCACGCTATCGCCAAAAAGGCCAGCCCATAAAAAGCCAATCGCCCCGCCCATGCATTGCAATACGTATCTACACACGACACTACATAGAGCAGCACAAACCACCGCGGTGCGCCAATTTATTTTTTATCTTTATTTGTGCGAGATCCGACAGTCGTTTTGAAGAATTTGTGGCTTCGGGTAAATTGGAATTGTGTATTTGATCGATGGCTCGCCACTAATGGACGACGGCGGGCAAACGCATCCGATGCATCCTATTGATATGCAAACATCGTTTTTTTGAATTGTTATTGGCTCTGTTTTGTATTTTTATTGTGAGGGGACTTTTTTGCAGCTATATTTGCTGCGGAAATTGAGTTTTGAAGTCATATTTCTAACTGTTATTACTAATTTATACGCTGAAGTAAATAAATCTAAAGTATTACACAACCAAAACGAAGAAACTCATTTCGCAGATAAAGCAGATTACGATTAAAAAATAAAGGGTTGAATCTAATAAACAAAACAAAAAAATTGGAGCACAAACTTCAATATCCAAGTATCTATCCGCATGACGGCTATAAATCATAAAAGGATTAGAGGAAGGCACGGCCGCTACAAATTTGGCGTTATTAAAAAAACTCATTTGCAAATTTTGAAAGACAAAGAGATATTAAAGCGATAAACTGAATTATCTTCAATTTGCCCGTCCCCGGTGGGCAATGAGAAAAAATACACCCCTTTTTGTGCAAACTTGAAGTGAAAATAAAAATTTTAATGTGGCGCGTTTAGCGCGGGCCTCGGCCGTAAAGTCGTGGGGTGTCATCCGCCCCATACAGATAATGGTCTCCGGGATATTGCGCTTCGGTAAGGAACACCAAATGACTTAGACACGCTTAAGTGCCCCTTGAAGATATTGTTCTCGTTATAAGATACTGTTGTTGTAATACTCTTTTCTATTGTCTGTATCCTGTGGACATATCTACGATGCTAATCAATTGGCTGTAGTCAAAACTATATACAATTCTCTTTTGTATGTTCAAATGACTAATTTGTTCACAAAATTGGGGACCCAATTTCTACTGTAATCATAGGTAGAACACATACCTAACGTTATCATTAAATCAACTCAGAATTAATGATAACGTTAGGTATCTGTTAGGATGATGAATGCTCACTTGCTCAGCATCAATTCATCGATCTAACTGGTGCTCAAAGACAGCCCCAAATCTTATATTCCATAGCTACTAATTACCACACGATGAAAGAAACCTAACATCTCTAAACACAAAGAGCCAGAAACTTTGCAAATTAAGAAAATGTAATTAGTGCGAGCCCCGCCGACATAATTAAGGCGAATCTTGTTGTAATTTTGACATTTAATTTTTTCCCTCAAGTCACCTTACCCTTATTAATTAATTTAGAAAAAGTGCCTTTAAAATTTAATCTGTGCTCTTTTGGTGACAGTTCTTTTTTTCGTTTTTTTTTTAAGTTAATGAAACGGCAGAGATTTTTTTGATAGGAGACGAAGGCAACTAATGAATTCAGCCTACCTTTGTTATTAATTTCTGCGTTTCTCTTGTGATTACTTTTTTTCTGTAATTGAGAAAGTTCGGAATCAGTTATTTTTTTGGAAGTTTAAAATTGGAGTGTAATTTAATTGAATAAGAATTATAAATACTCCCGTTTGTTTTCTTTTTCGTTGTTAAAACAGAAAAGAACTTCTGAGTGAAACCACAAAACATGTAGGTAGGTAATGGTTTAAATATTCTGTAGGAAAGAAAAATAATTAAAACAACTTTGAAATATTAAATAGAATTTTACACAACTGCATTAATTTTTCTTTACGAAATATTTATTTACTCCTTTTTTTCAGCTAATTTTTGCTTCTCTACAAAAAACATACAAACACATACGTCACGATCTCACTGTATTTTCTTATCTATCAACACATCTTGAAATTTTAAAGTAAGGGTGGTTGCACACGCGGCCACAGTAATCCTGCTTATCGCCCATGTAAGCCTCTCATCAGTCGCTGTTAGCCGCGTCTACAAACTGTTCTACGCAATCGTTTGGGGGAATAAATTGAGCATAACCGAATATAATTCAACGGAAAATAAAGTGATTTTGTGTGGCAATATTTCATTGAAATCTTTGAGGAATATTTAGATATAGGTATTCTTTTTATAGATTCACTGTGTATAATTTTGGTGATACAAAATATTTTTTGTAATTGGATATTAGAATTTTTTAGGACTTATCTTTTTGAACTTTTACAAAGTCGACAATTATATTCTCTTTAAGAAATAAGAGTATTGTCTTGTTTATCAATTTTGTTGATGAAATCCATTAGTTGAGTTAGCTGACCCGGCAAACGTTGTTTTGACATATAAATTAAAAAAAAAATTAGTCTTGGACCTATTTTCAGATCTACCAAAGATACCAAAAAAAAAATCATAAAAATTGGGCAAGCCGTTTGGAGGAGTTGGATAACAAACACTGACACGAGATTTTTGATATATGAGATTTAATTTAAAACAAAAAACTACTACAAAACATTAAACGCCCACTAAAATACATGAAAACCCTGAGATAAGTCATCATCGGCCCCTCGCCCATGACGCGGCGATACAATCGGCCGGAGCTTAGATGTCATTTAAATTTAAATTAAGGTATTACAGTGTTGTTATGAGCCGTCGCCGGATTGCTAATGCGCATTCGTTTCTCTTATCGGTGGCGGGCGATTGTGGGTGAATTTTAAATTGTGTGTAACCAGCCTTATAATGGTTTAAATGCTTTGTTTAGGTTCGAATGTTTTAATGGGAGATTTGGTTGTGTTTAAACGTTTGGTTTAGAGGTTTAGTTAATATTAGAGGGCGGGTTTTGATTAGTACCTACTACTGTGTAACATAGCTAGGAAGTCCAGCCAATCTTGAATTTGTTATTTGTTAAAACTATCTGTTGTAAATGTAACAGACTGTACCACACTTTAAAAATAAATAATAATAATAATAGTTATATTTCAACCTTGTCATTCATTTGTTATCTTTGTCATTAGTTAACCTGAACATAACGTACTAGTTAACGTTATTAAAACAAAATATTTTTATCATAAGTTCCTCTTAATTTTTTGCCAGATATGTGAGGTGACGTTGACACAAAAAAAAGCATTTTTACAAAAAAAGACAACCGCCTTCAAAAACCAAAAAGTGTAAAATAACTTTAAAACAGAACACACATGACTTTAGTTTCGGAAGTCGGTGGCAATACAAAACAACAAATAGAACAGCCAAGCCTTTTTTCACTTCCTTATCATCCAAATCCATTAAGAAATGGCAACACAGTCAAAACAGAGATTGAAAGTACAATGTGAGAACATTACAACATCGTCCATGTATATTATTTTGCTTTCTGCCAATTTTTTCAAAAAGTGCTGAATCAATTTCGATAACATTTATAGGGGACCACCTTAAAGGCATACCCTATCCATAAAAAAAAAGAATTTTCAAAATAGCTTTACATTCGTCGGAGAAATCGCGTAACAAATATACAAAAAAAAAAAACATACAGACGAATTGAGAACCTCCTTCTTTTTGAAGTCGGTTGAAAAAGGCGCCCGGCCACTTCGCAGTGTGAACGATGCCTTAGTTGGCAATCAACCATGATATAGACATTTATATTTTTGATAACGTACAATACCCATTTTTATTCCGATCCATAATTTACAAACAAACTACAAATCACAGTTATCCAACCACTATTACCTCCATCCCCATAATCTAACCACCACAATAACATAATAAAACGGATAGCCAACATAAATAGTTTTCGCGAAAACATTGGAACCCTATCTTAACTAGCGAACAAACACTTCAATCACTCATTTGGCATCCAATAACGTCCTCGGATCTCACAAAAACATCCTCCTTTGATCCGTCAGCCATCCTCGTACGAGCGGTACGGTCCCCCAGGAGCGAGGATCCCCGATAAAATGGGATCAAGCCGGTACAAATTGAAAATCTTTTACATATGTATGTAGGTATGTAAAGCGTTGTGTGTTTGTTTGTAGAGGAAAGATGTTCCTTAAATTGTTTTGTGAATCAGTTTTGGAGTATGTGAAGCCTTGTATTTGTTTTAATAGATTCATTTCAGCCGGAAGACGTCCACTGCTGGACATAGGCCTCCCCAAGGGGGGGGGGGGTTTGCCATAATCGCCACGCTTGGCAGGCGGATTGGCGATCGCAGTATGGTTGTTACATGGGCACAGAGAACGCTGCTGCCCATTCTCTGGTGAGTCCCTTAGTCGCCTCTTACGACACCCACGGGAAGACATGGGATGGTGCTATTCTTTACGCCCGAAACCACACGGACAATAATCTATCTATCTTCTTCTAAAGTAGTTTTGCGAGAACAATATTTAATTTTTGTTATTACTTCATATTTTATTACTTCATAATTTTTGTTAACCTTGATTTATGTAATTGGTTGTGTAAGCCGTGTAAATCATATAAATCTAGACTTCTATACTTAATATTATAAAGCTGAAGAGTTTATTTGTTTGTTTGGTTGAACGGGCTAATCTCAGGATCTACTGGTTCGAATTGAAAAATTCTTTTTGTGTTGGATAGTCCATTTATCGAGGAAGGCTATAGGTCCATTCGAAGCCGGGTCGGGTCGGTAGTAAATGAATAAAAGCGAAAGGTCACTCACTCACTTATCACGAAATATCGAAAACCGCTTGACGTATAAAGATGAAATTTGGCAGGGAGGTAGTTTATAGTCAGTAGACGCCTGCCAAGAACGGATTTTGCGACAGGGCCGGATTATAGAGGTCTAATGGCTCTCGCAAGTGAACACCGGGAACGAAGTCGCGGGCAGCAGCTAGTAGATTTATATTTGGTATCTCCTTGTGGTTAAAATTTAATTACATTTTATACAGAAGACGTTCCTAAGATATAGTACGCCTGTCCAACCAAATATTTTAGACATTGGTGCGGATTCTCTTGTTCACAAACTAAACTTAAATTAGACAATTGGCATCTCTTTCTACCAGGCAGCTGAAGAAAAGAACAGCGACAGATAAGAGCTAAGTTAGAGATGTCAAATTAGTTTGTTCTTTAAATTTCGCGTTGTTTTTTTTAAAAAGGCCCGCTACTGAAATGGTCACTGTAATTGTATAAACATATTAGATCAACTGAAATTCACAGTTCTTATTAATATGCTGTCTCTTTCTTGTTTTATTGGAGAGAAAGAGATATAAATTGTTTATAATAAATTTAGCACTTGTAACAGAATTAATTGATTGGTTTCAAAAAAATATTTAAATAGTAACCCCAGCTTGTTATTCCAGTCATATTTATTGAAACTAAACAAAAGCCACAGTAATAAACAAAACACACATAAAACTCTGTTTTATTATTTATCAAACATTTAATCCGCGCAATAAATCTGTTCGGATACCAATATGGCGGAGTTTTTTGGCGCGAAAAAGAATCGGCCGCGGAAAGCAATGAGAGGCAGATTAGAGCCGGATAAGTCCCGGTTATTAATGGACCCGCGATACACACGACAAAATGGATAATAAATGGATGTGGCCCCGAGGTTTTTTTGCCTAACAAATTTGTTAAACCTGACAGTTGCCCGATAGCGTATGAGCGTTCGGATATTTTGCAAAAAAAAAACCAAACAAGTCTAATTTGTTGTTTAGGTGTACGAGTTATTTTTATCTACTGAAAAATATGAATTGATTACTAAGACTTGTTAAAATAATAGGGAGTTTGTAATTACGTGAAAATTTTAAGCTAATAAAAGGTCGCTTCAGACTCTATTTCAAAAATATTTGCATATAGGTTCTTTAAATAACTTGTATATTATATTAGTTTATATACATACCTAATTAAATATGTGCAAAGGTTAAAAATAAATATAACATAAATTATGTATGTTGTACAGAGGCCAGCACATCAAGCTACTACAATAGGTAATGTAATGTAATAAATGTAATAAGGTTCATATTTAATTGGGAAAATTTGACTGTTAGGTATAGCTTGTTGTTCTGGCGTCTGTACAATGGAGGGCTCACAGGGCATCAAAAAACTCGTCCGTATTGCTCTGAATGAGACAAGTGCCCAAAAGGCTAGCAGCATTACCACGTTGAATTACAATGCTAATTCTTTGACCCAAGAAAAGGCCAGCCCTCTGGTCACGTGAAGAGTCGACCAGCTGCTTAGCAAGGTCTCTAAAAACAAAATGAGCACTCGGGCCCCATGGCCCTAGCGTTTCAACCTCAAACGGCTCTTGTCAAACATATAATTTCCAGAAGGTTTTTATTTTTGTATAATAATTGATTCATATTTTTGTTTCTCGAAGTAAGTAGGTAGGTACGCAAATAGAAGAATATTTAATACTTTACAGGTATCTCATTGTAAGGTCATTTAAGCAGTTAGTATTCTAACAATGCACGTGCAAGTGTGTTCAATTGTGTGCACGTGCTATAAAGCGCCAATACTCTAGTTAGCACAACATGGAATTGATCTTAACATAAAACAATGGCATATACTTGTAGTTACACTCAGAAATTACGAAAAAAACAAATTGTATTAACGTTAATTTTTCATTAACGTCTGTTATCATTAAGATTTACATCTAGAACTGCTGGATATAATTGAGAACCGAATTGTTTCCTGCCCCTTGTCATAGAAGAAGACTTTGGCCGCAGGACGTGGTGTTCCGTCGCTTCTCAACAAGTTCCACAGGACAGCACACAGACAACTTAGTGCAATTTAGTGAAGTGCTACTAACATAGTCTTAAGTCGCCCTATTAACACAAGTTAGAAATAAAATATAATAATAATAATAATAATAATATGTGGGGACATTTTCACACACGGCCATCTGACCCCAAACTAGGGAGACCCTGTACTATGGGTGTCAGACAGCTGATATACATACACAAATACATTTTTTTTTTTTTTGTAAATACATACATATATAGATAAACAACACAAGGCAAACACAAGTGCTCATCACACAAACGTTTACCCTGGGTGGGTATCGAACCCGCAACATGTTGCGCAGCAGTCGATCGCTCAGCCACTGCGCCAACCGTGTCGTCACCACGGTCGTCAAATATGTATGTTTAGGTTAAGGTATTTATCTATGGACCTATGCAGCCTGAAATAAATGAATTATTATTATTATTTAAATATATCTAGATATTCCTAGAGAAATCAAATTGTAAACATGATAGTTTTTTTTTTTTTAAACTGTATGTTTAATTTCTCTCTGCACTTCTTTCTTTAAATATGTGCCAGATTCGGCGACTTCGGCCGTGTCTTATCGTGGACGCAGAAGAAGTCGTCGTTTCAAAAGTAGTCTAAATCCTTTCTTGGGGTAGCTTAGTCTATATCAAATTTCATAAAAAAAAACGATTTAGTATTTTAGCCGTGAAACCGTAACAAACAAACAAACGGCACGACGATAGTGTTTGACGGCACGGTTGGCGCAGTGGCTGAGCGATTAGCTGCTACGCTGCGTGTCACAGGTTCAATTCTCGCACAGAATTATTATTAACTAGCTTCTGCCCGCGGCTTCGCCCGCGTAAAAAGAACGATTTTCCCAAGGGAACACATTACCGGGATAAAAAGTATCCTATGTGTCAATCCAGGAAATGGTCTACCTTTGTGCCAATTTTTATGCAAATCTGTTCAACGGTTTACGCGTGATTGAGTTACAAACATCTTCACAAACTTTCACATTTATAATATTACTAGCTGACCCGACAGACGTTGTCCTGTCCTTATCAACCTACTTACCTGCCTATTTACCTACCCTACACCTACCCTGTAAAAGTTTTTTTTTTTTTTTTTTCTCTCCGTAAGAACCATCTTCGTACTTCAAGGAATATTATAAAAAAAGAATTATCCAATTTGGTCAAGCGGTTCGCAAGTTATGCGCTTACCAACACATTTAGCGATTCATTTTTATATATAAGAAGATAGTAGGATTTGTATGACCTACAGATAGTTGTTCCGGGTCTGGCTGTTTGTGTATGTCAATTTATAGTATTATAAACGCACCCGCGATAGGAGAGAAATTCTTAGTGTGGGACAAAGTTTAAAAAAATAGAGATTGGAAAGAGAAACTCACTTTCGCATTTATAATAATATTTTGGATAAATATGAGTAGATAAACACATAAGCAAATCTAATAAGACAGGTAACATTAGAAGCCAAATAAAAACCTCCACAATATATTATAACAATGCCTCATTCTCCACAAGACATAAACAGTTGATCACCGACCATAGCGCAGGCGAACAGCAGTAGATCAACTGCGACAGAACGCTATCGCGTCGACTCAGCGATATTTTTACGAGGGATTTACGCGCCCTATCGGACTTGCTTACTGAGGTATGTGTTGTACTTTATTACATGTTATCATTCCAGTTGGAGGACTACAGTACTGGCGTGGACTATAATTATTGTAATAAAAATGTTTTTATTTACGTGGAACTGCATTTTTTTATCAATGATTGAAATTGATTTACTATTTATTATTTGGGTTTGCTAATAGCTTCTGTTACAATACGTTTTTCTTTATGTTATCTCATAAAAAAATAAGAAAAAAGAAAAACAAAAATACTTCTGAAACTAAAATTATTCTAGAACTTAAATTAAATGAATATAGGTAAGTAGTAACTAAATACATTCATTATTATGAGTTAATAATGTAATTTTCTGTATAGTAAACCTATACATATTTAAATATTTATGCATGTTAGGTTTTTTAGTTATTTTGTACTTGTGTATATTACTTTTCAGTACCTATAGTTATTTTGCTTTAAAAAAAAAAACAAATTTTGTTTTGATCGCTTGCGCAATAATATGCACCAACCATGTTATCTCTTCAACACCCTTGGTTGACTGGAAGAGAATGCCTAAGGCATTAAGTCCGCCTTTGTACATTTTGTTGCATAAGGTTTTAATAAATATATATTGAAAGAGTTCTATTTCATTAATGTTTTATATTTTATTAAACTTCGTCTGCGTATATTTTAGAATTACACAAAAGTCTTAAATTATCCGTGTTCCGTGTTCCGTGTTCCGGATATAAAAAAATACATACCCTATATATTAAGTTAGATCAATATGTTTATGTGTGACAAATTTCATCTAATTCTGTTCAGCTGGTTAAGCGTGAAAGAGTAACAAACCTATGAATCCTCACAAACTTTCACATTTTTAATGTTATTAGGACTATTTGTAAAATATTTTCCTTAGTGCTTACATGTTCTCTTCAACTACAAAACACGTAATTATATTTTAAGAAAGTAAATAGTCAAGCGAGGCTGTGTACGTATTTACTGAGTGCAAATATAAAGTTGTGTGAATGAATGATATATCTTCAAAGGGACACACGAAAGAGTCAACACCTTCTAAAGTAAGAGCCTTTAAACATGCTTTAAACATTGAGAAATGAAATAATGTAGAAAAATAGTTCCTTCTCTAAATACCTACGTCCGATTACTGTGTCAACATGAGACACTACGGGAAATATTAAACATCATCTGCCTAGCCTTTTCCTAACTCTATTGGGATCGGCTTCCAGTCTAACTGGATGTAGCTGAATACCAATGCTTTACAGGGACCGATTGCCTTTCTGACCTCCACAACCCAGTTACTGTGTAACGCGACTTGGTTGTGACTATCCATAACGACTGCCAAAGATCTACAAATGACAGCCGGGACCCACAGCTTTACGTGCTTTTCGACAGTATGAAATGGATGTCAAAGTCAAAGTCAAATCATTTATTTCAATTAGACCATTTAAAGGCACTTTTGAACGTCATATTATAAGAATCTAGTTGCCCATTCCAAATGGTAGTTTCGTACGGAGAAAAATGGGCAAGAAACTCCATACATACTCTTTTAAAAATGATGATCACCCATCTACGAACTGACTGCGGCTAGCGTAGCTTAACCACGACCAATCGAGCACCCGCGAGGAAATATTAAACATTATTTTTAAAAACCCTCTCAAAGTTCGCTGAACCTAATAATATCTAAATTCAACTAAAAACGCAAATATTAGCATATAAACAGCATTGTTAAGGAAGCTAGTGACCACGGTGAGCGGAGCGAGCACATTAAGCGTAGCCATTCGAGCGATCCGAGCTATTCCAGCTACATTGTATAGCGCTCAACTCCAAGTTTTCCAATAACATCACTAACACACGTATTACACTTCGGGCCACAGCGACTATACCGCTTTATTTATTTTTACTTAGGAAAGTTGGTGATGTGATAAAATCTAGTTTGTTAGGTCTCTTGTGTATTATTCTTAAGTTTACTCGTGTCTGATGCTGGAATGTAAACAGAATGTTAAGTGGGATACCAGTAATGTTATTTTGTAGCACAATGTAAGTTATCTGACTAGATTGTTGCGCGACATTATTTATGTTCAACATTATGTTTTACAAACATTTAAGATATACTACAAATTTTAAGACACGCGTGACCAAAAAGTTATAAACTACAAACGGAGCATAAATATTGAAGTACCGCGCTGTTTCCACACTCTTGGCCAGCAGTGTACCTCACACGTGTGCTGTTTACAAGTTATGGTACTTTTAGTGAAGCGTAGTGCCGATACACACAGACATTCTTTGTTATATTGTAACATAGTTGATTGTCGTAAACAATCAAATTTTTTCATGCTACCTATTTCTCTACGCGTTTTTCTAGACTGCTACGCCGTAGCGGAGCTACGAATGCTACGAAGGTACGAACTTGTTTTTGGGCAATCAATTAATGATTTTTTATTCAAAAATGTACTTTAAGTACGTCAGTATAAGTGGAACATCGTGTACTTTGAAAATAGCCTTAAGGTACAGCATTTCCTACTAAAATATTGAGTATTAAGTACTTCCAATGTAGCAGTTAAAATCAAGAATATTATTTGTCGCTTATAAGTAGCCTTTGAAAAATCACTTGTGTCTGTTTTCTTAATAGGTAAGAAACAGCCCTATGTTTATAAATACAAGCTGTGATTAAACAGTGAGTACAGTCAACAGCAAAAGTAGATGATAAAAGTATGTGTGTGACAATCATATACTTTTGAATCACTTCGACAGTTCCGACGCGAACTCCGTTCATTAGTATTGAATTTCTGATTTTGATCATCTACTTTTGCTGTTGACTGTACAACATTATGAGTAGATCTTCTAAAATGCTCTCTGCATCAAATGTTCCAATAACGGCTTCGTTAGATTTTCTTTCAAAAGTTTTCCTTCTCATACTTCCATCGTTTTAAATCCCTTCCACAATCACAGAACAGAAACGTAATCAGTGGAAAGTATTCATTATAGTGCGAGCGCGGCTCAAGTATCGATATGTATTCATGAATCGATTGGCATCGAGTGGCATCGAGTCAGACGGCCGTAATATCGATATGATGCCTCATCGGATTTTCATGTTCATGCTAAGTTGATGTACCATAGACGCGGGGATATTTTCCTGAATTCTGTTTTCGATAGAATTGGATAAAGATTGTTTTGTTTGTTAGATATTATCTGTCTCACTAATATTATAAAGCTGAAAAGGTTGTTTATTTGTCTTTGTTTGAACGCCCTAATCTCCGAAACTATACTAGTCCGATTTTTAACATAATTTTGCTAATAGGAAGATATATTATAGATAGATCCATGGGTGCTATTTATTTTACTATTAGCTTTTGCCCGCGACTTCGCCCGCGTGAATGTCGGTTGTCGCGAATGCAGATATACCTAGATAACGCACAAGCAATTACTTCCAGTGCCTATTTTCGTGCCTAACTTACGATAAAAAATCGTAAGTAAAAAAATAAAGCAAACGTTTCCGTAAGTCATTTTGTGATTAATATTATGCGTAATTAATTTAAAAAACAATTATTCTAAATCTAATACCCTCAGTAATACCTGGGAATACTAAATTTAGGAAAAACAAAACATTTGTATTATATTGTGACGTTAAAAAAATGGCACGCTTGGTTTTCATACAGATCGTGATACTTGCGTTATCTAGGTCTATCTATATCTGTGCCTATGTCCTTCCTCAGGGTGAACCGAGCTTGAAAGCTATGTTCATACAAAATTTCATCAAAATCGATTCAGACGTTTCGTTGTGAAAACGTAACATACAGAATTACTTTCGCATTTATATATTACTAGCTTTTGCCCGCGACTTCGTCCGCGTGAATGTCGGTTATCGCGAATGCAGACGAGGTCGCGGATTAAAAAGTAGCATGTCCTTCCCCAGGTCTCAAGCTATCTTCGTACCAAATTTCATTAAAATCGGTTCTACCGTTTCATCGTGAAAGCGTAACAGACAGAATTACTTTCGCATCTATATATTAGTAAGTAAGTATAGAAGTATGGATGCAAGTGTGGATATGGATAAAAGTGTGAAATTTTGTTATGAAGTTTGGAACCTTGTTACTCTTTCATGCAGAAGCATGAGCTCCAGAGCCTTGAACATCGCCGCACCGTTGCTAGCCTTTCGGTCTTTTATCGGGTACATTTCGGAGAGTGTGCTTTGGAATTGCACAATTTAATTCCCCCATCCCCGTTCCATCATCGGACGAGCAGAGATACGGCGAAGCGTCACCGCTATATGGTTGAAGTTCCACGGTCTCGAACCAAGCGCTTTGACTCCACATTTGTTGTGCGAACTGCCAGACTGTGGAATTCCCTGCCCGCCTCTCTGTTCCCTGATAAGTATAATCTGGGTATCTTTAAGGCACGAGTGAACCGGTTCATCTTAGGCAAGCGTGTTCCAACTTAGGCCGCATTATCACTTACGATCAGGTGAATTGCGGTCAAACGCAAGCCCATTCAATAGTAAAAAAAAAAAAAAAAAAATTAAAGTGTAGAAACAGCTGAACGGAATTAACTGAAATTTTGCACATATATAGGACCTTAATCTAGCGTAACAAATAGGATAATGACACTGATTCTCTTGTTTACAAACTAAACTGAAATTAAACAATAAGCATCTCTTACTATCAGGCAGCTGAAGAAAAGGACGGCGACAAATACGCACTATGTTAGAGATGTCAAAATTGTTTTTTCTTGAACATCGCCATGTTTTTAATCAATATTAATGAATTGTATGAACATTTTTGATCAACTTAAATTGACAGCTCTTATTAAAATCTGTCTCTTTCTTGTTTTATTGGAGAGAAAGAGATGTAAGTAGCTTGAAATAAGTTTCTTTATTTTTTCTTTTAAATCAGTGCTTTGGTTTAATTCAGAAGTCTGAAGTTATATTTTATTATTAAAATTATTACGTCACGGACAAAATCTAGTTAGAAGATAAAAAGATTGTGTGTTATACAATGATGAGAAAATATTAACTTTATTTGGTACAAGCTAATTAAAATGACTGAGCGTATAATACTAATGACAAATGTGTCTAGACGTGTCCACAATATCTCCGCTTGTAATTCTCTTTGTGGCATTATGTATTACTTGCTTCTCGTTTATGGAAATTAATGGAAGTAATCAATAGAGAGAGGTTCTCTATCATTTTCAATAGTCGGATACTTAATCTGTTCTAGCAATTTGTTGAAGTACGATATAATATAGGGTAGTTATATGAAGTCTATATTTTGTACTTTTATCGTAATGGCCCAGTGGTTAAGGCCAGCCTCTGGTGCACTAGGTGGTGGGTTCGCAAGCAGGCACGAGCAAGTACAAATGTGAGTTTTCAATTTCAGATCAAATAATGTGATGTGATTTTCATGTCTATCATAGCGAACAGTTTTGATTGTGCGTTTGTGAATCACTGCTGCAGGGTTTCGGCACCTGTCACCTTACAGTTCATGGTGCATGTTGGCAATGATATCATAAACTGCTTAATGCTGTTTAAACTGTTTTTGTGTAAGTGTTTACTAACTTAGTTTGTATGTTGTTATTAACTATAAGGGTGTTACCAGACCAATCGATCGATCGTCGATCGACGGCATCGATCGATGGTAGAATTTATTAGTCGACGTCGATCGAGCTCCTTGATTATTATTACTGATGGATTATAGCTGGGGTTAATCGATCAACGTCGACCGATGCCATCGACGAGCAATCGATCGATTGGTTAGTGGAACGGTATCCGTCGATCAGCCAAAGCTACCACAACAATCGATCAACGTCGATCGATATCGATTGATGGCATCGATCGGTTGGTGTAGTAACACCCCTAAGTCGTGTTGCTCGAAATAAATATTTTTTATTTTTTATTTACACGTTCTAAGTTTCTCTTGGACATCATTGACATCGGTGGAGGAAAACATCGTGAGGAAACCTGGACGTATCCTACTAATATTATAAATGTGAAAGTTTGTGAAGATGTTTGGATGTTTGTTACTCAATCACGCGTAAACCGATGAACAGATTTGGATGAAAATTAGCACACAGGTAGACCATTTCCTGGATTAAGACATAGGATACTTTTTATCCCGATAATGTGTTCCCTTGAGATAATCGTTCTTTTTACGCGGGCGAAGCCGCGGGCAGAAGCTAGTAATAAAAATCTGAAATCACCAATCCAGCTTGAGCGCACGTGGTAATCAATGTTCGTGCCTTCTCTGTATGAGAAGAGGCATTTGTCCTGGAGTGAGACAGTAAGAGGCTGGTATTATTACTAGCTTTTGCCCGCGACTTCGTCCGTGTGAATGTCGGTTATCGCGGATGCAGACGAAGTCGAAATTGGCCAAATTTCAGCAAAATCGGTTCAACCATTTTGTCGTGAAAGCGCAACAGACAGAGTTACTTCCGCATTTATAATATTAAGTATGAAAGTATGGATATCATCATCGTGTCAACCTTTAGACGCTCACTGCTGGGCATAGGTCTCACACAAGGGACTCAGCCGTAATCACGATGCTTGGCCGGTGCATGTTGGCGATCGCAGTAGGGGTTATGGGACTCAGAAGGACGCTGCTGCCCATCCTCTGTCGCCTTCTACGACACCCATGGGTAGAAATGGGATGGTGCTATTCGCGACCGGCACCACGGCTACGGATATGTAGCCGTGTGGTGGGTATGGATAGATTAGTATGAATTTGTACTGTCTCATAACTTCTACCTACTAGTATAGTATCTAGTAGTGGAGTATCTTCAGACATTTACTCCAAACCAAAACCTATAATCACTTTACAAATAAATTGGTAATCAGTTTATCACAGATAACGCAAGAATAGAGGATCATCTTAACTTGCCAGTCGTGATCTGAACTACATCACAGAACATAGTGAAACAAGCAATAGCACTAAGTTAAACTCGCCGATACATCGCCGATAATATAACGATAATAATACGATATGTATGCGGGAACCGTCCTCTTTTATTATTATTTCCACATATTGAGTTTGCGTTGTCTATAAGGGCGGTACACATGTAGTGGACGAATCGATAGCTAATGTGTTTAAGATTGGCACCGTGTGCGCCAGTCTTTGTTTGGTGCTGTGTGGATGTTTTAATGTGATGTATGCTTGTGAGTATGGTAATAATTATGTCTTGTGGTCGTACCATTATTATTATTATAAGATCAGTATAGATCAGGCTTTATAAGAAGACTAGCGACCCGACCCGGCTTCGCATGGGCCTATAACCTTCCTCGATAAATGGACTATCCAACACAAAAATATTTTTGTAATTCGAACCAGTAGATCCTAAGATTAGCGCGTTCAACTAAACAAACAAACTCTTCAGCTTTATAACATTAATAGAGTATAAAATATAGATCTGTTGGTGCTTGGCAGTGCGTAAAACCAAAACAACTGAAATGCACTTTTTTTTAAATACACTTTTTATTTATATCGGCTCTGAAACTTTTTTCAGAGCCGGTATAAATATATAAAATAAAATAAAATTCATTTAATTCAGGCAAGACCCATATTAGATAAAATAAAATAACAAAATTTCACAATACTGCCACAGAATAAATCGAAATACAATGTCAAAAGTCATATCAATTAAAAAGGTCACAGATAGAATAAAAATAAAATGTCAATAAAATTAAAAATAAAATGTTAAAACGATTTAAAAAGAGTGAATAAACAGCGTTTCCAAAGATTTTTTGTCAAAATAATTCAAGTAATCTTCTAAGCTCTTGTAGCCAGAAAGTCGAAAAGTCGAACAACTTAAACGTAAAGAAACGGCAATCGTATAATGTAAAACACTGATTAATATCCACATCTTAAGATAACCACCGTCCAGAACACATTATGATAAACAACATCACATCATAATCCAAGTAGCACAATATTTCGTCCATAATCCACAAATAGTACAATATACAGAAACATAGCAATTCTTAACGAAGTATATTATGTAAGTGGAGCTGTATATAATACTGGCACTTTACATGGCGTATTTGAGCAAATGTTCGCCTTATTTGGTTAATACAAAATGTACCCGATGTCTATTGAAATAAAGTCCATTTTGTATTATCCAAATATGGCGAACATTTGCACAAATACGCCAAGTGAAGTGCCAGCATAAGAGGTGGAACATTTGTAGACGGTGGAACATCGTGACGCGACCCGCCGCGGCTACTGTTACTGTCCTAACGTCAGCGCCGGACAGAGCAACCGTGGAAACGAACTGATGTGACATTTTTTTAACGACGATTTTTTTCGCGTGTAAGTATGTCGGTTATCGCGGATGCAGACAAAGCCGCTGATTAAAAAGTAGCCTAGGTCGTTTCTTATGGTTCAACTTCAAGCTTAGTCTGTATAAAATGTCATCAAAATCAGTTAGTAATCTAACCGTGAAAGCGTAGCAAACATTATCGTACGAACTCACTATCGCATTTATATTAGGTAGTGGTTGGTCTATTAATATTTAAAATTTGAACTCTTGTTTTATCAGTAGGCAAAACAAGCTTCTAAAATGCTGAAAAACCTTATATTTTTTTATTACTAGCATAGCAGTCTTTATAGGTCACTAAAAATATTCAACAATGCCAACACAGATCATGATTTATTTTTGCCTTATTTGTGTTATTAGTGCTCATAAAAAATATAAGATTTAGTAGGTACCATTCATAGATTTCATATAGTAAAGAGTTCTTCTACAAAAACTGCACAGATATTCCTTATTAAGTATCTAGAGTAGATTTTAATTCAAGTAAAAAAAAAATATTCAAGATCATAAGTCGTCTCCACAGTTATCGCTGTGCTAGAAGGCAGTGTGCGTCGCGTCTCCTATGAATAATGTGCTATCGATTGTGTGGACCGCGGCGCGAGACACCCCAGCTCTTGTCTTCACCATCTTTTACAACTGCATAGTTATTGATATCTATACGAGCTTATACATACCAAGATTTTTTTGATTTAATAAGTATACGCCTGGAGGGGACATATCACCGAAATTTTTACCTTGGATGATTATGTATGATTCTAGAGCCCAATGGTCATAATTTTTTATCAGTTTATTAATAGATATAGCCCGAACTGTACCACTCCGTTCCTAGGCTTCCATCGGTCTCGACTTTCCGCTATGGCTTGCCAACTCGTAAGGAAGCCGTTCAAATCGTTCCATCATTGTATCAGTTAGTAAAAAAAATATCTGCTATTTCATACATTTTGGTACCACGTAGGTGCTGGACTTTTGTATGGAAAAGCTATATTTTTTTTAACAATCGATTTGAAGTTTTAAAGATGGAGGCTTTATAATCATAAATTGAATAAAGGGTCTAGAACTTCCACCACTGTGTATAATAATTGAACAAGCTGCGACTGTTATTCGTTAGGATTAACCTATGGATGACTTACTAGTATTTGTAGACACTGTTAGAATAGTATTAACTAATTATACAAAATAGAATAGAATCATAAAACTTAATTTACATTTTTATTTTAGTCTTAAAGTTATGAAAAATGGCGGCAAGCCATTTTTCATTTTGCAGTTGTAAGTCCTCTTTGAATCCCTCGTATTTGCCAAGCTTTTACACAATAATTAATATATTCCTGGACAAAAATCTTTTGTAATAAACCTCCATACCTGTCTTAAAATATTACACGAGTTAGTAAATTATTTTTAATTTTATTAAAAAAAAACGTTAGTTAATAAATATCGTGTCCATAGTTTTCTGTGTTAGATAACGCATGTGGTGCGTCTCCTATAAGTGATGTGATATCGATTGTGTGGACGTCACACTACACACCACACTACGACTCGCATACCAGACTACTGCACGTCTGCAACACTTTGATCCCGCTGCAGTTTATATTTGATCTTAAAATTGTTATTTAAATGAAAAATGGTCATCGAATTTTCAAAGCGTAGATATAATTCTACAATAGATAGTACAAGTTCGTAGCAGACATTTATTATTTACAATTATTCAGAATTGAACATAGACAAAATTGAAAAAAAATATTATTAACTTACTGTTAAAAAAAAAGAGGGGTGCCATGGGACATCAAAAAGCTCGTCCACATCGATGTCAACGGGACACGTACCCTACAGGCTGGCAGCATTGTCATGTTGTCTGGCAATGCTGATTCTTTGGATAAAGACTAGTAGACTGAATAAAGTAATACTTTGAAATAATAGCGAATTATATGCATTATTAAAAATCATACATTGTTAGTCTAGCGGGCAGATGCTCCTAGACCAAAGATATGTTAAAATTAAATGTGCCAATTTATAAGTTCTAATATTTAAATAAGTGCAAGATTGTCAAACGTCCCTTTTAACCTTCTCCCGTTAACCATATAAGCATAAGAAATCAATTCCCATACCTTGCAGGGAAACGAATAGGGACATAATTATCTGAAGAATAACAAGATTGTCAACTGAGTGCTATCTTCTGAGATACAGGCTTTGATAGAGTCAATACCCTAAATAAACCTCCCTGGACGCCCACAAATGCTGCTGAATTATTGTTGTTGTATGTTTGAATACGAATCGATAGATTTTTTTAAATATTTTAATTTCTTGCTCAAATGGTAAAAAAATATAAAAGAATATTATACCATTCTATCAATTTGTATTTGAAACATCTCAACCTTGTAGGCAAAGGTGGGTCAGCTAATTGCTATTACTGACTGTACATTACATTACTATGCTTCCTAGTATTAAGTACTTTTGAAATGTAATCCTTGTTGCTAGCATGTGAGAAATAAACTATTTATATTTTATTTTATCTTATCGTCAGATCTGTCGCAATCAGATTGACTGATCGATTCTGATTATGTGTCAAACGTGTAACGTATGCAAGAGTGAAGCGTGTAAAGCTGTCGTAAATATGACTCATTTGTAATGGTATGAGGTGCGCAGACGCATAATAGAACTGTTTTATACAGCTTCCAACTCTATTACAGATATTAATGCTGATGTTTAGAAAAAGTAACGATGATTGAAGAGGTCATGTTTTAGTAAGCTTAGTGGTCACTTAACGGGATTTATTTCTGAGAAATAAAATAATTATGTTATTATTTCTGCGTATCTAGACTTGATTGTATTAGTTCTTATATTTCTTCTTCATTAAGTAGAAAAATGCCTATTAAAATGAATATATTCTCATACGATGACCCGTAAATTTAACTTAAGAAAACCTTAAAATCAAAGCCGCATTAAGTAGAATGATCCTTACTTTAAACCCAGAGAAAGCCTCTAAGGCATGTTGTACAAGTATTAAGGCACTCCTTATCTCAATCACGCGCGTTTAGCTTCCAGAGCCGACTTAAATTCTCATTACTGTGTCTAACGTCATTAATGAAATCGTCGGCCGCTACCGAACGCTATTCCGCCTTGTCGCCCGCCATCATTACCATTCTGACACGACAATCGACCATAGCCGCGATGGTCTACACCAAGCTTAACTACGGACACAATACATTGGAGTTTAAACCTTATTATCAAGAATGTAGAGTTGGAATTTAGTTGGATGTTGTCGAAAATTATAAAAGACGTCCGAAACACTTTAAAATTCGATACAGCGATTAATTTAAATCTGTCCCTGCTACAATTTAAGGTTTAATTTAGATCACAGATGTGTGCCTAGATAATTATCGGCGTTATTTCGTTGAGGCCGTCGGTCGCTTTCATTTGTCAGGGCTGTCGATCGGACGGACGGACGGACGGACAGACAGATTGTCCGTGTTTAGCCAGTGATATGTGATATATTAAACCGATGGTCAGATAAGGCGGCTACCATTATTAGCAGAGAGTTAATTTCGTTCATTTAGACATCTTGTTCGAGATTAGTTTTAATTGATTTATGTTTGTTGCACTTTTTGTGATAATCAGGACGAGGTGGGCAGATAGCATCTGCTTCTAAGTGGAATGTGAGAATCTAATTAAAATAGTTTGGATTGATTATCTTTTGTACTTAACATACTTATCCAGTGATACACTCACATTGAGTGCAATAACACGTTTTGGTGTTTTATCTAACCTACTAAGTATTTACACATTGATAATTAACTCCGATTGCAGTGCACTTCTGGATATCTGACTCTATCTAGTCTCAAAACTTCTTGCAGGTCTTTCTATATGGATTTAGTCAATTCCTCGTAACTCCATTTTCATGGTTGACAAAACGTCCCATTAAACCTTTTATCATGAAATACAAAGTTATAAAAATCTTTCTCCTCACTTTGTCTTCAATCAAAACTCCGCAAAAACATTAAGTAAGACACCCTTTGACTTACAATTACACAAAATGTCGTCATTAAATTAAGTGTGACATTGTAAAAACATCCTAATGAACCGTTACCCGTTGACATTGAATAGAAAGGTACAGAAGGATCAGCTTCATACACCAGCCACAGTGCACGTAACAAAGACACACGTCTTCGTACAGCGAGTGCACTCACGACTGGCGTGTCTACACTAGTGTTGTAAAGAGAAAAGATTTGCTTGTTTGTAAATTTGTTTGTAATGGATAAACTCAAAAAATACATAACCAATTTTAAAAATTATTTCAATAACAGGAAGCTACGTTATTCTTGAGTGCTTCATGGTTTATTTTATTGAAAAATAACTAGGGATCTATAAAGATACAATCCACACAAATTAATGTAAGTATTTTGAAGCATCATGCAATGTTGAATTATAAGTTTTATCTTAGTTTTTTTTCGTGTTTTTTATTAAATTAAACCTAGCTGGGTTGATTTATCGCCCCCGAAATCGCCTGCATACAAAATTTCATGAAAATTATTATTCTTTCTTCTTTTTTATTGCTCGTTTAAAGGTATTAGATAGATAAAACTTTGAAACTTAGGTTCACTTGAAGGATTGTGATGACATAGGTAGTACTGACATACTTATTCCGTTTAACTTAGGTCCACGTGAACAATGCCGCGGCAAACAGATAGTCATCATCTGCCTAGCCTTTTCCCAACTATTTTGGGGTCGGCTTCCAGTCTATCTAACAGTTAACTCTAAGATGCAGCTGAATACCAGTATTTTATAAGAAACGACTGCGTATCGGACCTCCACAACCCAGTTACAGGGTAACACGATACCCTTGGTAAGACTGGTTGTCAGACTTAAAGAGAGATAGAGTTACGAGTGTTTGATATAATTAGAGTTTGCCATACGTCAGTATGCATATGTGTGTATGTGCCGGGTTTCATAGACCTTCTGTGCCTATCTATTCTGTGTCCAGTGGGGAGTTTGAAGGGGAGTGGGGGGACGGATTAATAGCGTGCCGCGGTTCCAGTTATTGCAACATTAATTATAATATTAATTATTAGCTAACTCGTGTACCCTTAAGGGACGCCGCACAGTAGCGACAGCAGAAACTTTGATCATTAATCTGTATTTGTTTAAATACTAATTGGGTTTAAGGATGGTCACATGTATTGGTACGAGTCTAGGAAATGTGGATAAAGAATCTTTATCATTAAATATTTTACTATATAACTTAATAAAAAAAAATACAGTAGGTAGTAGAAAGATTATACAAATTCTTTATGTTAACCAGTAAAACAGGTGTTATAGAGACTAAATAGTCCATTGAAAAATTGATATAAAACGCTCTTTCAACTATGAGGTTTAACCTCTGCCCAAAGTAAAAACCAGCTCTTGGATCACGAGAAATGTCAACTAACCCTTTGGAAATATCCTTAAAAAGGAGATGAGCACTCGGACCCCACGACCCGAGGGTTTCAACCCCAAACGGCCCAAAAAGGCCCAAGGTGACTAAACATATAGGAAGGCTACTATATATATAGTTTAAGTATTGCCATCCAACGTGGCAATGCAGTCAGTCTCTTGGGCACATTCCCAGATGACGGCGATGTGGAGGAGTTTTTTGATGCCTTATTTTAGTTTATTTTTGATTTAATAGTTATAGGTTTTTCTTTACATGGATGCAAAATTACATGATTGTAACAAAAAAGAAAACTGAGGTTTTCTCATAACAATGAAGAAAATACATCTTGTCTGTGGGTGTTTAGACTTGTCTTCTTTTCAGTATATAAAGGTTGTCGGTATTATAACAATTATTAGTCTTAATAAAAAGCCAAGCCAAACGCTTTTAAAACCGTACACAAAAATGTTAAAATAAATTGGTTCTATTCTAAGATAAGCCTACATTTATTTAGAATATTCATTTGAGCTGAGAAATTGAACATCGCTCTCGAGCTCAGACTTAAGTAACCAATAACAAATAAATTACATTACGAAATCAATGAAAATTTAATTATATTCTACCAATCAAAGCCTACAAAATCTGGTCCGATCACAGTAATTGCTCTGCGGACGGTACTTTAAACTGGCACATAAGCTCGAAGACGCGCGCGACATCTGTCGACGTAATTGAAGGATTAGGCAGATAATTGAAAGTGTGCGACCGAGACAGACACACCACTCCACATACGAGCAAAAGAGACAGATGAAGCCACTCAACACCGTCTCAAAACGGAACGGTTAACAACGTGTCTTCTTGTATATTGTATTATCTTACGTTTTATGCCCTATTAATCTTGCTCGACTGTGGATCGGAGGTGCGTTGTTGGACTCTGTGCTCTAACTAGTCGTGTTAGAGTTGATTTCGGTTAGTTTTGTGTGTTATATAGGGTGTTCGGAGCAATAAATAATTGTTTGTTCGCGTAAAACTGTAGTGCCGTTTGTACGTAGCCAGGGATCGTTTTATTTGGCGACGTTTAAGGTAATCTGGGATAACGAGGCGCCCGCGACTGCGACGGAGCGCCTCGTAAACACGTGTCAAAACTGACTGATTGTCTGTTTGTACGCTCTAAGTGTTTGAGCAGAGCATCGTAAGCTGAACACCATTTATATCGTTACGGTAAGCGTGATTAAGTGTGATATTATGAGAAAAATGGCTTTTGTTTTAAGGGTTTGCAAATTGAAAGTTTCAGACTTTTTATGAAAATTATTTTCATGAAGATCGAATATTTTTAACGTGCGTAGTCGATTGGTGGAAATACGTGACTCATCATCTGCCTAGCCTGTTCCTAACTAAGTTGTGGTCGGCTACCAGTCTAACTATAAATACTAGAGTTTTACATTATGGTTGTCAGACTTTCTGAATACCCATAACGGCCGCTAAAGATCTACAAATGACAGCCAGGACCGTCGACTTTACGTGCTTTCTGAGGCACGGAGGGAACACGATATGAAAACGATGGTCACCCATCCATTTATCGACCGCGGCAAGCATAGCTTCACCTTCAATGGTAATCAATGGTACGTACTTGTACTTACCTACTTACAATCAGTAGGTATGAGAGACAGCGAACCATATTTCTAGTTTATTAATCCACTAACAAAATTGCCCTTCATAAACCAAAATATCGACTTCACACCTTTCTCAACTCCATCAATACGAAGCCCTCGATAATCTAATCGAATACTACACTAATCGAATGCAAAGTCGATTACATGAATGATCAGTGACATCGACTATGTTACAATAAGTCGAGTAAGCCGGAAGCCTCACTCTTCGATGACAAATGTTAATTAAAAATTATAATAATCGACGCTCACGTCGGTTTCATTGAAGAAAAATAATTAGATATTTTATCGACGTGTTTTTAATAATTAAGTTTAACTTTATTCGGTAGTGAGCAAACATTGATATGGTGTGGAAGGTGGGTGAAACACGTGGGCTGCTTCTAGATTTTAATTACTTACTTCATAATAAAATGTCTGGGTTTTTTACTGTCTCAACTAGACCACGACTTACGGGTAAGGTAAAAGAACAAATTTTGTGACTCAAAATAAATATCTGAAACATTTTTGTTTTATTCCAGACCATTTCTGGTCCTTCGAGTCATAAACACTTGTACTTAGGAAAGCATTAACGATATTGTGTGTATTGTAAAATCACATATTTCGCAACAAACATAGTGCAGACATAGCCTTTTGTAAGAACAATATTGAATACCAGCCTATTATGGTCCCACTACTGGACAAGAGCCTTTCCTTATACATAGGAAGCATGAGCTGTGACCACCATGCTTACTTACATCATCCCTTATTGGTGATTTTAGACTTAAATTCCTTAAAGACATAAAGTCCAGGGGCCAAGTCTGCTATTTTTATAATTTCGTCATTCCAACACGATTACATTGTCATTTTGCTAAAAGTTCGTAATGTGATAAATTCATTATGGTCGATTATTGGTCGGTCGAATTAAAAGCAATGACTGCACAATGGTAGGTCACTGATCATAGGAACTGTCAAAATGTTAGCACATTACCGCCTAAGTTAGTCATTCAGTTGTCATTTTGTACGAAATTACTATTCTACTTATATCATTTCTTTCAACGGCGTGTCAGTGGTTGACCATTGGAAAGTCATAATGACGCCATTTTATTAGTAGATTACCAAACTTGTCAAAATCAACAATTATGAAATCAATGAAAGACCATTCAGACACTATTGTAATAGCAGATTTGAGGCCCTGGTTTCTTCACGATATTTTTCTTTAACGATGTCAATGATGTCCAAGATAAACAAAGAAAATGACACAAAATAGAAAGAGTATTGTGGATATTGTATTATTGTTATATTCAATGTATAATGATTATTAAATGACAAGGTTTTGAAGTAAAACTTCTTTACGCATGCTTGTCTTGGGGAGTAAGCTGGTGAATGCGTGACGAGAGTGTTAGGAAAAGTGTGATCGGGCGAGGCGAAGTACGGAAGTTGAGAGGGAGATATAAGTTAGTGAAGATAGAAAGAGAGAGAGATACGTTTCGTATATTACTCTAAGGGCAAGAAAGAGAGGTGCGAGCACACATTTTCTTTCTCTCTTTCTCTCATAGCCAGTTGCAAACGGATACATACAAACATATAAATGGAACTAAATAAATTTTACTTCAGTTGTGTGGTCTAAAGCACACTCTTTTTTTTTTTTTTTTTATTGAATATGCAATTATTATTGTATCTACTTTTTTTTTAACACAAAACAATTGACTTGTAATTCTATTACCTAAATCTAACTACCTAAATGCCTACCTAATGTGAAGTAAAAACAAGTGTTTTTCTGTTTATTGATATTTGCTCGTGCCTAGTGGAATCCAACCTACGACCTCGTATATGAGACGCACCTTAAGCTTCACACTCTGAATGATATAAGCCACAAAAAATACTACAAACATCAGAGAAGGCGATCCCAACATAATTGAGAAAAGGATGTCGGTGATACTGACCCGCAGGTTTGCGCGTTGTTGTGTTAAGGCCTTCTGTCAGTCGTTTTACACGTGCAGCCTGTGGACAAAGTATACGCAGCGGGCATACAGGGACCTGCGTTTACAGTATAATAACGTATTTAGGGTGCTTTTGGGGTTGCTCTGGCGATGTCGCGACGGGTTCGCCGCAATGCTCTCTCATGATGGCGCGTTTACGCTCTTCCTCCAATGACATCCTGAATGTGTTTTCGGACCAGTGGGACTCTTCTTACGAAGGTGGGTAAGAGTTCAGACACACTGATCGGGTGGTTTATTATTGTTAATTTAATATTAATACTAACAATAGGCTAAGTTAAACTACTAACATTATATGATTTTCTAAATCTGATATAAAATATTTGAATTTGATACAATAAACTTCATATTCCATTGTACACGAGAATGACAAGCCTCACAAAATGAAAGGACCTTTCAGCCTACGCTTACTAAACAACACCTGACAACAACACAAGTCAACAACTCACAACAATCTCACACGAAAACAATAATCGCACGTTGTTCCCAAATCCTGCAATAATAAGGCGTGCAGTGATTGATACCCAGGATCCTGTCGACACGCCATTTGCATTTTTATGGGCGCCGCCCTACCGCCGCCCTAGCGCCCTACCCGCCCGCCCACGAGGAGGCTCGACTCTGTCTCTATGGGTATGTGATAATGATTCTCTGTGTTATGTAGGAGTTCACACTATTGTAGTTTGTGAGGATTTTGTTTGTGGAACTGTTGATTCTATATTTGTGAATGAAATTGTAGTGTTCGTGTGTCAGATGAACAGATCAACACATTTATTGATAAAAGATTTAGAAAGAATAAAACGTAGGTGCACATTATCATTAAATTGCTTTTATCATACGAGAGACAAACGCATACTTAACTTAGCACTAAGATAGTACACAGTTATGTAGGTATGCTTTAGAATTGATCGTTGTAAGGTGTATCATGATTGGCTATCGCATTAATGAAATAGTGTGTAAAATTTTAGTAGTAGCATTAAGTGTAGAACAAAGTTAGTAGACTATTAATATTCAATTTAATATTTTATTTTATAAAAAAATGGACACACTGTTAAGTCACTAAATTTTGAATGAGTACATTCTTAATTTATTAAAGACTTTTATATCAAACATAATAATAAGTAATAAAAAAATAATGGCGATCACAAGAGTCCAATCCACTAAACGACTCTTCATTTAGCAAAAAGCCAACCCTTTTATCAAAAATCACTTCATAATCTCGACACAGCGACACACATGTTATTTCATCTATCGATAACAAAACAAACAGAACCCCACTAACAATACAATTAAAATTGAATAAAGTTACAATATTAGGCCAGTCACACCGCAACCGATCGCATCACAGGGCCATTCATCATACGACTTATTGGTCGCAGGCGCGCGCGCATTGTCATGTTAATGTTGCGGACAACAGTTGTTGCTGCTCTAATCGTTTGAGGCCGCGCACAACTGCGACTTGCGACACGCCTACGACACGTGGGGACAGCGGTGGCGAAAAAAGTCGGTGGTGTGATGTTTCCCTTATAATACTCGTGTACTTATAGATTTATTTTTAAACGGGAATAAATATTAGGTCCTTACATATGAAATTGCCGATACTTAATACTGGCAACTTTGAAATCAAATATTTTGTGTTTGATTAGGAATTCCAAATTCAAAATTATTTCAAAATAAAGACTAAAAAATATTGTTTTAAAATTCGTGTTTCATTTGTTTTCACGTCATTTGTTTGGGCTTGAAAATTGCTATAGCAACAACAATGGAGAAATTAAAAATTCGCGATATTTACGAATATGAGTTCCACCGTGGCACCAGTGCAGCAGAAACGGCTCGAAGGATTAACGACGTGTACGGGCCAAGCACCGCTAACGAACGAACGGTGCGTTTCTGGTTTCAACGTTTCCGTTCTGGAAATTTTGATTTACAAAATGAGCCTCGTGGACGACCGGATACTCAAATGAATAATGAAGAATTAAAGGCGATAGTTGAAGCGGATCCATCTCTAACCACTTCTGAATTAGCAGCAGCCTTTGGAGTAAGTGACAAAACAATCATTATCCATTTGCGTCAAATTGGAAAAGTAAAAAAGCTCGAAAAGTGGGTACCGTACGAATTGACTAAAGCACACCAACAAACACGCGTCGGTTGCTGTGCTTCCTTGCTCAATCGTCACAATAATGAGGGAATTTTAAATCGTATTGTCACTTGTGATGAGAAGTGGATCGTGTACGATAATCGCAAGCGATCATCACAATGGCTTAACCCTGGAGAACCGGCAAAAACTTGCCCCAAGCGAAAACTGACCAAAAAGAAGATTCTAGTTAGTGTTTGGTGGTCCTGTGCTGGTGTCATCCACTACAGCTTCTTGAGATCAGGCCAAACGATTACTGCAGACATGTATTGTCAACAGTTGTAAACAATGATGGAAAAGCTCACCATTAAACAACCGAGACTGGTCAATTGCTCTAGCCCATTGCTCCTTTAGGATAACGCTTGACCACATACTGCACATCAGACGGTCCCCAAGTTAGAGGAGCTGCGACTGGAAACTCTGCGTCACCCACCATACTCTCCAGATCTTGCCCCAAACGATTACCATTTATTCCGAAATTTGGACAACTTTTTACAAGGAAACAAATTCAATTCTGATGAGGCAGTTAAAACAGCCTTCAAGCAGTTCATCGATTCTCGCTCCCAGGATTTTTTTACCAAAGGGATCAATGAGCTCCCGATAAAATGGCGGAAGTGTATCGATAACAATGGTGCATACTTCGATTGACTAAATATATAATTTCTTTAAAAAAAAGTAGTTTTAATTTTTTGATACCGATCGGCAATTTCATATGTAAAGACCTAATATAATGACCATCAAAAATAGTAAATGATCACCAAATCTTAGGATCCTTAAGTCCCCCCCTAGGGCGGATCCGACATCGTTAGGTTAGGTTAGAACTGTGACCCCCTACGCACGAGGCGAGCGAGCGGAGCGAGCGTACCGTAGCAGCGGCCGCCGAGTGCCAGAACCAAATCGCTTTTTACAGTCAAACTCATACATTTGTACAATACTTTGATGATCATTTACTATTTTTGGAGGTTCATTAAACATAAGACTTTCTAAACTAGGGCATTATCGTTATTTCAACCAAACTACACAAAACCTTAACAAATTATATACACCTAAACCTCATGAATCATTCTGTCTTTAGGTGAAATCCGCATGAAAATCCGATCAGTAGTTTTTGAGTTTATCGTGAACGGACAGACAGACACGGCGAGGGCCTTTTTTATAATATGTAGTGATTGAAAAACAATTTTTTTGGTTAGAAATCTGCCAAAAGTTTTCATCAATAGTACCTACCTACAACCAGCGCATCAAGTAGCAACAATATGTCTAATTTGATTATTATTATTAGATATTCGGTTGATAGATTTTCAACTTTAAAACAAAATGATAAAGTTCATATTCAATTGGGAAAATTTGACAGTTTGGTACGTGATCGCCCATAGATCCGTGTGATCGCCTAACAACATTGAATTTTCTAAAAGATTTTATTTTATTTATTTATGTATTCGGAGATTTGAACTTATCATCAAGCATAAAACCATTTTTTTCCTACATTATATTCCATTAAGCATAACGATTTATAAACGAAACAATATTCAAAGAGCGGCTTCAAATTTTTCCTTGTCGGACATTTCGTCAAAGCCCCTAATCATTGGGGCTCAGCGCTCAGCTGCGCACAGACTGCCGTAATTGATTCCACCGCACTCCGCGACTCGTTGGACCACTGCTTTTTGTTCATCTATGTGTTGTGGGAGCACTGGGACTTTGCTACTCTGTAACATTGCTCTTGGATACACGCAGAATGTTGGCAATACGATGGTAAATAGTGAGTGGTACAGTATAGCAAAGAGTTGAGCATATTTTGTCCAAGGCTCTTTTTAAATTTGACAGTTTGATATGTTATCTGTGCAAAATCTGTCAAACTGCCATATTTAATTTGACGATTGGTTAATCAGCCCTTAGGCTGGACTCACATGTTCTGAATTCTCTCTGACTTCAGAATCGGAATTCATATTATTAATAATTAAGAAAGCCCAGAAATGCATACAAATCATAATCTGTAAAAATGTGTGTGTGGACACATATTCAGATTTTTTCAGATTATGATTTGTAAGCATTTCCGGGCTTTCTTTCAGAATTAATCTATTGTTGATAATCTGTTGGACGCCACTGTCAATAGGGTATTTTACCAAAAAAATCGAATTAGTCCGTCAGTTAGATTATCGAAAAATATTGGATATTTACGTATTTTTTGTTTTATCAAATCAATAAAAACCGACGAAGATAAAACATATCAAAGATCTTGAGTGGGGGTTTGTGACGTCACTTCGCTAGTAAAAATGTACAGACATAGTGATGTCACACGAGTTTTCGACGCACAGCATCGTCTTAATTTTTTGTTTATGTGAAAAAAGAAAAAACACGTGTCCAATATTTTTTGGAAATCTAACTGACGGACTAATTCGATTTTTTTTGGTAAAATACGGTATTATGATAATAAACACTACACCCAGTTTGTTTAACCAAAAGCAGGTTTTTTGATAAGAAACCCTTCGTTCAACAAGGTAGGTAATTTCTACCATCTGAAACGTCTCCTTTGTACAATTAGACCATATTTTGAAAACTACTAAAACGATTTTGATGTAACTCTGTTCCTAAGTTGAAGTAAATGTAAGCCAACATAAAATAATGGTCACAACCCGATTATTAGTTTCGGAAAAATGGGTGAACAAACATACACCTATTCTTATATTTTATTTGGAAGTCCTAATAGATTATTAAATGGGTAGATTAGTATTAGTATATTATAAATATTGTGCACATTTTTTTAAAAAGAGTATGGGGTTTCTTTCCCATTTTTCTTCAACTACCTTTTGGAAGAATTGAAATAAATTATTTGACTTTGACTTTCCAAGAATATTACATACATCGTGTCGTTTTGATAACTTCCTTTTTAGTTATATATTATTGTTATTATAGTTATTGTAATGTTATTAGTCTGTAAGCTTTCCTAGTATAAAATATTTTTTTTTAGTCTGTTACAAAAACCGAAAACTTTTACAATTTAGTTAAATTTTTCATCTCCCCCAACCCGCTAATGATGTCCGGACAGGTGAATGCTCCCTCATCAGCCGCGGTGGACAGATGTCCAGGTATTACTGGTATTAGTGCTGATGACACGCTCTGTCACGTGAGCCTGCTTTTTGAGGTTATGTCAACGCGTTTTTTGTAGCAAGAGTGAAATCAAAGGGTTTGTATTTGCATTGTTATGTGAAAATATGAAAATACAAACAGAAGTGACTAAACATTCTTGCCTTATCATCTAATATATAAAATTCTCGTGTCACAGTTTTCGTTCCCGTACTCCTCCGAAACGGCTTGACCGATTCTGATGAAATTTTTTGTGCATATTGGGTAGGTCTGAGAATCGGCCAACATCTATTTTTCATCCCCATTTTTCCACACCTTTTCATCCCCCAGGTAGATCGGGACAGGACAACGTCTGTCGGGTCAGCTAGTTTACTGTATGAATGTATATTTTATGTGTGCGTCTGCATGTGTGTGTGTGTAAGTATGTTTATTGTCATCCTAATATCCTAACTATTCCTAACTAATATTATAAATGCGAAAGTAACTCTGCCTGTCTGTCTGTCTGTCTTTTCTTCACGCCTAAACTACTGAACCGATTTGTGTGAAATTTGGTACAGGGTAAGTGTGAACCCCAACAAAGGACATAGGCTACTTTTTATTCGACTTCGACTTCGACTTCGTCTGCGTCCGCGATAACCGACATATACGCGGACGAAGTCGCGGGCAAAAGCTAGTTGACTATATTTAAATCATTCATTAGGAGCTCGTGGCTAAGTGAAAGCCGAACAGATCGATTGATCAAAGGCTAAGCTACGCTAGACGCGGTCGGTCTGTGGATGGGTGACCATATTTTTCATACGAAGTTCCGTCCGTGCCGTGGAAAGCAAGTAAAGCCGTTGGTCCTGGCTGTCATTCGTGGCATGTTATCTTTGGCAGTCGTTGTGGGTAGGTAGTGGAACAAGTGTAAAACTACATTATTACAAATTGCTTTTAGTTTGATATGAGACGGCTGCAGGCCGGACCCTACTAGTGACACGCTGACCGCTGTGTATCATTTTCCTAAAAGGCAAATCAAATCAAATATAGACATACGTTAGGAAAATGGACAGCATCATCATCAGCATCGTGTTGCGGGTTCGATTCACGCCCAGGGTAAACATTTGTGTGATGAGCACTTGTGTTTGACTTGTGTCTGGGTGTTGTTTATCTATATATGTATCAATTTAAAATGTATTTGTGTATGTATATCAGCTGTCTGACACCCATAGTACAGGGTCTACCTAGTTTGGGGTCAGATGGCCGTGTGTGAAAATGTTTTTTTTTTTTTTTTTCGGATTGGCATCTCGCAGGTCAACCTAGGAGGTTGTCGGCTGCTTAACCGGACTTTCCTGTGGTGCCTTAAAAATTATTATTATTTTTAGGGCCTCCAGCCAGAGCAAAAAGCTTACAAACTAAGCGACTACACGCTAAGGGCACCCCCTGTGGGGTACGAGCCTCGGCTTAGGGCGTCGCTGGGAGAGGACAGCAAAGAGACAGGCTGGATCGGATTTCCATTATTTAGGGACGAATTTAAAACTACAGGCTCAGCGGCGCGGGCTGGCACGAGCAAGGGTCGGGGAGGGGGTGTGAAAATGTCCCCACATATTATATTATATATTATACTACAATAAAAAAGTTTAAATTCTGTACTATATTCCACGTTTTCCCCATCATAATTGAACCATAAATCCTCTCATATTACTGATACTTCACTTACACAACACAAACAACAAAATAGGCAAGCACCCACTATTACACTTTAGCGCCATCTTCAGTAAGTACACATAAAAACCCTTGCAGCCATCAAAATAATTTATAGACGATAAATAAGGCGATGGTCGCGACTACGGAACCCTAAAAACTCGTCGTTAGCGCGCCAATCAATTAGGGTCCCGCACCACACGTGGCCCCTTGTAACGACCTCATTGACAAGTACATAACTCCACTATGTATGTATTGTTTGTGGTATTATTTTATTGCGTTGGAAACACTGCAGGTTCTGGATAGTATAGGTAGATTTTTTATACACGCTGAAATTTTTGTGGTTAAGTATTTTCCCGAAGCGAAATGATTTTGTCTTGGTAGTACAATCGATTCATAAAAAAAAATATTAATAAACGGCATAATTACAATTGTGGAAAACTAGCGACCCCGAACCAATAGTGATAAAGCCCGAACAGTCCTGTGTTAACGAAACACAATACTTACCTAAAAGTTAGGTATTCCAAAATTCCCTTTACACTTTGTTTAGGACCGTTATGAGAAGACTTGATACATATTTTTTTAAATTTATTTGCTTTTTTTTTTTTAATATATCTCTAACTGCCACACTCAGTGACGTCACTTAATAATAATGAATCATTAACTTTAATTGACCAACATTACTTGGCAAATATCTACAACAATATTATTGACTGACAGCGTGCCGAGTTATGTTGGTCAATTTAAGCTAATGATTCATTATTATTAAGTGACGTTTCTGAGTACGGCAGTAAGAATCAATAGTAGGTACTACTGAGGGCAAATCGTTCTGCGGCGGCAAATGGACCATTTAGATTTCAGCTTGTTAATGATGGGAATGCTATGTTAGCCAGGCCGTAGACTTCTACTATAGAATAGAATAAGTAGTAGCTCTATGATGTCTTATTATATGCAGTATTTTTAGTTGTAAGTACCTATTTTAGTCATCATCTACCTGCTTTAGCCCATGTTACTTGGTGTCGGCGCAAATATATTTACTTCTACCACTCCATCCTCTCAATCGTCATGTTATCACTGACCCTCTCCTCTTTCATATCATTCTTCACACAATCCATCCATCTTTTCCACCAACTCTTTAGTTTTCATTCTTCTTCTTCACATGCCCATACCAAGGTACAAGACAAACTATTCCCTATTTTACGTATTTTATAGAATAGTGATTAAATTCAAGGTAGGTACATTATTGTAATCTATACTTCTATACTAATATTATAAAGCTGTAGAGTTTGTTTGTTTGGTTGAACGCGCTAATCTCAGGATCTACGGGTTCGAATTGAAAAAATCTTATTGTGTTGCATAGTCCATTTATCGAGCAAGGCTATAGGCCCATGCGAAGCTGGGTCGGGTCGCTAGTACCTATATTATAATTGTCTACAAAATATTGTAAAACATTTATTTCAAAAGAGTAAGTACTTAGGTATAGATTCTCTGGATATTCTCCCCATGCCTTTCGGAAAAATTTGCGTTTGTCATTATTATTTGAAGAACCGAGAATTCTTTTGATTATACCTCTGCCGAACCTTCTGGGGACTAAACTCGTGACATTATAAAATGAGACATCTTAAATTGAATCTATTACTGTTAAGTAATGTATAAAGTTGAATTCGTGACCTAACAACAACTAAATAGATTCGCAATCAATGCTACCAGTACTCTTAAAATATCCCACTAGCGGATTATATTCGAATACGCAGATGTCACGCCGAATCGATTCACTGGCACTCGCATTCGACTAATGAGCGGCGATTATCGTCCGCTCCCGCCTGTCATCGAATCAATCGATTGATCACTTCACTAAACTCCGACCACACAAACAATATTGAACTTTACCATCTGCTATACAAAGTTCAGTTTCCATTTGTGTTGTATTGTGTATACAGGCTGAATGGAATCATGGATGTCTGTCGGATAGATTTAGCTGGGAATTTAGGCAGATATACGTCATCGGTGTCGCGTTTATACAAATCGATTGGAAACAAAACATGGCTGACAGTTGTTTTGACAAATAACAGTCGGATTGGGATGGCAGTTGTTTTTCGATTGGTACAATATTTGAATTGGTTACTAGTTAGCTTTGGACTGGAGTCATAGGAATATGATATATTGAAAATGTTTCAGGGGTTTTGACATGTTTGTTAAACCATTTTAGGAAATATGGAAATTACGTCGAAGGACCAAGAGATACCGTTTAGTTAATGAAAAATAATGGTTTTGGGAAACTGGTTCAATGCAGTTTGGGAGTTTTATATTTTAGTACACCTTGCTTGGTGTACTAAAATCACAAGACATTGTAACCACATACCTAGGTAGGTATTTGAAGTTGGCCTGATACCTGTTGATTTTGTATATTATTCCTACTAAAAAGCTGACGTGTGCTCAAAATGGTCTGGACACCATTATGCAATACAATTATTCAGTTGAAATCTGTACATGAGACACAAGTTGGCAACATAATTCGTACTACGATAATATCAATATACGAACATTGAATATGTAAATTTAATTATGACATGTACAGTGCTTCCGCTAGCTGATTGTTATCATGGAATCTGTTGGTTGTATGTACCATCTTGTCAGAACAGTAACTGATGACATACATACATCTGTTCATTTGTTAAAATACCTGTGTTATCTAGAAGATAAGTCGTAATAATGGACAACACGCTGTATCTTTTCTTCTGGACAAACCAAGTGAATCAATTTCATTTGAATTGAATTCAATAAATAAAAAAATAAAACAAAGAAAGAGGGGGAGCTCTCATCATCATCATCATCATCATGTCAACCTTTAGACGCCCACCGCTGGGCATAGGTCTCTCCCAAGGGGGGTTCAGCCGTAATCGTCACGCTTGGCCAATGCATGTTGGCGATCGCAGTAGGTGTTATGGTACTCAGAAGGACGCTGCTGCCCATCCTCTGGTCAATATCCCTCTGTCACCTTCTACGGGGTTAGCTCTCATAGGGCATTAAAAAATCTCGTCGACATCACTGTCAACGGGACATTGGTCAAACAGGCTGGCAGCATTGCCACGTTGTATGACAATGCTGATTCTTTGGCTGAAGAATAGACCAGCCCTCGGGTCGCATGAAGAGTCGACCAGCCGCTTGGCGATGTCCCGAAAAACAAGATGATCAATGGGACGTTCAGTAAATTATTAAAGAAAAAAAGGAAGAAAGAATGGGTAGTAGGTAGGGTGGGGCTCATAGCTAAGTAAAAACCATACGCATTGATCGGTCGTGGTTAAGTTATGCTTGCCGCGGTCGCTCTATGGATGGGTGACCGTCCATTTCATACCGTAGCCTCCCCGTGCCTCGGAGAGCACGTAAAGTCCTGGCTGTCATTCGTAGATTTTTAGTCAGAAAATCAGTAGCCAGAAAATCTGACAACTATAGTCTTATCAAGGGGTATCCTGGGTTGTGGAGGTCCGATAGGCAGTCGCTCCATGTAAAACACTGGTATTCAGCTGCATCCGGTTAGACTGGAAGCCGACCCCCATATAGTTGGGAAAAGACTAGGCAGATGCTGACTTATTCCTTAGTGAAATCAATATATTTTAAAATATCTTAGAATTAAGAACCTTCAACCATTTTGTCGTCAGTTGAAGTGCTGCTGCAGGTGCCAAAAACCTCAAACGGCGCAAATATAGCCTTCTTGGAAGCTATATTTTTGAGCCGTTTGGGGTGGAAACTCTAGGGCCATGGGGTCCGAGTGCCCATATTGTTTTTCGTGACATCGCCAAGCGGCTGGTCGACTTTTCACGTGACCTGAAGGCTGGTCTATTCTTGGGTTAAAGAATCGGTATTGCTATACAGCGTGGCAATGCTGCCAGCCTGTTGGGCACGTGTCCCGTTGACAGCGATGTGGACGAGTTTTTTGATGCCCTTTGAGCTCCCCTGCCATTTTCTTGGAATTGTATATGATATTATTATTATTTAGATTTTTAAGATTTGTATATAAGTAAAATTTTACGTTGTTATTATCAATAATATTGATTACTTCGTTGAAGTTAGTTTAATTTAATAGTATGATAACTACTGATAAGGTTGTTTTGTTTAAATCACTCAAGTAAAAAACATATGTAACACACATACACATCCAGCGACCTGAGCGATCGACTGCTGCGCAGCGTGTTGCGGGTTCGATTCCCGCCCCGGGTAAACATTTGTGTGATGAGCACTTGTGTTTGCCTTGTGTCTGGGTGTTGTTTATCCTATATATGTATGTATTTGTGTAAGTATATCAGCTGTCTGACACCCATAGTACAGGGTCTCCCTAGTTTGGGGTCAGATGGCCGTGTGTGAAAATGTGAATATTATTATTATTCTCATTTATTCATTTATTTACATATTTCATTATATTTTTAAATATTAGCTAAAAAAAAAAAAACATTTAAAAATATAAAAAATAGTAGCCCACCGGTATCAAAGTCAAAGTCAAAGTCAAATCATTTATTTCAATTAGACCATTATAAGGCACTTTTGAACGTCAAATGAGAAAAAAAAAATTGATTCTAGGTGCCCATTCCAAAAGGTAGTTTTGTATGGAGAAGAATGGGCAAGAAACTCCATACTTACTCTTTTAAAACGATGTTAACAATATTTGCATTTACAGGAATTATATAATTATACGTGAATACGATGTACCTTGCATAAAAACACTAGGTATTTGAAAGTGTGTACAAAGTATCACAGATTAAGGAATGACAGACTAAGTTATATGTACATAGATACACAGTGTTCACATATTACATATTACAATTAATGTTGAAACAGTAGACGACCACTCCTTATATTTTAACAAACAATGAATCAGTATGTGAGCCTGAGCAGTGTATAAAAAAAGAGTCAAATATATATATATGTACATATTTATACTAAGTATGAAATTAGGTATTTTAAATTAGCAATCGGTTCGATTTTGTCTAGACTGTCGATCGTCCTATGGAGCTAGACCAGCATGTTTCCAAGCATTCTTATCTTGAATATAGTCCTCTAGATTATAATAAGCTTTTTTACAGAGTGTACTTTTAATATATGATTTAAATTTTATATCACTTAGTTGTAATATATCACTAGGAATTTTGTTGTAGCACTTAACACAGTACCCCATAAAAGATGTATGGACTTTAGACAATCTAAAATATGGTTGAGCTATTTTGTCCTTGTTTCTAGTATTAAAGTCATGTCTATCACTTACTTTATTAAACATATGTAAGTTTTTTCTTACATACATAATATTTTCATAAATAAATTGGCAAGGCACTGTCATTATATTAATATTTTTAAATAGTTCCCTAAGAGATTCGCGGCGACGTAGATTATAAATGGCTCTGACAGCTCTTTTTTGTAAAATAAAAACGGATTCAATGTCAGCAGCCCGACCCCACAGTAAAATACCATACGACATAATGCTGTGAAAGTAGCCAAAATAGACCAAACGCGCAGTTTCTACATCTGTTAACTGTCTTATCTTTCTAACAGCATAAGCCGCGGAGCTTAGTCGCCCCGCAATAGATGTTATATGAGGTCCCCATTGTAATTTCTCGTCTAGCGTGATTCCTAGGAAAACCGTTTGACTAGTAAATTCCAGTTTCTCTCCATTAAGTATGATGTCACATTTACTATTCCTAACATTTGGTAAAATGAATCGAATACATTTGGTTTTTTTTTCATTAAGTACCAAATTGTTTACCGTAAACCAATTTTGAACCTGAAGAATAGCGTCATTTACGTCGTCTAGATTTTGTGACCGTCTGTTTATTTTAAAAATCAATGATGTGTCATCGGCAAATAACACCATTTTTGGTTGATTTTGAAACAATTGGGGTAAATCATTTATATAAACTAAGAATAGAAATGGACCCAATATTGAACCTTGAGGAACGCCCATAGTCGTTTCAGACCCCAATGAGTTCACGCCGTTAACCTGTACTTTTACCCGTCTATCCCTCAGGTATCGGGAATAGGGTCCAAGCTACCGGTGGTTAGGGCTCCTGAGAGAGGAATCTCCTGACTATACGCGCCGTGTCCAGGAGAACCGCTTTCTGTATCAAGCCCTTGATCCAGCTGCCCAACGAGAGCCTCCTTAGGTGTTGGTCGAGGCTCTTGGAAATGAGTCCATTGGCCGTAACGACTATCGGCACAATGACTGCTGTATTCACATCCCACATGTCGACAACCTCGCGAGCCAAGTCAAGATACTTAATTTGTTTATCTTTCTCGGTTTTCACGAGGTTCTCGTCATGCGGAACCGCTATATCAACAATCATTGTGCGACGCTCTAATCGATCTATCACCACTATATCAGGCTTATTATTATTATTATTATTATCCTTACTGTATTTTTTTCAGACAGTGCCCTTTTGTGGTCCTTCGAGGCCAGTCTCCAGCCTACTCTAGCCTAGAAATACAACTAAGTACGTACCTAGGCTCACTAACCGTATGCTAATGACATCGTAAACTGAACGGGCAGCTTCATAACAATATGTTGTTGGTTGATTGAGTTGTTGGATCACCTACGCGTGACAGTAATGGTAGTTGATAGGGCTAACTACTAGTATATTACTAGTTTGTATGCTAGATTGATATATGATATGATACAGGGAAGAGGGATTTAAAACGATTTTTTAGAGAATATTGTCAATATTTTACATGTTTTGTTGTGAGATAGTGGAAATCAAATTCATTTAATCCATAGGTACCTACTAATATTATAAATGCGAAAGTATCTATGTGTGTTACTCTTTCACGATGAAACGGTAGTACCGCTTTTGGTGAAAGGACAATCCCAGAAACTCTATAAAACTTTGCCCCACTCAATAAAAGTCATGTGCAATATGTAGCATCTTACTGTTTATTTATTGCTGATAACTAAACGTTAGTCTTAGTGACTGTAGAACTTGCGGTTTCCGTTTAAATCTAAAAACAATAATGACATTGATTATAGGTTAAATTGTATTTTAGGTAAAATGTGTTTGTATTTTGTGGGTAGGGTATTTCGTAATCCGCAAGTTCTAGAGAAAAACAATTTAGTATAGAAAGGTTCTATATTCATTACAATTATTTTCATTAATTTACGTTTTCTGTACATGGGTTACTTTTTCTGTACATGGGTGGGGCAGGATCTGGCATTGTCATTTGGTATGAAAATAACTTAAACCCTGGGGAAGGACATAAAGGGTACTTTTTAATCCGTGACTTCGTCTGCATCCGCGATAACCGACATTCACGCGGGCGAAGTCGCGGGCAAAAGCTAGTTCTCTCTCTCTCTCTCTCTCTAGTCTCTAATTACTTTGCCCGCACTCTAGAATTTACACACACAACGCTTATTCAACAAAAATCAAACACATTCACACTACCACGTTGATGTGTCTGTTTCTTTGTGATTCGCTCTCTGATAAATTAATTATATTTTATTACTATTTACTTCGTAATTGGTGTAATTTTCAGTAAGTTAAATTGTGATATTAATTGTAAGCTGTAAAGCAACCTGGAATAAATAAATAAGTTACAATAACTAAACAAGTTATTGACATTTTATTGACGATATTTTTTGTTAATTCACCTGAGTGTAACCATGATTATAAATTTAATGGATAGTCACTCTGCGATCCGCTTGAGGTGTTCCTAAATCCTAACCCACACACGGTTTCATTTTATTTTTTGTAGAAATATCACTTAAACAGTGCTCACCCCAAAAACTAAATCAACCGTAAATATTCTAAAATCACGAAGCACATTAACCGTCTCATCAATATAATGACTTCTATGCAAACGTGTATCATAACTATTTAGCGCAACCATCGCTCAACAATACGCCGCGTCAGCCATTTTAATTCATACTCAATCACTTTACAATTTGCAAAAAATCATTTTTAATAGAAGAATATTAAGGGTCTGACATTTAAAATTCACTAAAGGGAGGTATAAAGGGTCGTTTTATCAAAACACATTAAAATTAAATTATAGTGTCATCTATCAAAATAATTTAATATGCTGCAGTGTTCCCCTTGAGCTCATCTGCATGATTTTGAACTGCATTTAATTTTATCTTATCTGTGACGTCATTAGGCGCTGATCGTAAACTGGATTGCTTTTATTATGTGTAAGTACGCTTTGTGATAACCGAGTTAGGTGGTAAAGCGTTTTGTTGCTGAATGTACTGATTTTTGTGTAACGTTTTTGTAAAATTGAAATTTGAATATTTATAAAACGAAACAAATTTTATAAAAAGCTTTTAGGAATGGCGATGTCTAATTTATCATAATAACACATTTTATTCTGATGAAAGGTGAAGACACCAATTACGAGCACATCATTAAAATTATTTATCCCAATTATAATCAATTTTTACAACAAAATTATATTACAAACTGCATCATAATAATATAAAATTCGCAAAACAAGACCATATAACCCGAATCAGTATTGAAATAAAAAAAAATAAGATAACGCGCAATAAAATTATTTAAACGCATCTATCGCTGTGGGAACCATCCATTGCTGGGTCACAACTAATTCGACGGTGTTTTACAGCCACAATAAAAGGAATGATAGCGACACACAGTGATTTGCATTTTGAACGTGACACGAGTTATTGCCTAAAGGGCGACTTATTACGACTGTTGTATATCATAGTTGTAAAATTGAACGAACGCTTCGTCCGAGGTGCGGATTATAAGATTATCTTTTATTATTTTTATTATTGGTACTGTATAGTTTCAGAGGGAATAAAAAGGAGTTTTGATGCGTCTGAGGCTTTTTTCGTTTTGAGTTATGGGAAGAGGGGATCAATAAATTTTAATGTGAATCGTATAAATGTTGGATTCTATGAAATGCGGGAGTGAATCATTCATAGATGGGTGGCTATGGTTGAGTCAGAATACCGAAATAATGATTGTGAGTCTTGAATAAGTAAATAGAAACATAATTATGAAAATGATTCAGCATGTCTTATTCCGGAACTTGTTAGAATTACTTTAATTGTGTACTAGCTGGTTAATAACCGAACTTTTTTTTATGAAAACCAGTTTTGTGACCACGATTTTGCACACATGTAATTGGGCTGGCATGAAGTTGGGATGCCAACATGCAACCCCGCCTTGAGGTAATCCTATGCCCAGCAGTGGGCGTCTAAAGGTTGACATGATGATGATGAAACAAAGATATTCTTATGTCCAACTTTGTGTCACAAAATATGCAAAATTTCACTAAGTATTCATAGGGACAAAGGACCGTACTATGTTTCACATTGTCTAAAGTATGGATAACAATAACAAAAGCCAATCCATTAACTCAATAAACGTAACAATTAAATGACATTAAAACTATGAAAGTATGAAATATAGTTATTGAATAAACAGTCGTCAAGAATTAATTGCATTACGTATTCCCGCTGCATCGCCTGCAACGCACATGTGTAAACACAGTACCCTCTCTGTTAATCTTCCCCATGGATTAATTTTATCGAATGCCAAATGAGCTATGACACCCATGCAGGGGAATTGAAAGACCCTACCAACTTAACTTTGCCTTTTATAACACTCGTAACACAAAGGAATAGAGTTGAGAATAACGTGGGGTGTTCAGAAATAAAGTGGTAGATTATCCCTTCGCACATTGGCTTTTGAGTCCAATTTGTGAATGTGTATTGTGTGATACGTATTTAGTATTGTAAAGGATTGTTGGTCTTTGTGTATTGATACCATTAGGTCGCTTATGGAGCTTAAAAGCTTTGGTATTGGGGTATTTTAGTTTAGCCAATTATTTTGTGTGACGTGATTAGGTACTTTTACCTTACACAGATATTATTGCAATAATTATTTACCATTTTTTTTTATAGAATACTTGCTTCTGCCCGCGATTTCGTCTGCGTGAATGTCGGCTATCGCGGTCGCAGACGAAGTTACGGAATAAAAAGTAGCATGTCCTTCCTCAGGGTTCAAGCTATCTTGGTACCAAATTCATCAAAATCGGTTCAAGCGTAACAGACAGAGTTACTTTCACTTAAGTATGGATTTAACCAGTACCTACGTATAAGAAATAAATAATAAAATAATGTAATTGATAATAATAATAAAGTAATTATTATTTGTTTAATAATAATATAAATGAATAGTACCTATGTAATTTTGATTTGGTTTGGTGGAAAAAGAAAACCAACTTCTTTCGTAATTTCATCGTAGCTGTATTGAACAGCAGATGTATTTCCAAATTCAATTTTTTCTAAACTCGTCACAAAATATTGAAGATTCATGACTACTGCGCACGACGCCATTATAAGTATGGCAACAGTTTCCGCGCGATGTGTCGCGTCCATTAATCTCATTGTGTGCGCTTCATTTCACTCGCTTTACTTACATTGCTTGCAACTTTATTTAGGCCAGCTGCACACGTAGATGCTCTTTTGTTGAGCGCTTTAGTTTTTTTTTGTGAGACTATACTTTCTATGTGTTTCTGTTTTTCTCTGTTTCTCAAAAGGAAAAACGGAACCGGTTAAGATCACATCATTGTCCGTGAGTGAGTGTCTGTCAAGACCCTTTTTCTCAGGGACTATCTAACTACAAAGCTAAACCTATTATAGTACTTCCCGTTGATCTAGAAACACGGTAAAAATTTGGTAAGAAGCAATGTCATGTAGCATAAGTGGAGAAAAAATTCCGAAAACCGTACATAACTACAAGTTTATACGGAACCCTTGCACGAGTCACGAGACTTTTTATATTTATCATTTTGTGCGCAGAGTACCTGGGTCTAAAGTTAAAATCAATATTTTTAAATGTTGACAATACAACAAACAACGAACAGAGAGATTTGAGTACATAAATACAAAAGATTTGGTAATCAATAGCGTCAGACAACTTTACTTCAAGCATGAAATCCTCAGCAGTTTCAGTCTTTCTCAGTCAATGAGTAAAGCTAACGTCAATGTCCAGCGTAACACAAAAATATCACGTCTTCGAAACTTAATTCAAACTTGACAACTTTCCGTCGCGCCCTGTGCAGCCGTCCTAACGGTCCCCTAATAGCGCATATCACTTAGTATAATATGATTGTTCCCCTTGTATTCAGCGGAGATGAAGGGAAGATGTGCTCAGCGTAGGGCACATCATCAGAGTTGACGGCGATTAGTGAAACTGTAGTGCAGTGTGAAATCGATCTTAGGCCTTTTGTTGATTATGAGTGGAGTGAATGTTAATTATAATTATAATTTATCATTTATTATCTTTTCACAAATCTGTATTTCACTTTTGTGAGAGACTGGTGCCTGATATAGGTTCTTGGAAAAAACCTATGTTACAGGTCACCAGCTAGAACCAGCTAGGTTAGAATTAGCTTTTACAGTGTAAAAGTGCAAGAGTCGAAGTTAAAACAATATGCATAACAAAAATTCAAAATGAAGGAAGAGTTAAACATTATACATAACACATATAAAAGGAGAAGTAACAACAATAAGGAATATCTACATATAATTTATTCTGCAGAAGCCATTAAGTTATATTGTGTTTGAGACAATGTGTGAGTGAGAAATGTATGCGTTACATGTTGAAAAGTAGTAAAGTTAAACAATAGCCTAAAAGGTTGAAATAAAAGGAACTATAATTAATATAAAGAGCTGACATATAATACCTGTGTATTTGATGCCGGTCTTGTATTGAGTTTACTGACACAACTAAGTTTTGAAAAGATTTGGCCATCTTCGATGCAAGAATTTGTTTAAAATGCCATGTTAAAGCAAGTCAAATCTATAGCTTACGCTTACGCTTTTGCCCGCGACTGCGTCCGTGTGAATGTCGGTTATCGAGGATGCCGACGAAGTCGCGGATTAAAAATTATGTCCTTATGTCCTTCCCCAGGGTTCAAGCTATTTTCATACCAAATTTTATTAAAATCGGTTCAGCCGCTTCACCGTGAAAGCGTAACAGACAGAGTTACTTTCGCATTTATAATATTTTAAAGTAGGTATGGATAAGTAAGTATGGAAGATGGTCCATTCATAAAAAATGTCATGTATGTATAATACATTTTTGTTCAATTAGGTGATATGATCACACTTGCCTAATTCTAAACAAAAACGAAACAGGAACGTCAACAAAATGTAAAACAACAAACGCTGAACATCGCCATTCAATAAAGTTTCACTTGAAATCGCAACCGTGACCGCTTGCGGCAGGGTGAGTGCCGCAGTTGTCGCCCCTCGGCGAGGAGCGACCGCGCAGCCCCTACCCACGTCGCACCCCAATTAGTTCCATATAACTGTGCCTTTTTACGCCTATTTTATGTGTTTGGTTTAATTGAAAGATCCTTTTGCATGATGTGTTTAGTTCACCGTGCAGTAGACGCTTCATTTAAGATGGTAATTTGTATCTCGTAAACTTTGGTGATAATCCGGTACTTATTGTTGCGTTTAACGACTTTGAAGATATTTTTATTACATGACAGTGTATGGCGTAATGTAACTAAATTGAAATTGGAAAGTAATCATAAATAAATATTAATATTTTCTAACTCATAAAACACGGTACAACCAATAAAATTCCCATAAAAACTGCCATTACTAAAATAAAAGTACGTTATCAACAAAACCGTGGCAGTGATTGGTAAAACTGTGAATCACGATATTAAATAGCATCGTGTGTAACAATAAAACAAAGTCTTTCGTCCACATGTCGCGTCGCATCCTCAGTAATAGAGCTGCGTTTGATTGCGCCGCCCGGCTAAGTGATTGACTTTTCAATCTGTGTAATCGGATTACGGCGGAGTGCCGCGTGTTGGTGCTTGTACCCTACTCGTCGGTACTAGTGGTAATTGTGTTAAGTTCAATATTAATTTATTTTGTTCCACTATTGGGTTCAGATTGCTACTTGTATACTTACAATTACGACCAATGATATTAACTTTCGATAGAAGCAAGACTGCCAAAACTGTTAATATCAGTTCAATGTCACGAGTGTAATTTCGAGGCACTGAATATTGAGTGCTTATGAATTGCAGTTTGATTATTAGACAGGCACAATATTACCATTATATAGAGGTAAGGTAACACGTATTGTTTATTATTATATTTTACTCTAGACCTCTTTTCACGTGCACAACTTGTTACATTGTTCTCACATTGTACCCGTAGATTCAACATGAATGGTGTAACCTAAATATGGTGGTGTAATTTTTGTATTTACGGAGTTTCTTGCTCGTTCTTCTCCATAGAAACCTACTGTGAGCAACTAGCTTCAACTTTCTGACTGATTGACTCCTTGACTATTAAAAGCCGGTAGTCTTGAATAGTCAAGGAGTCAATCAGTCAGAATTAAATATTTTTTTTTTTTAATAAATTGTTTTGAGTTAGAGTAAAATTGTTTATTTGTATGTGGTAATCTCTACATGTACCTACTGGTCCAAATGCCAGACATTCTTTCATTTACAAACTTCACTGTTATCGAGTGTCTTTAGATATACTTGTATTTCACGCAGACAAAGTCGAGACTAAAAAAACTTAGTGTTCAATTTATAATAAAATAATCAAATATCAAAACTAAACTAACCTTAACTTGTGACTCGGTCATCCCCAGCGCGTATGCCAGCTTCGCCCGCTCCGGGCCCGCCAGGTACTTGGTCTGTTCGAAGGTCTTCTCCAGCGCGAAGATCTGCTGTCCACTGAAGGTGGGCCTGGTGTGCTTCTTCTTGCCATCCTTGTCCATCCCCCCCTGCGAGCAGGCGCTCAGCGCGCCGTTGCTCACTGCAACAAAATCTGGGGTGAGAAAGAAATAGGGTAAGATTTGGACTTTGTGTATAAATTATTATGTGTAAGGGTAAAGACTTTATGGTAAACAAATGTGGTGTTTCTTGTAGCAACGTTATTTTGTATTGTCTGTTGTATTGATTCTGAGAATGGATTATTGAGAGCCATATAAGAAGCTAATTATTTCTTTACATATGACTGTCAATATTCCTGCTAACAATTTTTAATTATTACTATAATTTTTACTTGAAATTTTTTTATTAATATTTTATGAAAATCTAAGCTTTTGCATTTGAAATGTATTTGTCGTATGGGCATACACTTGCCTGAAATAAATGAATTTTATTTATTTATTTATATTTGACACAATTTGACCCTCAAATCGGTAATAACAATACTTTTTGCACCTTTTATAGTATTAGGATCAAAGCTTAATATCATAGTTTGTTGTGTCGACTCAAATTTTATCATGGTTTAATGTAAACCAAAAACGCTATAATATGGCAAAACATACAGATCTAACTGTTATTTTAAGATCTTGCACAAATAATTTGATGTATACTCATGTTTTACAATAAATATTCTATTCTATTGCTGACAAAGCTAAGTCCATTAAAAAACAAATACATGATTAGGGTCTGAGATTGATGTCAACAATGTTGTGAGAACATGGCTCGCCAGTTGACCATGAATACTTGACATATAATAACAAAAGCACAAATACGACTACTGCTCAGCGTGTTGCGGGTTCGATTCCCGCCCAGCACTTGTGATTGCCTTGTGTCTGGGTGTTGTTTATCTATATATGTATGTATTTAAAAAATGTTTACTGATATACATACACAAATACATTTAATGTATTTGTGTATGTATATCAGCTGTCTGACATCCATAGTACAGGGTCTCCCTAGTTTGGGGTCAGATGGCCGTGTGTGAAATGTCCCCACATATTATTATTATTGTTTAAGTATGTATTTAAATGTATTTGTGTATGTATATCAGCTGTCTGACACCCATAGTACAGGGTCTCCCTAGTTTGGGGTCAGATGGCCGTGTGTGAAAATGTCCCCACATATTATTATCGGTGTGTGGCATGTCACATAGTATCTATACCAATATTATAAAGCTGAAGAGTTTGTTTGTTTGTTTGTTTATTTGAACGCGCTAATCTCAGGATCTACTGGTTCGAATTGAAAAATTCTTTTTGTGTTGGATAATCCATTTATCGAGGAAGGCTATAGGCCGGGTCGGGTCGCAAGTTATTAATATTCACCAAAAATAAAAAGTAGATTAGGAAATAAAAACATTCATGTAATTTTAGGCAGTTTTTATAATCATAAAATGTTTTCCACATCAAAACGTTAAAACTTATTAACAAAACAATGTAGTAGTTAGCATTAATTAGTTAATTACAATCTACATCAGATGGTCGGTACGAGTACCAGGCGAACATAGAGTAGTAGCACATCATTGCAGCCGATGACGTCATTAACAAGCGCTATCGATGATCACAATGCTGCACCATATTGTTGTAATTCAGTTATTACACAACTATTTGAAGGCTCAATGTATTTGGAGGTTTGAATTTAATAATGATGAAATGTATGTTATTACAAACTCCGTCTACATTCTATCTAACACTGTATACAAAACAAAAAAATACAGCCATGTTAACAAAAATCAATCTACCTACTCATTCGAAGGGCCGCCGGTCCCTTGACATCGTGTCGACGTTTTTATCATTATTTTCATTTCATTTTTCCACTCGTCTCCCCCCCGCCCGCGTTTCCACCCCTCCTCATGTCCCAGTGGGGCGGTGACGCGACAGGCGTCGCTTCATCAAAACAATTTTATTCGCGATGATACTGCCACGCAATGGCAGAATAATACAGAAGTCCCATTATGTTCGAGTAATGTTTGCTGCGGCTACAGAAGCTACGGTACTATGGTCTGTCAATGCTATCGCATGAATGTCGATAAGCAGTTGAATCTTCTTGCTTGATAACCTGGCGGCTGGTATCAAGCATTGAATTAATAGCATACTCCGTTCTGATCGTATGTTGGAAGATGCTCGTACAACAGTCGATGTCGACGTTTCTTCTTTATCCCGCGAGTTGGAACGTTATATTCGAGAATAGATCACACTTCAGTGAGGAGATACTAAATTGTGGAGTTGGTAACAATCCTGATTGGTCGGGAGAACTAAAGTATTGTATATTGTATGGGTGGGTATTGTTGTTGATATCCTCCTGCCCTGCCCGTCCATGTTGACTGCCCTGCTGGACACGTGGTCGCAAGCGCAAAAGCTAAGCTTCGGGTCCTGGGTCCATTTGACAAAGTATTACGAATTTTCTCAGTTGCATGCCGGAGTTGGCTGGCAGCGGATGGATGCAAGCTGCCCAAGACCGTGTTGGTTGGCGATCTCTGGGGGATGCCTTAGTTCAGCAGTGGACGGCAATAGACTGATGTGATGATGATGATGATAATACCGACGTTTGGAAGTTAGTAGTGTACCTAATACCGTGGCTCGGAAAGACACGTGTCGCCGTTAGTCATGAGCCAAATCTCTCTCTGGTGGTGCCGGATTCCCATCCTATCGAACTACTTGAGTGAAAGGGAGTGTACCTGTATTTTTGTTGTGCACTATAATACCTCCTACGTATTTCGTTCGTGGCCTCCAATGAGATATACCGTCGGTGTCGTGACCGAAGTTTGTTCGAGAAAAATTTGAATGTTATAGTCCTTCTGCATGTATTCTGTGAGTTGACATTGCGGTGCGGGCGGGAGGTTATGCTTTATGTGCCTTTTATATTGATGTACTGTTATGTACACTCTAGTTTTTGAACGGTATTGGGAATGATATTAAAATGAGTCTGGCGAAAGATTGAATTTATTGGCCGATGGAAAAATGGAAATTGTATTGATGTACGTTGTGATACTTTTATATTTAAATGAAATAAATGCTGAAAACAGTGACAGAGTGTAAGTATGACACATTGAGTTTTAGAAAGACATTCTTTCAGAGGATTCATACCTCTGAAAGAATGTCTTTCAGATTTCACAGAAACGACGCGACGCTCTAGAAAACCGAACTTTATGGATTTTTTATCCCGTTTTTATGTTTTTGTGGGATAATTAAAGACTTTTGTTTAATTCTAAGTTTACGCAGACGAGGTCGCGGTCAGTAACTAGTAATATTATAAATTAAGGTTGAGTTTGTAATCCTTCACTAATCCCCTGAACTCCTGGTTCGATTCTGTAAATTATTTCTATATTATGAAGGTGAGTTCTCCCTGAATGCTGTATGCTATATTTAATTGTCAAAAAATTAGAGATCCGTAAAGAAATTGGCATGGACAAAGTCTTGAGCATTAGCTAGGATGATTTTAATTAACGTTAGATGTGACTATTGACATTTAACTTTGCGATGGCAAACTAAAAGTATAGGTACTGTAAAGATTGCATGCATACTACAAGCTGGTCGAAAACAATTGTCTAAATGTTTCGTCTAAACACTATGGATTTATTCTTGAAGGTATTTTGAATTTAGAAGCTTATTTTGCAAATATACGGTGAAACCCTACCTTGAAGGAGACGCCCAGCAGTAGGCGACAATTCGTATTTTTATATCAAGGCAATGTTTGGCTCAGAGCTCACTGAGTTCAGACGTCCTATTTAGAATAAAGTAATTTCTTTCGATTACTCTTTAATTAATAAGAACCTGTGACTCACAATCACAATCCAGGGGTGTGATTACAGAATCACACCCCTGGATTGTGGGCCTCATTCTAAACTTCGAATCTGAATCCGCTGTGAGTTTCTTGATTGGCATTCTGAAAACTCGGTTGATAATTCGAATTTACACTAGCGCCACCCTTTCGAGCGTGTCAGCCAGTTGAACTAAATTGACAGGGAGATCTTGACAGATAAAGTATGAGATGACGTAAGAAGTGGCATTCTGTTAGATAATTTCCCCGTCACTTGGACGCTCACTTCGCACTCGAACCCGATTCAAAGTGTCAAATATATCAAGGTCATTTTGAACCTTATGCGAAGTGAGAGTGAATAGTGATGTGAGATGCGAGTTGTTGTTTGAATTTTACAGAATTGACCTACAGAACGTATTACATTTCGGTACCGTAAGGATCAGTACGGTACCTATACACAGTAACATACAATACCTACACGTGTAATGGAAGAAGATCTTTTTCTAGAAATATTTTATTTATCAGCTACAAGGCGAGGTATCTCCACACTCCTTACAACATTATTTATATCTGTCCGCAAGACATATTGTAATAACATATAAATATTAATTTCTTCAGAGGTATATTTACGTTTGTTCTACAAACATGAGTTATTATCATTTGTTATGTGCATGCGTTGAATTATTTACAATATTTAATATTTGTTCCCGAAAAGTAGTTTCTTTACTCGAATAAATTACGCTTTGATATAAAGTAGAGATATAATAATTGAAGGCTTTTTTGAAGCTAGTGAAATAATAAATGTACCGGTATTAACATAAAAAGTAAAGAAAAATGTAGGCATATTGTTTATACCAATCAAATCAAACTCAAAACCATTTATTTAAATTAAATGTAAATTAAACAATTTACAGGTACTTTTGAATTGTCAGAGTCGGTCAGTCAGAAAGTTGAAGCTAATTGCTCGTTCCAGACAGTAGGTTTCTATGGAGAAAAACGAGCAAGAAACTCCATGAACACTCTTTTAAAATTAATAATATTTTACAAATTTAGTTTACATCATTCATGTTGACTGTAGGGGTACAATGTGAGAACAATGTAACAAGGCTTGCATGTTAAAAGAGGTCTAGAGAAAAATATAGTTACAATAACATTTCAAACCAAAATTTAAAATAACCGAGGCAGCTAAGAGATGACCAGTGACGAACATGACGCATGGATCGGCACCATTTAGCTCAACCATTTTGAAGGGAACCGAATGATCCAACACATGCGCTACCGTCAGCGAGACATTCCAGTGAACATGACTCTCCCAACCGCCAGGGCATATTCAAGTCAATGAGATTCATACTCCGTAAATGGTAGCTGTAAAGAACATAGTGTTCACAGAACACAACCAAGGTAGAAATGGCCTAGGAGCCTTACTAAAAATAAGCCAACTTAAGGCAGATCTGTATCGCTGACGCGTACCATGATCGCCTATCTGAACGGGTAATGATATGCGATCGTGATACGCAGTCATGATACACCGCTCTGATACACAGCGCGATACGGCCGGTCCATTTCGAGTCAGCTTTTGTCCGTTCATCAAAGAAGATACGGATACAACATGGTTTGCCGATACTTTTTCTTGAGGACACGATAGGCGATACAGAGTAAATGCTTTATTACCAAAAAGACAACCGCCTTCAAAATCTAAAAAGTGATAGATAACTTTAGCACAGTACACACATGACTTAAGATTTGGTAGTCGGTGGCTTTGTTCTGTTTGTTGTCTTTAATTGCCACCGACTTCTAAATCTAAAGTCATGTGTGTACTGTGCTAAAGTTATTTATCACTTTTTAGTACCTTCTTATCAATCAAATCCATTAAGAACCGGGAACACAGTTAAAACCGGGGTACTGCAAAGATTGAAGAAAATAAAACGTCTCGTCTATGTAGTTTTTTTGGGATTTTGTTGATTTTTAAAAAGTGCTGAATCTATTTCGATAAAATGTATATGGGACCACCTCTGATGCACACTATCCCTACCTTAACCCTATCCATAAGAAAATGAATTTTCAAAATCGATTCACATTTGCCGAAGAAACCGCGTAACAAATACACAAATAAAAACGACATACAGTCGTCGAATTGATAACCTCCTTCTTTTTTGAAGTCGGTTGAAAATAAAGTCGACCATAACTAGATACGGAGCTCGATACAGTACGTGAATCATACGGTTTTACGGATACTGCGATCGGATTGGGCAAATGATCATATGTGGATTTTAGGTTCCTTTAGGTTCCCCACACCACTTCTTTTTTAAATCGGCCTCCCTCATTATTTCACCTGTACTGTGGGAGCAATTACAAACATATAAACTCTCATACACTAACAGCTAGACCCCGGATCTGTAGGTCATACAAATATTTGTTCCGTGTGGGGATCGAACCCGCGACACGGAGCGCAGCATTAAATCTTTTTTTTTTTTTATTATCAAAATAGGCTTGCGTTTGACCGCAATTCACCTGATCTTAAGTGATAATGCGGCCTAAGTTGGAACACGCTTGCCTAGGATTAACCGGTTTACTCGTGCCTTGAAGACACCCAGATTATACTTGTCAGGGAACATAGAGGCGGGCAGCGAATTCCACAGTCTGCCAGTTCGCACAATAAATGTGGAGTCAAAGCGCTTGGTTCGAGACCGTGGAACTTCAACCATATAGCGGTGACGCTTCGCCGTATCTCTGCTCGTCTGATGATGGAATGGGGATGGGGGAATTAAATTGTGCAATTCCAAAGCACACTCTCCGAAATGTACCCGATAAAAGACCGATAGGCTAGCAACGGTGCGGCGATGTTCAAGGCTCTGGAGCTTAGCCCTAACCAGGGAGTCGTTGTTAATGAGCCTCTTGGCACGTCTATCAATGACTTCCAACGCCTCCAGTTGGTATTTTGCTGATCCATCCCAACCAATCGCTCAGTCACTGCGCCAACCGTGTCGTCAAGATAGTAAAAGCCCATGTATCCTTACAAAAAGAAAAGCTCGTTAAAAGCTTATGTCCAAACACTAGTACTACAATAATACTAACAGTCCACTTTCCCCAAACGAGAACAATGGACAGCCGACAAATAACACATTACACACCCAATCGTTGACCGGAACCGCATCAAAAACAAACCAAAACCGACCTTATTTCAACACAATAGAGCTCAAAATAATTCCCTTGCACATTAAACTTCTCACACTCCAATATAAACTTTATTACGAGTGATTAAGGTATAAATTCGGGTATTAGTTGCACGGACGTGTTTGCCAGTACATCCTTCGTTTAATTTCGTGTTTGGTGTACAATGGCTGTGTTTGTAGTTAATAGATTCACTTATGTTAACGTTACAGCGTGTTGTTGAGGCTGGTTTTCGGATGGGTGGGGGTAATCACGTCTGAGATAGATTTTGTATACCATTGCATGATTGCACATTAAATAGATAAACTGTGAAATATAAGCTTAGAAACTGTTTTTTACTATACTGGTCACATTTTGAACGTAGTCATCATTCAGTAATAAATACCTATATAGTATTATTTTTTATCTGTAATTAGATTTTGACATCAGACGGGCCATCGGCTTTTTTTTGCATCCAATAACAGACAAAAATGATACCTTAAGGTTATTTTACAAGGCTTTCGACTATAGATTTCAAACGGTATATGACCATAATATGCCATGTAGCTTATTTATTGATAGTAGTATTAGACATATAATTATAAATTATGTATGTAAGAAAAAACTTACATATGTTTAATAAAGTAAGTGATAGACATGACTTTAATACTAGAAACAAGGACAAAATAGCTCAACCATATTTTAGATTGTCTAAAGTCCATACATCTTTTATGGGGTACTGTGTTAAGTGCTACAACAAAATTCCTAGTGATATACTACAGCTAAATGAAACAAAATTTAAATCATATATTAAAAGTACACTCTGTAAAAAAGCTTATTATAATTTAGAGGACTATATTCAAGATAAGAATGCTTGGAAACATGGTGGTCTAGCTCCATAGGACGATCGACAGTCTAGACAAAATCGAACCGATTGCTAATTTAAAATACCTAATTTCATACTTAGTATAACTAAGTACATACATATATTTGACTCTTTTTTATGCACTGCTCAGGCTCACATACTGATTCATTGTTTGTTAATATAAGGAGTGGTCGTCTACTGTTTCAACATTTGTAATAATATGTGAACACTGTGTAACATATAACTTAGTCTGTCATTCCTTAATCTGTGATACTTTGTACACACTTTAAAATACCTAGTGTTTTTATGCAAGGTACATCGTATTCACGTATAATTATAATTATATAATTCCTGTAAATGCAAATATTGTTAACATCGTTTTTAAAAGAGTAAGTATGGAGTTTCTTGCCCATTCTTCTCCATACAAAACTACCTTTTGGAATGGGCACCTAGAATCAATTTTCTTCTCATTTGACGTTCAAAAGTGCCTTATAATGGTCTAATTGAAATAAATGATTTGACTTTGACTTTGACTTTGACTTTATGTATTATTATTTATTTATTTTATTTGCTTTTACTATCTTATACTTACACCCTGCCATGTTATCTCGTCATCACCCTTGGTTGACTGGTAGAGAATGCCTAAGGCATTAAGTCCGCCTTTGTACCTTTGTGCATGAAGTATAATTATATACGTGAACTCAAACTCTGCCTAACTCTTGAGATAATACAAGCATAATGTTATCAAATTACAGATGGTTCTAGTTTAAAATTCGTACCAAACAGAGTCACCAGCAATCTATAACTAACGCCATGCCTTCATAAAACATCCCACCATTCTCATCCTCCATGAAACTTTTGAACAAACTGCAGCAAAGTTCCCGCCAATATCAGTGACGTCACTTTTTGTCCGCCATATTGTGCGCCATGCATTATGCAGCCGCACTTTGTTAATATTGTGTTCGCTGACCGGAGTTTTTGAATAACTTGCACACAGAATTTGAAATAGATATATTTTTGATTCTGAAATGTTTGGGCGTCATGTGGTGGTGGATATTTGATTTCGATTCTGGAGTGTGTTGTGCAGTTATGGAAAATGGCGACGTAGAAATTACTTCAGTAGGTATCGGAGATTTTTAAATAATTATTTGTATACTATTTCTCTCCCTGTTTTAGCTAACATTAACATAAAAATAAAAGCGATAATTAGGGGAATATCTCTTTGATAGCATCTCCTAAGTTTTTCTCAGAGTCTTTCTAATAATCTTCCAAAAACATTGCACTAAAACCTTTTTTCACTCAAAATGTTGACATGGCGGTTCCTACATTATCAAAACCAACTCAAACAGAATCAGTACCTCACCCTCCACGATACCTCCGCATATTTACATATTATTATTATAACACAAGAAGAGTGAACCGAGCCATCTTCTTCACGAGCCGTGAAGCGATGTGAAACAATTATATGAAATACACAATTACGTACAAATCCGTGCCTGTGGGGGTTGGGGTGGGGGAGAAGGGGTGACCGCAACCCCTTCGCACAGGGACCACCCGCCAGGGCTGTGCTTTGAAGGCTTTTAGGGGTGAATATATAGTGACGTATGTCGTGATAGTGCGAATGTTCTGTGTTGTACGGAAGCTTTTACAACGCCAGTACATATTAATAAAACTGTCTCAAGAATGAGTTAGTTTTATTTTTATTACTCTAAATACATTTAATAAAGCATTTATTTCAATTAAACCATATACAGGAACTTTTGAATTGTCAAGGAGTCGGTCAGTTAGTCAGAAAGTTGAAGCTAGTTGCTCGTTCCAAAACGTAGGTAGGTCTATGGAGAAGAACGAGCAAGAAACTCCACGGACACTCTTTTAAATCAAGTTTTTACAAAATACTTCTTACATTGTTCTTGTTGCATTTATTTTCTCTTCATTTGGAATGCAATACAAATTAAATTATCAATCTATTCCAGAAGGCAGTAACGTTCCAACACAGTCGAAAAACAATCTACAACATCCGCCACCCATGATATGGGAATTAAATAAAACAAAAACAGGCTTACACAAAAAACCCATGTTGGTATTCCATCAGCCCTACGCGAGGGCGTCTCAATTGGAGGGCTAACGAGGAGCCATGGGGTGCCCCGGGGAGCCCTGGGGCGCGCCTGTTAACGTGCACGGATCAAGCCTTCTTTAGGGCAGACCTTTTGTGGTACCCCATGAAACATGTAGGTTGTATATGTGTTTGTGAGATCTTTTGTGTTCTTGTGAGGTATCTGCTAAACTGGGTGTGAAAAGCAGGTTTCATACAGTGAAACGTGAATGAAAAAAGAGATTTTGAAAGTTCTTTGTGAAAGATATGTGTAATGGAAGGTTCTATTATGCGTTATTATTTATATTCATTGTGTTACCAGTTTACTGCGCTATATACAAATAAATTGAAGTGACTGTTTGAAATGTTAAAATAACAGTTTTTTACTGAATGTATTTGCTTGTTTACACGGTACTAATTACAAAAAAACGATTTTGTATATTATTTCTCAGTTTGTCTATTTGAACCGGCTAATTTCTGAAACTACTGGTCCGAATTTGACACGACTTTCACTGGCACTTAGAAAAAAAGTTAGGGTTCCTTGAAAAAATAAAAAAAACCCCACAGATAACCTAAATTCACGCGCACGAAGTCGCGGTCATCAGCCAGTACGAATTTAAAAAGCTTATAAGTTAAAGATTTTCTTGGTGTTTCAACTTCACCGTGTCAGGTTATGTCATTAGTAAGCTCGTATAAATTCAGTTTGCCATTTTCTTAAAACAAACAAAACGATAAAGACTATACAATCCATTATATCTTTTTGTTTATAACACCATGTCTTCAAACGAACACCCAACACCTAATAAACACAACACACCTTGAACACACAATATTAATTCCAACAACAGACAAACACACAAAATCTGTGCTCTATCTTCAACAAATAACTCCCCCTGTACCACCCCCGCGTTTACCGCAGCCTGTATCTACACGGGGCTGATACAGCGTGCTCTCAAAACGTTTTAATTGTAACGCTGCCGGGGACTTGCGAGGGTAGTTTACACTTAATGTTTGTCACAGAGTTCTTCAGTTGTCCCTGTTCGTAACGAAACCGCAGGCTTTGATTACTCGGAGGTTATCGTGAGGAGTTCGTTACAGGAAGGAGGCTTTATCACTCTGTTGAGACCGACGAACGAACAACTGTATGAGAAACAAACTTCAAATTGGTGGCTGTTTATTTTTGTTGAAAAGGTTTCGTGATATTAAGTTGAGTACTTGGCCTAATTTTATACAGGTTTGTATAAAAGTCTATAGGAAAGAAATGTGATGGTGAATGAATGATTACAAAAATATATTACGATATATACTAATATTATAAAACTGAAGAGTTTGTTTATTTGTTTGTTTGGTTGAACGCGCTAATTTCAGGATCTACTGGTTCGAATTGAACAATTCTTTTTGTGTTGGATAGTCCATTTATTGAGGAAGGCTTTAGGCCCATGCGAAGCCGGGTCGGGTTGCTATAATTTATATTAGTTATTTAAGTTCATCATCATCATCTGCCTAGCCTTTTCCCAACTATATTGGGGTCGGCTTCCAGTCTAACCGGATGCAGCTGAATACCAGTGTTTTACATAGAGCGACTGCCTATCGGACCTCCACAACCCAGTTACTTGGTAACACGATATCCCTTTGTAAGACTGGCTGTCAGACTTTCTGGCTTCTGACTACCCAGAACGACTGCCAAAGTTGTACAAATGACAGCCGGGACCAACGGCTTTACGTGCTTTCCGAGGTACGGAGGGAACTCTGAATGAAAGGAATGGTCACCTATCCACAGACCGACCGCGGCTAACGTAGCTTAACCTTTGACCGAGCGATCTGTACGGCCTTAAGTTAGCTACGAGTTATTCTTAGCCACGAGCTCCTATTTGTTACTTAATTTGTATGTGTGTAAAGTTTGTCATAGTTTTCTTTATCTTTGTGATAGATATTGCTTGCAATTTTACAATCTTGTTACTGTCACTACATATATTATTATAAAACAAAGTCCCCTACCGCGACTGCCTGTCTGTCATGCCTGGTCGCGATAAACTCATAAACTACTGAACGGATTTTCATGCGGTTTTCACCAATAGACAGAATGACTTTTGAGGAAGGTTAGGTGTAAAATTTGTTAAGATTTTGAGTTAATTGGTTTAAATATGACAATAATACCCGAACGAAGCTGGAGCATTTTGTATGTAGCTATTCCTGAATTACTATCGGCTCGATATAGTAATTCAGAAATAGCTACATACAAAATCATGACAGGAAAATGTGAAGACTTCGAGTGGATATATCAACTTCCACGTCCAAACACACAGACCTTTCAAAAACCGCTATAAATGGTCACTGATCATAATATTGACACGATTTGTGTCACGAAATGGACACAATATTTGAGAGCAAATGGCCTCTTCGAATCCTTTACTAAAAACGGAAACACGTCTGACTCTCTCCTCTTATCGACCAGAAATCCCAAAAACCGTTCAAACCATCTGAAAGCATAAAAGTCAAACACTTTCATTCCGTCCGTACGATGACAATAAAGGCAAAGAGTCGACGTCATCACTTCCTTGTTCCTCCCACTCGAGAGGCTGAGGCGGTATTCATGGCACGCGCTTTCATAAGGAGGGCCATAATCGTGCGACAGGCAATACGCGTGTTGTACAAGCAATCGCGCGTAATAAAGCGATATGTCGCGCCGTGTGGCGCCGACAAGCAGAACACCTGTGCGGAGATAACGGTAGGATCGGCGCGCAATCGCGACTGATAAAGATTTTTGGGGAATATTTTTGTTGATAATGATTGTAAAGATAAGGTTTTTTAATCATCTGTCTTTGAGGTGATATATAAGGTATTTTTTACATGAAAACCGGTATCGATACTAATGAAATGGAGGTAAATAATTTATTACACATAGCGACCCGACCCGGCTTCGCCCATGCGAAGCCGGGTCGGGTCGCTATGTGTATATATATAGCCTATAGCCTTACTCGATAAATGGACTATCCAACACAAAAATATTTTTTCAATTCGTACCAGTCGATTCTGAGATTAGCGCGTTCAACCAAACAAACAAACAAACTCATCAAATTTATAATATTAGTATAGATTTTTTTCATTCGATTGTCGTCACTTAACTTTTTTATCCTACATTATATTCGTTTGACAATAATTACTGTTTGAGTTTAATATAGCTAGAAACAATTATTTAATGTTATTATTATAGTTTGCGTTTTATGTTTTAAATAATATTTTTCAGATTGTTTAAATTGACATATTATTATTAATAATATCATACACTTTTAAATTTACCAACCAACCATTTTATTAATGAAAAAAAAAAAATTTGAATAAAATAATTCTCCAAACTATTTCGCTAAGTGTATGCAGTGAGCATGTTTGTAAACGCCCTTATCGCTACGCCGTAGCGCGAAACCCGCTCGTAGCGTCACGGCTACGAGTTACGTAGCGGCGCATCAAAGCTTCGTAGCACATTATTAAAATACTACGCGTTTTATTTCGGGTTTTATATGTTTCAGTGTCGTGTATGTGTTGATTGTATTATCTTGAACAAGTTTATTTTGTGTATGATATTGATTTGAAATATGTTCGTTTTTATACAATCGTTTAATGGTTAACGAGGCATTAATTAAACATACGTTTTAGTTATAATTGAATTATTGGTAACATTCAACACAAAAACTATAATATTTTTTTTTATTGTAAGTACTTATTTTGCTTGCCACGGTTGATCCGTGGATGGGTGACCAACCATTAAATACCGAGGACTCTCCGTGCCTCGGAAAGCAAGGAAAGCCTTTGAGCTCGTCTGTCATTCGTAGATCTTTGAAAGTCGTTATGGATAGTCAAAACCCAGAAAGTCTCTCAGACTTTCTGGGTTTTGACTATCAGACTTTCTGGGTTTTGACTATCCAGAACTGTTTCTCAATCAGTCTTACCATGGGGTGGGCTGATTGGTATCGTGTTACCCAGTAACTAGGCTGTAGAGGTCAAATAGGCAGTCGCTTCATGTAAAAATCTGGTATTTAGCAACATTCCGTTAGGCTGGAAGTTGACTCCAAGATAGTTGGAAAATGGCTAAGCAGATGATTATTTATTCCTCAATGAATTAAATGTATTTTAAAATATCGTAGAATTAAGAACCGTCAACCATTTTTTAGCAGTTGAAGTTCTGACAAGGCTGCTATAGATGGCTCCTTGAACGAATGCACGAGACAGGCCCACGACCATCCACCAAAAGAACTTCTGATGAAACCTGATTCAGTATTGCTTATTTACAAACCATTTAATTTTAATACTTACATCACGTTTCACAATCTTTAAAATAGTATCAAACTATAATCCTTTAAAACTATCCCTGTTTACATCGATCGTTATCCCCTCATAAGCGCAGTTTTTGTCTCCCACCATACGCCATCCTCTCTGATATCACTTTGATAACTGTCCGCTTTTTGTCCGGCCGGACACCAGACGCCGGACAACTTGCGGGCTGCGAGCATCTCATATAACGATATGGGTGTATTAAGAGACGTTTTATATTCATGTACATATGGCCTTATTTTATTTCTCGAGTGTATCGCTGGGTTTAGGACTTGTTGTAGAGAAAACAGTAATAATAGTACCTTTGTAATAAGACTGACAGTTTCATCTGACTTTCAACTATTACGTATCTGTTGGAAGAAAGTAGTGAAGCGGTTGACTTCGATTGGTTCAGTAAAAACTAGGTTACATCTCGGAGTTAACCATCTTGTTTTTATTATAAAGTCAAAAAAATGTCTTTAAATCTATATTGTAATTTTAATTAATTTACCAATCTTAATATTTTAATAATGTACTTAGCATCTCTGTTGTATTTGTACTTATGCATGCCTTCTGCTTAAATATATATTTTAACAAAACGTTACCCCACACTACGCAGTTCTTCTGAATCCTGCATACGTATTCAAGCATATATCACATACACAAACAGTCAGACCCGCAACAATATCTGTAGGCCATACAAATATTGGTTCCATGCGGGAATTGAACCCGTGACACCCAGTACAGCCGCAAATCACTGAACCCAACGTGTCGTCAAATAATTTCACTTTACAAGAACCTGTATCTTTGTACTCAGTATTTCTATTTTCGTTTCTTTTGTCTGTTATGTATACATAAATATTTAAATAAACACTGTTCCACATTCAAAACAAAGCAAGTTTCAAAATGGCATTTCTGTACAAAAAAACTATTCTGTCTTTGACAGATAAAACTATTTTCTTCTATTGTCTAATACTACCCGCAATGATCTGCCAAAGCACATCAAATAATTTGCCTAACAATGAAACTATGGACGTCCATTATTTAGCGAAGAAAACATAATACATCGACACAACCCTGTAATAACCGTCACCTCATCGCGAAAAACAAAGATGGAGGTCGCTCCCCCCCCCCCTCCTACCCCGCCGCCAAGTATGGGGGGTGCAGGGCTGAACCCAGGCTTTTAAAAAGATGTGGTTTTATAGGACTAGTATCGAGACAAATGTCATTGTTTAAAAATAGAAACAAACTTAATTTGTATTTTTTTAATTATTGTCTTTATAACTTACGCCTTTGTCTGACCCGCCCTGCGGGTTTACAGACGTCATGTTTAGCTGATATTATTATGCTAAACTCAAAAATAAGCTTTGACAAGATTACCTAATTTCCAGTCTTAAAATTATCCATGGCTTTTTAAGAAAACAATTTCTTTAATGAAACATTTTCAAATTCAATTAGACCAATATAAGGCACTTTTGAACGTCAAATGGGAAAAAATTGATTCTAGTTGCCCAAAATAATTGCTGCGGTTTGTTTTCCTACCATTTACTTTGAAAAAATAAATAGAGACTCTAATATTTTAAACCCTCGTCGACAGCCCTAGATCTATGAGTGTTCGCGAAAAGGTGCGGTGAGCGGGCGGCGGGCGGAATTATGTTATTTCTTAATTTAATTTCATTAGGCCGGCGCGGGCACGGGGGGGGGGGGAGAGGTGGGGGGCGGTGGGCAGAGATTGTGCCTTTATGTCCGACGTGTAATTGTGCCCGGCCGACTTTCATGACCACTTCGAAAGAGCTATGAAAACGATGATCAATTTCAGAGGAAATAATTGAGCGATGATTTTTAAACAGTTCTAATGAATTCGTATTATAGTAATTACTTGAATGAAGACCTTATCTCCTTATGCAGTACCATTGTACTCTTCTTTGTGGTATTTTAATCTTTTTTTAATTTAATGTTCTGTATTTGTTTTTTAATTAATTAATTATAAGTTTATTTTTTACACAATAATAACAACACGTAGTACATAGCATATGGAAACAATGGGTTGTCCAACCAAGTCTAATTATTATCAGCTTTCCGGGTTCCAAAACCTGTATCCAGAAGTCGGAATGGACGGAATCGGCTTGAAGTACTAAAGTCAAACAAAAAAATAACCTAGAAAAGTATTATTAGAAAATGATTGTAATACGTTTGACAGTAAGACAAGAAAGGGACTAAAATATATGGAACTTCTGTTTCTCAGATAATATGAACAGTTATTGGATGCAATTTCAATTAAGGTTTACCAACTTCTATATGCAATGCAATGGAGAAACCGCAGTTACAAGTATTTCCGTTCTTTACAACATGCTCACTAATGTTGCTTCACCACAAAATTCTATGAGAAATTTGTGAGATTCTGCAAGTCTCTTTTACAGGTTCAAATATAATTACCTAGGCTATTCCAAAAAAAAATGCACATCTAGAACCAAGACTAGTTAATAAATAAAACGATTAGTTTTAATATAGTAATCGGACATGATCGGAAAAATAGAAAAAGCAGCAACCGATGTAATCCATACTTCTATACTTTAATATGTAATACATACTAATATTATGCGAAAGTAACTCTGTCTGTTACGCTTTCACGATGAAACGGCTGAACCAATTTTGATTAAATTTGAACCTTGGGGAAGGACATAGGCAACTTTTTAATCCGGATAACCGACATCCGCGCGGACAAAGTCGCGGGCAAAAGCTAGTACTTTATACTTTAATCTGTCTTTATCTCTGTTTGTTACGTTTTCGAAATTACACAGCTTGAACCCTGAGGAAGGACATATGCTACTTTTGATCCACGACTTCGTCTGCATCTGCGATAACCGACATTCACGCCGACGAAGTCACGGGTGAAATCTAGTTTATTGTAATTGTAGTTTGTTGTATTGTATTGTTGTTGACGACACGGTTGGCGCAGTTGCTGAGCGATCGACTGCTGCGCAGCGTGTTGCGGGTTCGATTCCCGCCCAGGGTAAATATTTGTGTGATGAGCACTTGTGTTTGCCTTGTGTCTGGGTGTTGTTTATCTATATATATGTATGTATTTACAAAAAAAAATATATTTGTGTATGTATATCAGCTGTCTGACACCCATAGTACAGGGTCTCCCTAGTTTGGGGTCAGATGGCCGTGTGTGAAAATGTCCCCACATATTATTATTATTATTCTCATTTATTTATTTTATTTACATATTGTATTATATTTTTAAATATTAGTAAAAAATATATAAAAACATTTAAAAATATAAAAAATATTAGCCCACCGGTATCGGGAATAGGGTCCAAGCTACCGGTGGTCAGGGCTCCTGAGAGAGCAATCTCCTGACTATACTTTATTATTATTATTATTATTGTTTGACAACTACTTGAATTGCTTTGAATTGCTTGTAGTAATTATTAGAACATAAGAAATAAGTGCTTACAGTTTATAATAATGTTATCTCCAGGGTCTATGTGATGCAATAATTATTATTTTTAGAGCCCTTTACCTATTTACATACCATTCATTGAATCAGTGGTTATATTTTCTCTTTCCACACTTAATCATCAGCAAATGATTATATAGTGATGCTTATATGATTCAATATTCAGCATACTACCTGCTGTAATACAGTTAGTGGTGCAGGTATTATCTTTTTACCCGACGAACTTCCCAGTTGAAAATATGGCAGCGGAAGCACATAAAACAGTTATAACAAAACCTAATAAAACGAACCAATTTGCGGTCTTCTCGCGACCAACGACCGACGACCGGCGACCAGCGACCGGCGGCTCCAATTACCATACTTCACCGACCAACTACTAACAAAAGCATACTTTTTTGGCAAAAAACACTTCATTTAACTGTCCCACTATCGAATAACTGGACACAATTGAATGTTGCATCACAAACGTGAATTTTAATTCCGGGCGACATATGCTGGCTCCGGCCCCTGGGCCCCGGGGCCCCTCGGGGGTGGGCCGAGGTGGGTGTGGGGACACACTGTAATTAAAAAAATGTGTGGCACTTCATTCGTGCGCGCCAGTGCGACCGCAGCCTAACGCGCCTCGCCCTAACTAATTAATAATTTCCCGAATGTTTTTGGGATTTTAATAATAATCTCTTAATGTTTTGTGTAGTGCTCGCTACCTTCGTTTGTGTAGGTAACTGGGCAACTTGAAGTTATTTCTGTATTTTGAACAATTTTATTAAGCGTTTAATTTTAGGTAGGTAGTTTGCGCTTAAGATTCTTTAAGTGCGGTTCAGATTTAAACTTTGCGATTCTATTGTATTTAATAAAACATTTTACCAGATAAAACAGCATATCTAGGTATAGGTCCATTAGAGTCAAAGCTATATGCTCTGGCATTTATAGGTAAATGTATAGTTCGTTTGAAGAGTCAATTCTATTACTTCTGTGTCATGAAATGTCAATAGAATTTATTTTTATTTTATATACAATATTTACAAGTACAATAAAAAAAACCTATAACTATTAAACAAAAATGAAACTAATATAATAAGGCACCCAAAAATTCCTCCACATCGCCTTCATCTTGGAAAGAGAGAGACTGGTTGCATTGCCACGTTAGATGGCAATGCTTAACATCTGCCCAAAGTAAAAACCAGCTCTTGGATCACGGGAAGTGTCACCTACCTTTTGGAAATTTCCTTAAAAAGAAGATGAGCACTCGGACCATTACTTCTGTTGGCTTAAATACATCGTGGATATGATATTTCTCTTACATAGTATGATCGACCTATTCTAATAATGTCAAACTATCAATAAAATGCTGTAGCGCAGGGTCTCATTGTATACATCTAGATCTGCAAAACCAATTATAATCCTCAGTCAAAAATTTAATAAAATGTCACCGATAAACCACTTTTACGTAAAATACATTTGTTGCTAAAATTCTATCAAACTGCAATAAGTAGCTACAGTCACCCACAAAACATTCTACTCAGTTTCAATAAAATCAAATTTTGACACATCTAATATCGTCACAGATAAACATATTGACGTAGGTACAATTTAATTATAATGTACGTTTATGATTGCGCTCTATGCGTTGTCAATATTATCCTGTAATGATATGACGCGACGCACGGTACAAAGTAATTGCGTAGTGTCAGACGTCAAATACTTGAGTTTACACATTATTACCTGATCACTTATCAGCTGATAGCAGTATTACGTTATCGTGTGTCATTTAATAAGCTCTTCGGCGTGACTATCGAACTCGATATGTGAGCTTTTTATTAAAATCTGACGCGATCCGTGACGCAGGGACATCAAATGTTATTATATTTTGTGTGTTTTTAATAAAACTGATACGATGAGATAGGACGTTTTGTGAGTTTATCAATAATAATATAATTGATTGAGGCTATACCAACGAACATATTAGATTCCTGTCGAAAATGTAATCAGCGTGTCAAATACTCACGATAACTTTGGGAGTGACTGTACTTTTCCATCACTGTTAACTCTATAGATATTATTATATTAAGTTTTACATATTGACTACAACCGTTACTAAACCGTTTCTAAGCATATCATCAAAAAATCACCATCGTTATTAAGTTCTTTTTTAAATCTGTTCCTTCCTTACCCATCAGTAATAAATATCATCATTTAAACAAGTATCTACTCATTACATATATATATAAAGGTGAAAATATCAAACGTCATGTCAATTTAACCCAATTTTCTCAGCGAATCCTCAAAAAATCATCATCATTTTTAAAACCTATTCCTTCCTGATCTATCAGTTATAAACATCCTCATTTGAACAAGTACATACTCTTTACATATCTTATATATAAAAATCTTCTGTGCGTGTGTATGAAAGTGAACTCCTCATAAATGGCTAAATAGATTTTGCTGAATTTGTTTGTGTGTGTTCCAGTGGATTCGAGAATGGTTTAGATTCACAATTGGACCCGGCAGGTGGCGCTATAGTCAGGTTGCAGGACAACGTCTGCCAGGCCTGCGAGTAGATAAATAAAAAAATAGAAAAATACAAACGTCATGTCAATTTAGCCCAGTTTTCTCAGCAAATAATAAAAAAATCAACATCGTTTGTAAGACCTTTTTTTAACCTATTCTTTCCTGATCCATCAGTTATAAACATCATCGTTTGAACAAGTACCTACTCATTACACAATTGCAACAATACCCGACATGCGGTTATCTCGAGTATCGAGATTAGCGCATCATATCACATCGTTTTCAGCTCGGCACGGTATCGATTAGCGGCATCGTCCCTCGAATTAACCGAGTACAAGTTATACATTAATTTAAGAGGCTGTTTCTGTGTAAGAACACTTGTTACCCTCGTTAAGATGGCGTGATGTGAATTGAGAACATTTTACGATGTTTTTGGGACATTTTACTGTTTTATTTTAGTTGTTTATTTCATTAGTTTGTAAACATATAGGTACGCTAATTGAAGTATCATTGAGATATTGAATTAATCCAGCCAAAACCTATATCATCCTCATCCTATATATCCATACCTTTTATAAATGCAACCTTAATGGGGTGTATATATAAGATTCCGTACCCAAAGGGTAAAAACGGGACCCTATTACTAAGACTCCACTGTCCATCTGTCTGGCTGTCTGTCACCAGACCGTATCTCATGAACCTTGATAGCTTGACAGTTGAAATATTTACAGACGATGTATTTCTGTTGCCGCTATAACAACTAAAAACAGAATAAAATAAATATATTTTTTGCTCGATGTCTAATGTTGTATAGAAAATGGTACGGAACCCTACGTGCGCCAGTTCGACCCGCATTTGGCCAGTTTTTTTTTATTCTATCAAGCTGCGTTTGGCCGCAACTCACCTGATCTTAAGTAAGAGGTTCACTTGTGCCTTAAAGGTACCCAGATTACCTATATTTATCGGGGAACAGAGGGGTGCGCACTAAATACCACACAGCCTATTCTTAATCTTACTGAAATACATGTTTCCTAGATCACAAAGATCATTACAACATGTTGGTATATTAATGACAAAATATGTTATCTAATAAAACTATCAGTCTTGAATACCCAACGAAGTTGACATATTATCTTATAGTAAATAAAAAATAAATAACAGTTTAAAAAAACTAAAAACACTCTTTTTATAGAAAACCAAACTAAAAAATAGAAAATAAATTTTAATAAATTATTTTATTTTAAAAAAAGCGTGGGGTGCTTTTTAAGATATTATCAAAATGATAATCACTCTACTCATATCTGTCAATAAAATATTTATAACTATTGACACCATGCACCCCACGCTTTTTTTTAAATAAAATAATTTATTAAAATTTATTTTCTATTTTTTAGTTTGGTTTTCTATAAAAAGCGTGTTTTTAGTTTTTTTAAACTATTACTTATTTTTTACTTTTTAGTTTTATTTATTCTACCAGGGGCGCTTGTGCAGTACCTTCCTAGTATATAATAGCTGTTTTTTCGGCAACTAATTTTGAACGACTTATGTTTTTTTTTTTTTGTTTTTTTGTTTTTTTTTTAATAATTTTATCAAATTAGTGTATTGTCATCGGTCCTCGATAAATCTACAAAGTTTGAACGCAATCTGTCCGTTTAAATTGGGTCAAAATCGCGCCCAAAGAAGTCGGTTACAAACAAACATACAAACATACAGGTGAAGCTAATAAAAAGCGTATAAAATAGCCATAATTTTATTAAATTATATCGACCACACCCAGGTAACTGCCATGATTAATTTTATTCCCATGTTTGTTGAAACAGATCTCATAATATACAGACAGATATATAAAACGGACATGTTTGACAGTTGTCACTGTTCGCGAATTAGTATTCATAACTACCTAATTCTAAAAAGCTTGTAAATTGGTAATTTGTAACATAATCCAATTTAATTCGACAGTTGAAAGAACAGTTTGCCGACAACGTCAACCAAGCCTATTTTTATACGAATAGGTTTTCCAAATCAATTCCAACAAATAGGCGATCAAACAACACCTTCTTTCATAGAGCCGGCTACATTTTTTTTAATTTAAATCCTAAAAAAGGTCACTTTTAAATATTTTTCGGTTTCAAGAATTTCTCTTAGGACCGGATTTTTCAATTTTCAAACTTTTGTTTGAAGCATAAACATGTGGTTCGTCTGCTTTCGTTTAAGAAATAGCAAACCACCATATTAATTCTTCAGATAGACCTTAACATGCCTGAATTAAATGTCCATTTACATGAAAAACAAAACATATTTAATTCTTCAATAAAATAGTGTAGGTATGTACAATCAGTTACAGTAATTAACTGACCAACCTTTTAGAATTATACCTACAGAATTTTATAATTATTTAAATTTTATTCTTTATATTTATACTTAGTATTTTTAAAAGACATTTTTCCTTGCAAAATGTCCTCTAATTATTATTGACAAAACATATTTATTACTCAAACTGTTCGATCGATGTGGCTTGCCCTTTATCTCTCCAAGAAACATAATCGACGCAAAATAACATCAAAATGTCACATCCATTAGCAGATTAAAAGAGACTTCATCAAATTCTTGAGTAAAGAACATTCAATGTATCATGATTACAAATATCTACATCTGTAAGTATAAGCTACAAATCAATCGAGCGGCTTTGTGGGCGAATTTATTAATTCCGAAAACAAATGACTCGTCTGAATATCTATTAGTTGTCGATCGATAAATGTCGATTGTTTCTCGAAAACTTATTTTCATTTCATTTGGAATTTGTATTTTATAGGAAAAGTAGTAAGTAGGTTTAATATTACTGTAATTGATTTGTCTCAATGTGTTAGTTTCTTTACATTTCTAAGGGGTAAGACAAATGAATGATAGGTATGATAAAGTTGGGGGTCTGCATATAGCAAGACTGGAGCCCTGACATTAGTCAGGCGGGGTCGCTGCAGACCGAGGAAAAGATGACGAGACGCCTTGGATGACTTCTTCAGGAATTGGCGAGATGAGACACAACTTCGTGAGAAATAGGTAGAACGAATGAGGAAGGCCGTTGCGCAGTAGTGAAACAGAAACGGTTAGCATAAAAAAGCAGATCAATTTGCCGTAACATATTTTTATATAACAATTTAGCTTATGTTTAACGAACCTCCAGATCTAGTAAATGATCACCAAAAATAGTAAATAAAATAAAACCAAAAATAGTAAATGATCACCAAAATAGTGTTTCCTAAAGTATTGTATAAATGTAAGAGTTTGACTGTAAAAAGCGATTTGGTTCTAGCACCCGGCAGCCGCTGCCGCGGCACGCTCGTCTCGTGCGTAGGGGGTCACAGTTCTAACCTAACCTAACCATGTCGGATCCGCCCCAGGGAGGACTTAAGGGTCAAAAAGATTTTGGTTATTTTGCACACTAAGATTTGGTGATCATTTACTACATTTGGTATTTAGTACCTATATTTTTTTGGTAAGGGAGCGTATGATCCTAAAGTATTTTTTGGTAGTAATTACATTTATTTCCTAAAATGTTTCCTATATCTATTCTTCTACCTACTGCAAATATATCTCCTAAGAAAAATATACTTAGCATACGTATGCTTAGGTAGATTCCCTATTTTCTTATTTCTACATACGCAGGCTCTAAAGACAAAAACATCTTTTCACGTTTACAGAGCTAACACAGCTTCACCATCTCTTACTCTCGGTGAATACCAACATTCCCAACCCCTACACGGCCTACACTTTTCACCAATATTACATGAATACAAAACCATTCTTCTACAATCCCATCTTTACTAACATAAAGTAAATCATAGTACACTACAACTACCCGCACGTGTACAAAGCCCTAATGCCGGCCAAACGGCCACAAACGGCCTTAGGGCTATAAACGGCCGCTAAGGGCCGACGGAACACGCCCGTCGGCCACCGGAACGTAGCGGATACGGAAGGACGCTGTATTCGAGACGCTCCGGTATTGTTGTGGGTAAGATTGTTACTGTATAACATTTGAGTGGGTTGTGTTGTGGGCTGTTTAGGAGCACACATATATTTAGTCATACAATATTTTGTGGCGTTTTATTTGTGGGATACTATGTCAGTTTTTGTATTAGTAAGCACTAAGTATAGAAGTTTTCAAATAAACTCTTTTAAACTATGAATATTTTGGAAATAAATCCACGAAAAAATATTAAAGTAAGTAAGTAGAACAGGTAATTTTAAACAATGTTAATGGAGCTATCCAATTATAATAATAAAGTTATTTCTATTAAATAAAATAAAAATTTGCTACTTAAATCCATTCAAAATTAATTCAAATCATAATTAAATAGCTAATAATCAATTTCAGAATATTAATTAACATCAAATCTCATAAACAAGTTTGTAGTATTTTTAATTTATTCGACGTTATCCGATAAAAAAACAAGCCGATTAAAATTAAAATGTATTTTATGGCAATTTGAAATCATCGCAAGAACTAAGCGCACGCGTTGATGTCTTTTATACGTCTGCTCACTTTTTGTGATATTTGCACACTAATTGGATTAAAATCATCTAATGAACCAAATAATAAATAAAAATCATTTAAAAATGTAACAAAAGAGGTTCATTATTATATACAGAGATTTGAATCGCAGTTGTTTAGAATTATTCATTACTTAAAGATAGATATAACAATAGATAGATACATTTAGAAGAAGAAGAAGTAATAGAAGAACCAAAAGAAGAAGATCAGAGATCTATAAGATCCATGTCAAAGGGATCGATGTCATATACCTGTAGATCATTGTATTTTAGGTTTATCAAATACAACACTTCATTGAGCTAAAGCAAACTCTCTTTGTAAAAAACCGTCTCTAATATAACATATTTCTGGTAACCTTACTCCATATCCATCTCAAAAGAAAATAGGATCAAATACTCTTCATTGTGCATCAAATAAAGGTAAGTGCAAAAGCACAAGTGGGTTTAACAATGCACGGAGGTATCGCAATTAGTTATTTCTACCCCCTCAGGATGGACAAAAATTGTACTTAAGATCGAGAGTTAGACAAGGAATGACAATAATAAAGTACTCACTGGACTGTAACCGCTCCCTCCACGCCATTGGATTGGACACCAGGCCCTGGAACCCTGGCCAGTATAGTGGCTTGTGCTGAAGGTAGTGGGCCATGCCAGCCGCCGCCGCCGCCAACGACAGCCTCGGCGCCAGCAGACCAGCGCCCATGTTGGCGCCCACCGTCGGACGAGACAGGATGTGGTCGATCCCGTGAGGATTCGGCGCCGGAGGAGGTGCCTCCGCCAAAGAACTCAACGCCGCCAAAGGAGCCCCGAAACCATTCTCCAAACCACGAGACAACGGCGGCGAACCACGCAGCTCCGACATCTTAGACAGTTCACTGCATATACTATAACACCACAGAGTCCGAAGTCTAAACGTCACTCGGTCATTGCACTCCTCAGAGCAAACGTCCGCCCGCGAGCGCGACCCGACACCAAATGAAAAGCTCTTACTGACGCTTTTGCTCGCAAACAGAAAAAAACTTGAATAGAGAACGACGCCCAGTCAATCTAAACCTTATATCGCGGACGCCGCCCCTAAACCAAGCAGTCGCCCGGAACCTATGTGCGTCCCGCTCTGTCTCTCATACGTTAGAGAGGGAGAGAGCACGTGTGGTGTTAACACGAGAGCGTAGATTTAACGAATCGCTATTTAATGGCGCTTCTTGTCTCTTTATAATTAAGTCGGGTGCAGTTTTTGCGGGCCGCCCCCCTCTCGTCCCGCGCCCGCTAAAAACTATTGTGCCACGAATAATAAGCTGGAATGGCAGAGTTTACGCGTTCGGATAATAGCGGAAGGATCTCCGGTAATTTATGTGACAAATATAATATTAATTGACATGGTACTCGATTTGTTAAGAAATAAAACACCCATAGAATTAGAGACATCTGGAAGGGTGCGGCACATTGTCGGGTGCCGTAGCTTGCAGATATTGAACTTGATGAATTGCTTGTCGTCTCAGTTATTATACACTCGAGATAGCTATTTGAATGGACTTGAGTTACTGCTGAATTTTTCTGAGAAATTAGAGCTTATGATTTTGCAATTTCTCAAAGAAATTGCAAAATCATAAGCTAACGGTAGCTGATAAGTAGGATAGTAAAAGTGTTGTTATTATTGATTAATATAATGCTTGTATGCACAATCGATAATTTGGTTTCGAATTTCTCTTAAAAATTAAATTTCAGCACCATATCTTCTTTGCTTATTCCAACAACTGCCATTCATGATCTCTATTAAAATAATATTATAATATGTAGGTTACAACCTCCATTGCTTATAATATGTATAGTTCACAAATTAAATTCAGTCTCTACTTATCTATTTATTCAGTAAAAAAAATACTTTTAAAATGTTGAATGAATCATACTTAAATAATTCTTTACAAATTCAAAATGATTTCAACAACAATTGAAAAAGACCGCAAAAAAATTATCCCAAAAAATACAATTATCTACAATTACATTTTAAAATCACTGATCATATCACACACACACTCACAATCACACCATCAATCTAAAAGTCATCACAAAGCCACACTTTCATAATTCGTTTTTTAAATCCCCCAATAATGGCGGCCCCCAATATAAAGATGGCGGAACAATAAACGGTTTTTAAACTATTAATAAACGGAATCGCTTGCGCATCCTGTCTGGTGGTTTGACCGACGCGGGCGCAGCACAGGATGTGTTTTGTGTTTTGATTGTTATTTTTGTAGCTTTAAGCTTTTAAAACTTAAAATATGTTAGTTTATCAATATTATAAAATCGGCTTGATCTTCTGACATTTAATTTTAAAACTGTTTTTTAATTGTAGTTATTAAACGACTTTTTAGAAGGTTATTTAAGTACTTAGCGTGAAGTAGATTTAGTAAAAATACTTTTTCAAACATTAAAATCTGAAATCAAAAACTTTATTTAAATATGACTAAGCATTAAATAATGACACGTTATCACTGCAATTAAGGTATACTAGATACATAGACTAAGACATGATGATCATCATCTAATAAGTAAAAAGATAAAATAATTTGGAATGAAATAGTTAATAATATTTCATTCCAAATTATTTTATCTGCAGCCACGGCTCAGACAAGTTAAACACGACCAGTGTGTATGACCCCTTCTTAATCTTAAAATAAAATACCAACATATCAAGCTGACCATCACAACATGAGATAAATAATACCTTCAACTGTTGGTCGCACAATGGACTTGAGACCGGATTCCGTACCTCACACAATGGCCGAGGATGGACCACGGGGAACCAGCCGCGGTATCGTACACACCGGATGTAATATAGCATAGGGATTGAGAACAGGTGCCACTGAGAGCGGGAGAGAAGTTCTTGTAGCGGTAATCGCAGGTGGAACACCTTGTATATTTTTTTATTTTTTTTTGCATTATCAAAACCTAAGCTAAAAATACGAATATGGTGAATTTAGCCTGTACTAAATCCGTTAGAGTTTACAATATAGGTGCAGTATATTGACGACTAGGTTTCGTGTAGGAATACGAAAGCCTCTCTGTGGCGAAGGCATATTATAGTATTAAGGAGTTTCTAATTGAGAAATTGTTATGTTAGGTAGTGTAATAATTGAATAATATTTTAAAATTGTAATTGTTGTTGTTAATTATTTAGTTATAAGTTGAATGTGTTTAAATACTTTTGCATGCCTGCATGGTAAAATATGGCTGAACTCTTTTATTTTATCATCTATTGCTGTTACCCATATTTGCAAAATAAAATTATCTTTATCTAAATCCAAAAAAAGTTTTTGCAAAACTTAGTTTTGCTGTAAAGATAAACTTTACAGCAAAACTAAGTTTTGCAAAAACTTTTTTTGGATTTATTCATAATTGATCGAAATAATAAATGCCAAGCGCCACGCGTAATTATTTGTTACTAGGGTGACTTCGCCGGTTTTCGGCCAGTTAAGCGACTTTACGACTTTGAGACGATATTTTTCCTGTATAATAAAGTCGCAGATTAGTTTCTTATTTTTTTTTTTACTCTGAAGATAGTGTAGTTTTGATATTTGTAGCCCTTTTATTGGTAAATGTCATATTAAAATTACTAAAAATGAAATTCTCCGAAAATAGTGATTTCGCCGGTTTTCGGCCGCCTGTGCCAGTTTCCGGCCGTAACTTTTGCCAGTTTTCGACCACTAAGCTACAATTTGGAAAAAGATCTCTATTTGCTGTCCAGTAGGTTCTATATTGGATTATAAAGAAAAAAATATATATAAATCAACAAGTTTAATTAAATTCTTCGAAATACTAATGATTTAGGAACATTTGTGTACATAATAATAGGAACATTGGTCATTATAAAAAAATAACAATATGGGAAAACCATAATAATTAAAAATACGAACAAACTATCTATCTATTTGTGATCAACATCTGCATCTTCTTCAGTAATAAAATTATCTTTTCTATGAATAATTATAATTTTTTTAAAAATAAGATTACGGAAAAATATTTAACTCGTGATCTTCATCTTCAATAATTACTCTAATCTCGTTTTCTTTATTCATTTCTTTAATATTTTCAGAATCAGTCTTTATATTATATTTATCAGTCTCATTGATGACTTGATTAGTCTTCTTAGTATCGGCTTCTGCACCTTGATCTATTTTCTTAATATTATTGTCAGTTTCTTGTTCCGTGACAATTTCGTTTTCGTCTTCAGTCTGTATACCCTTACGGTTATTAAGTGTTTTTTTGTTCTTTTCTTTTGTGATTTTCTGTTTTTTTGGTTTCGGATCACTTTTTTTTTGTTCTCTTTCAGCTTTTCTCTTAGTTTTTTCATCTATCTTATTTTGTTTTTCTTTTTCTTTTAAATCGTGAAAATTTCTCCAAGCTTCTGAAGATATGGCACTAGGAAATTTATTAATATTTCTCTTTGTAGTTAGGATTTTAGTTGGACTCATGGGAAATCTTAGATGATTTTTAAATGGATCATTTTGCACATCATTTTGCAGCGTACACGAAGTATTTACTAATAAATTATTAACGGGATTCACGTTACTACTGTTATGATGGATGGCATTTTTTGGAGAAAACGGCGACGGGAGAGTGTGCACTTCAGCCACTGTAATTATCTTTGGCGTGGATGCTATACATTCACTTGGTAGAGGTAGCGATGAATGTGCTAAATCATATTCTTTATCTTCTAGAGGAATCTCTTCTAAAGTAATTTGTGTCGCAGTTGAGTCCTCTAAGTTTATATCGGCTATTTTTAACACAGAAATGTCACTTAGCGATACGTATGCTCCAACATCAGGAATAGAAATATCATCAAGCAAAGAATAGTCTTCATTAACACAATCACCTCCTACAGTATCGACATTTGCCTTTCTTGTCACATTGATTGGTTCAGGTGTTTTAAACGTAGAAGAATTAACAACTTCAGTAGACTTACGTGGTGTTTTGGAAGTTGACCGTCGATTTTTGCTGAAGGATGACTTCGCCAACTCTATTTCATTGCAAACCGTATCTGCATCAATCCCTCTCTTTAACAAATTTTCTTTTATAGAACTAACCACTTTTATTGCACTTGCGAAATCTCGTTCCATTAACCCACCGGAGGATAGTGATCTCTTCTTCCTTCGTTCTTGAAAATCCTTTACGCATTTCGTGAAATCTACTGCATCTACATCGAAGGGGAAAAGCCCACACTTTCTGAATCCATTTCTAATGGTTTGCGTCATATCTACATCCAAGGTTTCTTTAAATACTTTGCAAAAATTTGTCTTTGTCACGGTTTTGTTGATATTTTCTGGTTTGGCCTGCCAGTTTCTTAAAGTCTTTCTCCATTCTTGCTTTAAAGGTCTAAATACACTAACATCGGCTGGTTGCATAATGTGAGTAGTATTCGGAGGTAAAGCGTACAAAACGATGCCATTTTCATCACAGAAAAGACTTAAGGCCATCGACATATGTGATTTATGCCCATCTACGAAAAGGATTACTGGTTTTTTTATATTGTTCTTCACTAACCAGTCATTAAAGTCGTTAGCAATGTATTCGTAAAACACATCTGAGCGCATCCAACCTGATTCAGTTTTTCCTATTATCCAACCTTCTGGCATATTATCTACAACTGCTTTTGGCGGTCTAATGTATGGAAATACCACAAGTGGAGGACATACTTTCCCCGATGCAGTCATCATCATTAAAACCGTAAGTGTTTCTTTTTCGTTGCCTCTTTTAACAACGTAAACATTTTTGTAACCTTTAGGTGCTAAGACTTTACCAGATTTTGGACATAGTGAAACTCCAGTTTCATCACCGTTTAATATTCTGTCAGGATCCGTCATAATGTCTTCTATTCCTCTTTCAGTCAGAAAATATTCAAGATCTGTAAACCATTTTCTGATCGAGCTTTCTTTTACTGCTTCCCTGGCTTTATTAATACCTTCAGGTTCACGTATGCTTATCTCCGGATGCCTTCTAAGAAAACCTTGGTACCATGTTTGTCCCGGTCGTCCTTCTGGAAACTTATCTTCTTTTCCGATATCTTTTATTAACTTTGTTACAGTTTCCAGCAAGACCTCTTTTCTTACAGGAATACCACATTTTGCTAATTCTATAATCCAGTCTACAACCTTTCTCTCTCCATCAAAGCCTAATATAGGCTCTGGGCCAACTTTTCGAGGCTGTTCTTTAACTCGACCCGAAATTCGATCTTGAATCGTTGACCGTGGAACACCAAAAAGTCGGCAGGTTTCTCTAATGCCTTTATTGTCGATTCTTATGGCCTGAACAGCTTTAGCTAACGATTCTTCGGTATATTGAAAATGAGATCTCTTTTGTCTAACTATCTTTTTAAGTTTCTTTTTCTCTGGAGGCATCTAAAAAATTAAATTAAGTAAGATGATTAATCTTATTATTTATTTTTATACACATGTCTAAATGTTAAAAAAAAAATTAAAGCAAGTAGTGAACATAATTTATTATCTATATTCTAAATCTTGTTGTTTCAATATACGTTATTTTCATTTAAATAAATCTCAACTTTAGCTTTGTACAAACTAAGTGGATTTTAGAATGACTAGTACTATTGAAAAGATCATAAAAATAATAAAACTGTATCGGAAACTATACTTTATTAAAAGGTATAAAAGTTCTTTTTCCGAAATCACGTAAATTAACAACTATTATTGTGGACACAATGTACGACTATACTTAAAATACCTATGCATATATTAATATAAGAACATCTTTTTTTCATTAACAATATTACTATATAAAACTACGTAAGTAGCAAACTAATTTTTATAAATGAGACCGAAAATTAAATTTATAACATCTAAATTTCGACCGCCCTTTTAAATACGGCCGGAAAATAACTTTATGTTAACAAATTTTCGACCATCTGCTTTTTAACTGGCCGAAAGATAAAATTTTATGAACTGATTTTCGACCATCCCTTTCATCACGGCCGAGAACCAAATTTAAATTGATTACTAATCGGCCGTATCGTTGGAAATGGACGACAACTCACTTCAATTTATTAGTTTTCGGTCGTAGGTAAACTTGTTAAATTTTTTCACTAGCTGATAATAATAATATTTGGGAAGTCGCTTTAAGCCTGTATTGTTCGTCTGAGTAAAGATTTCGATTCCATTACTTTATTTATTGTCATTTATTATCGTTAGTTTTTACTGGCCGAGAATTAGTTATCAAATTGTTAATTTTCGGACACATCAATTAGGTTAGGTCGAAAAGTAAATATTAAATATTTTATTTTCGGCCGTCAAATACTCATTAACTAAAAACAGTTGTAACCACATAATTAACTTTAAAACATGCGGCCGAAATCTGACCACACAAATGAGAAAAGGTTATACTTCATGTACAAATTGTTTCTTTTAAAAGAATTCTTTATTTTATATGCAAAATAATCAACTAAATATAATGGGCTTTCTACTACTTCTCGGCCGGCCAGCCGAGAAGTAGATAAGCCCCCAAATCATTATCTAGTTTCCCGGCCATCAAAATTAAATGTTATTAACCTAATCTTTCCTATATTTTAATTAAAATAACACTAATTCAACTTATCTCCTTTACACAGAACATCAGTTTATACCTATAAATCGCTAAACAACTTTGTAACTTACCTTGCAAAAATTATGTGCGCACTATTTTTTTCACTGATTTCGGCACACGCGTGCCCTGTATGACTTTCGGAGACTCACTGACGACACAGTAGGATCATTAAAACGCTACAAAATTCAGAAGTCGTAGGGCTTATACCAATGAATTCAGTAGGCGTTGTTTTTTAGATGAGTAGGGTAAAGTTTTCTTATTATATTGATATAACGACGTACTGGCCGAAAACCAGAGGTGGCCGGCAAACCGGCTAAATCACATTTCTTTGTATCTCTCTTGATCTTCAGTAGGTATCTATTGTTTCAAACTTATACTGACTTACTGCAGATTTTATGTATATAACAAAATTAATCTTAGTAGTTACTGTGAGATTCTCTACTGTGGAGTCTTACTGGTATAACGTAGTGCGTGAGGGTATTGTAGGGAAACTTCAATTAAAGAGGAACTTCGCTCTGTAATAGAATAATAATACATGTGCCTGTGACAGCGACAGGCTTCTCAATCCCTCTGACATATAAAAACAAGACTACTGGTGGCCTACCACTAGCTCTTAACGCGATCCAAACGCGATCCATTTTAGGACCTTCTGTATTTTGTTCCTGCCAATTTAGGTCCTAAAATGGCTCGCGTTAAGAGCTCGTGGTAGGTCTGCCGTTACTAAATATAAATACTTCTAGAAGGATGCAAAGTATTTCGACTATGACATATAGTTAAATGTTTCGACTAGTATGTCTATTCTTTTACAATTTCCCTCGGTTAATACCTAGGTGAAGTGAGCTGTCATCCGTCCTTCTACTTTGTCAATCCCTAGCATCGGGACGGATGACAGCTCACTTCACCTAGGTGTTCACCGAGGGAGATTGTAACAGAATAGCGCTTCAGCATGCCAAATGCATGTAACCTCCCGCTCCGCTCGTCGCCCCGCTCCCCGCTGTCACTGGCCCCACACCCTTCCCTCGCGTCCCGGTTTCTTTCTCACCGCGTCAATTAGCCGACACCTTTGCTTTGTCGGCCTTTTATCATCTGCCTATTACACACCTCATACAACACCACTACAAAGGAAATTATACTCTATTTTTGTAAACGTAGAGTTGAGAGTACGATGTGTTTAATGTGAATAAAAGTATTTATTGACTTGAAATATAAATTGGTTCGATATTTATTATACGAAATATTTATAACACCGTTACTAATGTTCAATTTAGATTAAGGTTAATTTGTATGTCATCAATTGGTTGATATGTTTCTGTAATTACATTTTATGTTAATGAATAGGAAGTTGGTAGTATAAACGTTTTTACAATTACGTGTTATTTCCTTACTACTTTTGTAATGAATGAAATTTTATGTTAGTGTTAGAAAGATGGCGATGTAAGTGTAACATGTATCTTTATAATTAACAGTGAAATCCGCGTAATAATATTAGTATTGCAGCATGCGTTGAGTACCTAAGTGATGTAGTGATACTATCAGTCTTCATAAATATAATGAACAGCTAGTTTACTTGACTTAAATTCACCTGAAATGTCTTGCATTTTTATTCTACACAATTTATGGAACTATTCAGCTGAAATTAATCGTCATTATATAATCGTTTCGTTAGAGGTTACAGCTAAAATGTAGGCACTTTTAAATAATATTAATGTATGAGCAAAAAATTAATATACCACATACTTTTGCCCGCGACTTCGTCCGCGTGAATGTCGGTCAGACGAAGTCGCGGATTTATAAGTAGGCTATATCCTTTCTAGGGGTTCAAGCTTAGACTGTACCAAATTTCATCAAAATCGGTCCAGTAGTTCAGCCGTGAAAGCGTTAGATACAAACAAAAAAAATCACTTTCGCATTTATAATAATTAGTATGGATATAAGTAGTTAAATCTAAATGATAACATCTACCTAATACTTATTTCTATGTTTTATATTAATAATTGCAAGACTCGTTTAAGTTTTAGGTTAATTTGTTTTCATTCTTAATAAAAACTAGTTGCAGTCAATAGAATGGCCGCCATTTTTTCTAAAGTACTTAACTTTATGATTTATTGCTGTTTTAATACTTAGATGATGATTGATGACATAACTGTCGCCATTAATTTATATTTATAACTCTATTAAATGTTTATCATTGTAGTGCAGAAACCTGGTTCTGTAGATTGTATATGAAAGACCATTAAATATTATTATATATTTAATTGGGTTACCAATATTTAGCAAAATATAATTTACGTAACAATAAAATTCAAATGTTCAATGTTCAATTCAATTCAATTCACCATGAATGGATCATAATGAAAAACATATGATTTGAGTATTTATTTGCTTTTTTTTTTATCTATTAATGGGCATACGTTTGACCACTATCTCACCTGATGATACAAAAATTTACCTAATTTAAATTATATTATTATGTTTTTAAAATAATTATTAGTTGCAGTACAGAATGAAATGAAAAAAAGCCCCAAATTGGTTGACACAAAAGCATATGTGGCACACAAGCTTAATAAAAATGACCGGCTCTATAAAACAAAAGCATTTAATAAAACTTTATCTCATAAGAAGCTCTTAAGCGTAACACAAACACACTTACGTACAATTTGGCAACATTTAAACACAAACTGCGGACTCCACCATATTTGCCAACTTTAAAATGATAATAAAAAAATCATACTTCAGCATGAAGAATCGACTACAGTAATCTACGAATTGGAGGGAGACAACCAGCCGTGCGAGCGAGAGAGAGCATAAATTAAAACATGTTATTGGCTAGTTGCCGGCGCAAGCCCCGCCCCCTGTAGTGGAGTACCCCACGTGTTTTTGTTGCGCCCAGACGATGTTTGGCCGCGATGGAGAGCGGACGTGACGATGCTCCGGAAAACTTTCAGGAGTTTACGTCCATATAAAGTATTTTATGCACAGATGTAGTTTATCGTATGTAAGAGAATTGTTTAGCTTTGTTATTTAGAACAAAGACGTAGTTTAGTATGGTGAACTAACACTTATTTTTTTTTACATTTTTTAATTAGGTATTTCTAAATACGTTGTAAATATTATTTGAAATGACAATGACTTACTGCCATACTCAGATACGTTACTTAATAATAATGAATCATTAACTTTAAACGACCAACATAAATTGGAACGCTGTCAGTCAAAAATATGACACATTGAGAAGCCAAGTTATGTTGGTCAATTAAAGTTAATGGTTCATTCTTATTAAGTGACGTCTCTGAGTGTGGCAGTTAGTCCCTTATTGCATAAATAGTTAGTTATCTCAAAGTCAAAGTCAAAACATTTATTTCAATTAGACCAATGTGGCACATTTGTACGTCAAATGAAAAAAAATAATATTCTATTTGCCCGTTCCAAAAAGTAGTACATCTATTGTTGATAATGGCATTAACAATAAATAAGAGACATATAAGAAAACTAGCTTTTGCTCATGACTTCGTCCGCGTAAATGTAGGTTAAGCAGACCAAGTTACCGAATAAAAAAAATATCCTATGTCCTTTCTTGGGGTTTAAACCCACTCCGTATCTTTCATCGGTTTACCCGTGAATGCGTGACAGGTGACAGACATAGATTCGTATGCATTTATAATATTAGTACGGATTCATGAAATCTACTTATAAAATAATAAGATGGTTATTGAAACATAAACACGCACATACACATAATTATAGTTATTTTATTACAAGCTTAACAAAGGCTCTGGGGGCCAAGTCTGCTATTTTTATAATTTTGTCACTCCAACACTTTCCCATTGTCATTTTGCTAAATGTTCGTAATCTGCAAAATTCATAATGGGCGATCATTGACTGCACAATGACGTTCTAATGGTAGGTCACTGATCAAAGGAACTGTCAACATTTTAGCAGATTACCGCCTAAGTCAGTCATTCAGTTGTCATTTTGTACGAGATTACCATTTGATATCATTTCTTTCAATGGTGTGTCAGTGGCTGGCCATTGGAAAGTCATAATGACGCCATTGTACTAGTAGATTACCAAACTTGTCAAAATCAACAATTATGAAATCAATGATAGATCATTCTGACACTATTGTAATAGCAGATTTGAGGCCCTGAACTCTAGCTATGTTCCTTATATAAAGTTGTTAGTTTTCATTAAGAATTCAATAAAATTATATCTGACCGCGAACCGGAAGACGTTGCGTTGGAAGGCCTCCCACTAGGTGGACCGTTGACCTGCTAAAGGTTGCGGGGATCCGCTGGATGCGAGTCGCACGGGACCGGTCAATGTGGCGCCACTTGGGGGAGGCCTATGTCCAGCAGTGGACGTCTTTCGGCTGAAATGATGATGATATCTGAGTATAGTACCTATAGTAAATTCAATAAAAAAATAACTTTTTAAATACTTAACACACAGATTAATTTTGAAACAGATTCTTTCCAGAATCAGAATCAGAATCTTTCCTATCTTTGTTCTCTGTTTTGCCATGAGACGTACTCGTACAAATAATTATCATCATCTGCTTCTACTTTTCCCAAGTATGTTCGGGTTTACTTCCAGTCTAACCAGTTGCAGCTGAATACCAGTTACATGGAGCGATAGGATGGTAACAATCAAATTTCAAATAAATTAATTTAAATATTTTAATATCATGCTCACGACAAGCACCCTCTATACGTTGAAGAGGCCAACTATTGCGCCTTTATATTGGAGTAAGCAACTTTAAACGACTTTTTTGAATCTGTTACCTACTGAAACTACAAGTAATTCCTCTTTCTGGTCATAGTTGTAGAACTGGAGAGTTTACACGCAAATCCTGCGAAAATTTTAACATTGAAAACACATTTTCAATGTTAATACATTTTCGCAGGATTTGTGTGTTTTTCGTTTCAGTGTAGTACCCGATTTGCAGCGAAAGTGCAAATTCGCACTGGAATCGTGAGTGTTAGGGCTACGAGAATGTTTAGGTTCAAAAGACGTATATCGACGAGGGCTACCATACGGTGAAAAAAAAGAAAAAGTTTTATGTTTTTGCAAATTGCAAAAACGAACGCAAAATTTAGCTGTTTTTTTGACGGTTTAAAAGCACACTTATAAACATATTTTTATATTGAAGATTAAATCAATAAATTTGATGTTTTTGTGATTATTTTTTTCACAATGACTCTTACCTTTGCCAAATAAACATACATAATATAGATCAGCCTCTCTCTCATTAACCAGTTGTTTCTATCGGAGAAGTAATGGTCATCTGAGCGATATCTAAATTTTTCCTATCAACTATCCGAAGACTCTCCATTACGGAGTACAAATATAGCTTGAAAAGGGTAATCAGTAATACTATCCTCCGTACTTACGTACGCACTTCCAGCCATTTGGTGCATCTGCAATAAATACTTGAAGCATTATTTCCAACCAACTAACCCTCAAATACCATACTCCATTTAATATTTAATCTCACAAAACGAAGTAGAATCAATCGCAGCAACACTAAACAAACTAAAATTAAATCAGCCGAACCCCTGGGTTCCGTATAATACCATTATTTAGGGTTCCCCAACCCTCCCGTGTTAAAAGTTCAGGATATATCTATTGTCGTCCAATGTAATTATAACACACCATTTACTCACAGTTTTGTAAACAGATTAATGAAATGGATAATTCAATTATGTTTCAATGATATTCAATTATTTTGGAGTCGTTTTCGTACAGTTATTAAGCTGGAATTTAATTTTGTATAAATTAATATTGCTTTTAGTTTGATATGAGACGGCTGTAGGCTGGACCTTACTAGTGACACGCTGACCGCTGTGTATCATTTTCCTAAAAGGCAAATCAAATCAAATATAGACATAAGTTAGGAAAATGGACAGCATCATCATCAGCATCGTGTTGCGGGTTCGATTCCCACCCAGGGTAAACATTTGTGTTTGCCTTGTGTCTGGGTGATGTACGTATTTAAAAAAAAATGTTTCTTTTAAATTGATGATGATGATGATGGTTGGTGCCGATTCCCTTGTTCACGTAAACTAAACTAAAATTAGGCATTTTTCATCTCTTAATACCAGGTAGCTGAAGAAAAGGACGCCGACAGACAAGGACTAATTTATAGATGTCAAATTATTTTTTCCCTTGAACTTCGCAGGGTTTCTAATCAATACGTTCAGAAATGACAGCAATAATTGTATGAACATTTTAGATCAACTTAAATTGACAGCTGTCTATTAATATCTGCCTCTTTCTTGTTTTCTTGGAGAGAAAGAGATGTAAATAGCCTAAAATTAGTTTAGTTCATGCACAACAGAATTGGCACCATTATTATGATAAACGGTTGTATAAAACTAAACACAACTAGTCATATTATGTAAAGTATAGTAAAATTAGTTTTTTTCTCACCAGGACTTCTTCTTCTTCTTCTTCTTTTCCCTGCCCTTATCCCATGTTACTTGTGGTCGGCGCAACATGTTTTCTTCTTCCATTCCGTCCTGTCCAACGTCATGCTTTCACAGACTCCCTTTTCATTCATATCATTCTTCACACAATCCACCCATCTTTTCTTTGGCCTTCCTCTCCCTCTTCATCCATCCAAATTAATATTCATAGCTCTTTTGGTCACATGAGTTTCGTCTCTTCTCTTCACATGCCCATACCAAGACAAACGATTCCCTTTCAACTTTTCTGTCACTGGCGCCACTTTCAAACTTCCTCTAATATATTCATTTCTCACCTTATCCATTCTGGTAACTCCAAACATCCATGTCAACATTCTCATCTCCGCTACGTGCAATCTTTTTTCATCCATCTTCGTTCCGATCCATACGACAGGTCTTGTTACGGACTTGTAGATTTTCTTCTTTAACTTAACTTTTAACCTTTTACCTTTAACTCACCAGGACAAGGATTACATATTAAATAATTCAGCATCATTTGTGGTGGTAAATGGAGGTTTACGTCACGTTTACGGGTTTTGACTCTATCTTATGTTCTTGTTAAAAATTGTGTTCTTGAAGTAGTTGTATCATGTTTGCTCACCACACACCGTATCATAACACTTCGTCTGCACCCTCGAGGAGTGCTGACTCCTGGGCCGCCTCCACACGCCGCCACAAGGAATTAGTCGTTGTTAATGAATCGTAATCCGGTACACAATAAACATGGCGCAGGTGCTGCCATCTATTGGAAAACTTGCCCAGTTAACGAACGCTGCTCGGCGGTGGGAGTAGGGACGCGGGTGACTGATGTCGATATGTTGTCGATAAACATGAACACTTTTGTTTATTTCTGTAGTTTGGGGATCGTGGCAATGAAAACGATGGATACAAACAAACTTACTTTTATTTAAATATTTTATAAACCTTCATATAGCTTTAAACGTTCAAATACACCCCGCTTACTCAACCGTCCTCGCCATTTTTCTTTTACATTCTGGGTGTGGTGTGGTGGGTGGTGGTGGGAGTGGGTGTGGTGTGGTGTGTCATGGGTGTGGTTGGCATAGTGATGATAAAGCAATGTCATATAGCAATGTCGCAGACATGTAGTAGCGGTGTCGTAGTAATATCATACCGCTGTCGTAGTAATATCATACCGGTGTCGTAGCAAAATCATATCGGTGTCGTAGCAATATCGTATCGGTGTCGTAGCAATATCGTAGCGGCGTCGTAGCAAAATCGTAGCGGTATCGTAGTAGTGCCATAGTGGTGACGTACAAGTATCCTAGTGGTGTCGTAGCAGTGTCGTAGCGGGGATGTAGCAATATCGTAGCGGTGTCGTATTTTAAACATTCCTTTGTGCCTATTGGCCTAGTTCTGTTCTGTCTCTTACTTGATATTGAAGGAAGTGGAAAATATGTTTCTTTCTTACAAGAGTAAGAACCGCTGTTCTTTTTTGATTAATTTTGTTGCAGGATCCAAGACAGTTAAATTGTTTCACCGGATCTCGTCGAGCTTCATTCAAGCGCTTTTCTGATGGTCACTATAGTTAATTCTGGCTTACAGGAGTTGCAGTGTGGCGGGCTTGTAGCGTAGTACTTCCTATAATTAACCTTGACGAACAGCCGGTTACAAAGGAAAGTCTAAAACTCAAACTATCGATATTTCCCCCATCCCTAGCCACAGTGCAATAGCTAAACATTTATTTGATGGCGTATCGAGTGATTGCGCGCCTCCGTATCGCCGCCACCTGAATTAAAAACAATAAATTGTCGACAACACACCCCCTACACCCTCTCGTACACCCCTCACAGACCCCGACCAAATGAAACTTAAGACTCCCAAGTTTTCTATTAAAAAAGTTTCAAAAAAAATTGTTTATATTTATTGATTTGTAAATTATTATCGTCTAATTTCGTTTTGACTATAAATTAGGGTGGTTTTAAATAATGGTATGTTTTTCCTATAAGATGGCCAATAAGGCTGCTTTGTTTTCAAGTTTTCTTTTAATGTGTGACACACAAAATACAAGATTTTCTTTCGGGTTTACTCGAAGACTAAGTTTAAAACTACTATAGAACTGGCAGTTTACTGTCAGTTTGTAAAGGAGAGTATTTTGTAGTACACTCATTAAGGTAACTTATGAAGCAGCTGTTAAGAACACTCCGCAGTAAATTAGTATATGCACAGAGACCAGCACATCAAGCTATTCCAATCTGTAAATTTTTTTTTATAGGTTTTCAACTTTATAACAAAAAAAAACCGGATAAGTGCGAGTCGGACTCGCCCACCGAGGGTTCCGTACATATTTGTAGATACATATCCATACTTCTATACTAATCCATACCTACTATCCATACTTTAATCTACTTAATATTATAAATGCGTTTTTTTGCGACATAAACGACAGTATCTTTTTTTCACGTTAATATAGAGGGTTGATTTTTTTACAGCATCAAGGGACGGTAGACTTGAGTATATGGTTTTAATTTCAACTCGATACCTCCACGCGTTCCTGAGATAAAAATTCTTGACAGACAGACGGACAACAAAGTGATCCTATATGGGTTCCGTTTTTTCCTTTTGAGGTACGGAACCCTAAAAATATAGTTTATGTTCAATTGGGAAAATTTACAGTTTGGGGTAGTTTGACGTGCTGACTTCTGTACCTACTACGTATGAACCGTTTCCAGGTAACATTTAAATAGCTAACTAGTTATAGGAGACACAAAATGGACAAACACAGTTATGACCACAAACTTTATCTACTTACAATTTTATCACATGATTTTACATAAATCTGTGAACAGTAACTATTAGTCATTTAAACTATTAGAAATATTATTTTCGCAGCACATAAAACCACTTAACATACACGACCACATTTTTATCATCCTTTCCTATAACTTTACATCTATTCCGCTTGTCCCAGATTTGTAGACCCGACTTAATATCAATCAGCCAATTACACGTTAACTTATGGTAATGCCGGGCACACACTTAGGGTGGAAGCCGTCCAACGTGGCGCGGTATAAATAAACCGCGCGTGTGACCGCAGGCGCCTGCTAGACGCGCGGCTAAAACGCGCGCGTCGTAAATCCTAATTTGTCGCGAGTTGAGATCGACGCGTTTGCTTTTATGTAGACTTGCGAATGTCGTAGATGTTCCCATTTTATGGCGGATGTTTTAAACTAGAACTTACGATGTACGTTATATAAAACTGTAGGTACTTTGACAACCTTCATCTTCATTCGCATTTTATTCAGGGGTGTGATTCTGTAAGACCTCATTCTAAACTTCGAATCTGAATCCGCTGTGAGTTTCTTGATTGGCATTCTAAAAACTCGGTTGATAATTCGAATTTACACTAGCGCCACCATTGCGAGCGTGTCAGCGAGTTGAACTAAATTGACATGGAGATTTTGGCAGATGAAGTATGAGCTCGAACCCGATTCAAAGTGTCAAATATATCAAGGTCATTTTGAACCTTATGCGAAGTGAGAGTGAATAGCGATGTGAGATGCGAGTTGTTGATTGAATTTTACAGAATCGACGTACTGTTCGTTTTTTAATAAAGCGTTTATATTTTCATATGAAACAATGATTCCTGATGATGATGTTTTACCTAGCTTATAAATGAACATAATTTAATTTCCGTTGAATATTGACTCGTAATAATAATATGATTCTTAAATTACTTATTCGGTTTTTGGCTAATCTCTATAGAAATACTTAATATGCCAAAGCCCTAGGTAAAAACCAACCCTTGGCAATGCAGCCAGTCTCTTGGTTACATGTTCCCAGATGACGGCGATGTGGATGAGTTTTTGGTGCCTTATTATGTTTGTTTTTTTTTTGTTTAATAGTTAAAGGCTTTTCTTTTTTAGTATACGTGTAAATATTGTATATTAAATTTAATTGAAAAGATTCAAATTATTTATTTATTGTTATGGCACTCCAACGACTTATTCACTTAAAACATACATAACAAAAAATACAACCGGTTTTTTTTTCGCTTTTTGGTGCCTAAGAAGTAGGCACTCATACAATCAAACAAAACCACATCATACAAATTAATTACGAAACGGTGACACCTATAAAATCAGTCATCCCTTAATTTTCTACCCTTAGCGGTGGAATATTTCCTTGAAATTTATATGGGACTAAATTTGAGATACACTTTCAATTAAAAAAAAACATCAAAATCGGACTTCACTGAAAATAGTTACGCGTGGTCAAATACAAAATAATAAAAAAAAAAATGTTCATAAAATGAAAACAACTGGGCCAAACTATGTTACATTTTTATGGGACCAAAAGGCAACTATTGTGCATCGAACTAAAGAAGAATTACGTAAATCGGATCATAAATCTCAGCGTAATCGGTGTACATACATAAAAAAAAATACCAATCGAATTGAGAACTTCCTCCTTTTTGAAATCGGTTAAAAAGTCACTTACAGTTTCAGGTATAGTGAATGCGTCACTTACAGAAGTGCACAGCACTATCAGGGAACAATTTTTTAGTTCACGTGTTGAACACGTAGGTAAACTAAAAACTAAAAAAATTAACGCATTCTTATTTCTTAGTAACTTCTACAGATTCCTAGCTCTACACGATTGGCTTTTAACCCAGCGTACTTCCGTTTGTCTCTGAACGTTACAATATTCGCTAATTTCCCGCCCCCACTCCCGCCCCCGTGGACCCCACCAGCACCACACCACTAGCATATAGAACACTAATATAACACCATAAGTGTATTTTTGGCATGAGAACACCTACATAGGGTAATGTAGTTTCAATGGGATTTTTATTTATACTTCCCATTTATACTTTTTCCTTATAGTTCTCATAAAGAACTAAAGAAGTACATAATTATGCTTTGAAAGAATAATAGTTAACTTATTGATTCGACTGCTGTTATTAAGTCGATCAACTACAACAGTAGAGTCGCAATTTGACAGTTGATTGGCCTTTAATTACTTATTAGTTAAAAAGCACTAGGAATGTCTACTGGATCGTGAGTGCTTACGTACACAAACAACCAGACCCGAAATAACTATCTGTAGACTATACAAATATTTGTTTCGTTGGAGAATTAACCCGCAACATGCAGAGCAGCAGCCAATCGCTCAACCACTGCAGCTTGTCGTCAAATTATTCCTTTTTTCTTATTCCTTATTCTCTATTCCTTATGTCTCATTCCTTAAGCAGTCATTTCTACACAATCTGTGAATAAAATTCATTTTCTAGAAAACTTTAGATAAAAATAATAGATAAAGAAAAAGTTTCTCGACACACTATTTGTTGTAACATATAAAACATTTTACAAGTTAACAGGAATCCGCTCATTACAGCAAGAAACCACAATATCTAAGTTAATTAGATCAAACAAATCACAATCACTATGTTCTAAGGGGTTACAAACTTAATTTATATCTACCCCTCCCACTCCCCCTCCCCCGCACTTCTGACTAAGTGTCACTTAATGGCAAATTTAGTGGCGCGGTCGACTGCCACTTGACACTTGACTCTAACGTACTCACACTTTTAAAGAGGAAAAATAAGGGGAGTGCGTTTAGCTGAGAATTTGTTGGCTTGTAAGTAGGCCGTATAATGTTTCTGATGATGGACAAAACACTGTACGCGGAAGGTGTGTGTAGCTTTATCAAAAACATAAGCAATAGGATTTTTTACCCTAGCAATCAAATTCTTTCTTTTCAATTCAATAGCTAATCAAATTGCAAGCTCTCAAAGCAAAACATAAAGTCAAAGTCAAAGCATTTCTTTCAATGAAACCATTTACAGGTATTTTTTGCTTGTCATGGAGATCGTCACAATTAAGAACAATCATATTTTTAAGCATCTATGTTCCACGCTCGGATTTACTTTCATGCGCAGCTGCAATTAATGGCAAAATACTACACTACTTTGTGAAAACGTAAGTATTACAAACAGTATGTCAATATCCCTCGGTGAACACTTAGGTGAAGTGAGCTGTCATCCGTTCCGATGCTAGGGATTGACAAAGCAAACGGACGGATGACAGCTCACTTCACCTAGGTGTTCACCCATGGAGATTGTAACAGAATAGCTCCACTGGTATGCAGGTTGACATTGATTGCAGATGATTATAGTAATGCTTGGCCTCTGAGGTAAAGAAATATAGCATATAGAGGAACTTGTACTTCATATCATGTCATAATTATAAATTATAAAATATAACGAATTAATATAAAGACAAATAAAAGTTTATAGTAACTTAACTAAACTTCATGAGTTGAAAATAAACTATGTAACTATTTAATATTCTTGTACAATTAATTGCCCGAATAATCTTATTTAGTCTTCGAAACCAACTGACATTTCTTACTAATTGACGATGCTAATTACTACCATTTCGACTGTTTAAGACTCCAATCAATCACAGGCCATTTAAAACCTTGATAAAGTTAGAACAATTTAAACTATTCTCAAACGACATTGTTGTCTAACGAGTAAATCATAACATCTTATGTAAGTGAACTGAATTGTGGAGACAGTAGAGAGAACAGTGATTGTAAATTGTAAGAGAGAGAAATAAACGTAATGTTTGGAGCTGACCGCGGTCAGCGGGGTTTATAGCGGTGCTAGTGAAGGGGCTGGGTGCTCATCGACTGGAGGCAATCGACTAATCTAAAGAGCCAAAAGTGCTCACGGAGGGTAAGTGAAATGAAATTTCCACAGCAAGAACACGCATAACACTACGTGTATTCTTATCAGATATGCATAGTGTTTTATACTTTGTTATCAATTTAGTAGGTGTTATTTATCTACAGTATAATACCTATATTATTTCTATAACGTTTCTGCTGCTTCTTACTGCTTCAGTCTTGCTCAAGTTAAACAGCTAAACCACTAGATATTGTAGCTCTTTTAACGATAACCCATATTAACATTATTAAGGTAATTTGTTTGTATGTTTGCAGGGGGAAATCTCCTATTTATGAAATAAATTTTGAAATCGTGCGAGTTCAGACGGTTTCAAAATTTCTTTCACAAATATGAAACTACGTTATCCCTGTGCTATATGGGATTATCAAAAAAGGGTAAAGTGCTAGTTTGTTTGTTAGTCAGGAAAATTTTAATCAATATTTATTTACGTTTACCAATATAAAAATGACTGATTGAAACATTTTTTTATCAGAATAGACTAAAACTAATCTAACCCATACTAAAAACAGTCACCTCCACACATCTCTACAGGGAATAGTGTTGGTAACAGTGTAGGTTTATGTGTAGATTAGCGCAAAACAGGCCGTTAGCGACAGTCGGCGGCGGTCATTAGCTGCCCCGAACTTTCACACTTAGCGCCACTTCATGTTCGCCGGACGATACGGCTTCTCAGGAATCGCTTGTTAATTGCTGGTTATGTTCATCATGGAAACGCGTTAATGACTTACATTGTTGAACATTGTATATTACCTGGGCCTCAAGTCTGCTATTACAATAGTGTCAGAATGGTCTATCATTGATTTCATAATTGTTGATTTTGACAAGTTTGGTAATCTACTCATTATGACTTTCCAATGGTCAACCACTGACACGCCAATGAAAGAAATGATATAGAATGGTAATCTCGTACAAAATTACAACTGAAAGACTGACTTAGGCAGTAATCTGCAAAAATTTTGACAGTTCCTTTGATCAGTGACCTAACATTGGAACGTCATTGTGCAGTCATTGCTTTTAATTCGACCGACCAATGATCGACCATTGTGAATTTATCAGATTACGAACTTTTAGCAAAATGACAATGGGATCGTGTTGGAATGACGAAATTATAAAAATAGCAGACTTGGCCCCCTGATAGTAGGACATTTTTGATTCAAATTATTTTTAACATTATTAAATACTAGCTTTTGCCCGCGACTTCGTCCGCGTGAACGTCGGTTATCGCGGATGCAGACGCAGTGGCGGATTAAAAAGTAGCCTATGTCCTTTCCCAGGATTCAGACTATTTTCATACCAAATTTCATCAAAATCGGTTCAGCTTTTTCATCGTGAAAGAATAAGAATAAGAAATTTTATTAGCTCAAACATGTACAGTATACATACAGAATTAGGATAATACATGCATGCAAGATCTTAAATATGAGTGGGTCACGACATGTCTGCCACTTCTCATGGCGTGCTAATATTTTAGGAACAATTATTATTGAAACAAATCTTTTTAAATTTACACTTATACATTTCAGTCACAGTTAAACAAAATTATATTCAATCATTTACATTATACAAATTTATTTATTTATTTATTTATTTTCTATGACCAATAAATACACATTACAATGATCGGAATTTAAAGAAATCGAATAAAATAAATCATAGTAAGATTTACAATTACAATTTACATTATACAAGTTATTTTATTTATAATAATCACAATGAGTCGTTTAAAAATTCTACAATACTATAATATGCTTTTTGCGCCAAAAACAACTTCAATGATTGTTTGAGTTTAGGTACAGTTTGCTCTTTCCAACTTTTGGGCAATTTGTTGTAGATAATTGGTGCCATACAAAAAACACTCTTGCGCATAAGTGCTGTTTTTGACGTATGCACACAAAGCTTGCTATCATCGCGTCTATTTCTTGGAAATCTGTCTGCCATACGAGGAAACAAATGTGGATTTAATTTCACGAACATTGCTATTTCCAATATATATAGTGAAGGTAATGTTAATATATGATATTTAGTGAAATATTTTTTACAGCTATCGGTACTTTTGAGGTAAACATAGACCTTAGGCAGCGCTTTTGTCTTTAAAAAATGATATCCCTATCGGTTGAGTTACCCCAGAAGATAACACCATATCTAATGACGGATTCAACTAAACCATAATAGGCCGTTAATAGCGCATCAATATTTAAAGTACGTGATAGTTTATATAGCGCATATGCACCACTGCTTATTCTTTTGGCTAGAGCCTCAATATGAGCTTTCCAATTTAAGTTTCTGTCGATTGTTAGGCCTAAAAATTTTGTAACATTAGATGTCCTTATTTTATTATTATTATATTCGATGTCAAGACTAGAGAATAATGATGATCGTTGGCTAAAGTGCATAATCAAAGTTTTATTTATATTAATTTTCAAATTATTATTGTTCAGCCACGTTACCGCTTCAATAATTGTATTATTTATTTCCGTTTCGTATGTATTCTTATCATGGCATGGTATCGTTATCGTACTATCATCCGCAAAAAGTGTCATGGGATATTTAATGGATTTAGGGAAGTCATTAATATAGAGTGTAAACATGGGTGGTCCGAGTACACTGCCTTGCGGAACTCCATGTGGGACTGTACGCTCGCATGACGTGAACATCTCTTCACGTTTGGAGCTCATATTTATTCTACTAATTTGCGTTACTTGTTTTCTATCATGTAGGTATGTTTGTATCAGATTAAGTATGTTTCCTCTTATACCATATGCTTCAAGTTTATTTAGTAATATATTATGTTGGACATAATCAAAAGCCTGTGTCATGTCGCAGAATATGGCACAGACTGGTGTATTTTTATCCATGTTTGTCATAACAGTATGTAGGAAGTCGTATATGGCCAAGTTAATTGTTTTTTTCTCTCTAAATCCTTTCTGTTCATCACAGAGTAAATTATTTTTTTCTAAATAGTTATTAAGTTCCATACAAATATACTTTTCGATAACTTTTGAAAATATGGGTATCAATGATATTGGCCTGTAAAATTCTATTAGCTCCCTATCCTGTTTCTTAAACAGTGGTTTAACAATTGATTTTTTTAGAGCTTTCGGAAATACTCCTTCACTGATACTTAAATTAATAATGTGGCTTATGGGGCTACATATTTCATATGCTACAGTCTTAACAATTTTTGTACCTATGCCATCGTATCCTACACTATTAGTATTTTTTAAGTTCATGATAATTTTTAATATATCATGGTGGTAGACTTGGGGCCATGAACATAGAGTCTTTTCTGGCTAAAATATGTTTAGTAGCTGTGGTTGCCGAGCTAGTCATAGGCTTGATTTTATCTATAAAATAATCGTTAAATATATTGGCAATCATTTTGGGGTCAGTTACAGTCTCATTATTATATCGAATTTTGTCTATATTGTGTTTTGGTATGTTTAGTTTTGTTTGGTTTATTATTTCCCACGTAGTTTTAGATCTATTATTTGATTTTTTAATTTTATGTGTATTTTGTGCGCGTTGAGTTAAATAAATTATTTTTTTAAGCAATTTTGAATAACTCTTAAATTTATTTTTATTTAGTTCGCTAGGTTTTTGTCTATAATGCCATAATAATTGACGTTTCTTTTTGCTACATATTTTAATACCACGAGAGACCCAACTAGGCCTTCTTTTCACATTTACAGAGATAAGAATTTCAGGGAAGCACTGTGTATATAGGAATGAAAACATTTCTGTAAAGGTATTGTAAGCAATGTTTGGGTCCTTAGTTTCATATACTTCAGCAAACGACAGGCAATTGAGGTAGGATTTAAATTTGTCTATGTTCTCTTTACTATAGTCCCGTTTAGTTGTCCGCCATTGATTTCTAGTGCTTGCGGTGCTAATCGGGCAGTTGAGTAGTTGTGCCGTATGGTCAGACAAAGCCAGTTCCAAAACTATAGCTTTACGACACTTATTAAAATTATGCGCAAAATTGTCGATGCATGTCTTGCTCTTTAAACGAGTAGCTTGACGTATAGATAATTTTAAATCAAAATTCAATAATACATTTTCAAATTCTAGAGTCTGTTTGTTTTTCTTCAATATATCTATATTAAAATCACCCGCCAGTACAACATTTTTAAATGATTTTTTTATCAGAACACGTAATAATATATTTAATCTACTCATAAATTCATCAAAATTACTTGGATTTGGTACTCTATATATACATACAATAACAATTCTATAATTTATAAGTTCTATGGCGCAACATTCAAAAATACCCGTTATAGATAATTTAGCGATTTTCGGTAATTCTCTCCAAAGCGTTATAGATAGATACTTTCGTAGTTATAAGATTAGTTTGAATGGAAGTATGGATTATTTAAGAAAGTGAGTAGGTACTTGGTTCTGACGTGACATGGCGTTACAGCACCGGTTGGGTTATTTGTGTTATATTGAGAATTCTATTATTTATATATATTTTTAAAGACTCCTGTCACTTTAATGTAATTTAAAATTTATTTTGTATGTACTAGCGACCCGCCAACGTCCCACGAATGCAATGTAGATCAAACTATACGTATCTACCTTTCTCTTGAAGCTGTCAACTGCCTTGGACACCACGGCCTGTCGTGCAGCCGGAGTGCGGGTCGCATAGCGCGGCACGCGAATATTAATGACATCATTCGTCGTGCTCTAGTCGCCGTCGGCGTTCCAGCGGTTTTGGAACCCAACGGCTTGGCACGCGACGATGGCAAGAGACCGGACGGCATGACATTATTTCCGTGGAAGTTGGGTAGGCCTTTAGTGTGGGACGCTACGTGCGTCGATACTCTTGCGCCATTCCATCTTCCTAGCTCAGCGTGTTGTGCTGGTGCTGCTGCTGCGGCTGCAGAAAACCTCAAACGGCGAAAGTATAGTATCCTTGGTGATAACTTTATTGTCGAGCCGTTTGGGGTTGAAACCCTCGGGCCGTGGGGTCCGAGTGCTCATCTCCTTTTTAAGGAAATTTCCAAAAGGTTAGTTGACACTTCTCGTGATCCAAGAGCTGGTTTTTACTTTAGGCAGAGGTTAAGCATTGCCATTCAACGTGGCAATGCAGCCAGTCTCTTGGCCACATTCCCAGATGAAGGCGATGTGGAGGAATTTTTTGATGCCTTATTATATTAGTTTTTATTTTATTTTTTTGTTTAATAGTTATAGGTTTTTGTTCCTTTCTCTTGAATTACTACCTATTGCAAAAAAAATTTTTTTTTTTTATTGTTTATTCTCGGACAACAGTAATGGACAATGTTGTCTGAGAATAACCAATTTTTTTTATCTAGATATTATACTGACGCAGTCGCAATAATGAGACGATCTACTTGATTTTTGCAAAAATCAAGTCCAATTTCTCCAATCACTATAAAAAAGACACTAAACTCCAACCAATCAAGAAAGTCAATTAAGAAAATTAATAAAATCGAAAAACACCTAATCCTTTTCCATTAGCACGAAAACATGGTAAAAAGGTGCGTCCAGTAAGTGCGCACTAAATCTAACTGGTCCAGTTATAACTCATACTCGAAAAAACAGCTCATCTACAAAATGGAATTGGAATAAGTTCCAATTCTTCGATTTCAATTCCAGAATGAATCCATTCTGATATTTATTGGATATTCGGATTAATCTTTAATCTGCCTCTTGTGATCCGGTTTAAAACGCGCTTATGAGTTTATTTGCCGTTGGAAATGCAACTCTACTGCCTACGTTCTAAGGTGGTTTTTAAGTCGGTGTTTGTTGAGTGGAGGTAGTAAAAGTGGGCAATATTTATGAGCTTTGGAAGGAAATTCTTTGTGAATGTTTGCATTTATGAAAATATGCTCGGATGGAGGAGGGCGCTTTATACGGGGTGCTTGCAATCGTGCAGTAATATTGTTATACAGATAACATTAATATTACTACCTTAATGTAACTGCGCCTCTGTTAAAAATAGTTAGTTTCGAAGCTTAATTAGACAATTATGTTTTCGGCTAAGACTAAGCTAGAATATGTCATTTTCATTACCAGACGAACGAGCCGAGTCAAAAATATTTATTTATTTACGGTTGGCGCAGTGGCTGAGCGATCGACTGCTGCGCAGCGTGTTGCGGGTTCGATTCCCGCCCAGGGTAAACATTTGTGTGATGAGCATTTGTGTTTGCCTTGTGTCTGGGTGTTGTTTATCTATATATGTATGTATTTACAAAAAAAAAATGTATTTGTGTATGTATATCAGCTGTCTGACACCCATAGTACAGGGTCTCCCTAGTTTGGGGTCAGATGGCCGTGTGTGAAAATGTCCCCACATATTATATTATTATTTATTATATTAGATGTGAGCCGTCACGGGACGTCTGGCAGATGTGAAACATCGACATTATTTTGTAAAAGTAATATGCAGAAAAGAACAGATTGTGATAGGAACTAATTTATATGTCATAATGATAAAATAAAATAGCACGATTTTTTTTCCAGATAACGATGACTATTTATTCAATAAATATTTATTTTCTTTAAATACAAAAATTTACGAATTTATTTCAAATCGTGACTACTTAATTCGTTTAATCAGTGACTTCGGTAATCGCACAGTCGATTGCGCATGGCGACGCGTCGCCACACCGTACGCACTACTGCATATAGACTGTATATATATACCATCATATAGAGTGGCGACGCGTCGCCACGGCATGCGTCGCCACGCCAGAAATCGGTTTTACGAGCGGCTATAGATGTTTCACATCAAAAATTAAATAAAATTCATTTATTTGAGGTCCTCAGACCCATATTAAAACACTTAAAAATCACACATAAATAAATACAAATAAACAAATAGGTACAATTTCAATTAAAATTACAATATATTAGGTACATTACATTACAAGAGCCTCTTATGTGGGACACTAAATTATGTAACTTGTCTGTCACAGCAGTGTAACAGACAAGTTACTGTCGACATATTGACATGAGGACAGTCCAACCTACTTGCTATCATACTCAGAACGGTATTGGAGCTGGCCAGATTATTTCAAAGCTTAGAATAAAATTAATATTACGCCAATTACGAAGTACGTAATATAATTAATTTATCTGGTAGGTTAGTAGAGTGGTCTCCATGCAATGGGTGCCTGAAGATGGGCGGCGTCGCCGAGGTGACCCAGGAAGAGATGACCTGGGGGCCAAGTCTGCTATTTTTATAATTTCGTCATTCCAACACGATCCCATTGTCATTTTGCTAAAAGTTCGTAATCTGCTAAATTCATAATGGTCGATCATTGGTCGGTCGAATTAAAAGCAATGACTGCACAATGACTTTCTAATGGTAGGTCACTGATCAAAGTAACTGTAAAAATTTTAGCAGATTACCGCCTAAGTCAGTCATTCAGTTGTCATTTTGTACGAGATTACCATTCTATATCATTTTTTTCAATGGCGTGTCAGTGGTTGACCATTGGAAAGTCATAATGACGCCATTGTACTAGTAGATTACCAAACTTGTCAAAATCAACATATGAAATCAATGATAGACCATTCTGACACTATTGTAATAGCAGACTTGAGGCCCTGGACGCGTACCACGAGAGCTGGTTCGAGGTGGCACTGAACAAAACTTCCTGGAAGGACTTGTGGGAGGCCTTTGGCCAGCAGGGGGACAGCATAGGCAATTAAAATAAAATCTTAGGAGCGAATTACAAAGATAAAACAAATATCTGTGAGTGAAGCTAGCGTGAATGTGTGCGGGTTATGAATAGTGTTGGGGGTGTAACGTACGAAGTGCGAACTTATAAGGTGGCTTCTATTACGAATTTGGTTGATAATTTTAATGTAAGTAGGTTAAGTTAAAAAAAAACTAGCAGCGGATTAATAAATCGGATGGTTAAGTTGTGCCTTAAATAATAAGAAGAGACCTGTATCATAGGGGGCTATTTAACGACTTTTACAGATTTTAAACAGACAATCACGTCAAAATGTGCAGTGTAAATGATTTGAAAGAAATATATGTTAAACTAGAACATTCTCTTAATCATTTAGAAAGTGAATATTTTTAATTATATTCATATTATACAGATTAATTAACACGTGAAATTGTGTCTGACGCGGACAAAACATTGACAATCACACAAAATCTACCAGGTATAATTAAACGAAACTTACACCATCCTACAGACAATGTTATTATCTATCTTTCAGTATACGCCTTTTTTTAATTTTGAAAGAATACTACTTTTATTTATTTTTGCGACTAAACTTTGAGATTTTTAGACGCAGAACTGATGCAGAACGGACGCAGTCTGCGTCCAAAATTGTCAAAATTTAGTCGAAAAAATTAAATAAAAGTAGTATTCTTTCAAAATAAAAAAAAAGCGTATACAAAAAGACAGATAATATAATTGTCTGTAAGATAGTGTAAGTTTCGTTTAATTATACCTGGTAGATTTTGTGTAATTGTCAATGTTTTGTCCGCGTGAGACACAACTTCACGGGTTAATTAAACTATTTAATATGAACTTAATCAAAAATATTCACTTTCTATATGATTAAGAGAATGTTCTAGTTTAACATATATTTTTTTCAAATCATTTACACTGCACATTTAGACGTGATTGTCAGTTTAAAATCTGTAAAAGTCGTTTAATAGCCCCTTAAGAGACATTCTTCGGCAAAACATCAGTAAGTTGTCTCCTAGTTTGAGAGACAGGCTCTCATTTTTGTAACCTTACCTATAAAAAAAGCTATTTATGTTTATTGTATCTCTGTGTTGATCCTGTAACTATATACTACTTTGGATAAATGTACAATTATTATTATATTCTCAAGATACTTCGCTTCATCCTTACTGGAAAAATATTTTTATCACCTTAATGATCATCCTGTACAACAATGGTTTCCGATCGCGCCATTCGCTGAAGCGAGCGACGCCTAATAACGGACGCTCACTTCAGAGCACCGCCTAATTGTGATCACTCTGTTTTGTAAACACGTCACGTGTATTAACTGTAATTATCGTAAAACACCTATATGCCAAGTTTTATTTTATTTATTTATCTATACTTAATATTATAAAGAGGAAAGATTTGTATGTTTGTAACGAATAAACTCATAAATTACTGGTCCGATTTCAAAGATTATTTCACCATTAGAATGCTACATTATCCCTGAGTAACATAAGCTATATTAATTAATTCAAAAAATTTGGAACCTCGAGAAAATTGACTCGGACGAAGTCGCGGGTAAAGTGCTAGATAAATATTAAAATTTCCAATGTGGTTGAAACAGGTTCAGTTCATCACATGCCTAGCCTTTTCCCAACTATATTGGGGTTGGCTTCCAGTCTAACCGGATGCAGCTGAATACCAGTGTTTTACAAGGAGCGACTGCCTTTCGTACACAACCTGGTTACTAGGGTAACACGATACTACTTGGTACGACTGGTTGCCAGTCACTCTGGCTTCTGACTACCCATAAGGACTGTCAAAGATTTACCAATGACAACCGGGGTGACCAACATCCTTACGTGCTTTCCGTGGTATGGGGGAAATGGATAATCACCCATCCACGGACAGACTGCGACAAGCATAGCTTAACTATAGCCGACCGATCAATTTACATGCACAAAAAACGTCCTAGTGATATCATTAAGTCCAAATGATTTAAATATAATAAAAATATGTCGAGTTATGTCGAGTCGCGCGAGCGCAGTCGTTACCTGCACTCGCGTTTATCGGTTGACGCGCTGCCCGTGCGCAATTAGCAAAATGACGGATACAGTAAAGTGTGTTTCTTGTAACATTGTTATTGATGAGCTATTAGCTTACATTCAAAACAAGGTGTCGATCTCTGATGAGATTAGTTTGGTAAAGATATGTGCGTCGGCTTTTTCCAGTGAGCAGATTCAGAAATCTAAATCACTACTGATAGAATCGTTGTCATCTGAGGTGCGTAGCACTGTCCGTAAAGGAAAAGGCAAGGATAATAGGGTGTTGAACGACATCATTGCCATTTTTAAAACGTCTGAGCCTGATGTTTTGCCGGTGTTTGTAGCCCGCGATCTCGAGAAGCTTCCGCCGATCACATTCGATCATCTGGATGTATCAAATCTGATGAAAAATTTAGTGTTAGTGAGAACCGAGATTGATCTGATTAAATCTTCTTATGTGACTCAAGACGAGCTGAAAAACGTAAAAGAAGAGTGTGACATGAAATTACAGTCGTTGCAGTGCGCCGCCGCTGATGGTAACGCAAAGACAGGTGCGTCCAGTGATAACAGTGCTGTATGCAGGTCTCAAGATGACTCGCCGGGCTATTCGGATCAATTATTATCATTTGGAGCGAATCATCCACCAATTATTAGTTGTTCGAATATTAATATAAGTGAGACGGAGGGTAGTGCTGAAACACTTTTGCCAACGGTCAACCGTTGCGAATCCCAAAGCGGCGACAGGGACGGCACGATCTGCCAAAAAACTGCCCGGGCCGATGTGTCATCGTTACCGTTATCAACAATTGCTAACGAGCCTAGTAAACAGCTGAGTGAAGCGGTGACTCATACGTCGTCTATGGCACCGCGTCCGTCGTATGCAAGCGTTGCGGCTGTTGAAACGAATGATGGTTTTACGTTTGTGCGAAACAAGAAACAAAGTTATAGAGAAAGGCTTAGAGGAAAAACTGGTACGAGTGTCTTAGAGTCTGAGGAGAAATTCAGATCTGCTGACAGAAAAATACCTATATTTATATCTAATGTACATAGGGACACGTCAGAATTAGATATATCATGTTATATTGAAAAGCGAACTGGGGAAAGAGTGAACCTAGAAAGAATTAATATTAAGAGGCAATGTGAACACAAAGCGTACAAGTTTGTTGTATCTCAGAGTAAGCTGCAATTATACTTGGATGATAAGTTATGGCCACAAGGGATAGTATTTAGACGTTTTGTAAACTACAGACCGAAACGCGTAAGCGATACATCGACCATAAGGGTACTCGGCGCACAACTTAGTAATAATGTTGAGTAACGATAGTGTTTGTAAGTTCGTGAGTTTTAACTGTAAAAATGTTAAGCGCTCCGCTCAGAGTATTCGTGAACTATGTAAACAATCGGATGTGATTGCGCTTCAGGAAACTTGGTTACTGCCTGAGGAAATCTCATTTCTTGACACAATAAGTGATGAGTTCAGCAGTACTGGAGTATCAGCAGTAGACACGTCAGCGGGAATTCTTCGCGGTAGATCGCATGGTGGCGTCGCCCTTCTGTGGAGAAAACGTCTTTTCCATGATGTGGTTGTTGTTCAGTGCGGTAACCCACGAATTTGTGCTGTGAAAATTGTGATTAAGGATAAATCTTTCTTAGTGTTAAGTGTTTACATGCCCACGGATACCGTGTCAAATTTAACGGATTTTACGGACATCTTGAGCTCGGTGAGTGCCATAATTGATAGCTGTAATATAGATTATGTTTACATGTTAGGAGATTTTAATGCGCACCCGTCTGGGCAATTTTATGACGAACTTGCCGGCTATTGTGCCGAGCAATCATGGACGTGTGTTGATACAGAAGTGTTAGGTTTAAGTTCAAAGACATATACATTCGTGAGTGAGGCTCATGGGTCAAAGAGGTGGTTAGATCACTGCGTAGTGACAGAAGCGGCTGTGGCCTCCGTCAGAAATGTGTTTGTAGTTTATGATGTGCTTTGGTCAGACCACTTGCCACTGGTAGTAGAATGTGACTTGAATGTTGTGCTGCCAAAGAAATGTGTTAATGTTGTAAATGTGAACAAGGTTGTGTGGGGAGACAGAAGTCAAAATCAGAGAGAAGCTTACCAGCGTGAATGTCATGAGAGATTAAAACTAATTGACTTCCCACGCGATCTTGGTAATTGCTGTGACAGTATGTGTAACAACCCTAGTCACAAGATTGTTATTGAGAAACTGTATGCGGACATCGTACTTTCCTTGAGCGAGTCTGCTGTCATAGGTCGAGGAGGCAGCAATAGGTTTTCAAAGCGGATAATAATTGGTTGGAACAAACATGTCGCAGAGGCTCATAGGGAGGCTAGGCAGAAATTTGTATTATGGACATGGTATGGCAGACCTTCAAATGGGCCACTTTATGATGAAATGCGTGAGGCTAGAAAAGTCTTTAAGTCAAGGTTGAAGTGGTGCCAGGATCATGAAGAACAAGTTAAAATGGACATTCTAGCCTCACACCACGCTAAAAATTATTTTCGTAGTTTCTGGAAACACACGAATAAATTGAAAACTAGGCCGGGAATCCCTGTGAGCGTCGGTGGCATCAGTGAGCCTGAGGGTATTGCAAACCTTTTTAAGGAAGCCTTTTTTGTGAAATCTCCTCTAGGACCCTCGCGGTCGGCGCTCGATGTTGTGCCCGGCATGGAAATAAGGGTAAAATTTAAGTCCCCGGAAATTGTTCGGACTATTAGACGTATGTCAGGGGGGAAGTCTCCCGGTCATGACGGGCTTAGCATCGAGCACCTCCGATATGCTGGCCCTCACTTACCCAGGGTACTTGCGTTGTTGTATGCCTTTTGTATGAGTCATAGTTACCTGCCCGGTGAAATGATGCGAACAGTAGTAGTGCCAATTGCAAAAAACAAAACTGGTGACCTCGCCGACAGCGGTAACTATAGGCCCATTTCATTAGCTACCGTTATTTCGAAAGTATTTGACAGCATGCTTAATGCGCAACTAAGTAGTTCTACTACTATTCATGATAACCAGTTCGGATTCAGAGCTGGGTTATCAACAGAGAGTGCGGTGTTGTGTCTTAAGCATGCTGTGACGTACTATGCGCGACGCGGAACGCCTATTTATGCTTGCTTCCTGGACCTGTCAAGGGCATTTGATCTGGTTTCCTATGATGTCTTGTGGAGTAAGTTAGAGCGAATAAAGTTACCCGCTGAAATTGTCAACATTTTAAAGTTTTGGTATGGAAACCAGACCAACACAGTACGATGGGCTGGGGCGTTCTCTCGTCCTTACGGGTTGGAGTGTGGGGTGAGGCAAGGTGGATTAAGCTCACCAGTGCTTTTCAACCTTTATGTGAACGAGTTGATTGGCGAGCTCAGTAGTACCAGACTCGGATGTTACATAGACGGTACCTGCGTCAATAATATCAGTTACGCGGACGACATGGTACTGCTGAGCGCGTCAGTCTGTGGCTTGAGGAAGTTAGTTGCTCAGTGTGAGGCGTATGCTGAAGTGCATGGATTGGCATACAACGTTAGGAAGTCGGAGGTCATGGTCTTTGAGGCTGAGGGTAGAAGTCCGGATACAGTTCCGCCTGTATTGCTTTGTGGTATGCCTTTGCAAAGAGTCTACCGGTTTAAGTACCTTGGTCATATATTGACTCCTAGCCTCAAAGACGATGATGACATTGAACGGGAGCGGAGGGCGTTGTCGGTTAGAGCGAACATGCTGGCTCGCAGGTTTGCTCGATGCTCATTTTCGGTTAAAATCACGCTCTTTCGAGCCTACTGTACCACTTTTTACTCGTGCAGCCTGTGGGCTAGATATACGCAAAGGTCGTACAACGCTCTCCGCGTTCAGTATAACAACGCGTTTAGGGTGCTGGTGGGGCTGCCACGTTACTGTAGTGCATCAGGGATGTTCGCAGATGCGCATGTGGATTGCTTTTACGCAGCAATGCGTAAAAGGTGCGCTTCCCTGGTGCGCAGGGTGTGGGGCAGCTCCAACAGTGTTTTAAGCATGATTGCGAGTCGCCTGGACTGTCTGTACGTGGGTCACTGTTGTGCTGTCTCTCATGGGACGTCGTAGCAGTGACCAATTGTTGTTAATTCTTGTTGTTTTTGTTTAGTGTCTGTTCTTACTAACATAGTCATAAGTTTTACTAACATTATTATTGAGTCCTGGTTACTTGAATAAAGAAAAATTCTATTCTATTCTATTCTATTGTAAATATAATATATAAATGTCAAATAATTATAATTATAATGTCAATTGGTGTAACTAGACTGGGCCTCAAGTCTGCTATTACAATAGTGTCAGAATGGTCTATCATTGACATCATAATTGTTGATTTTGACAAGTTTGGTAATCTACTAATATAATGACGTCATTATGACTTTCCAATTTTATTTCGATCGACCAATGATTGACCATTATGAATTTAGCAGATTACGAACTTTTAGCAAAATGACAATGGGATCGTGTTGGAGTGACGAAATTATAAAAATAGCAGACTTGGCCCCCTGGTTGGTTTTGGTTTGTATGTGTAAAAAGGATGAAAAGATGATAATAATATGTACCTACCTATTATATTTTTAATAATATGTACCTACCTATTATGTTTTTGACTTTTTATAATTATTTTGTATCGTTAGACTCCAGATACAAACATTTTTCTATTTAGAAAGCTTTTAGTTTTGCTTTCAACAAGTGGATAAATGTTATAAATTAAAGTACAGATGTATCCACCAAGTGTTTGTGCACTAATATGCACTGGATTTGAGTGAATAATTTAGTAAACTTTGGGCCACTGCTGCTTTCTAAAGCACTTTTATATAAATTCAACGACCGATAGAAGTCACCTACAATTTAACAAAGTAAATATATACAACTATATTTTTTCAAAAAAAGATAGAAAAAGAAATGTTTTTAATTGCATACTCAGCTAACTCAGAAAAAAGTTTCCTCAAGAATCACCATCAATCATTATCGCTGTCTCTATCATAATCGCATGCAACGAAGAGGACAGAACACAGCGACAAACTCTCCTTAAAAAATCCCTGCATTCAAATGTTGCAGCTAATTACCATGTGACATCACGTCGTACGAAGGTGTTCGTGAATTTTTTCCTCTAATTAAGGGGGAGTCCGCACCGAGTGCGCTTGGCGTCGCGTAAATCATCCCGACTTATTAAAAGAATTCTCTACGAATCGAACCTCTTTAAGATTCCAACCTCCTTCTCTCCAACACAAAGAATAATCCACTTTAAAATTTTACAGTTAAAGTTGACATTCCCACACCAGTGTTCGCAGGCAATCATCGCGTATGTTCCTGTATAAGATTTGCTATCGAAAAAGTAATGCTTTTTAATATAAAAGCTAAGGTCGCGACTGCGAATGATTTTGTGTATTAAATATTGAATGGCGGAATTTATGACTTATTTTAGGGCGGTTGGAATAATTTGAAAATTATTTTTTTTGTTGCCAGCGTAATAAATTTTTATGTCGATAGGCGTTGGAATGAATGCGGATTATTGAAAATTGAGAGATGAAATTGAAATCGTGCTCAACTTAATATCAAAAGATTAAAACAGTTTCCTAGGCGATAAACTTTTATGGGCATTTTATTATATTTGAAGTCAAAATTAAGTAAAGATTGGCTATTCTTTAATCATCGAGCACTTTAGATACAAATAAAAGTAAACAAAGATGAAAAATCATTTACAGAATACACAACCAGTACTATAAAATAAATAGATACAATATTATGCTTTATTATACACCAACTAAATCAAATTATACCACATCTCTGTGATCCTACAATCAATACTAACAAAACATGCCATCCCTGTTTTCATTGACGTTCTAACAAAATAGCAATAGAAAACAGCCGTAGGGTTGTCGCTTGGCAAATGATAACATGGTGTGGTCGGCGTTTGATTCCAGCCTGTGGCTCCGCGGCCACTCGCGCTCAAATCAAAACATACAGGTAGGAATATATCAAGCATCCCCTTTATGTAGGGTCACCATGCTGTCTACTAGCCGGTCTAAGACTAGAAAACAACTACTGCAAACAGCAGTTTTATCGAATGAATGTTAAATGACGACCTTTGATCCTTTGATTGTAGATCATAGTGTTTCTGGAAATACTTACAATGATTATCTCTTGCTGTCGCTAACTTAGTGAATACCTACTTAGAATCCAATAGCACACTATCTTTAGTCATTAGATCTTGTACTAATTTCAACACTATCTTCAATCAATTTATGGAAATAATAGACCTTTAACAACATTTGTTTGCAAAATTGTCTATGACCCAAATTCGGGATTTGCACGTAAGTAGTACTCTTACACATTGTGAGTGATTAATTATAAGAAATCCGTTTCAATAGTTGTAATGCTGGCCACCCTACCTTCCACATTCAAACGGCCTCGATCTAAATAAAAACATTGCTCCCAAATCGGTTCTATTTCCCCAGCATCTGTATCTGAAACTACACTATCCATACCATCTCAAATATCAAACACAACCTTATATTGTAGGCGATAGAGTTTAGTATCAAAATTGTCAACAGAAAAACAAAGATTGCCATGTTATAGGTATGAGATTGCAAGGAGTCGTGTGTGTGGCAACATTAAGGCGAATAAAATTTAAATATGGCAACACTCGCGCGCGCTATAAAAGAAACAAAATAACATAAAGAGGTATAAAAATATATTTATATAGAAATGGTTTAGGTGTTCTGTTCACCTGGCGCGATGCTCGCATGTTTTAATATCAAACTATATTGTTACATACGGCTCGCCACGATACACATAGGTTAATTATTTTTTATTGGTTGTTTTCTTATAAATCAGTAGTTATTCATGGTTACAAATAAAGTAATATGATGATAGTTGTAGATAGATGGATGGTTGGTTGGATGGAGGAGCTCGTGGCTAAGTTAAAGCCGTACAGATCGATCCGTCAAAGGTTAAGCTACGCTAGCCGCGGTCGGTCTGTAGATGGGTGACCATCCCTTTCATACAGAGTTCCCTCCGTGCCTCGGAAAGCACGTAAAGCCGTTGGTCCCGGCTGTCATTTGTAGATCTTTGGCAGTCGTTATGGGTAGTGAGAAGCCAGAAAGTCTGACAACCAGTCTTACCAAGGGATATCGTGTTACCCAGTAACTGGGTTGTGGAGGTCCGATAGGCAGTCGCTCCATGTAAAACACTGGTATTCAGCTGCATCTGGTTAGACTGGAAGCAGACCCCAATATAGGTAGTTGGGTGCTATGAAGATGATGAAAATAGTTGCAGATGTTTACAGAGGGTAATTATTATATTTTATTTATTTATTTGCTCTCATGCACATCACACATTTTACAATATAATTATTAAATTGTCGGTTTTTGCACATGAACCCTGTTAGGGCACTGCAATAATAAAGTTGGTTTTCTGTTGAGTTTATGAGCGTACATGCAGCGTCATAATTTTATAAGGTTTGCCTAACATACTACAAAAACATTTCAGAAATAACCGAATTTAAATAATAATAATACATGTCTAGAATTCGTTATAATAATAATAATAATTCTTTTATTCAGATTACTAAGATCCAAAGTGTTAGTACTTCCAATTACAGAAAAAACCAACCAACGAACCAATTTACAGTAATAAACCTTATACAAGAATACACATTAAGTCATATTTAGTCAAATTGCAAGAATCATCATCATCAGCATCTCAGCCGGAAGACGTCCACTGCTGGCATAGGCCTCCCCAAGGGGGGTTTTGCCATAATCGCCACGCTTGGCCGGCGGGTTGGCGATCGCAGTATGGTTGTTACAAAGGCACCGAGAACGCTGCTGCCCATTCTCTGGTAAGTCCCTTAGTCGCCTCTTACAACACCCACGGGAAGATATGGGATGGTGCTATTCTTTACGTCCGACACCACACGGACAAGAATCCAATTGCAAGAATAAAAAGTAATGATTGCAATCATGTCATGTCAAGTTATAAAGTATAAGTCGTCCCATGTCAAGTTATAAAGTTATTGATTAGATCGAATTTTGGTATGGTCATTATACAGTACAAAATAATACAAAATAAAATAATACAAAATTTAATAAAAAATAAAAGGATAAAATAAAGTAAACAATATTTATGTCTTTTATTATATTTACTGTACTGCCCCCCTGCAGGGCCTCCCTCCATTCCTTCCATCGTTCTCTACTTTTAGCTATATCTTGCCAATTCTTAAGCAAGCCATCCAAGTCGTCCCGCCATCTCTTTCGTGGTCTACCGCGGCCCCGTCTCGCCATTTCAGGGCACCAATTTTTGGGTTTACGGGCCTGTAGGTCGTTCGGCATACGGCAAACATGTCCAGCCCAGTCCCATTTGAGCTGGGCAGCCTTTTGAGCTACGTCATCGATCCGAGGGTGGCTATAAATAATTCTGCTGACCGAATTTCGGTTACGGTGACCAATGTCAATGGACCAATATTATAGTGCACAGGTGCACTTCCGCTTCTCTCACTCTCATAGTCCTTATCATCATCACATCACACATTGTTGTATCTTGATGTGCTGCCGTCTGTACATCAGCTACCTACTTACGATTCTGGTCATGTCATGAGGTTCAACTTAGGGAACAAGGGAAACCGTCAAAGGGTATCACGGTACTTGTGTACGATGAGTGTACAACTTTTCCCCTATATTTACACTATACTTCCCACAAAATGCTTTTATTTTTCTCTTAAATTATTGCAATGGTCAACTGTTTAAATGTGCCTAAAATCTTTTTTTTTTAATGTTTTTTTTTTAATGCTGGCCCATTTGGCCACAAATCACTTGATCTTAAGTAATGATGTGGCTTAAAGTAGAACACGCTTGCCTAGGATGAACCTGTTCACTCGATACTCAGATTTTACTTATCAGGGAACAGAGAGGCGGGCAGCGAATTCCACAGTCTGGCAGTTCGCACAATAAATGTGGAAGAAAAGCGCTTAAATCGGTTTGAGACGGTGGAACTTCAACCTGATCAGAAATGAGACTGATACTTATCTAGTTTTCCAACTGCAACACAATGTGGAACCAATTCTAAATAAAGGTTTGTCACCATTCCTTATTAGGGTCCTGTCACCTCCATATTTTTGTTTTGTGTTATTTTTGGAAATTATTATCTTAGATCCTTATCATAGACCTTTTACGTTAAAAGGTAGGTAAATGTTTACCTGGCTACATGTGCAAATACTAAGCAAAGTAATACTTGCTTAAATGTGTTGACATGCTATACCAACTTAAAGCAAAAAATATATATCTACCCATATTTTAGTAGTAGTTAACTCAATCATGAAGATATTCATCTTTTTCAGGCCTACAATTTTTTTCTTTATTACGCAATAAACGAAACTAAACCAATAATTGGACCAGCCATAACAAATGTTTGTCCATCATTTGGCCACACACACAAGCAAAGTAAGAAGTAAATATTTTTGCGCGTTACAAGTAACATTCGGCGTTGGTCGTATTATTCAAATGTGCACCAATAACACCATTTACGGCCGAACATAAAACTACAATCGAACCGTACGAATAAATATCAGACCTCTGTAACTTATAACCTTGCGGCCCATTATGCACTGCCAACTGCCGGCACACTGGAAGAGCCACTGGGACCACATACGCGAACAGCTACACAATATTAAGATCTTACAATAAAACTTTAATAACGTCGATTGTCTTCAAAACTGTGACTTAACGTTTAGATAAAGTGGGTACTAACTTTTAAGTAGTTTTATTACAAAAATAAGGCAATATTGAGAGTAATTTGTACTTATCAGGATTCAGTTCACGTCTTGAAAATTAATAAGTGGAGGCATTTTAATGAAGAAAATGAATAGAAGATTTATCAAAAACAAAAGTACTCGTAGTAATAACCAGAGCGTCATTTAGTTTATGTTTCTTTTTTTTACTTCTGTATTATGATAACTAATTCAACTGCAATACTAATACTACACCTATCGATTTGATTTGCACACTTATTAGATGTGATGCTGTTAAAATTTTCGAGATATTTCGTCGATTTCTGCACCTTGACAACCAAAGGGCAAAGGGGTCAGTCAGCATCATCGTATCAGCCTATTGCCGTTCATTGCTGAACGTAGGCCATCCCCACCCCCAGAGGTCTTGGGCAGCCCGCATACATCCGCTGCCTGCTGCATCGTCGGTCCATCATGCCGCAAGATGAACCTGGATAAGACCAAAATCATGTGAGGGCCTAGTGTGGGTTTTCTATTTGATCACGTTAACGTAAGTGTGCGGTAAGTCAATTTGCAGTTTCTTATTGTTGCCACTAGACTGCGCTGATCCAGTTTCAATACAAATTGGAGTTTACGTTAACGCGTTTAATAGTCGCGCTTGTATCGTCACCCGAGTTCAATCTCATCCGTAGAAAGGAAATAGCGCAGCCACATCTAGACAAACATGTTGCTGGTAAAAGTTATAATAATACAAGCTATAACGCGGGGTTATGGTTTAGGTCGTAACCGGCGAAACAACCGGACCGAGGTTAATTCCACACCTGTACTTATTTGCCCAGCCTGGGTCTACCTACCCCTATGTCTCTGTTTGTACCTACCTGTTTATTTTTAGCTACACGTGCTGAACAATTAATTATTATCTATAGTCTATAAAAGATAGCTTGATCTCTGCGAAAGCTGTCAGTAAAGTACTGAATTTCATAATAGTACAGACAGACAGTACCTGCCAATGTCATACTTTATGGACATGCCGACCTAATTAGTGATGGGCGATAAATCATCGCGACCACAGACTATGAACTATCGATATTTTAAATAAACCTTAATTTAAAATTCATTACTAATGGAAGAAAATTGGGAGCGGGACGTCTGATTTGATAATATTTGCGAGTTTATAATAAATTTACAAGATTATTTTAGCGATTCAGAAACTGATTCAGATATGGATTTGGGGTGTACTCCTTTAAGAGAATAAATGTATTTTATATTAAAATATTCGTTTAATTTAGTAACGTTTGTAATTCAATTAAACCCAATTATATGTTACATTAGCATTGATAATAGTAAGAAATGTCGATAATTTCTGTCGACAATTTTTGATATCCTTACAACCCTAGCAATGTCAGTTTGACATATGTCGCAGAGATCAAGCTATCTTTTATAGGTTATAGTAAAGTTGTCGTTACGAATATACCTAAACGCAAAATGTACCAAATCTTGTATAATGTCTTGAACACTTTTGCCCGTGAATTCGTCCGCTTGAATGCCGATTATCGCGGATACAGACGAAGTCGCGCATTAATAAGCAGCCTATTTCTCTCCTTGTGGTACTAAATTTCATAAAAATCGGTTTAGTAGGTAGTTTAGCTGTGAAAATATAACAAAAATGTGTACAAACTCACTTAGTAACATTAGTCACAGATTATCAAACAAAAGGCAAATAGACCGTACGGAACACTGCGAGTGAAGCTACAAAAGCAAATACAAATTCATTAACGAATACCTACAATCTCTTGATTGTATTTGCTTTTAAATTTATATTTGTATTAGTTTTTGTCTTTTTTTAACAATGCTTCGCTTCGTGCTGTACTGACTCGTGCCAGTACAGCGCGAATTGTAGGTACCTATTCGTTTTTTAATTTGTATTTGCTTTTGTGGCTTCTGTCGCAGTGTTCCGTACGGTCTATCTGCCTTTTGTTAGATAACCTGAGATATTAGTATAGAAGTATAGATGAGCCACGTAATGTGAAATATTGGTGTGATCTGACGTAATTCACTAATTATATGTTCAAAGACTGGGTTGATTAGTTCCAGTACAGGTGATTTCCTCAAGAAAAATATGTATCAACTGGATACATACACCACTTGCACCTAAACAATCCTCTTACCTAATATATTATCTAGATAAATAAGATAGATAGATAAATAGATAACAACAACAAAACATCAAACAAACATTAAACATCTATTTTATTTACAGTTTTATCTTATACGAAACCATTGTTTTTAACCGACTTCAAAAAAAAAAGGAGTATCTCAGTTCGACCCGTATGTTTGTATGTACGTATGTTTGTCCGCGATTATCTCCCGTTTGGCTAAACCATTTTGATGCGGTTTTCAGAAAAGTGTTTGTAACATTCTGGAGAAGGTTTTAATATACAACAAATAGAAATTGATTCAGCACTTTTTAAAAAAATCAACGAAATCCAAAAAAAAATATGACGTTTCTTCCATCTTTGGAGGACTTTCACTCTCTATTATAACTGCGTTGCCGTTTCTTAATGGATTTGGGTGATAATGAGGCACTAAAAAGTGATAAATAATTTTAGGACAGAACACACATGACTGAACTTTTTAGTTTTTATAGGCGGTTCTCTTTATGTAAAAAGTTTTAATTTTTTTTATAAATATGTAATTAGTTATACTGGTATAGGGTGCAGGGCCTCAAGTCTGCTATTACAATAGTGTCAGAATAGTCTATCATTGATTTCATAATTGTTGATTTTGACAAGTTTGGTAATCTACTAACATAATGGCGTCATTATGACTTTCCATTGGTCAACCACTGACACGCCATTGAAAGAAATGATATAGAATGGTAATCTCGTACAAAATGACAAATGAATGACTGACTTAGGCGGTAATCTGCTAAAATTTTGACAGTTCCTTTGATCAGTGACCTACTATTAGAACGTCATTGTGCAGTCATTGGTTATAATTCGACCGACCAATGATCGACCATTATGAATTTAGCAGATTACGAACTTTTTGCAAAATGACAATGGAATCGTGTTGGAATGACGAAATTATTAAAATAGCAGACTTGGCCCCCTGTTCTGTTAGCTGCGTGTTTATATTGCCTTTAATACGGTGGCTTCTGTAATATTTTCTTTGATTTTATTATAGGCATGTCATTGACAAGCTTTTACTTCATGAAGTTGTTTTATATTTTTATTATAAGTACGGCAATTGTTGCTAATCCTCCCAACACAATTATACACAGTTTTCATTCTCTTAGTACCACGGGTCATTTCTTTGACCAGACGTCGTAATAGCCCACGCAAAGTGTCAGGCAGTAGTAGTATAACGGGCCGCTGTCCGCAACTTCACGACTAAGCGCGTGTTTTGCGTACAGGTGGGAAGTAGATCATTCAATCCACCCGAGACCTCCCCAAGAAAGGCCAGCAGCGCCTTGACGTCGCTGGCGATCTCCCGCAGGTTACCTGGGTTACCGAAGTACTTTGCCCTGTATGAAGCGACCTCAGGGCAGTTCAGAAGCGCATGGGCTGCTGTTTCGTCTGCCCCCATGCAGGCTCTGCACAGTGGGCTGCCTGTGACTCCTATGACAAAAACATGTTTTTTGAAAGACCCATGACCAGTTATCAGGCAGTGTCAGGCAGTAATGAATGTTCGTTTTTAATCATATCCTGTCAAAACGTAAGCGAGTCAAGTATACTTGATAACTTTGTCGCATCCTCGCGAATTTCGCAGCACCGCATAGGTGCATTAGTAGAGGAGGTTTGACCTTCACTTTTTTCGCCCGGCAGTCGTTGAGTTAACGACATTATTGTTTTATCTAATCTTAAAGTTTTGCTAACATAAGGTCTAGCTGCTATGAAATCTCAGTGTCCTTGTACTAAAATAAATAAACAAATAAAATAAAAATGGCCTTTATTTATCTCTAACCTGCTAAATACATAGTTTTCTACTTTCTATCTTATAACTAGTTAACTTATAGGTAGGTACACCTATTTCATTATCAATAAAATCTAAGATTACCACTAGCTATCAGCAACCAGGTCAAATTGTCTTTTGACATAGGCCTCCTCTAATTCCCTCCATGTGTTTCGGTCCAGCGCCATTCTTCTCCATCCCTTTGGCAGTCCTCTCATCTTTTAATCTGTCTTCCTCTTTGTCTCTTTCCATTTTTGTGGTATCATTCCGTGACTTTTCTTGTCCATTTCCCTGTCTTGTTCCTCCACATATGTCCCCTCCATCTCCATTTTAGCGTTCTTGTTTTTACTCCCCATACCTGTTTCGGAAAATAAAATATTCACGCCAAAAATACAGTATCGCCTGCATTCTCCCATGTCTTACATAATTATGGTGGTCAGACCCTGACCAAGAACCTTATAGATAAAAGTGGAGGCAACACTCTGAACACCCAAGTGAAACCAACTGTGGGCAGACGATCTCTTTCTGAATGCATACAATTCATAGATAAAGAAAACACATATCACTGTCTCGTTCTTATGTATGCATTCAGAAAGAGAGCGTCTGCCCACAGTTGGTTTCACTTAGGTATTTAGAGTGTTGCCTCCACTTTTATCTATATGCTTCTTGGACCTGACCGTACACATGAAAAATCGACCACAAATTAGGTGTGTGTCAAAGGGGTATGGAAAGAACGAAGTATGATGCAATTATTGCTACGAGACAAATGGAAGTTCTTGTACTAAGAAACCATAATTGTTCAAGTTAAAGAAAAGTTCTGAACATAATACAGTTTCTTTAATTATTTTTATTATATTTTTGCAGTTTTTTCAAGGAACACTATGCGTGTTACAAAGATGATGTTTTAAAAAGGACAAGAGTGGCAGTGTTGCCCACTTATTATGCAATATTGTAAGATAATGTTGCCAATGACAATTGTAATTGTTGATAAACGCCATTTGTAGGTACAGATGCCAACACATCAAGCTAACCCAAACTGACAAATTTTCACAATTACCTTATACTTTTGTAATAAAGGTGAAAAACTGTCCAAGAAATTTTGCAGATTGGGGTAGCTTGGTGTGGTGGCTTCTGTACTTTTGAAAGTACCAAACAGAAGTTCCATAAATGCCAGGAGTACCTACTACAGACTAATAACTATTCAGCTCATAAGTAAGTGTAGTGACAAAATAGACAAACAATGAGTGCGAGCAATAAATTAACTGTTACTTAATGCTAGTTAATGCCCGCCTCACTGAAGTACCGAACTTGTAAGTTTTTGCAACTCTGTGTAAGTAGGGGACGGCCCCACTCGGGTAGGCCGCCACTTCACTAGTTTAGTGTTTTTCAGGAGGTGACATTAATTATGAAGGATATTTGGAAACCGTAGTAACTACCTAAGTAAATAAAGAACTATTTTGTGTAAATGATGTCTGTGTCAGGAGTGTCTACAAGATCGAATTATAATTTAACCTTAAATGCCGAAAACCTCAAACGGCGCGAATGTAATAGCCTCTCCTCTTGAAAGCTATATATTTGATACGTTTGGGGTGTAGACTCTAGGTCCACGGGGTCCGTGTACCCATCTTGTTTTTCGAGACATCGCCAAGCGGCTGGTCGAGTCTTTATGTGACCCGATGGCTGGTCTATTCTTGGGTCAAAGAATCAGCATTGCCATACAACGTGGCAATGCTGCCAGCCTGTTGGGCACGTGTCCCGTTGACAGCAATGTGGACGAGTTTTTTTATGCTCTTTGAGCTCCCTCGTTCCTTTTTCGTGGAATGGTACATAATATTATTATTTTTATTTTTAAAATTTGTATACCATCATTATTTTAAATGGGACAAGCGCCACACTATTCCCTAACCACTGTAACTCCTGTAAGCCAGAATCAACAGTGGCGACCACCAGAAAAGCGCCCGAACAATGAAGCTCGACGAGTCCCAGAGAAACGATTCAACTGTCTTGGATGAACCCAGTTGCTAAGCACCACGGATTATAATTGACATAATTAATGGGCCCTAAAAAGTGAGCTGTTACATTAAATTTGATTCCAATAATAGGTATGGCAAAATCGCTTGAACGCACGGAAATTAGTTCTAGTTTCCACAAGGTCCGCATAATAAACTGCTCCGGATGTAGCCTGAACACTACCCAACATAATATTGCGTTCTTTCTGCCAAAGAATACACTCCCATAAGATATGTTTTTTTTTTTTCATTTTTTTTTTTTTTTTTCATTTTTTTTTTTTTTTTTTAGATCATCGTTAGCCGGAAGACGTCCACTGTTGAACAAAGGCCTCCCCCATAGAACGCCACAACTCACGGCAACCTGCCGCTTGCATCCACCAGTTACCCACGACCTTGACGATGTCGTCGGTCCATCTGGTGGGAGGCCTACCAACGCTGCGTCTTCCGGTTCGTGGTCGCCACTTTCCCATCGGTTATCGGTTCTTCGAGCGATGTGGCCTGCCCATTGCCACTTCAACTTCATCTTTATACATTTTCTAAATTAACAAACGTTTGTAGTTTACTAGCTTCTGCTCGCGATTTCGTTCGCATCAAATATACAATAAAATATATCTAAGACACTCGGCAATAGTGTAGCTTTGTATCAGTCAAAGATTGTTTGTAATCAGACTAGTAGTTTGGAGTTGAGATATACCTCTTAATTACTTACAAACGAAAAAATAAAAAACGAACAAAATTAATCTTCTTTCTAATATTTGTATAATAATCTCGTGTTACAGTGTTTGTTATCGAAGTCCGCCGAAACGGCTTGACCGATCTTTAAGATTTTTTCTGTGATATTTTTTAGGTCTGAGAAAAAGTCGTAGGCAATTTTTTATTTTTTTTTGTTCTCATCAGCTAGTATTAATATAGATTTAGCTACCTAAGTTTTAATTACTTTTTCCTTCTCCAACCCCAAAATATTCACTAACATTGTCTTTCCTCGCAAAATAACATGTTCAAACCCTTAGCAACTATTTCAAAGTAACTTGTCCAACTGTTTACTAAACACGAATATTATTAATATGTTATTAATAAGTAGCTCCCGAGACGTACTGTCACTGTGCTGGGCAGAGGGGAGAATGGTGGAGGGGGGGGGGGGGGGTAGGCACTTGTACACAAGCTTAATAACTGTAGGCTTCAGGACGAAACACTTGTGAAGGACTTATTGATAGGAAAGTACTTTCGAAGGAAGCTCTGTAAGTACTTATAAGTAAGAGTTATTTGTAAGTAGTTGGGAGTTGTATGTGCTTGTTTAGTTAGTGGGTAGTTTTGAACAATTATTAAGAGGGAACACAAGGGCCGTTTGTCCATACAAACTTAGTCCCCTGTTTCCTCCCTGGATAATGCCAGTAGATCAATTATTTTTTTTTTAAATATCCATGGCTACTATTGGCATGTCCCTATTTTTCCTTTTCCTCATAAATGTATTATTAAAGGAGATATGAATATTCAAAAACCAAAAAAATTGGCATGATTTTCCGCTGTGTTCAAACATTAAAAAAACAAATTTAACTTGATTATATAAAAAATAGAAAACATAGGAACACGGCAAAACCCTTTCTTTATTTTTTAATGAAAAAAGCAGTTAAATCGGTTAAGTTTTGGAGAAGAAATCAGGGGACTACGAATCATTGATTTTGTGTACTTTTAATAGGTATTTTCGGTCAAAGCTGCAGTTGTCTCTATCGCGCTCTGCGGTTCGTGTTCGGGCATCGCGCGACAGCAATAGATTTTACAAATACCTAGTTTTCAATTCTCTAGCCCGTGGTGTTTCCTCTTAAGTACTACCTTTTGCCCGCGACTAATACCGCGTGAATGTCGGTTATCGTGGATACAGATGAAGTCACGGATTAAAAAGTAGCCTCTGTCCATCCCCAGGGTTTAAACTATATAAGTACATACCTTTCATCAAAATCCGTTCAGTCGTTTCATCGTGAAAGCTTAACAGACAGAGTTACTTTCGCATTTATAATATTAATATAAAAACAGCAACACAGTCAAAACAGAGATTGAAAGTACAAGGTTGGAGAACAATACAACATCATCCATGTATATTTTTTTGCTTTCTGTCGATTTTTTCAAAAAGTGTTAAATCAATTTCTATAAAATTGAGGCATGCCCTATCCATAAAAAAAGAATTTTCAAAATCGCTTTACATTTACCTGAGAAATCGCGTAACAAATATACAAAAAAAACAACATACAGACGATAAATAATAAATAAATAAATAAATATGGAAGCATGGGTAAAGTGTTGAAGTATCGAAGTATAAATAGTATGGAAGTATGGGTAAAGTGTTGAAGTATGGAAGTATAAATAGTATGGAAGTATGGGTAAAGTGTTGAAGTATGGAAGTATAAATAGTATGGAAGTATGGGTAAAGTGTTGAAGTATGAAAGTATAAATAGTATGGAAGTATGGGTAAAGTGTTGAAGTATGGAAGTATAAATAGTATGGAAGTATGGGTAAAGTGCTGAAGTATGGAAGTATAAATAGTATGGAAGTATGGGTAAAGTGTTGAAGTATGGAAGCATAAATAGTATGGAAGTATGGGTAAAGTGTTAAAGTATGGAAGTATAAATATTATGGGTAAAGTGTTGAAGTATGGATTCTCAAAACTCTACATATTTAAAACAAAGTAGCTTCCCGCCGTCAGTCCTTGGTACAGTCAACAGCAAAAGTAGATGATCAAAATCAGAAATTCAATAGTAATTTACTAACACTAATTTATATAATTTATTACTAGTTTATTTATTAAAAGTATGTGATTGTCACACACATACTTTTTAATCACTTCGACGTCACACAGTTCTGACGCGAACTCCGTTCATTATTGAATTTCTGATTTTGATCATCTACTTTTGCTGTTGACTGTACGCTTAGATCCTTTAAACTACACAACGGATATTTAATATGGTTTTCATCAATAGATGAAGTGATTCCAGAGGAAGGTTTATACGTATAGTTTGATATAGTTTTGTGTAATTTGAATGTCGGAAGAAATCAACCTACTGAAAACTCATCGAAAATGCTGTCTTATTCTTTCGAAATTCATTACTCCACAATGACCCACAATCTCTATCTACATTGCACTCGTATAATATAAAGCTGGGGTGGGTCGTTAGTAATTAATATTCTCTAGATCTAGCAATATCGTTATAGTTGCAGGTACGTAGCAATAGGGTAGAACTTTTTGTTTTCATGTGCCACATAAAATGAATCGTCATAACATAATTTTAGTAAGAAAGAATCATGGCAGGATTTGTACAAAAAATTAAAAATGTTTAGAAAAGTTGAAAAGAGAAATTGGGTTGTTTCTCTTGGGTAAAGTCAGCAACAAAAGTCGATTTACACTTCAGATTTTTAAATCATTATTATTGAGCACAATATTAAAGGAAATTCGGAAGGTTTTAAAAATCAATATAAAATAAACTTTTGGCAATGACCTTAATACTGAAAAGTAATAAATCATTTTATTTTATGTTATTTAGACGATATGAAAATTTAACAGTGTTAATACTTATGTTGCTGACCGTACCTATAGAGAATCTTCAGGCATTTACAATATTTTTAAACCACCGCAGTAAAAATGGATGTTAAAACATTATTTTAGGAAGAAACAGCTTTTTGACAGTAACAGTGACACTCATGACAGTAGCCGTTTCGCAGGTCTAACACTGAAATTGCATCGTTTTATGGGAAATAATGTCACAAATAATGATCTTTTTTTTCCATACACTTGCCTGCCAATTTGATAGATCCGTTAATGTCACTTGTCACTTTCTTTTTTTATAAGCACAAAATGGGCAACGAGATGAAACGAAAAAGTGTTATTTTCATTTCGAAATAATTTAATTATGCGGGGGTTTAAAAAATATGGTAATTACATCAATCTACTCCTGGTAATGTATTCTCCACATTGGAAAATGTTTAAAACCCTTTAAAGGGTTTTTTTATACAAATGTATGAATGGATCTCGCCATGATTCTTTGTAATTTTGTAATAAAAAGGGGAATTAAGTTGACGCTACCCTATCAAAACCTATCATTCCCATGCCACAGCAACTAACAACAACAAAAAGCATAATCAAATATGCTACAAAAGTAATCCCCATTTATCTTACATCGCCCCAAATAGATACCTATTATCCTAATCAAATACCCTTTAATATCGCCGCCATTGCAAACATTACACCGTTTACACACTGTTTACAAACACGTTACCCTTTCAGACGCCACCGCCGCCGCTGCCGCCGCATTCCCGGCACGCGTCACACGCGACCCACACGCGTGCCGTGCCCACGCAGCGCGTGCCGTGAACCAAGTAATACTTGTAATTATGTTAGCGGATTACACGCATGATTGATGTTGGCGTGTTAACGAATTTATTAGTTGTTATCGAATAAGTCTGTTGATATGGGAATTAGAGAACATTAACCTGCTACCAGTTCCGGGAATTACTAAATACTACGACAAATCGATAAATACGTCACGACTCACGAGGTTCAACTCACTAGGAGTACCTTTGTGTTGTGCTAAACGTCGCGATATAACAAACAGCATTCCCTTCCCTCTTTTCTTAAACTTAGCTAAGATGGAGATGTGAAGGTAAATCAAATGTTACCTGCACCTTCATATTAACAAGAACATTCCTACCACCACGAGACAGTTATTGGGATAGGTTTTCTATTTTACAGTGTTTAAGAGTAGATAAGTATGGAGTGCCCATTCTTCTCCATACGAAACTACATTTTGCAAGGATCAACTAGATCAAAAGTCAAAAGTGCCTTTTAGTTGTCTAATTGATATAAATGTTTGGACTTTGACTACCAGAAATTTTCAGTGATGGGAATACCTGGCTAACCTATTCTACCTACGTTTTCTAAGTTCTTCATCATTTCAGCCGAAAGACGTCCACTGCTGGACATAGGCCTCCCCCAAAATGGTGGGTTTTGCCATAATCGCCATGCTTGGCAGACGGGTTGGCGATCGCAGTATGGTTGTTACAAAGGCACAGAGAACGCTGCCGCCCATTCTCAAGTGAGTCCCTTAGTCGCCTCTTACGACACACACGGGAAGATATGGGATGGTGCTATTCTTTACGTCCGATACCACACGGACAAGTCTAAGTTGTTAGCAAGTCTAAGTTGTTGTATGGCTACTAGATATAATATCACCACAATAAAAAATCACCAGAACATAACATCATACCGACGTCTTAACCAAAATCATCAAAACCACAACACATCAAAAACTGTTTACTTTTTTTCACAAAACATTAGCAAAAGAATCAAAGTATCCGATTGAACCATCGAGTCCCCAGGCGATGGCAGTGCCGCTGGCGGTCGCATCCGGATCTGTTCGGATCCTACACAGACCAAAGATGGCGACACTTCAAGAACTTCGCCCTTTCACAATTTTACACAATCCGAACGTATCATTGCACTGACCGTTAGTTTTATGTATTCTGAATGTGGATGTGGCGAGGTTTTTATTGAGGGTAAATATAAAGTACCTACCTATAGATAATCGTCGTTCTACTTCCAATACAATGGCGCGATAAAAGATTTAGATTTTTATTTTATATGGCACTCTAGAAATCTTTGCAAATAAGTTTACAATACTTTGTCAGTACGCAACACTTTGAAACTTCGCGCTTTGTAAAACTTTGGACAACAAGAAGTTACTTATGAAACATAACATGAAAAAAAATATTAGTTCATCATTTAATCAGCAGTGTTGCGGCAGTAATAGGAAGTGTAGCCTAGTTATGAAATGCGTTGTCCAAAAACAATCTTACAAAATATTCGAATAAAATAATACCGAGCTTGTCCATACAATCGTTCGTCGTATCGTTCTATTGATATTCAATTCGGAATCGCGCAGAGAAAGATCGCCCCGGGACAGTGGCCAATTGAATTTGAAAACAGAACATCGAACGCGCCCCCCTGCGAGCCGCCCGCCACCCCCGCGTCCCCTCGCCAGCGATGCCCCAACGTGGATGCACCATGGAGCAGGGAACTTTGAGGATAATCTAATACAATACGCCGATTACCCAAATATGACATATCAAGCTATACAGATTGTCACATAAGCAAAGGCCAATGTGCTGTATTTGTGGTTGGGTACCGTACCCACAGAAGAAAATGAATGATTGTGATCGGCACGGGTACAAAGTAAATACCTTTAAGCTTTTTTAATGCACCCGTTGTGTTTTAACCGGATGGAGGAAAGCCCAGGAGCGGGACAGAATTAGCAAACAGAAAATAAACTACTTCTTTTCGAATTGATAGTAGTTAATTCTTATTTTTTTAGAGTTAGAGTAGTTTGACCCTGTGTGGCCACGTTTAGTAAGTAGCGTTTTTCATGTCCTCCAAAGTGTAGGTGTTTTGCATTTGCACTTAGGGCAAAGAAAATGGGCCACCGTCTGGTCAGAAGCACCGCATACGCACTGGATGGCAAAGGACTTAGTACCTACAAGATAGCTTAGGTATTCTGGGAATACTCCGTAATTTTAAAACAGTGATTTTGCTATAATTATTTCACAAAAAGCTATACCTCACCCTTGTTCTTCCACAGTCATGGTCACCATAGCCGCCGTGTGCCCGGCGCGGCCATTTCCCTGCCCATAGACAACAGTTTTATTGTTTTTATATTTATTTATCAGACGGCGTTTTTGCGTTATGCCCTCGAAGCGTCGTAGCTGCGTAGCGTCGTAGCGTCGTAGAGGCGTAGTTGCGTAGCTGGGCACCGCGCGGCGTATCGCTCTACGACGTAGCAAATGGCAATACGAGGTGTGCGGCCGATGGTATTTTGAAGATATGACCAGTGATTTCTTATAACTACCGCAAAATTGATGATATCTCATCCTTTGTTTCCTATAATATTTTTGAGATCATAATATCTAACTACAGCTCATTGAAGTAATTCGTACATATCTATTACAATCATGGATATCGATTACAATGATATTATTTTTAGCTGTTGAATTTAGCTTCATCAAGCTTTAAAATTCCAACTTTCTTTTACATGTGTTTCATTTATTTAGTATACAAGTAGGTAATAAATAAATGTACACAGGTATTGCCAACTTGTACTTATACGTACATAAAAAACTGAAATAAACATATACCTAGTAGGTTTAAATTTAAAATGATTACCTAATATCTATGTATTTTCGACCTACTAACTTGAGTTTAAAAACAATCTACATTATATTTCTAGCAACATCGGCATTTGGCATCACATCCTCTCTATGCTAACGGAGTCAGGTGAACAAAAGGTCCGGCTTGATACGTCAGCGCGATTTGGAATAGCCACCCTCGTTTTATCGTAAACCCCGCCACGTTACAGACCACACATCGACCCTAGAAAACCAACCTTAATTAGACGCAGTAAGAGTTGAAAAACCGCAAGTGTAACTTTGACATGAATATGACGTTTTTATCAATTCGGTATAATCTATTTTGAGCTTTAGGTGGTTGTGTTAAGAGTGATTATGTGTGTAAAATATAAGGTTGTGGTAGTGATGTCCCGGCGTCCGGTAGTTGGGATTCAATTCAATATGACAGGCGTTTGATCGCGTCGTTTGGCGGATATTACTCAAACAATGTTCGAGTGCTTTTAATACAAATGCTATTGGTCGGCGCGTTGTGTAGTTTTCTGGACGATGATTTTTATCTTGAAGTCTTGTTACTTTTTCTCGCCGTTTTAAGACTGCATTGCATTACATTTGGATACTGAAGACGGGAAAACATTCCTTCGCACGATGCCATGCCGATGTCCGTTTGTGAACTCCTAGATTACGAACCCACTCGAGTTTTGACTTCTAAACCTTTGATCTTTGCGTTTGTTCCTATTTGTTTTGACACCACCATCATCATCGAATGGATAGGTATAGGTACCTACACTATAGTACCTAGTCTTTGATGGGTAGATAGTTCTCTGGACAACTAATTAGTGCAAGATAGTGGAGCCGGAGTCGGGGGGCATATTTATATCAAATCAAATTCATTTATTTGCGTAAAGAACGTACAGAATGTTCTTATAAAATAGTATGTTGATCTCTTATTCTGCCATTAATTTCAGCGTGCAAATTTTACATAATTATTATTATTTATAGAAAAATTAATTACATAGTTTGAATTGGGCATGCATTAAATAAATAAAGTATTAAATTGTATTATAATAAGTACTTAGATAGTACGTAAAGGTTTAAATCATCAGAAGATAAGTTTTATCCGAGGTAGATATCTATAAAATATAAGTTTTGAGAGTTTGACAGCTTGATTGCTTGTTTTTGTTTGCTTGATGGTCAACCTACCTAAGTCTACAGGCTCAACTGCAATGTTTTTGCTTGCACAACTTCTTCACTCCTCCAGCTTTACGATGCATGCATGTCGTCTGTCGCCCTCGCCACGAACTTTGCCCGCCTATTTTTTTTACTGCATTGTCTAGACCCGGTTGGCGGTTGTAATAATTCGATCTATCAAAAATAGTATAGTTATGTTTTTTTGGTCACAGAATGCGGTGTTCGACCATTTCTAAAAATAATAATTGTGTATATACACACTTACCTACCCATTAAAAATCTTTTATAACAATGCATCCTAAATAGAGCGCCATCTCTGTTTCAATGGTAACGTTTCATATAATGTATTACTACACTTTTATTACGTAGATGGCAGCACCATATATGTGTATGCTTATTATTCATATTAAGAAAATATATTTTCATTTGAACAAGCACTTGAATTTAATGTATTTATTTTTTGCAACTGTTTAATACGTAACTACCTTTTGCTATAAATTCCACTGCAGTTCGTTAACCGAAAAAAAAATGGTCTGCTGTCATGAATGTCAGTCATGGTGATGGTGACTTGCATGTCAGATGTCACTTCATCACTTGTCAAGTTGACAATTGTCATTGAATCCGGCGGCGGGCAAGCGACCGGTCGTAAACAACGTGGTTTAAAAGTTTTTGTTGTTTAAATAACTACCGCTAAAAACATCAAATATGAAAGGCGACAAGAACGTTGATATCCAGGCATTGAAAGACATCGCCAACAAGCTGAGGATCGACAGCATCGTCGCTACTAACGCTTCCAAATCAGGGTGAGTGGTTAACCTTATTGTATCGGCTGCTTTATTGAAGGTCTAATGAAGGTTATTTTGCCGATTCCTAGCTTATTAGAATCTTATAACTTGGATTCCTACTAGTTTTGATGCTCTGAACATCAGAATGTATCAACCTGCAACGTACTTTTGTCAATATTTTTTCTTGTATTTTGGACTCAATTTTCTGTTTGTCATTTACCGCCGGCCGGCTACACAGTCCGTTGGGTTCATAGGTCACTTACTTAACAATTCTTTCGCATTAAACTGCATTTCTCGGCGGTGGTCGCATAATTTTCCATTGTAGGTTATGACGCGACCACGTGATGGTCAAAGCTGTTGCTATCACGCCATGGCTCCAAGGTCATCGACCTTAAAATTATATCGCTATCAGAAGTCGATTGTATTGTGTGAGATTATATTATGCATGTTACGTAACTAATGCTATTTGGAATTTCCCATATTTGTGACCTAATAAATTATCAACTACCTACATTTTTTTTTTCATGTCTTAGTATTTTCTTGCATTGTGGTTTTAGTAACTACTGAATTTAAATTATGGCCTTAAGTTCTTGTAATAACTTTTAAATTCTGATGTTAGAATTATGTAACAATAACAACCTGTTGATCACAAAATGTAGGTGAAGTTCATAATTAGAAAGCCTAATGCATTCAATCAAATTTAATTATGTTTCCTAGTTACAATAGACCTATAACTTCTTATCAGATAAGATTTTAAAATTTATTTAGCATTCAATGTATAAACAAGATAAGTATCACGAGATAATAAATATTAAGTAATTTCAAGTGTTTATGGTTATGTCTAGGTAGGTACTTTGAAATTTGTGCAGATGATGTCAGCTTCTTACCTTGGTTATATTTGTCATGATTTGTTGATAAATACATTTGCCAAAATCATGACTAGTCATGAATCATCATCGTAATTATTTGCTGCAAGTTTATATTAAATGTAAATAATAAAGCTAAAATAGCACTTTCAGAGAAATTAGTTGCTCATTTACATTTTTGGCTTGGTAGTCAAAGTACTGGCGCACTAAAAATTTTGAAGGTAAAACCTCCACTAGCGTCGGTGACACAGTGTCTCCCGTGGCGTCCAACGTGTTAATTAAATCACTTAGAGGAGAAAAATGTCTGATTAAGAATCCTTACTAGTAGTCTGCCTTGCATAATACTTTCCTACTTGTTTCCAATAAGTTAATATTAAGTCAGTTATCAGATAAGTAAGTAATGTAACACAGAGGGTGCACATACTGCTACAGGGAGCAATCTTAGGGTCAACTGATAGCAGACACCAACTCTGTAATGTCAAGTTAAGGTTACTGACGGTAATCTATTTATATTCCGATAATTTGGACAAATACTTAAAAAAAAATGAGGAAACAACTAGTGTCATATTAAATTTTCAATACATATTCAAACAAGATCTTTTTCAACAAAACCCTGTCTGTATGCCAAAGGTAACTTTCTAAGTGTGCACTTAGCAAGCACTCCTACTAAGGTGGTTACTAAAGTTAACCTACCTTGAGTAACTATACATTAACTGCTGTAACTTATTCAATTCATGTATTGTAAATAATGACCATTCATTATTTAATAATGATTGATGGATTTAATAATGACCATTCATTATTTACCATTGGGAACACCCAAATATTCCGAAATATTTTATTCCCAATTTCGATATTCCGATTTTCAAAAGTCCGATTTTCAAAAGTCCGAATTTCATAATACCTAAAAATTATTCGGTGTATTTTTCCATGGAATTTATTTCAACAAAAATATATAGGTATAAAAAGAAAGACAATAACAAAAATAATCTTAAAAAGTCGATATGTTGTGCTACAAAAGTTAATGACAGAAACGAATTGCTGCGAAACCGACTCCACGTAGTCTTGTCTGCCCTAGCCCTAGAGTGTAATTTAAATTCGCGTAGGCGTGGAGGAGCGAGGCGTCCAGCGAGCTGAGGAGCAGGTGGTTTCACGCCCGCCGCCGCGGCTGAGTATACCGAAGCTGCGGTGGTGATTGTGAATACCATCTGCGACGATAAGCTCGCGTGGTACCGCCGGAGCCCCGCAACGCTGGAGCCGTGACAGAAACCATGCCTGCTGCATGTTGCATGTTCGCTTGCATGTTGCATGCTCGCTTGCATGATGCATGCTTGCTTGCATGCTGCATGCTTGCTTGCATGCTGCATGCTTGCTTGCACGCTGCATGCTTGCTAGCATGCTGCATGCTTGCTTACACGATAAACGATTGCACGATAACGATAAAGATAATCGAAATTTTAATAATCGGAATTCGTATTTTTGATGTTTCGAATTTTCATTATGTCGGACTTTTTGTTATTCGATCTTTTAAAACTCGGTATTTTGAGAATATTAATTATAAACGATCGGAATTTTGAAATTTTAGTATTATTAAAATAGGATGAATAAATCGGAGTTGTTATATTAGGAATCTTGAACCATTCGGAATTATGAAAATCGGTATTTTGAAATTCGTTTTTCTGACTTTCGGAATAAAGTTTTTCGTATTTATGTAGTGTACCCTTTACCAATATACAATCATGAAATCGAAGTAAGCAACTGTAAAATCTTTATTTTCATGTAAGATTATGAGTTAAGTTTAAGTGGATTTCAAATGTACCTATGTTTTTTTTTTCTGAAATAAACAGATTTTATTATTATAATTAGGCACCTGACCTCTTTGAAAGACTCCAGTGACAACCACAAAATGTTTATCATTGTTAGAAGTATCTTCTTGAAACAATTGTTTTCTGTGACAACAAAAGCAATATTTATATTATCACTAGATAAAGGAAAATCACACCTGAACAGATTATTATGAAGGATGGCTAAAGTAATGTTTTGATTTTAATTTATTTTAATACAGAATAGAAATTGCGGAATGACTATAATAAGGTATTTATGGAAAACTTGTTTGTGTGAATGATCTCTTTTTATTTTCCTATAAATAATAATGTAACTGGCAACGTGGTTCACCTTTAAAGCCGGATCCAGACGGGTGTAACGTGTAATGTAATCCACCGTGTAATGTAAGACGAAAACTACGTGTGGAGCGTTACATGTAATGCTCGTAGTGCCGTCCACACGTAGAATTCGTGTTATATTACACGGTGGATTACATTACATGTTACACCGGTCTGGACCCGGTATAATGTAATGCAATACAAAATAGGACGACACGATTGGCGCAGTGGTGTCGCGGGTTCGATTCCCGCACGGAACAAGTATTTGTAGGGCCTACAGTGGTTCCGGGTCTGGCTGTTTGTGTATGTGAGTTTAAATGTTTATAAACGCACCCACAACATGGGAGAAATTCCAAGTGTGGGGAAAAAACACAATATAAAAGTATGATTTCTGTCTGTAAACAAACTATAGCTGCCTATCAAAACCTTTGTTAATCAGTTTTTATTTAAAACCACAAAATACCGTACCTTCTTTGCAGCATTTTAATAAATTAGTAAGGCAATATACTTAAAAAAAAATATGATCTTTATTTTAGATAAGCAACATCATGTTTATAAGACATAGCGACCCAGCTTCGCATGGGCCTATAGCCTTCCTCAATAAATGGACTATCCAACACAAGATTTTTTCAATTCGAACCAGTAGATCCTGAGATTAGCGCGTTCAACCAAACAAACAAACAAACTCTTCAGCTTTATAATATTAGTATAGATTCACGAATGTGTGGATGAATCAGCAAAGAAACTCAAAGTTATACAAATAGCAAACAACATAATGTACAGTGTCTTTGCTCACGCGCACTCCTGTACTTTATTTATTACTTCATACTGATCAAGTTACTATGTATATGTACGTACTCAACTCAACGTAACAATATATATGTACTCTACCAGTTAACTTGCCAAATGCTTTAAGTGATGACAAAAAATGATTGGTTGTATGTTGTGTTTCAGTGTTTTACTACATATTCATTCAAATAGCTTGGCAATCAACAGTAAAGGTATCAGATTGTTTGCAAATTCTATTTTTGTGATAAGGAAAGATTTTATAGTACTATGAAGTTAATAAAGTGTTTATATGTAAAATCGAAAGTCAAACCTATCATCATGTAATCTTACCTTGAGATATTTTGAAAGTTGTGATTATTATTTAAAATGTAACTGTACTAAATATTTGTTCACCTACTGATAACAATAAAATTAAAACTAGATTTTTTGCTTTTTAAATAAGTCTCGGTCTACATCACTTGGTCATGGTTACCAAGTTTTGCACAAAAAAGAATTATAAGTACCTCTGTTATTGTGCAAAAATTAAAAAAGTATTTTTTTATTATTATTATTATAAAATGACACACACACAAATTACATCAAAAGTAAATGACCGATAGAAAACGCCAAGATCGTCAAATCATACAATATTTATGATTCTATATAACACACACTGAAATATTGATATTTGGTGATATTTTTGCCGGAAAACTTCAATCTCTTGCTTCTCTTTCTTCTTTAACTTCTCTCGCCTACTGCGCAAGTACCCGCCCCCTCCCCTTGGGCTTGTATGAAATGCGCGCCCGCACCCCATTCGATCCTCAAATAACAACGTAATGGTTTTAGCGCATATAAACTTCTCCAATCGCACACAATTTAATTCAATTCTCGGCCACCTAGACAGAGCGTCCAACCTTAAGATACCAATTTCAGCTCTATATAATACACGTTAAAGATGAACTACTCCTCTAACAATCCTTCTCTTCGTTGCAGGCACCCGACATCATGCGCATCCATGGCGGAGATCATGTCCGTACTATTCTTCCACACGATGCGCTACAAGATATCCGCGCCCAGAGACGCCTCGGCCGACCGGTTCGTTCTGTCCAAGGTACATATTTCACCACCATACTGTGTTCAACTGATATTTTATATCGCATTCTATAAAACGTCGCGACGATTTGTCTCCATTAAATCGGTACCAGCGTGTCATGTTGCGCTAACTAAAGTGTCGCATTGCATATTTCCTTGACATAAAGTTACATTCCTCATGACTCATACAAAATGTACACTTAATAGTCTAACTTGTTTCAATACAAATATATTATTTACCATTGTTTTTTCATTAATTATTCTTTGGATACATTCTTCAGCTCTATTATATGGAACAATGTACAATATTTACACGAATAATACAAAAGGTAAACCTATAACTATTAAGCTAAAAAAAAAATAAGGCATCAAAAAAATCGTACACATCGCCGTCAAATGTTTCATTTAAATTAATTTCAGAAAGCGTAGTGAGCTATTGAAATGGCCATAAAAGTTTTAAATGGCAAATTAAACCTTTTGTGAAGGCATTAAAGTAACTATCAAACTTGATTATTTAGGGTCACGCCGCCCCCATCCTATACGCGGCCTGGGCTGAGGCCGGTCTGTTCCCCGTGGAGGAGCTGAAGAACCTCCGCAAGTTGGACTCAGACCTGGAGGGACACCCCACTCCTCGCCTGAACTTCGTGGACGTGGGCACCGGCTCGCTGGGCCAGGGTCTTGCTGTAGCTGCGGGCATGGCCTATGTCGGCAAGTACTTCGACCAGGCACCTTACAGGTAAGAAGTGAGGCAGTGGCGTACCTTCCATTAAAGCCCAAAAGCCAGGTTTGCAATCAATAATCTTCTTCTTCTTCCTGCCCTTATCCCATGTTACTTGTTGTCGGCGCAACATGTTTTCTTCTTCCATTCCGTCCTGTCCAACGTCATGCTTTCACAGACTCCCTTTTCATTCATATCATTCTTCACACAATCCACCCATCTTTTCTTTGGCCTTCCTCTCCCTCTCCATCATTCCAAATTAATATTCATAGCTCTTTTGGTCACATGAGTTTCGTCTCTTCTCTTCACATGCCCATACCAAGACAAACGATTCCCTTTCAACTTTTCTGTCACTGGCGCCACTTTCAAACTTCCTCTAATATATTCATTTCTCACCTTATCCATTCTGATCACTCCACACATCCATCTCAACATTCTCATCTCCACTACGTGCAATCTTTTTTCATCCATCTTCTTCACTGCCTAACATTCCGATCCGTACAGTACGACAGGTCTTATCATGGACTTGTAGATTTTCCCCTTTAGCTTAAGCTTGCAATCAATAATGCGATGCGAGTCAATAATAAAAAAACACAGAAAGCAGAAAAATATAATATCTCTAAGTAGGTATTGAATCATTATTAAATTTTTAGGGCTTGCCCTCATTTTAACCCTCTAGACACGCCACTGGTGTGAGGTGTGGGGGAATTACGAATTAGTAGAACTTTTAACAATAACATAATATTCTGATTATATTAAGTACTAGGTTGCTGACCCGACTCCGCACGGGTGCAATGTAGATCAAACTATAACGTACAGACGCCAGCACATCAAGTCAAACTCACAAATTCTCCCAATTTAATATGAACCGTAAACCGCTTTTGTAAAAAAGTTGAAAATCTATCAAAGAAATTTGACACATTGTTGTAGCTTGATGTGCTAGCATATAAACCTTCTTGAATCGAGTTTAGTAATGAAGACCACCTTAAAATCCGTTGCATAGTTTAAAACATCTAAACGTACATGGACAGACGACGGAAAGCGACTTTGTTTTATACTATGTAGAGACTTAATTAACTTCATATGCACTTCACATGGCGTATTTGTACAAATATTCGCCTTATTTGGATAATGCAAAATTTACCCAATGGTTATTGAAATAAAGTCCATTTTGTGTTATCTTAATACGGCGTATGTATACGTATACAAACATGTCGTGTGAAGTGCATTACATTTCCATCCTTTTTGCAAAATTGGAACATTCTCCCTAGGTTCATATCCATACCATCGGTCATTTACCTGACCGATAGACCCTATTCTGATGTCCTTTTACCCCACTGCGGCGAAACCCAATGCAAGGAAAAGGTTTTTTTCTCTGTTACTATAACAAACATGGGCATCTTCCAGGGTGTACTGCCTGGTGGGTGACGGCGAGGCGGCCGAGGGCAGCATCTGGGAGTCTCTGCACTTCGCGAGCCACTACAAGCTGGACAACCTGGTGGTCATCTTCGACGTCAACCGGCTCGGCCAGTCCGAGCCCACCTCGCTACAGCATCAGGTATGTGGTGGATTTGATAGAAGCATGGTTTGAAGAAGTAGCTTAAAATTTCTCGACTTGAGAAATCTAATAGATTGTATCAGTAATTGAAAGTTTTTTTTTTTTTTGCGTCTTATAATGGATAGATATCAACCATTGATGTATTTGGAACAGACGGCACAGTTGGTTGAGCGATAGACTGCTGCGCTGCATGTCGCGGGTTCGATTCCCGCACAGAACAAATATTTGTATGGCTTACAGATAGTTGTTCTGGGTCTGGCTGTTTGTGTATGTGAGTTTATATGTTTGTTAACGCACCCATGACACAGGAAAAAAATCCTAGTGTGGGGCAACATTATGAAAAAAAAAAATTATAATAAACTCCTCAGCATTGTGCTTTATAAAATAATGTGGCTCCAAATTGCTGCCCTAACGGTTACCAGCAACAGTTGCCTGCAACGCAATGTTGTTGCAAAGGTGATACCAAACACGAGAAACTTATTTGAAGATTTATTTCATCTCCGCCAATTTTTACAGAAGTGCAAAGTCAAGTAAACAGCCAAACATTTGACACATAGATGTCATTATAACACAGCAGCACACACGTAAACTAAACACCTCTAAAATATTCACCACAACAATCCCTTCCTCAGTTGGATGTCTACGACTCGCGTCTCAAAGCCTTCGGCTTCCACTCCCTCGTAGTCGACGGTCACGATGTGTCGGAACTGGTGAAAGCCTTCGACGAGGCCTCATCCGTGTCCGGCAAGCCCACCGCACTCATCGCCAAGACCTTCAAGGGCAAGGGCTTCCCCGGCATTGAGGATCTGGAGAACTGGCACGGAAAGGCCCTTGGCAGTGAAGGAGAGAAGATTATTAAGGTAAACTTTATTTATGTTTTTCTTTTGGTAAATAGTCAAATACTATTTTTATTATGATTAAAGAAATGGTTTCTGTATGTCTATTCTGTTACAATCTCCCTCGGTGAACACCTAGGTGAAGTGAGCTGTCATACGTCCGTCTGCTTTGTCAATCTCTAGCATAGGGAGGGATGACAGCTCACTTCACCTAGGAGTTGACCGAGGGAGATTGTAACAGAAATAGCACTACTGTTCTGCACCAACTAATGATTAAAAATATTGCATGAATTAATTGTGCACTATTCACAGTCGGTGCAACATTAACTGTGTGTCGTACTCACGCGACCGCTGTCGGTCGATGTGGGCAGTAGCATTCAGACAAGTTCGTATTATTCCACTAGGTATCTTGTATAATATTGAGTTTTTATAATAGGGGCGTAAACAGCGTCATCTCAATAGAAGGAATAGACAAGAGATATAATGATGAATGTCTCTATTCTTCTTACAAATCTTAGGCAACCAGAGATTTTATACAAATTACTACATATAAAACAAAGTCCCCCGCCGCATCTGTCCGTCTGTCTGTTCGTAATAAACTCAAACTGCTAAACGGATTTTCATGCGGTTTTCACCAATAGATAAAGTGATGAGTAAGGTCTATTATTTGTTAAGGTTTTGTGTAAATTGGTTGAAATATGACGATAATACTCGTGCGAAGCACGGGCGGGCTGCTAGTTCCTAATAGATGACATCTTAATATTAAAAAGCAGGCACTCCTTGTGTTATAGTTATAGAACAGTATACATACTTATTTACGTTAAGCTTACCGGACAATTGGATTGTGGACGGCCATTGCATAAGTCCTTTTATATCTCTCTAGATACATTTTGTTTAAAAGCCATTTGGTAAATTTTGTATAAACCATATTACAGGCTAAATAGGGATTTTGATGTGAAACATCTATAGCCGCCCGTTAAACCGATTTCTGGCGTGGCGACGCATGCCTATGCTAGTATGGCCAGTATGATGGTATATATATACAGTCTATATGCAGTAGTGTGTACGGTGTGGCGACGCGTCGCCATGCGCAATCGACTGTGCGATTACCGAAGTCACTGATTAAACGAATTAAGTAGTCACGATTTGAAATAAATTAGTACATTTTTGTATTTAATTAAAATAAATGTTTATTCAATAAATAGTCATCGTTATCTGGAAAAAAAATCGTAATATTTTATTTTATCATTATGACATATTTAGTTCCTATCACAATCTGTTCTTTTCTGCATATTACTTTTACAAAATAATGTCGATGTTTCACATCTGCCAGGCGAGGCGTGACGGCTCATTTTTTTTTGTTTTGCCATGCAATGCGCTGCGGCCCCATGTAGCTGTAATATGCGCTAGCGTAAGGCTACTGTAAACAATTGCCTCATATCCAGTCCAGTAACCGTCCCCCTGGTCCGCAGCACCTCCAGTCTCAGATCAAGAACAACACCATCACGCTGAAGGCGCAGCCCCCGCTGAGCGAGGCGCCCAAGGTGCACATCGGGGACATCACGCTGTCGTCTCCGCCCGCGTACAAGGAGGGCGAGCTGGTCGCCACCCGCCTGGCGTATGGAACTGCGCTCAAGAAAATCGCCGATACTAATATGCGGTAAGTTGGTCATTATCTTCTTCCTGCCCTTTCTCAAGTTATTTTGGATCAGCGCAACACGTATCCTTCTTCTTTAATATTGTTACGAGCTGGGGTTCGGGATAAATAATTAACACTAATTTACACCAAACAAAACACAAACACTTTATTTAAAAAGTCACAAACTCAATAATCAATAACTTACCAAAATCACTTGTTAATCACTTAGATCGCAGTACTCGCAATAGTCGCAGTTTTCAGTCGCAGTTCGCAGTCCGCTATTTATAAGAACATATACGCGAACATTCTAGTAAACACGGAACTGATCGAGAACGTTGCAACACGAAACTTAACATCTCGAATATTCCAGAACTGTAGATCTGCTATTCGGTAACAGATGGCGCCAGCGTGTGACGTAGTTCTGCTATTCGATAATAGGTGGCGCTGGCGTGGCAATATCATCACAATCCATCCATTTTTTCCTCTGCCTTCCTCTTTCTCTTCACCCATCCACATTTATATTCATAACTCTTTTGGTCATGCGTCTGACCCCCTTCTCTTCACATATCCATACCAAGATAAACGATTCCCTTTCAACTTTTCTGCCACTGGCGCAACTTTAAAATTTCGTCAAATTTATTCCAATAAGAGTAAGTTGATATTTATGATCTTATTTACATGTACAGGGCGAATCATGTTTGATTCGAGTTCTGTAGAGAACCTCTCTATAGTTATTAATTGTACAGTGTCAGGTACACCTTAGAACCCAAGCATTAGTCACCACTCTGTATATTCCGAATATGATGTGCTGTAACAATGCGTTTATTTTAAATTAACGCAGTATGATACCAAATATAAAGTTGATGTGTGTTTGAACTTCTAATATACTCAAAAATTAGTTTACTTGTCCATATTAATATTATAAATTGGAAAGTGTTGTTATGCTACTGAACCGATTTTGATGACCGAAATTTGGTATAGAAGACCAAGCCAAGAAAGTATTGTAAGGTACCCTCTACATTATTATAATCTTTATGATAGGGTATTACACCCATTTTTGAAAAGTGTCTCAATGAAATTCTGTAGGGCTAATATGCCACCAAAAAAAACACAAAATTTTTATTCAATCGATAAGTGCCATAAAAATGCATCTAAATTTTAAATTTTCAAATTTCGCGCTTAGTTTGACGAAAACGCCTCTTACTGGACGCCATATTGCTCAGCATAAATGACGTCAGTTCGTTTTGTATCAAATAAGCTCATATTAAATATGATAATTGTATATCATTTAAAAATAATTAAAAGCATATTTTGTAATAGGTGTAATAATGAAAAAAATACGTTGGTTACGAAAATAATAAAAGTACAAAGCCTATATTACGCCCATCGGTTGACTGACAGTTGACAATTTTTTGTTTACACAGCCGTATGGCGTAATAACATGGCCGCTACTATTTCACGGTGTTTTATAACAGATTAAAAATACTGAAAACTTTGAATTGATTTTAAAAATTTGTTTTGTTATTTTATGAACTAAAACTTACATTTTCCGACTGCTTTATGCCTAAACTGTCTCAATATTATATTTATAGATTTTTTCTCGTATAGAGTAAAATACCCTATTATAGACACCTTTTAAACCATATTATTATTGTAATAAACTCAATATATTCTCAGCAGTCATTGGTTTCATTTTACAGTAAATGAAATGGTTATCGTGAATTTAAATGTAGTATTGTATGGTAGGCAGAGTACATACTACATTTAAATTCACGATAACTGACATTCAAACGGACGAAGTTTCGTGCAAAAGCTAGTTATTATTCAAAGTAACATAAAAATAATAACAAATTAAATATTAACAAACCTACATAATGTTTAAATCTTGAACTATTACTAACAGCTTGCTCTATTTAGTATTGCTCGACTAATTAATCAGTACCAATTTATGTTAACACACCATTATGATTGGAATATAAGTACTAACCACAAACTAACACTCCTGATGTCAAGCACTCGCTACATTCTGTAATAATGTACATTAAATTTCATTGTACATTATCTGTGGTCGGTGCAATATTAACTGTGTGTCGTATTCACGCGACCGCTGTCGGCCGATGTGGGCAGTAGCATTCAGACAACTGTAGCTGTATTACAGCAATATAATTATTAATACTTTTTTAACAAATCATTAACATGTTATTTAAGGATGGTTTACTAGTTAAAGAAGACCATGCATAACACAAGCTGTTGTGATATACATATCATCATCTGCCTAGCCTTTTCCTAACTATATTGGGGTCGGCTTCCAGTCTAACCGGATGCAGCTGAATACCAGTGTTTTACATGGAGCGACTGCCTATCGGATCTCCACAACCCAGTTACTGGGTAACACAATACCCTTTGGTAAGACTGGTTGTCAGACTTTCTGGCTTCTGACTACCTATAACGACTGCCAAAGTTCTACAAATGACAGCCGGGACCAACAGCTTTACGTGCTTTCGGAGGCACGGAGGAAACTCGGTATGAAAGGGATGGTCACCCATCCGCAGACCGACCGCGGCTAGCGTAGCTTAACCTTTGACCGATCGATCTGTACGGCTTTAACTTAGCCACGAGCCTCCTCCTCTTGTTGTGATACACATATGTCATAATATATTAAACATAAGCTTTTGTTCGCGACTTCGTACGAGGCGCCCCACATTTAAAAATAAAAAACGTTGCCCACTCCTGTATCGTGGATGCGTTTACCTTAAACTCACATATACTAACAGCCAGACCCGGTACAACTATCTGTAAGGAAGCCATACTAATATTTGTTTCGCGTGGAAATAGAACACGCATCGACAAACCATACTGATGTCAATCAACGTTGTTTCTTGTCAGTCTCTTTAATCACGTAACCCATTATTTTATCATCTATTATTATTTGTTTGTCAGTGTGATCGCGCTGGACGGCGACACCAAGAACTCCACGTTCAGCGACAAGCTGCGCAACGCTTACCCCGACAGGTACGTACTGGAGCACTGCTCATAGCGACATGCCGACAGTCATCAGCTCATACTGATATCAAAAGATGATCTGGTGATCTGAAAAGGATCTTGAAATTGCCATTAGGGGCCATCCACAAATTGCGTCAAGGGGGTGGGAAGTGTCATACTTCATGACGTCACGTATTAAAACGCGAAGCTTTAACTGTTAGGAAAAGCAAGTCCTTAAAAAAGTATTTTAAAATTAAAATAATTTTTGAAAAAATTGAGAAAATTGTAAAAAAAACATAAAAATATGTGACGTAATAGTAGTGGAAGTCTTACAAAATGTAACCACTTGTAACAAGAACGAAAGGATCGTCAAATCTGTGTGACGTCATTTAGACATGGCCCCTTATTATGGTCGGCACATTTTGAACATTCTCAATACATTAGTACAGTTTTCTTACATATATCCGGCACTGCAGTATGAGTATGACAGCCGAAAAAAAGCAAGGAACTGTCGTCTCATCATCATCATCATTTCAGTCGAAAGACGTCCACTGGTGGTCATAGGCCTCCCCCAAGGGGGGGGGTTTTGCCATAATCGCCACGCTTGGCAGGCGGGTTGGCGATCGCAGTATGGTTGTTACAAATTCACAGAGAACGCTGCTGCCCATTCACTGGTAAGTCCCATAGTCGCCTGTTACGACACCCACGGGAAGATATGGGATGGTGCTATTCTTTACGTCCGACACAACACAGACAACACTGTCGTCTATCGTACTGTAAATTATTTGGTACTGACACAACTACCCCACCCTTTGGAGCTCTAAACTGCTCTGAACTTTAACATCTGCAGGGTTTACATACACGCCTGCCCATCCCTTAGAGACTGTACGAGTGTTGATCTCTGCGCAGATACATCGAGTGCTTCATCGCGGAACAGAACCTGGTGGGCGTGGCCACGGGCGCGGCGTGTCGCGACCGCGCGGTGGTGTTCGTGTCCACCTTCGCCGCCTTCTTCACCAGGACCTTCGACCAGGTCAGCTGCACCACTAAATATAGAGGGTACAGAAGAACCGGTCCCGCCATCTTCAAAAATAATTACCTAAACTTGCCGGACTCACTAGGGCTGCTACTGTAGTGACGCTGTAGGTTTTATTTGTGACAATATGAAATTTTATTGACACTGGTTGGAACTCATGTCAACGTATGCGTGGTAAAAATGGCGTTTTGTTCTGAGTGGTCTCTGCTCGGGCGCGACGCAGCCTTACGTACTTTGTGGCTGCACGCACGCATACACTATGTACACTTAAACTTAAAATATCAACCTGTAATTGTTCCACTGCAGTGCAAAACTCTCTTATATAGGGTGACTGGTAATTAGTGTACGATACTTAAACACGTGATTGTGTTCATGATAACAAACAACTTTCCCGAAGAAAAAATATTTTTTGTACTGGTTCACTTTTATCACAATAACTTAACAACCGTATGAAATTCACGCGCGCGCACGCCAGTGACCTAAAGTGAAACAGTACAAAAAAAAAATTTCTTCGAGAAAGTTGTTTGTTATCATGAACACAATCACGTGTTTAAGTATCGTACACTAATTACCAGTCACTCTATATAGAGAAGGGTCTTCAAAACCAAGCTTGAATTTTCTAGCCATCTAAGAGCTCATACACTCTATGCGGATGCGGTTGCGAATGCGGCCAGCCGGATAACGGGCAGCAGCATTCGCAACCGCAACTTGCGGTAAGAACTGTTACGGTTCGCGGTTGATCGAGCCATTTTAAAGATGGACGCGGAAGAAGTTGCATCTATTTTCTAGGTACTCTGATAATTTGGTATTCCGAATTGCTGTCCGACGATTTCGATGAAACATTTTTCGGTATTGAATTCCATTTTATGTAAAACGTAAATATACGTACCACGTGCACACACTCACTCAATTACGGGCAGCCGCTGACTGAGCCGCACAGTGCGCATACAATACGATTCAAACTTAATGGCGACTCTGAACACGAGGCGAGTGGTTGCGCAGTAACGATTTTACGTGACGGCGGGGGTGAGGGGCGTGGTATTGCGCAGCCAACCGCTCACTTCACAGCCGCCATTCAGTTTGAATCGAACTGTAGCAACCGTCCGGCTGGCCGACACGAGGCCGCAGCCCTCCGAGTGGTCTGCGGGTAGCCGCATAGCAGTGCGCATAGACATTAATATTACATACATAATTGTGCTTGCGGTCAGCCGCACGGCTACCCGCATAGTGTGTATGAGCCCTAAGAGCTCACGACAGGAAAGAGATTTAGTCAGAGTCGCTGTCTCCGGATACGGTGGAGAGGACTATGTACAGAGAAAGCACGAGCAATGATCACTACGTTTGCTCCAGGTGGATTGACGATAAGTCCAGGTTTCTTCACGATGTTTTTCTTCACCACTGTCAGTGATGTCCAAAATAAACTTAGATAGTACAGTCAACAGCAAAAGTAGATAATCAAAATCAGAAATTCAATACTAATGAACGGAGTTCGCGTGAGATCTGTGTGGCGTCGAAGTGATTCAAAAATATGTGATTGTCACACATATACTATTGAATCACTTCGACGCCACACAGTTCTGACGCGAACACCGTTCATTAGTATTGAATTTCTGATTTTGATCATCTACTTTTGATGTTGATTGTACATATTCATTTAAAAAGTGGCAGCCTGGTGATCGATGCTCTGACTTCTCTGTAAAAGAGGCCTGCAGTGTGACAATTATAGGTTGGTATTATTATTATCATCACTTATTAGCACTTTGCCCGCGACTTCGTCCGCGTGAATTTTCTTAAGGACCTATATTTTTTTTAATAATGCAATATAGCCTACATTATTCAGAGATAATGGAGCTTTAGATTTGTAAAAGATTTTTTTAAATTGGACTGGCAGTTTTTGAGTTAAATCTTATCAAATAAAGAAATCTTTCTTCTTTGTAATATTAGTTTAGATAACTAACACCGGTACTTATAGTTTGACTAACCACAAACTAACACTCCTGATGTCAAGCACTCGCTACATTCTGTAATAATGTACATTAAATTTCATTGTACATTATCTGTGGTCGGTGCAACAGTGACTGTGTGTCGTACTCACGCGACCGCTGTCGGCCGATGTGGGCAGTAGCATTCAGACAACTGTTTTTTTTTTATATTTAAGATTACAAACTAACCACTACTTATTAAAACATTATAATTGATAATAAAAATATTCTTAAATTCTGCGTCCTACTCGCACGTTTTAAGGCTACGACTTTTGGCGTTTAGCAAATAGCTTTCGTCCGCGTGGAAATCAAAATCAAAGTCTAATTTCTTCGGTTCTTAGCCGACTTCTCTGTGTATAAACTACCCCACCTGCTAAAGGACAATGCTCTAAATCGCCCTGTGCAACAGAAAGTGTCGGATATACACGATAATTCATTATCTATTTTATGAAATTTGTTGCAAATATTTTTGTAACATGGACTAGCAGCATGCCAAAATGAACATTATAAAGTATTTTACGCGACCAATAACATTAATAGCCGCCATCTTCGCCAAACGTCATGTCCTGTCGAAAAAGATTATTGATAGCCCAATCGGCTTGTAATCGATCGATTGAATTTTTAATGATCTGTTTCATATTTTTAATTAGAATCACACACACACAATAATGCGTTATTATAATTGTCAGATCCGCATGGGCGCCATCAGTCAGTCCAACATCAACCTGGCGGGTTCACACTGCGGCGTCAGCATCGGGGAGGACGGTCCCTCACAAATGGGGCTGGAGGACCTCGCGCTGTTCCGCGCCGTGCCCACCGCCACCGTGTTCTACCCCTCGTGAGTACTGTAGTGTCCGTGTTGTACCCCTCGTGAGTACAGTAGTGTCCGTGTTGTACCCCTCGTGAGTACTGTAGTGTCCGTGTTCTACACTTCGTGAGTACTGTAGTGTCCGTGTTCTACACGTCGTGAGTACTATAATGTCCCGTGTTTTACCCCCTCATGAGTACTGTAGTGTCCGTGTTCTACACGTCGTGAGTACTATAATGTCCCGTGTTTTACCCCCTCGTGAGTACTGTAGTGTCCGTGTTCTACAACTCGTGAGTACTGTAGTGTCCGTGTTCTACACGTCGTGAGTACTATAATGTCCCGTGTTTTACCCTCTCATGAGTACTGTAGTGTCCGTGTTCTACACGTCGTGAGTACTATAATGTCCCGTGTTTTACCCCCTCGTGAGTACTGTAGTGTCCGTGTTCTACACCTCGTGGGTACTGTAGTGTCCGTGTTCTACACGTCGTGAGTACTATAATGTCACGTGTTTTACCCCCTCATGAGTACTGTAGTGTCCGTGTTCTACACGTCGTGAGTACTATAATGTCCCGTGTTTTACCCCCTCGTGAGTACTGTAGTGTCCGTGTTCTACAACTCGTGAGTACTGTAGTGTCCGTGTTCTACACGTCGTGAGTACTATAATGTCCCGTGTTTTACCCCCTCGTGAGTACTGTAATGTCCGTGTTCTACACCTCGTGAGTACTGTAGTGTCCGTGTTCTACACGTCGTGAGTACTATAATGTCCCGTGTTTTACCCCCTCATGAGTACTGTAGTGTCCGTGTTCTACACGTCGTGAGTACTATAATGTCCCGTGTTTTACCCCCTCGTGAGTACTGTAGTGTCCGTGTTTTACCCTCTCATGAGTACTGTAGTGTCCGTGTTCTACACGTCGTGAGTACTATAATGTCCCGTGTTGTACCCCTCGTGAGCACTGTAGTGTCCGTGTTGTACCCCTCGTGAGCACTGTAGTGTCCGTGTTGTACCCCTCGTGAGTACTGTAGTGTCCGTGTTGTACCCCTCGTGAGTACTGTAGTGTCTGTGTTCTACGCCTCGTGAGTACTGTATTGTCCGTGTTGTACCCCTCGTGAGTACTGTAGTGTCCGTGTTCTACAACTCGTGAGTACTGTAGTGTCCATGTTCTACACGTCGTGAGTACTATAATGTCCCGTGTTTTACCCCTTCGTGAGTACTGTAGTGTTCGTGTTCTACGACTCGTGAATACTGTAGTGTCCGTGTTCTAAACCCATTTATTTTGTAAATACATACTTAAAAATGTTCCGTGTAACGTTTTCTTGTCGGCCATAGCCGCCCGTGTCGTGTTGGGCCCGTTTTCATTTGTCGGCTACACCTGACCGTGTGGCGCTCTAAAGGTTAATATGACATCATCATTGTACATTGTATTGTCATCATACTATAACATCGCTTTCCCTCCGCAGTGACGCGGTGTCGACGGAGCGTGCTGTGGAGCTGAGTGCCAACACGCGCGGCATCTGCTACATCCGCACGTCCAGACCCAACACCGCCATCCTCTACGACAACAACGAGACCTTCAAGGTATGGACGGAACCAACTGTCTTGCTGCTATCCTGGGTTAGATACCGAGGTCGGACAAAGTTGTGTTTTCCACCAAAATGTTAAATTCAATCGATGGCAATAAGATCTTTCCGTTTACATGGGACTTAGAACTTACCTGACGAAAGTATAATGTACCATACGCCTCTCCTGAAACGTTCGGAAGATTTTGGCGCAGTTTTACATGAGTTCAATAAAGTAGAAATCGTCAAACGATTGCTCAGCCCAAACCATACTTCCAGTCTTTCGTATCTTCTGCTGCCAGTATCCAAATCACAAATGAATGCTCTGATTTTTTTTTCACATTTTTATCACAACTTCCATGTTTGCAGGTGGGCCAGGCGAAGATAGTCCGTCAGTCTCCCAAGGACCGCGTGCTACTGATCGGCGCAGGCGTCACTCTGCACGAGTGCTTGCTTGCCGCCGACAAACTCAAGACTGAAGGTAACATTCCTCATACATTACATTATAGCTGTCTGACACCCATAGTACAGGGTCTCCCTAGTTTGGGGTCAGATTGCCGTGTGTGAATTAATGTCCTCACATATTTATATTATATTATTTTTTCTGAAATATTTAAAAGATTACATCATATTAACAATTTCTGTGATTCAGTCAATGTTACTTAATGGTATACAGCAGCTTTGCCACATTGCCACAGTGCCGTATGATGCCGGCCGCGAATAGCACCACCCCATTTCTACCCGTGGGTGTCGTAGAAGGCGACAGAGGGATATTGACCAGAGGATCCCAGAAGCGTCCTTCTGAGTACTATAACATCTACTGCAATGGCAAACATGCATCGGTTAAGCATGGCGATTTCGGCTGAACCCCCCTTGTGGGAGACCTATGCCCAGCAGTGGGCATCTAAAGGTTCACATGATGATGATAAACACCACATTTATTGATCAGAAACTTCGTCAGCGTTTAGTATCTTAGTTTTCTATTTAGTTTCGGATTACTCAATTAAATTTAGTTTCGTTTTACTCAATTAAATTTAGTTTCGTTTTACTCAATTAAATTCGAAAAAAGAAATTTTAGACTCCAGACTCCATACAAAATTTAGGCGGCAAGTTCAAATTTTTTATGAAGAGTCCCAAATTTTTTTTTTATTCCGTTTTTTTTTTCTGTTGAATTGTTCAGTTTCACGAGTACATTGACCTCCCTTCGCATGTATACCCCCTTTCCGATACACCTAGTATAAATATATGCTACGTGCAGGTATCGACGCGCGAGTGTTGGACCCGTTCACGATCAAGCCGCTAGACGAGGCAGCTGTGCAGCAACACGCTAAGGCAGTCGGTGGCAGAGTCGTCGTCGTCGAGGATCACTACCAGGCTGGTGAGTTACACTTACGCTTATTAAACAACTTCCTATGACTCTTATTAGCCAATTACTCGAACGCTATTCAATTTTGAGATGCCGAAATATTTATTTCATCACAAACATTGTGTCAAACATAAAATGAGACAGCCCCAGTAACTTACAATAGTACTTGTGTCGGAGCTGTCTCACTCTTCCCTTAAGTGGTATCTAAACAATGAATGATGAAGCCAAAGACAGAAAAAAAAATTATTATTAAAAAAAAGAAATACAAATTCAAAAAAAGAATAAGAAAAAAAAATGTTGATGTTTCGTTGTCCGGTTTTTGGTAGGAAAGGTTGTTATTAAGGCCTGAATAGACCTAATGTGTTACTTATGTAGCGTGCGTTCACCTCAGTATGAATGTAAAACTTTAAGAGCGCCCATCCCCATCGAATGAATTTCATCGCGAGCGTGATTGAAAAGCTTTTTGGTTCAACCAACGCAAAGCTCGAAAACAAACGAGTGAGTGAGAACGCGATAACATCACAGGAAAATTGGCGCGCGGAAATTGCGCAAAACTTGTTCCAGGGCATACGTGTTTTTGTAAAAGCCTTACTAGTTTTTGGTAAAAATGTTTGTAATTTAGAATCTCCATTACATGTGCAAGGTTTCTATGAAGCTGTTTTTTTTACTTTTTCAATGTACGAGTGCATTATGAACGGCCATAGTTCAGATAAAATTGTGCAAAGAAGCTGATTTTCGGACGTGTTTACTGAATTTGTTTCTCAAAAAAGTTTATTTTTGGCTACATACAAACCTAGATTTAAACCACAAGATACCTGTGTTTTAAAAATATTTGGAAAATAATTTGTTATAACGCCGTAATCGCGTACGAGCGTTTGTATGAGAAATATGACGGGTTGGGCGCTCTTAAGGAAGTGTCAGACCGGCTGCTAGCAAGTCTCAAGTGAGACATTAAGTCTGAAAAAATAAACTGTGCGGTCGGGGGACCCCCGTAAGGAACGAAGTTCTTTACGTATCATAGCGGACTTTTCCGCCTGCTCAGTTAAAAAAAAATCCCTCGGCGCCTGTGAAATCAACGGGACGGGCTAGAGAGTGGTTCCATCTTTTGAGTGCAAGCAAAAATGAACTTAGTGGTGGTCAGGCGAGTGTGTCCACGATAGATAATATATCACGAGCAGGCGAGTGCGCCGCAGCGGCTCGATACACGCACACATACGCACACGCATTTCGTTACGTGACGATTTCTACTAATTCGCTCTACCCGTAAGCCGCGTTAGGGAACTTCGTTCCAAAACATACACTTTTGGGAGAAGGGTTGAAAGTTTTCTACCTCCATTGAAAAGGGAGGCGTGTTGTGGACTACTGCTTGATAGTTGTTGTCGGGATTTATGTATTATACGCTAATGTCGCGAATAGAAGAATTTTGATATCAAACTCAATTGTTTTCGCTCACACTTGTGCACTATAATATCTCCTGCGTTCTTGACTAGTTTCCATTGAGATTGGCCGCTATGGCTGAAATTCGGTCTTATCAAATGATGCTTTTTACCCAGAGCTCTAGTAACCGAGTGCCCTATGTCCTCAGGTGGAGTGGGCGAGGCTGTGCTGTCTGCGCTGGCGATGCAGCGTGACGTGGTCACCAAGCACGTGTGTGTGCGTGCCGTGCCGCGCTCGGGGCCCCCGGCGGCGCTGCTGGACAAGTACGGACTGTCCGCGCCGCACGTGGTGGACGCCGCCCGGGAGGTGCTGCAGGCGTAGGCGACGCAACACGACGCCTAGTAATAGGTACGCTTTGTATATGTTACCATCTAACTCAGTGGCGTGCCTAGGGGTCAAAGTTAGGGCAAGCCCGACAGATGAGATAATAATTCAATACCTACTTACACTCTGTCCACTGGTTTAACTTAACGACTGTCGGGCGAAAGTGTTGAAGGTCAAACCTCCGCTGCTTATGTCGGACAGTGTAACATAAGACATTCGAAAGGTTAATCGTTTTTTGACAGCTGCAACTAGTGAACAATATTTATGTTTTTTGTAAAAACTGATACGCATACCTGTATTATAATGTCTGTAAGAGGTCATAAATAAGATAATCTAACAAGATTAGGCAGTTTATCTTTTATAACACATTTTAAAGTTAACTTAAGGTAATCTGGAATAATTACATTATAAGGCAGCTGTCAAAAAACCAATAACCTTATGGACAGGGTATAGAGATATTTTATTATTGTGCTTTCCGTGTTTTTTTTATTGTGTCGCATTATTGATTGCAAGCCTAGCTTTTGGGCTTTAATGGAAGGCACGCCACTGATCAAACTCTTACCTAGTTAAAACTACTTTTGACTGACTACAGTCAAAACCCTTCATCATCTGCCTAGCCTTTTCCCAAGTATGGTGGGGTCAGCTTCCATAATCTAACAGGATGCAGCTGAATACCAGTGCTTTACATGGAGCGACTGCCTATTGGACCTCCACAACCCAGTTACCGAAACCCTTATAAAAGATAAAACTGGTTTTCGCTATAAAAAAAATTTCTACAGAACGACCGGATGATTTTTTTTAATATAAATTAATTTTCAATTAAAATTAACCGGTTTCTAAGCAGTAAAGATAAATTTAAACCGGTCAAAGTAGTATTGACTGATGTTTATAGTCACAAGTAGTTTTGACTGTGACATATACAATTGATTCGTTCTTGCATCACATCCTCTTAAAGCTGCGCTTACACGAACAACTAAAATTACGCAATTCGACAATCATGAAATTGCCCTAAATTGCTCGTGTGTGTGACGTCATACTCATCCACGATTATCAAAAATTGCACGAATTTGTTGTTCGCGTAAGCGCAGCGTGAACAAGTAGCCAATGTTTAGGCTCTAACGACGGCTCGCATTTTGTATTGTGATCAAATTATTAGCGTCTCTATTTCAACTCTATAATCAATTAGCCGTTCGTCTCGTTATTCAACTTTTATATCGATTTGATACTCGTTGTTATCTATTAATCGTTTGTGCACAAAGTTTCAACTGTTATTCACTACAGTGAAGTATCAGCAATATTGCAATCATAGAAGTTTGGCCTAAAAATTATCAAAATTTACATTCCTGCAGGCAGACATTCCGGCCAATCTCTATGGTTCAATGGTCCAATGTTTTGAGCAAACAGCTTGAGAAAATTATGTAGTTCCTAAGGACAACTTTGTCTAATGTTAAGTAAAGTAACACGTAATTGTATAATTACGAAATGTTAAAGATCTTTTTCCATACTTTATATGAAATATTGAATTATATATGTGTGCCTTTGTTTATTGTGATGTTTCGCACAAGGTTGCAACTGATAGGTGAAGTGTTTTCGATGGATTTTTAAAGGTTAGCGTGTAAGAGTATATTTTATAATTATTTTTGTATGAACAAGTAGGTTTGTGATGATTACTTTGATGCCGAACGGAATAAAGAGTACTGCTTGAAGTTTTATATTTTACGCAAAACACTATTTGTTATCGTTCTTATAAAAGTACTTTCCATTTTCGGTCACAAAGAATAAACAAGTGCATTAAATTCATCAAATATCATATAATACAGCTGTTTACTGTTCCTCTTTTAATAAATTTAAAAATAATTTGTTGAACAATATGTTTGTTATTACTAAGCTAGTTGCATGACCGTCTTGAATATCTGTGACAAGCTGTCATGAAAATTTATACTCTCATGCAACGACCTCGAGTATATTTTCGTATGGGTTTGCGTTTTGTAAATCATACAAAATATTGATTTGGTTAAATGTTTTTAATTGGTATATTCTCGGTATATTACATTCCTGTTTCTATTATTTCTACTGTTTTAATTTGTTTAAATCACGGAATCAAGTGTTTTTTTCTTGCAATAAAGTTTATTGTATACATCTGTGTTTTTTTATATAAAATTACAAAAACATTTTTAAATAAAATTATAATACTTATGAATTATACAGCAGCAGTTATAACAACGATGTATAAAACTTAACATTAATGACTAGAATGCCTCTGGTTCGCAATATGTGCAGCTTGCCGACCGTCCTACGCTACGCCCTACAGGTAAGTTAGAGGTGTCACGTGACTAGTTGTGTTAGTACTATGAACTATGGTTGAACAACACGATTAGCGCAAGAGATATATTTACATCTGCACTAGTGTAGTGTTCACAACAGCGGTATTCACACAATTTGACTAATATGAACTAAATTATTATTTGTAATTAGCGTATAGTTTCTATATATTCAATTACACATTTTCAGTACTTTTTCAACAACACCATATACACGCTATTATTATAGGTATGTTCACACCTTTCATATTCGTGCACATTAATATTCTGACAACAATACCCAATTCAATAAATTATAAATCCATTGTATAAAACATTTACTTATCTATAGTTAACAACAATAATTTACACCGAAGCGAAGATACGATAGTTAATTAATAATAACCATTCAATATGGACGGAGTGGCGATCATGAACAAAACACAAATTAATAGTTTTAAAATCTCACTAAACACGATTATTAAATGCATTATTGTACCGCTGAGCGGCCATGTTAATTCTCCAGCTTCCGAATTCCGAATTACTTCACATACATACAATCTTAGGTTTTCTTGGTCGCTAATATGACCTACATTTAGTACAACAGCCTGATATCAATATGAACTCCGTATACCGCTCGACCCTGGCCTGAAGAAAGATACCACAATAATTTCTTAGTCGTGGTCTGACTCGTCACCCCCACTCTCCTGCCGCCGTGCCATCGTTCGCAGGAGAGGGTTGTGGTGCTGTCGCTTCAGTACTCTGGTTCTCCTCCAGTTCCCCCGGAAGGTAATCCTTCCAACTCCTGAACAGGTATCTGGTGAACTTCCTCAGCTGCCTGAACTTGCAGTACGTCGCGCCTTCCGCCGACTGTAGCTGCTGCGTCTGAATCAGAAACCCCTTCTCTTTGAACGTTTGTTCCAGTTTCTCTCTCTGCAGACTTTTCCTAGATTTCCTCTTCTTTTTACTGAGGTCTTCTTTACTTAAAGCTGTTGTCTGTTCTTCCGGTTTTGGCTGCGACGTTGACGTTTCCGCTGTGGTGTTAACGGTTTTGCCTTGGTTCGAGTCACGTTGTAGATATTCGTAGCCTTTGTTTCCCTTATTCCCGGTGCCACTGTAGTACCTGAAGTTGCCTCCAGAGTCCACAGACAGCATCTTTTTCTCCTGTAGCGAAGGTTTGGAGCCTCCCGTGAACTTGAACTTACAGATGCTGACTTCTGCGGTAGGTGTGGTGGAGTTGGTCTTGGTCGGCATCGGCGGGATGAATATCGCGGAGCGTTTCCTCTTCACGGGTCCCTGCGCGGGATTCGGGGAGACCCTCTTCATTTTAGTTTGATCGGGGCTCCGTTTTGCTTCCTCCACTTGCTTAATCACTTTAGGGTCTAACAGTTCTGAAATTTGTTTAAGCACTAATTTGTTCTTGTTATCGTCTATCGATGAGTTCTCTGACACTTCACTGACACTGTTTGGCGTTGACGTTGGCCCCCTGTTCTCTCCTTCAGCGGGGAAGGGGAGTTGTCCAGCTGCCGCTAACCTTTGGTAGTACAAGAGTTGCGTTTGCAGAGCTAAGGGGTGCATGTAGATGCCTGCGTTGGGCCAGTACACGTACCCAGGGAACTTACCGTCACTGTCCGGACTCGACGTAGACTGCGCCGGTTCTGATAGTGTCGGCGATACATTCCGCGGCCGCGACAGGTCGGGGGAGCTGCTAGCGGTGGGCGAGAGGTTTGTGTTCCTCTGTATCACAGAGATCGCGTTGGGAGGATGCTCAGCTTTCGTCCCGTCCTGCTCCGAGCTCTCGGGCTCCCCTTCAGTCTTAACATCTGGTAACGACGAGTAAATGTTCCCGAACTTCTTCTGTATCTGTAACTTCAGGTCGTGGAGGTCTCTGATGCAGAGGTTTAGAGGCTCGTCGTCGCTGTGCAGCGGTCCCGCGATAGTGACCGGCGCCTCGGGCATCGGTTCATCTGGACTTGGGAACTTTGGTGGCGTCAGAGATTCTAGACGCTTTTTGTTTTCTTGCGACAACTTCCTTTCTAACAAGCTTGAGATAATTTTGTTCTGTAAGTCAGTTTTGGGGCTGCTCATGGGCGGATGGTCAACCCTGAAGGGCGCGCACATGTTCAGTTGCGCGAGCCTGTCCTGCGCAGGCGCCGGCTGGCCGGGCACGACGGTTCCGTAATTCTCGTATATTAGGTGACAGATGTCTGCCTTCTTCGGCTTCCGTCCTCTTCTCGGCTTGGAGTTGTTCAAGGTCATCTCTCCCATGTACGGCAGGTCGTCGTACGTTACTATCTTGCTGGGAGCAATGGCGGGGTTCTTTTTCTTCTTCTCGTCCTTGCTGGGGGGCTTAGCTGCCATGTTGATCATCGAAGACACTTGTGGTACAGTCAGTGTGCCGGTCTCATTCTGTATGCCCGCTAATCTTTGCGCCCAGATCTTGAAAGTTTCGTTGGTAAAGTTGTTGATGTCAAAGTTTGGTTCAACTTTGGGTTTTTCTGCGGGTTTCTGTTTTTGTTGGACTTGTTTAGCTGCGTTGGCCTTCTGAAGGCTCTGCTCGTAGTGGTCGAGGTACTCCTGAGGCAGCGCTTGGTGATGGAATTTGAGCTTCCATCGGTTCTTCTGTCTGTTGCGAGCGTGCTTCGGTTTGGGGGACTCCTGTTTTTCAAGACGCTCTTTGCTGGCTGACAGGAGTTGTTGACGTAGCAGTTCTTTGTTCTCCGATGTCCTGGAATTAGAAACAGATCCTTAATACATGTTGAAGATGCTGCGTTCGATAGGTAAGTATATGAACAATCGCAAGTCTATTTGAAACAACATTCCATGTTTACGCTCTATCACGACTGGAAGTTGGCAGGAGTTTAGAAAATTACGTGTCATAGAGATGACATGACTAACTGTGAACTCGTGACGGTATGTTTGTATGATGATGTGCATATATACCTGAGCTGCGCTTGGGGCGCGGGCGGCGGCGTAGGACACACGTCGCCACACGCCACGCGCCGCATCACTTCTGAAACAACAACACGTGGGCGTTAGTATGGAAGTGACAGACCACGTGGACTTAGTTCCCATCATGGTAGAACAACTGGTTCTTGATAGAGAGTGCGGTGCAGCGAGAGAGAAGTTCTGAAGATCTCTTTCAAGCAGTGTTTAATTCATGCATAGTATTTGCATTTGAGTTGCCAAAAACCAAAATTAAATGACAAACTATTCGAGCTTGGCACAGCTATTGAAACACATCACGCCTGTTTTCCTCAAACGTACAGGCATTGCGTAAGGATTGTATTGGCACTAACCAAGCACAAATCGAGACTCCTATACCTACATTTGAAACATGGTATCGATGTAAAACCTAGACCAACAGAAGTCTTAGTCAAGATGGACCGGCAGTTATTACGAACAAACTGACAAATCCAAAGTTATAATCATTTGGCTTAATATTAATATTTAAATCAATCAAATAGATCATTGCACAAAAATACGAAAACGCTTGTCTGAATGCTACTGCCCACATCGACCGACAGCGGTCGCGTGAGTACGACACACAGTTAATATTGTTGTTGCACTGAAAAGATAATAATGCACTGTATTAATACATTATTTTAAATATAGTCAGTGCTTCTTTCAAAAATACCGTAAAGTACCTATGTTTCAGAGTAAGACGCAGTGGTTGATTCTATCTCGCAAGTCTTGAGTTTGAAACCCGTGTGATTTGATTTGATCTCAGTACCTGAAATTATCTTATCTAAATTCTAAACAAATGAATCCAAAAACTGAACTAAAACAGACCTCACGGTAAAAAATACTTGTTTTAGACCACAGTAACCGTGAAAACCACAATTTTATAGCTTAGAATAAATAGGTCCTACTACATGTAGTAGGACTTATTATACTACTTATAATAGGTACATGTACCTAAGCTATTATAGTATGTCAGAACCCGTAAAATTATTCAATATCTGCAGCTAAAACAAACATGTTTAATGTATTTTGAATGTAAGACGCACAATTACGTCATGTCGAAATCATAAACAGTAAAAAGCTATGTATGAGCTCCATAATTACTATAGTAATATGTACCTACGTAAAGTATAAATCGTAAATCATTCATGTTTACTATACGCAGGCGTACGCGCCGCGATCAGTATCATCAGATCAAAACCCAGGTAATGAATCGTATATTGAACTTATGTTATAGACCGTACCTATGTTACATATGTAATACTTAGGTATTTCTGAGCAAATTACACATATAAGGTCTAAACTGCAGGAAACTGAAGCTTGGCTTACCTATCCTATAGCTACTGAGATTTGCATGAAAATAATTCTAATTAAGTATTAGGTATGAAGGTGAGAACCTAATACAATTAAAATAACGAATATTTAGGTGGGTCATAAATGTCAATAACATTTCACAGAAAATAGTGTTACTGACATTAATTACCTATGAAATTATTTCAGCGTAATGCTATGATAAATTGCCGCATTCGCCAGAAACGAGCATTAACCATTAGTATGTCGGAATTAGGACACCTAAACTATTCTAACCGAGGCTATCATACCCTCATGGCCGAAAATACAACGTGTTTGTATGTCAGTGGGTACGGCTTCTGCAGAAAGGCGTGAAACCCGAGGCGGCTCTAGTGCGGCCCGAAATACTCGCGCCGCGAATGGACCGCGCGCGCGCACTGAAACATCGCTCGCGCATATTTCGCAACAAGCTTTCAGTTGATGCGACTGGTGTAATGGTTTTGACGAAGACAGGCCTGGTTTTAAAAGGTGTAGATTTTCTTTTATTTTGTGAACCAAAAATACATTGGCAAATCAACCAAGGTTGGTGGTGGGTTGGAATAGTTGTGTATCGGTATTAATCAACGGGAATTTAGACATTAATAGGAATATAATCGACTTTTATCTAATAAAGTAAATAGTAAGTAAGGTGCATATCAAAAATGAAGAAAAATATATTTTGGATAAAAAATAAATTATAAATAGGTAGAACTGCAACAAGCGACTTGCAGAACTCAAAAGGAAGTCAAAGTCAAAGTCAAAGTCAAAGCATTTATTTCAATTAAACCATTTACAGGCACTTTTGAATTGTCAAGGAGTCGGTCAGTTAGACAGAAAGTTGAAGCTAGTTGCTCGTTCCAAAACGTAGGTAGGTCTCTATGGAGAAGAACGAGCAAGAAACTCCACGGACACTCTTTTAAAATCAGGTTTTTACAAAATACTGCTTACATTATTCTTGTTGCTTCTATATGTGAAAACAATGAAGGTAATCTAGAAATACAAAATATAAAAAATAATCAAGATAAAAACCATGGCAGTTAAGAGTTGACCAATCTCTACTGACAGCGCCCGTTCACGAACATGACGCGTGAATCAGCACCATTCAGCTCAACCATTTTAGAGGGAGCCGAATGACCCAACACACGCGCCACCACCAGCGAGACATTTGAGTGAGCATGACAATTCTCTCAACCGCCATGCTCATTTAAGTCAAACACATAATAATTTACTTAAAATATGGCTCCATGGTACTCACATTTACAAAATTGAAATAATGCTGCTAAATTATACAAAACTAAGGTAGTACTTAGTTAAGGAAGTACTTATTAGTACTCACAAATAGAATACTTATTCTGATATTAATTGAGAAGATCCTGAACGTTTTACCGTCGCGTCACGTTGTTGTAAACAATAAGCTTGCAATTTAACTCACTACCGTCCTTAGTTCGTGCTCACTACACGACTCACTAGTTCCGACAATTTTAACCAATTGAGCCAAAACAAGGAAACAACACCACAATACCTTGGACCTTTGGATACAGCAGGTAGGTACTCTATTAAATAGGTACTATCGTGGACACACCCGCCTGACCACCACTAAGTTCATTTTTGCTTGCACTCAAAAGATGGAAGCGCTCTCTACCCCGCCCCGTTGACTTCGCAGGCGCCAAGGGAAACAAAAATTAACTGAGCTGGCGGGAAAGTCCGTGATAGTACCTACCATCTACTAGGAAAAAATATACTATAAATGTAAACTTATCTACCTATTTTCAACAAGCTACCTTTACTGTCTCAGTATATTAAAATAAACAAAATCAATACTTATATAATATCAAATAAATTAAGTAAATACCTATCAAGTTTTCACAAGCAAAACCAGCCACAAAGCAATACAATGAAGTTAGTTGCGATTGCGAATTAGAAGTCGGTAGGTATTGCGATTAAGGTTGAATTGGGGGAGATCCAAAGAAGAAGGTAAAGGGGGAAGAAAGTGACTGGCAGCAGATGGATGCGGGTTGCCCAAGACCGGGTTGGTTGGCGATCTCTAGGGGAGGCCTACGTTCAGCAGTGGACGGCAATAGGCTGATATGATGGGGAGATCTATTCCCAGCAGTGGGCGTCTAAAGGTTGACATGATGATGAGTGGTATGATTGCACAGAGGGTGCAATTTTACGACAGGTTCAGAATCAGTTATCCAGAGGATCTAGATGTTCGGTATTAACCGGCCGGGACGACGGAGGGGAATGAAGGAGACGAAGGAGGAGGGGGCGGCAGCTGTGACGAGCGGCGCCGACGCACCAACCAATACGATTCGCTAGAACGACCGTAACACAACGAGCACTGTACGCGTCGCGACCTACCTATTGTTTTTAATAATTAATACTGTGATTATTATACTAGCATTTGCCTACAGTCTAGTCTGTCATTTCCAGAGTTTCCTTACACGCTTAGATAGGGTCCTGGAACCTACAAATGGTCCTTCGAGCTAACAGTATTAAAAAGTAAACGACTAAGTAGGTGGTTCGTCCGTTACGTGATTTTCCAGAATTCAAAAACTTCGGCCGTTCAAACTGGGCAACTGCAAGATAGTATCGTCAGTTTGGTACGTGCCCAGAAGAGTATTGTGAAGAACATTCAAGAACAAGTACTGCCTTTATCTTCAAGACCTCTTCTCGTCTGTCTGAGTGGAGTGGCCGCTAAAGTCATCGGTGCACGTAAGCCTTGTCTTCACTTCGGTGCCCAACGGACTTCGGACATCAGATCCACATCATCAGCATTCGTCGGTCAAGAGAAGGCACACGAATCAACATTGGACTTTGACCGGAGCGTAATAATACGCACAGTCATTACATAGCACGGATGGCAAAAGATACGTGAGATCTTTCCAATTCCTTATCCATTTTATTCATCCTTATTTAGTAGTATTTTCATATACATACCTATTTGATTCATCCATAAATATCCCATTTCATCGTAGTGGTTCAGATCGTCATAGACCTTATTTAATTCCCATATTCACTAACCAAATTCATAGTACCTAGTAGTGTTTTCAAATTCATGTCGTTTCATTACAATTATATTATCTTAGCGCATTAGTGGTAATAGTGTATTTACTGTGCTTTGGAGTACGTTCGCATATTTTTAGTAGTATCATTTTTATAGTCAGCTTTTACGCCTTTCGTTCCGTTACATTTTTTTTCTCGGTTGTGGGTATAAACAAATCATTAGTTTTTCTATTTCTTATTCCTATCTTTTCATATATATTTGCAATCAATCAATTAAGTTAGCACACTGTTGGTTATAAAATATATTTTAATTGGATTTTAACGATTCCAATTGAACTATAATATTAAATGAGCACTGGATCTCATAACGCCTAATAGGTATTGTCTAGCAACCAGCGCTAAACAACTTTGCCAAAACGTTTATTATATGGAAAGGAAAATATAACTAACTAGTATTGTTATTCTTCTGTATTCTGTATTCTTTACTCTTTATTTTCTCATTTCAGACTATCATAATTTGTAGTTAGGTACATTCAAGGCCTAGTATTTCTTCTATTTAATTCTTCTTCCTACTGCCCAAGCTAATCACCAAATCTTTAAAGAGAGGTTATGGTGATAATGACTGGCGCTATGTACCTTCTAAGGATAATCCTGCCGACCTTGTATCACGTGGGATTGGGGCAGACCAGATAGGCAATACAAGTCTATGGTGGTCTGGACCACAATTTTTACTACTGGATCCATTGCAATGGCCTACTAAGCCTAATTCAAATAGTGGTAATGAGCTACCAGAAACCATCACATTATTACATTCTCAGGATGTTAATTTTAATAACAGTAATGAAATATTTAATTTATTAATTAGCAATTCATCAAATTATTCTAGACTTCAACGTGTCACAGCCTACATACACAGATTTATAAATAATATTAAGAATTCTCAAACGCGGTTGTACGGCTCACTAACAAGCTCTGAATTAACTTTTGCTTCTAGTTTCCTTATTAGAGTTGCACAGAATGAGTCATTTCAGCTAGAGTACCAATTACTTAAATTAGGAAAGGAATTACCTAATAAGAACCGTCTTCTTTCACTATCACCCTACTTAGATAACAACATAATTAGAATCGGGGGCAGGCTTGACAATTCATATTATGATTACGACATAAAACATCCCGTACTTTTAGACAGTAAACACCATTTAACTGTGTTAATTTTTAAATATTATCATTTAAAACTTTTTCATGCAGGTCCACAACTGTTGCTAGCAACTGTCAGGCACAGATACTGGCCACTAGGTGGTAGAAACTTGGCGAGAAGAACTGTACGTACTTGTGTAAAATGTATGAGATTTAAGGGCGAGACCATTCAACCTGAAATGGGACAATTGCCAAAGGAAAGAGTTCAGTTGGAGTATCCGTTTCTTGAAACAGGCACTGACTATGCTGGTCCCATAATGATTGCTGATCGTAAGGGGAGGGGTTGTCGACTAATTAAAGCCTATATATGTGTTTTTGTCTGTCTGGCTACAAGGGCGGTCCATCTGGAACTTGTCTCGGACCTTACAAAGGAAGCCTTTATCGCAGCTCTTAATCGATTTACAGCTCGTAGGGGTAAACCAAAATCTATTTTTTCAGATAACGGGTCTACCTTTGTCGGTACGTTCAACGAGCTTTCTAATATTTTAAAACAGGATTATACATTTGAGATGGCTGAATCAGGTATAAACTTTTCCTTTATTCCTGCATACACGCCACACTTTGGAGGATTGTGGGAGTCCGCAGTCAAATCTGTTAAACACCACTTACGACGGATATTAGGTTTGACACATCTAACATACGAGGAACTGTCCACATGCCTTATTCAGGTCGAAGCGATACTGAACTCTCGACCACTCACACCCCTTTCCAATGAACCCTCTGACCTTACTCCGCTTACTCCATCCCATTTCCTCATTGGAAGACCACTCATCTCTCTGCCTCATCCACAGATACTCAGCCAAAACATCAGCAACTTGCAACGGTTCCAGCGCATCGAGTACTTAAAGCAACACTTCTGGAAACGCTTTGCTAATGAATATATTTTCTGGCTACAGCAAAGGACAAAATGGTGTACATCAAGAGGGCAGCTTAAAGAAGGTGACTTGGTGCTTATCAAAGATAAAACTGCACCGCCACTACTATGGCTTCTTGGGAGAGTCGTTCGTCTACTCCCAGGGAGAGACGGCATTGCGAGAGTAGCAGACATCAAAACAAAGAAGGGGATCATTCGTCGGGCATACAATACTATATGCCCACTGCCTACTACTCCATAATATTGAAGACTTCTCTTCAACGCCGGGACTATGTTCGGTATTAACCGGCCGGGACGACGGAGGGGAATGAAGGAGACGAAGGAGGAGGGGGCGGCAGCTGTGACGAGCGGCGCCGACGCACCAACCAATACGATTCGCTAGAACGACCGTAACACAACGAGCACTGTACGCGTCGCGACCTACCTATTGTTTTTAATAATTAATACTGTGATTATTATACTAGCATTTGCCTACAGTCTAGTCTGTCATTTCCAGAGTTTCCTTACACGCTTAGATAGGGTCCTGGAACCTACACTAGAAAATAGCAGGAGTGTAACATAAATATTCGATCAATTTTCAAAATGGAAATACGTGTTTCGCAGATAATGTTTATTTTGAAGGCATTCATATCAATAGTGATAGGGTGACAGTACAAACTTTGCTTGTCATAAAAAATTAGGCCTCGTGAGTATTCTGATTCCAAAATACTCATCTTACTCATCAAAATCATTTTAACAACTTTATAAGTATCTAATAATTTAAGTGTAAACTGCCCCGTTGATCTAGATGACTCCTATCTAGTGGTGCGGTGCAATTCCCAGGTCAGGTAATATTATGGTTTTCCATCAAAAACTTGTCAGTAAAGTCTAAATTAGTAACTGGACGATGACATAACCTAAATAGTTTTAGTGTAAATGTTCTGTGAACATCTAAAACACTATTAAAGTTTCCACGGCCGCAGTGATTCACACAAGATGTGCCATCGAAACATGATGACACTTACAAATATGACATAATTCAGGAACACAACTCCAGTGTGACGCATACACATTCATGGCACAAGATACATTTACTGCCGCACTCAGAGTTCCAATGTAATTCTGTAAATAATTGATTATTATTAAGCGACATCTCTGAGTGCGGCAGTTTGTGTTTTGATTCACGAAATTCCAAAAAAGTAATGAATTTGTAAGTTATTCGAGCAGTATTTAATAGTAAGGAACATTTGTCATCGATACCACCCAGTGTGAGCGCGAGTGCGTGGGAGAGGAATTAGTGAAATAATTAACATTCTCAAAATAGGCTGTGAACAGTCAAATAATGAGCGTGTTCGGCAGCAGTAACATGACGTGAACACGACACACATTAGTGAAGAAGTCTCATCGCTGGTTATTGTAAGAGTTACCGGTAGAGGTAGGTACTGTTTCATCGTTTCATCACATTTAAGACTCCTTTCCCAAAACGAGTACAATCCAAAAAGAGCTCTTGTCGATACGCGCTGCGTTCTTCTGCCTTCATTAATGTACGGTCACCAAAGGAGATAAGTATCCATGTCGCCGGAAACAGTTGAAGTTTACTTAGAAACCGATAGGTTTTTATGAATAAAATAAAATACAATTTATAGGGAATAAACAGTTCAATGATTTAATAAAATTTCATTTGAAAGCCCCCATTGGTTTCTAAGAAATCTTCAACTATTCCCGACGACATGGATACTTATCTCTTTTGCGTACTGTACCTATAGCATTATTTGACATCCCTGATGATTTGCAATTTGGTTCGGTTTGCTACCTGCGTAATGCTGGCACTCTCTCTGGCACTCACATGGAGTATTCGCTCAAATATTCGCCTGATTTGGATAACACAAAATGTACCCTTTGGTTATTGAAATAAATATACAAAAAAGGCGAATATTTGGACAAATACGCCATGTGTAGTGCCGGCATAAAAATGTTACTGAATGGGTCACTGCGGTCTGGACATGCGTGAACTTCTCTTATAGTATTCAGATAAGTCTACTAGGTACTGTGATTGCGTTGCGTGGGCGTCGCTTCCTCCGTGACTGGTGGTGTGCGGCGTGTTTACTTAACACTTTCACTATTCGGATTGTTAGCTGCAGACATGCTCATGTCGTGCGAATATAGTTCTATATTTTAGCTTAGTTAATTAATAAACGAAACGTGAGTATTATTACACATTATAGACTAAGAAAAACGCATGTTAACTCACGGTGTTACCGGGTTTGTCCGACTACTTTCGATGGCAGACGGCCACCTTTTTCAAAGAGGTCCACGTCCACAGGATGACACACCGCCCTTCGGCGTGTCCTCCCGACCCCGGCAACACAGTGAGCTAATCCGTTTTTGTCAGGCTATATTAGTTAATTCATATTTAATTTTGATCTTATCCATTCATTCACAGAAAATTATTAATGGTGAGCTGAGTTTGGAATGAGGAAATGGTGTCAAGTCAAATAAATGCATAACCTACATAATACATTTTAAACCAGTGCGTAAATTCAAGGGACTGATTTTGGTCCTCAAATACAATAACTTTTTCAATTGACAAACATAGAAATCTCGAAAAAAAATTGACGTTTTCATACTAAGTATACCCTGTTCACAATAAGATTAAACCTTTTTTACAGTCCGTTCAATCGATTTTGATTTATATTGCGTTGGTAGCATGACAAGTGGCAACTGCAGTAAACAGTTGTTATTGTAACCACTTTTTTACCTCTAATGTCATCCTTCCATCCTTTGACGACACGGTTGGCGCAGTGGCTGAGCGATCGACTGCTGGGCAGCGTGTTGCGGGTTCGATTCCCGCCCAGGGTAAATATTTGTGTGATGAGCACTTGTATTTGCTTTGTGTCTGGGTGTTGTTTATCTATATATGTATGTATTTACAAAAAAAAAATATGTATTTGTGTATGTATATCAGCTGTCTGACACCCATAGTACAGGGTCTCCCTAGTTTGGGGTCAGATGGCCGTGTGTGAAAATGTCCCCACATATTATTTTACAACTCTCGCCTTAAGCCTACGGAATAGAAGTCAAAATCAGTTGAAGGGACTGTAAAAAAGGTTTGTGTTTATGTTTAATCTTATTGTGAACAGGGTAGTGATCAATCATTTGTTGCGATTTCTATGAGGTTGTGAAATTTGTGGTCCCATAGAAAAAGTTTTTGGTTTTGAGCTCCAGAATCCGTCTCTAGAATTTCCGCACTGGTTAAAAAATGATCCTGTATATGCCACATATTCATTGAAGAAATGTGAGAAGCAAACCTAACTCATCATCATCATCTGCCTAGCCAACTTTTTCCCAAGTATGTTAGGGTCGGCTTCCAGTCTAACCAAATGCAGCTGAATACCAGTGTTTTACATAGAGCGACTGCCTATCGGACCTCCACAACCCAGTTAGGTACTGGGTAACACGATATTCCCAGGTAAGACTAGTTTCTGGCTACCCATAACGACTGCCAAAGATCTACGAACGTCAGCGGGGACCAACGCAAACCTAACTACTTGTTTCTATCTCCGAGATAGTTGCACCACACCTCAGTCGGCCGGCGCAGTGGCAACCTGCCAGACAAGGAAGGAATCCTCAACAAAAAAAATTGGCGTCTGTTTATCACTTTGCTATAAATACCAAATGCTTCGATACCGAATCCTTACGATCAGAGCGCAATATATTCTCGTACAAATCATCACAACAATATTATGACTCAGCAGGCTCAGCAGTCAGTGGCTGGCTATAAACTGTGCTAATACAGAACCCTTCACTTTTTAAGGCATTGATCGGACGAGCGCTACATTTAGGTAGATTATTAATATTATCATAATATATTATATTATTGTGTGGCCTTTTCAGCAGGCATTTGCGACCGATTTGTTTATGTCTAACGCCTTTTTGAGTATCAAGAGACGCCCTCTAAACTTATGGAGAGACAACCTGTGAAATAGCTGTGAACATCAAATGATACAACTTAAGAACTACCATTTACTCTTTTTCGTAATAATTTGTTCCGGCACATATCTACTCACATTACGATTGCAGGAAACAGATTTGAATTCGCAAATGTTAGGTATAGGTTTCCTTATTTACAATAAAAAACAACAGAGAACAAAGCCACCGACTTCGAAACTAAAGTCATTGTGTGTTCTGTGCTGAAGTTATTTTTTACTTTTTAGTTTTTGAATGCGGTTGTCTTTTCTGTAAAATAGCTTTTTATTTTCCGCTTTTTAGTACCTCCTTCTCATCCAAATCCATTAAGAAACGGCAACACAGTTAAAATAGAGATTGAAAGTAACTAGGTAAGTACTCCAAAGATTGAAGAAAGTAAAACGTCGTCTATGTAAAATTTTTGGGTAACTACTTGTTGATTTTTCAAAATTTGCTGAATCAATTTCGATATTTTATTAATGGAACCAGCCCTGAGGCATACCCTATTTATCTAATATAACACCCCGTCATTTTTCGTCTGGGGTTAAAAAAAATATATCTCTATAGTTATGGTCAGTCATCGCGGGTACCTCACCCACCACAATAACAACAATATTAGGTTAACGGGCACGAGTTCCTACTGTACCTCCGCACTGGCTTTGACACTAACCGCAACCTTTAAACCAATGATATTTTAATATAATATCATTGCTTTAAACCTAACTCAATTTTGTTTTTCATAAAATTTTGACCAGTCGTCCATATAATCATAGGGATAAATGCCTTTCTTTCGTAATAATTCAAGTTTACTTTTATGCGTAAACTCTCATGACAAACCAACAAAATCTTTTACTGATACAATTTTGCGTGACTTGTGCCACAGAATACTTAATAGTGTGCTACGAAAATAAGATGAACCTATGAATATTTAAACAGAGTAAGTTTGTACCTACCTAGTGCAGAGTAAAGCTTAACGTCAAACGTGTCTTGACCTATACGATGTGACATACCCAGCTCCCTACTTCATTGAATCAGGGCCTTAAGTCTGCTATTAAAATAGTGTCAGAATGGTCTATCATTGATTTCATAATTGTTGATAATAACAAGTTTGGTAATCTACTAATATAATGGCGTCATTATAACTTTTCAATGGTCAACCACTGACACGCCATTGAAAGAAATGATATAGAATAGTAATCTCGTACAAAATGACAACTGAATGACTGACTTACGCGGTAATCTGCTAAAATTTTGACAGTTCCTTTGGTCAGTGACCTACCATTAGAACGTCATTGTGCAGTCATTACTTTGAATTCGACCGACCAATGATCGGCCATTATGAATTCAGCAGATTACGAACTTTTAGCAAAATGACAATGGGATCGTGTTGGAATGACGAAATTATAAAGATAGCAGACTTGGCCCCCTGTTTTGTGTTCATTACCATTTCAGTTGAAATACAAATGACCACGTTCAGGTAGGTACATGCATACCTACTTTTTAAAGCTAAATACCTAAGTCAACAATTCCTACATACGTATATCGGTTAAGGAAACTAAAATACCGGTAGGTAATTAAGGACTTTATTTTGACTAAAACGTCAACGAGAAAATCCTAATTATTTCCAATGATATTGCTTACAAGGTAAATCATGGAAGTTCACAATAAGAAACGGTAAGTCCTTCCCTCGTTCCTGACTCATCATCACCTACATCGGGAGTGTTTACTCCGCCACGCTGCTACACTGCACTCAACTGCTGCCCCAACGCGCTGGCTCGCTGCCAGACGCACGTCACTATGACGTCAGCACTACACTCTACTACAGTCAAGACTTCAAGAGTCCATGTGGCACATATGACGTTTTTCTACAACTATGTATGTTAACAGTTCATTGTAATTACGTGATTAGCGATTCTTGGCATTGTTTTCCAAGAATAGCCTATACAAATATGCAAAACACTTTTTCTTCAAGGAATTTGTCGTAAATTTTCGCGCAAGTGTCGGGGAAAGTTATGGTGGTGACATGGTGCCACCTGCTACCTTGTGAATGAACCAGTGGCGCCAACGAAGTCGAGGAGTGCCAAGTAATTATGATGTTTGGCCTCTTAACGCCATCCATCCATTTTAGATATGAAACACAGTGATACTTGTCAAGATTTATATTTTGTTCTCTTTTTGCACAGCTGTCCCTGTCATATTTTTCAGCCTATGAAGTGCTGTAGGATACCTATTTTTTACTGGAAGTGAAACAGTGGGAAAACGGATTGTAAATTCTGGAATTGAGATTTAAATAAGTAAGTAGGTAGGACCAACCAATATTATTTACAAAGCGCTACCTATGCAATATGCATGAATATTTATGTACCAACCTAGTTAGTTAAGGTAAAGAGATTTCTCAAAATTAAATTGCATCGAACGTGGGTTTTTTATTCCGATGTCTCACTAAACTCGGAAAATTGAGTCATGAAATTCTAACAAGCTGAAAATGCCCTTTGAACATCGTCACGAGTAAACCGTTTTTATGAAGGTAGGTACCTACTTACATAAGAGCGCCCTTCCCCATCGGCCGAACATCAACGCAAGCCAGATTGAAACATTTTTTGTTTCAACCAACGCAAAGCTAGAAAACAAACGAGTAAGTCAGAACGCGATAACTACGCAGGAAACATGGCGCGAGGCGATTTCACAAAACTTGTTCCAGGACATACGAGTTTTTAAAAAAGCCTTACAAGTTTTTAGTAAAAATGTTTGTAATTTAGAATCTTCATTACATGTGCAAAGTTTCTATGAAGCTGTTTTTTTACTTTACATGAGTGCATTATGAACTGCCAAAGTTCAGATACCATTTGCAAAAAAGGTGCTTTTCGGACGTGTTTACCTACTAGATTTGTTTCTCAAAAAAGTTGTTCTTTCGTCAAAGTCAAAGTCAAAAGTCAAAGCATTTATTTCAATTAAACCATTTACAGGCACTTTTGAATTGTCAAGGAGTCGGTCAGTTAGTCAGAGAGTTGAAGCTAGTTGCTCGTTCCAAAACGTTCCAAGCGTTCGTTTCATAGGAACCTAGATATTAACCACAAGACACCCTGTGTTATAAATATTTGAAGGAAAATTTGTTATAAGTAACGCCGTAATCACGATTCACGTACGAGCGCTTGTATGGGAAACATGACGGGATAGGCCGATGGGCGCTCTTAAATGAACTAACTACATGATCATTTAACGACAAACATAAATAAGTACCTAATAACAAATGTGGAAGTTTTTATTTTGACTTTAAAAACTTGAGTCAAACCGCGGGTTAACAACTTCCTACCTACTTATTAATTTGAGATCAGCAGGGAATGCTAATAGCTGCCATGTACGGTGCTAGAGTTCGCCGCTGCCGCCCGTAGGCATGAATCATACCGAACGACGCGTAGGAGACGAGAACTTATTTATTTATTACCGTTTTGGTAAAGAATTACGAACGGTTGACCAAAACGAACGGCTATGGTCTTATTGTTTTACATAACAATATTAACTCTCCGATATCGGACAGTTTAAGGCGATCCGTTTTGGTTATCGCAGTAGATTATAGTCAAATGGTTTCAATAGGCTTTGTTGTTTGAGATACCGACATTTTTTTTTGACAGTAGTTTATTATTAGAGGTATATAATAATAATGGGTTAATATTCTACTGAACCCGGTACACATTGTTCTGCGTTGTCAACTTCTGGGCCTCAACAATATAAAATAATACCTAAGTAGGCAGTTGGTTTGTCATCGAAACGTAAAAAAGAATAGTGAAGGGAAACCATTTTTAACCGACTTCAAAAAAGAGGTTATCAATTCGTCGGATTTTTTTTCTATTTTTATTTAAGTATGAATGTTGCCCGATTAGTCGAGAACGCCTGTACCGATTTGGAAAATTCTTGCTTTTTGGATAGAAATATAAATTTTATCAAAATTGATTTAACGTTTTTAAACAAGATCAACAAAACCCAAAATAAAACCGGACAAGTGCGAGTCGGACTCGCCCACCGAGGGTTCCGTACATATTTGTAGGAATTGTAGGTACATATCCATATTTCTATACTAATCCATACCTACTATCCATACTTTAATCTACTTAGTATTATAGGTAAATGCGTTTATTGCGACATAAACGGCCGTATCTTTTTTTGTGCGTTAACATAGAGGGTTGATTTTTTTACAGCATAAAGGGTCCATAGACTTGAGTAAGTATATGGTTTTAATTTCAACTCGATACCTCTACGCGTTCGCGAGATAAAGGGTCTTGACATGACAGACAGACAGACAGACAGACGGACCACAAAGTGATCCTATAAGGGTTCCGTATTTTCCTTTTGAGGTACGGAACCCTAAAAAACATAGTTAAGACGTTTTGGTTTGTGATTCCCTTCAGCAAAGTTTTGATAAGGACTTTCAATCTCTGTTTTAACTGTGTTGCCGTTTCGTAATGGATTAGGATGATAAGGAAATACTAAAACGCGGAAAATAAATACTTCTTGTACAAAAAATGAGAACCGCCTTCAAAAACTAAAAAGCGATAAGTAAATAAGTAGCACAGAACACAAGACTTCGAAAGTCGGCGGCTTTTGTTCTGTTTATTGTTTTGTATTGCCACCTCTTTTTTGTAGAAGAGGTTTTTACTCAACCAGCCTAGGTGTTGGTAAAACTTGATCATTGGATTCTCCCTACTACATAAGACCTTACTAGATATATATGTAAATTACTAACACAATTAACTAGACAAAAGACACGAAAACAATTCTGAAATGTTCAGTCTAAAGATTTCATCACCTACGTTTATTAAGACCAAAAACCCTGAAACTCGAAAAAACGTGGCAACACTCGCGACTATTGAAATAATATATGGCAAACACAATCACCTCGATACCGCCGAAAGCGGTCAAGTGATAACAGAAGCCACCTCGATCTCTTTGTTGACACAACGGCACACAATCACCGCGTCGCCCGCATCAGAGACAATTTGACACTTTCCTTATAAGGATTAGCGCACACCGGGGCTTTCTGCGGTAACGACAAACGCACACAGTGTGATTGGATCTGCACACATGACACAGATAAAAATAATGAAGCCTCCAAAACAGATGTCAGTGAAGGAGAAGGGAAATTCAGTGGAACTGAATGACATAAGTGATAAAATTGACACTCCTCTTTCTTGTTTATGGTCGGTCGGTAGCTAAGTGATCAATGTTCGCCTTCAATTAAGGACGTTATAGGCTCATATTATAATTAGTTTATTAATAATTTGTATTATTTCTATTATTTTGTGCCCGCATTGTTCTTGAGTTGTATTTCGATCAATTTTAATAATTTCTTCTTTATCAAATTTTGCTGTTTTACCTACCTAGTTAGTATTTAGACGACACGGTTGGCGCAGTGGCTGAGCGATCGACTGCTGCGCAGCGTGTTGCGGGTTCGATTCCCGCCCAGGGTAAACATTTGTGTGATGAGCACTTGTGTTTGCCTTGTGTCTGGGTGTTGTTTATCTATATATGTATGTATTTACAAAAAAAAATGTATTTGTGTATGTATATCAGCTGTCTGACACCCATAGTACAGGGTCTCCCTAGTTTGGGGTCAGATGGCCGTGTGTGAAAATGTCCCCACATATTATATTATTATTATATTTAAGTGAATGATATGGTCATCTAATTGGAGGCGCACATTGTCTTGTATCGTCCATGTTTATGTTATCGTACATGAAATTGTGTAACCTCTGTAATGTTGGCGATCCAAAGATTAAATAAATAAATAAAATGTTGGTAGTCCCTTTTTAGTGACAGGTCTAAGGGTTGCCAACTGGCTATCATGTACCTACTTAAAAGACTGGGTGTGCAGTGCACTCTTCCCTAACCATCCCATTTCATAATACCTGCCGATGAAAGCGCCTTCGCTATTACAAACACCACAGTCACGGATAAGTATTGATAAGCAAATTGACACACTCCATGAATTGCCGCGAGATGTGTATGAGTCGAATAAGGGTCAGTGTAGACAGCAACCATACCAGTGTTTAATTGGTAATGGACTAAAATGCAACAAAGATAGTTTAAAATTTCGTAATTATTACACAAGTTAAAGAAGAAATATGGAAGAAAAATACAATAAATTTAACGCACATAATTATATAATGCACACTAGTTTCAACTCTATTTAAATTTGTGATATATTTCAGTTGATGATTATTAATTAAAAATGAAATTGCTTGTCAATTTTGCTATTTTCTTTTGCACTGACCGTAAACTAAAAAAGTAAGTTGACAGTCAAATTTGCGTAACAATCGATTTCCCTGACTGTACAAAAATATTTGGCCATTTTATTCATAGGCGAAATTAAATAAATCGCAAATATTACCTACATAGCTATCTATACCGTTACTTGTACAAGTTTTAAGAATCAATCCGACAAAATAGTAAATTCTGAAGCACTCAATATAATACCGTTTCACTCGCACAGGTTATCTGCGTGACCCGCAGACCCGCGACATACATTCTAAGGAAAACATTATTAAGCGGCATGACGAATTAGTAATAAAAATTGTTAGGTAATTCAATCATGCATGAATGTGACAATTTATTTATTTATTTATTTGGTAACTTCACAGCTTACAATTACAATAACAATATGAACTTACTGAAAATTACGTCTATTACGAAGTACACAATTTATAATTAAGTGAGTAAGTGTGTTATTTAGTTTGGCTACCTATTCAACAGAGTATTGACCGGCAGTAGTGACTGATAAGGCTAGTTGTAAGGAATCAACAGGCACAGCGTATCGCGCCGTGATAGCCGGCGGCAGATAACTCCTCCTTACACAACTACAATAGTTGGCTGACACTACACCGGCTAGTACTTAGATAATAGCACTGGGTTAATTGATCACAGCTCTGCTGTGTCAGTTATCTATTAATGTTTGTGAGGCCTGCGGCGTTATCAACACTGTTTGTTTAACAATATTTAACTCACTACTTTAGCAATTTAGGTATTTAAAATGATTAAATTATCCAGATGCATTTAATTATTAGTTTGTTTTCTAAAGCGGTTTATATTTGAATGCTACATTTACACACATAATAAATAAATAATAGGTGTTATGTAGACAGGTCATCAATCAATGATATAAATGTTAAAAACTGAAAATAATGAAGTATTTACCTCCGCCCTCGGGCAACATCTGTGACATCCAAATCCTTTTAATTGTAGCACTTATAACACGAAACTTTTCATTGATAAACTGTTAGCGCGTGCGCATATTGTATCACAATGGGCTCACAATGCAGTCGGTGCGCGGGAGTGGCGCTGTCGTGCGCGGCGAGTGCGGCCGGTGCGCGGTAGCGGAGGTTGCGAGTCGCGCGCCGCTACTCCCGAGTCGCGAGTCGCGCCTGCGCCGCCCGCGGCGCTCTAATCTAAATACAGACTTACGCGGCCCCAACCAAAATCACTCGTATTACTTTCGGTTTCCATACGGCCTAAATTTAGAGGCCGCTCGCTACAGAAATAAAAACGTTTTTTACGTGTTTTTAGACGGGAACCGAGAGCGTTTTTGCAGTGGCTGGTGGTGTGCCAGCGACGGGGCGCGCGCGCCTCGCGAAACCCGAGATTCGTGCCATATTTGGCAGCCGCTCGCGCGTTCACAAAACGCTTTTGGGTATTTAGTTTCGGCGCGGCCCGGCTGGCACCGGCCCCATCCGCCCGATGCGCGCGCTCTGCTAATTTCAGCTGCTTCCGTTGCGTTATAATCGCTCACTGATCGGGGATGCATTACCTGACGGCGACTAGCGTGCCATATATGGTATTCTCTTACAGGAATGTCACACCGACAGGCGACACAACGACCAAATCACAAATGTGAATCATCTCGCTCCAGACAGCTACGATCCACTTTTATAATTTGAATGCTAGACGGCGTTAGTCTACTTAGTTGGACAACATTTTGGTGTAAAATTGTGTACTAAGCTAATTAGCACAATGTCTGTTATTTTCAGTTGCTCAACCTCAATTCCAATAGATCACACAATAACATGTGTCTCATCTAACACACACGGTGTACGCATGCGTAATGCTTGTTTTTTTTCGCAATTGGAGTGTACGACTGATGTGGTTTGTTAAATAACCGAATTATTAGTTTGCTACAGTACTTAATAATGAAACTATTCGGTCTGTGGCACAATGATATACTGTTTTCAATCGCTACATATCTGATTCACTTCGTCTCGTTCAGATTTATGGAAGCGGAGACAGAGACATTTTCGAGTAATGACTGCAATGTTTGTGGAGCACATTTAATTATCAACTAGAATACCACGAGGTTACAGTAGTTTCAAGAATTGCGAATAAGGAAACGGTTACAAAAACTATTGTTAATTAGCCGTCGCTATACACAAACAAGTCTGTTTTTTTCATGATTTTTCAAAGTGCGTCATCTGTACAATTTCTAACAGAAATATATTTGGCGTGACAGAGAATTTGTCGTTGTCACTTTTAACTCGCGGCAAATGGTAACACGGCCTTTAATTTTATTTTATATAGATTTATTTTAGATTATAAAGCGTGAAATTAAAAATATCAATGACATGGGGGTGCCGTCGATGTTGTGCGCGAAATTCGAAATTTTGTCTCTAGGTATGCAAATTAAAACGTGTTTTACGTAAACGTTGTATGTTGAAAACAAGATTTCAATCTCTATTTTTGTTGTATTTTAGTTTAATGTCAATTAATCTATGAAAGTTCGAGCATTATTTTGGTTCGGTTTTGCAAGGGTATTGCTGCTCTATCTGTGCTGACCCTTATGCGGAAATTATGATAATATTATTAAAATATCATTATTTCATTTGAAGATAATTGGAGCATCTACTATAATAACAACTCTATAATAATAACTATCGAAATTATTTTTTCTGGAAATAAGATTATTTCTTCTTCTTCTTCTATTTATTTTAATTTTGACAGTATTGCTGCGTACTGAGTTTTGATCGTTTTTTAAAATGATCAAACGGTGATTATACCATAAGTTACCTAGTAATAACTAAGTATAATAAATAATATGTCTTTTCAAGTACCTACTTAGCTTATTTACATTTGCTAAAAAATATAAAATATAAAAATATTTAAAATGTTTTTTTTTAGAAAAAGTGTACAAAATGTAAAAATACTTCGGTAAAAAGAATATCTTTATTTAAAGAAAAAAAAAAGTAGTAAAGTGATGTGAAGTGCGGATGCTGTGATTGGCATCATTTCAAGCGCTTCACTGTTCGTTGTTCAATCCGCGAATTCCACCGAAATTCAACATAAATATTATTCTAATCGTGAGAAAAATCTGATTCAAGGTTTTGCTCATTTATTTAACATGTTTCCCCGACGTGTTTTATGTCGATCAATATTCAGCGGGTAGACACCGTGAGAGCAATAGGTATGATTAACTAGCGACCTCCCTGTCGGCATGACTTTTTCCAGCATCTTCAACATCATCATCATACTTATTTCTACAAATGAACACAATACAATACCAAACTATACTTTTAAACCTCCACTCTCTCTCCAAAGGGAATAAGGGTAGGCCGTAATCGCCATGTTTGGCCGATGCATGTTGGCGATCGCAATAGGTGTTATGATACTCAGATGGACGTTGCTGCCCATCCTCTGGTCAACATCCCCCTGTCGCCTTCTACGACACCCACGGGTAGAAACGGGGTGGTGCTAACCGCGACCGGCACTTACGGCTATAATCCGTTGCGTACTTTAAAAGATCCAAGCGTACACTTAGCGGGAACGACTTTGTTTTGTACTGTGTACAGAATTACAGATTATTAGTATGTAGTGATGATCAGATTTGCACGCAGGAGCCTATTACGGTCTGAACGATAGGGTATAGTAAAGAGCATGCAGACATAATATTTACTAAAACTGGTAAGTACTTAATGTATGATCACTTCATTTCATTTTTATTTTTTAAATTATATAGGGTGTCCAGTAAATAGCACGACATACTGCAGGGGGTGATAGCTTGGGTCAATACCTGCCAAAACAACGCAATATATGTTCAGCAAAATCTTACGGATTTACAGTTTTACAAAATTTTCCGAAATATCGAAAAATCTTTACCTTGAAACAGATTTTTAAGCATCTCGTAATGAAAAATTCCTTTTCTAGTATTTTTTTTGTGCATCTTATTCGTCAATAGTTACTTTACTAATTGATAAGTCTTTTTTTCTATCAAAAACAAAAATGTTTTCAAGAAATACAATTTTTTGTTCAAATTTTCACAGAACCATTTTCTTATCGTTTTACTTTAACCTACAGTGGTGAACAAAAATCCGTAAGATTTTGCTGAACATATATTGTGTTGTTTTGGCAGGTATTGACCCAAGTTATCACCCCCTGCAGTATGTCGTGCTATTTACTGGACATCCTGTATAACATTTTAATATAGGTAATTATTAAATGAAAACCAGCGCGGCAGCGCTTAGCAACCCTTTAGGAGGGAACCTAAGCATAATGCTGACGCTTTAACCTTTTGCTTCCGGTATTACAGTTCTGTGTATGAACTATACTACTAGCTGTAATACTGGAGACAATAAACGTTTATTCTATTCTAACTAAGCACCATCCGTAGTGCGTCCAACGGTCACTAAAAACATTTAAAGTAACCGACACGTGCTGGTCCATCCTTCAAACAAGTGATAATGGTCCATCATTGACATCGTGTTAGTTCTTGATACTGACAGTTTCGGCTTCATTTTATTTCTCTGATCGCGCACCACTGACACTTCATTGATACAACTGTCAGTAATGAAATTGTAGTAGGCAAGTAAGTGGGTTTGTTATCTGTGCAGGCCCCTTATGTCCTGATGTGTTTATAATCGAACATCATCATCAGCCTGACCTAGTCCCAACTGTGCCGAGGTCGGTTTTTAATCTAACTAACCGAATGCAGCCAAATAGACCTCCACAACCCAGTTCTTACTGGGTCACATATCCCTCAGTACCTAAGACTGGTTGTCAGACCTTCAGACTTCTAATTACCGTCATTACTAACGACCGTCAAAGATCTAAAAATGACAGCCGGGACCATAGATATAGATTTCTATGGCCGGGACCAACGGCTTTAGGTACAGACGCCAGCACATCAAGCCATACCAAACTGTCAAATTTTTCCAATTGAATATGAACCTTATCATTTTGTTTTCTGACTTTCCCTGGCCTCTTCATTTATGAAATATCAGTATTTGTCAAAAGTAATTTGAATATGTATGAAACATTCCGAAGTGCTACATATAGAAATAAAGTTCAGACAGCACCCCACAGTACTTATTTTATGGGCTCCAGTGTATATTGCATGACATCTAAGATTTATAATAAATTGCCCTGTTGTATCACAGACATTGATAACTTGCATACATTTCAATGGAAGTTAAAGGAATTTCTAACTGAAAAGGTGTATTACAGTGTGAAGGAATATCTTGAAGGGAATCCTTACGGCCAATAATGTTAATCAAATTTTGAAACTCTCAATTATTATAAATTTTGACTTGTACTTATTTTATTGACATTTTACTATTTTACTTTGACATTTATTTAATTATTGACTATTAGATACTCCTTGACATAAATAATAATTGAATAATAAAGTAATGAAATGCTTAAAATGATTTTCCAATTTAAAAATATTATTATTTCAGCATGATATATGATGATTGTGATTTATGTGTAATTTTTGCATGCCCATGTGACGGCAGAGCATGGAGAACATTACCAAAACATGTACCTAACAATAACATCCGCACCCTCTACCCATGTTGGCAAATAAATAAATGATTTGATTTGATTTGTAATGTAAATTTGTTTTGTGTGTTTGTAGTTGAAAATTTATCAAAGAAGTTTGACAGATTGTTGTAGCTTCATGTGCTGGCCTCTGTACTTACATGCTTTCCGAGACACTTGACTTTGACACGAGACTTTGTAGTGTATGTCACACCACCTTCCAAACTCCGGGCTGCTTTTGTTTATAATCGAACATATAGAATCTAATTAATATCAGCAATATGCACTTAACATTAAAATGCAATGATTCTGGTCGCCGCTAGTCGCAGGCGGTCGCCGGCCGCCACCCACAGCTCACTAACTGACCCAATTCCACGAGTAGGAGGTACACTCGCATTTAGGTGTCAATTATTTTAATTAGATACATACATTTTAATGAGATGTCATGAATAATAAATAATTGCAGCATTTTATAAGGAAACTAATCGTCGTAGCATGTCGCAGAATGTCTCTCACTCAGTAGACAGTCAGAAAGTGACAATAATGAATTTAACGTGTAATGTTTGTCGTGAAAAGTGTTGTAATTTCGAGCGACACACGAACGAATTCATTATTACAATAATTCTGATGCCACGCTTATACCGACCTAATCGCTAAACTCACAACCATGCCGATAAAAAACCTATAAAACATTACTCTGGATAAAAACAAATCGTAATGCTTGCGAAAACGTTATCGTTGAGATAAATCTCTTTACATCGTTATTGCGCTGTAAAAATTGTAAATAGATACGTAATAAGCGAGTGTAGGCCTTTCACTGCGCAAGCGCAAGGCGTGCCACTCTGCCCACACCCCCGCTATGATTTCACTGCGAGCCCACTATACTGCACAAATAGCTTTTGTAATATCATAATGTCTAATCAAATACACACCTCGAGAGATGTAATCACTGATAGTTCATCGGATACTATCTACTGTGACAATATTATATAATGTTAATGGTTTTGTGAGCAAAACAATTACTTCTTACCATTCATTACCTATTATTATATTTAGTCACATAGTTATTTTGGTATATCACGTAGGTACTTGTTTGTAACTCCTATCCGAAACTATTTTTTCTTCTATTTTTATTTTAGTGTCCGCAGCGCCATATATCTGTAAGAAATGAAGTCAGCAGAGTTTTTGTAGTTTCCACTCTTCTTTCTTCTTCTTCGTATTGCTGGCACGACAGTCTTAAATTTGATTGGCCCAGAACTTAGCTACTTCCACTGCGTCGTCGGTGGCATAATTCACTCCGATCGCATGTTTTGGGGCAAAGAGGACATGACAGGAGGTTTGCATCTCGGCGCCACATGCACACCCGGCTGCTGCTCCATCGAGGTAGCACCATTTTACGAGGTTGGCGTTACACCTTCCTACTTGGGTTGTTAGGCGGTTCAGGGACTTCCAGATGGGCCACGTAAGGTTAGACCCTGCGGGTAGATGCTCGCTTGGTGATAAATACTGGGTGGGTGGGGGAAAAGTGTCCACACAGTTTGCAGCGGGCACCGGGCGGGTCTCCTGTTTCCACTTCAAACAGCCTCATCATCTTCCTAGCCTTTTCCCAACGACATTGGGCTCGGCTTCCAGTCTAACCGGAGGCAGCTGAATACCAATGTTTTACATGGAGCGACTGCCTATCGGACCTCCACAACCCACTTACTGGGTAACACGATACCCCTTGGTAGGTCTAGTTGTCAGACTTTCTGGCTTCTGACTACCCATAACGACTGCCAAATATCTACAAATGACAGCCGGGACCAACGGCTTTACGTGCTTTCCGAAGCACGAAGGGAACTCGGTATGTAAGAGATGGTCACCCATCCATAGACCGACCGCGGCTAGCGTAGCTTAACCTTTGACCGATCGATCTGACACCACCACCACACCAAGCACCCACTTCAAACAGCCTATTAAGTATTTAAACAGTATGATCTGCATTTTATAAAATAATACTTATTATATCTTTACCTACTTAGTATAAAACAAAGTCGTTCCCGCTGTATGTAGGTAGGTACCTACGTTTAGATCTTTTAAACCACGTTAATGCGGTTTTCGTCAATTAATAGTAGATAGAGAGAGAGATTCAAGAGGAGGGTGTATACGTATAGGGGGGGCGGGTCACTCACTAGTAGAGTACCTAATAAAATTGAGAGGTCACTACCCCAATTACCACAACTGAATAAGATTCGATTTAATTTTTTAGTTGATAAAACAATTCCATCCCACATGAGGTCTGTCACGACATCTCAACAATACTTCATTGAATGTTACCAATTATAGCAATGCGAGTTATTGATCGGCGGTGTCAACTGCGCCCATGCCGGGTACATTAGCCCATCGGTCCGCGAACCCACTCCCCCTGACAAATGTACCTATTTACAACAGGGAAAAGTATAATTTAGCAGATAGACTATCAACTTAAATTGTCCGGGTAATCAAGTCGCAACTGTCATTTTTTATCCGTAGTGTAAAATAGTTATAACACGGCCAATTCACGTCGTGTGTCTATCTGCTAAACAATCCATTTCTTTGAGTGTACGTAGGTACTATGCGTTGTAATGTGAGCTGACAGACGATGATCGGCGATTATATTAATTGATATTATGGAGACCGGTTCGGTTCTATTGTCTTTTTATTATGATGCATTGGTTCGAGGTTCGAGATGAAATGTTTCGTCACGGTATTTATTACAGCCTCGGGCTATGTATAATATGTATTGTGTCTGTAGGAGTTAATATAGCCTCCTTTCATAACACCTTCCATTTAATGAAAAATAACGTCTTGAAGAATATCCCCCTCACTAAAGTGTTGTAGGTACTTCATTCTGATTGTTTTCCACGTTTTCCATACCTAGATGCTTTGACTGAAAAGCTTTTGCTAAGTGAGGAAACTTACCGAAAAAACCATTTTATAATTACACAAACAACGTGTGATATCGTCCTAGTAATTAGGAGTAGGCGTGCTAGCAATGCACTTGCAAGTACACCCGCAGCGAGTCGGTGACAGATTGTTACTACACTACCAGGGGGCCAAGTCTGCTATTTTTATAATTTCGTCATTCCAACACGATTCCATTGTCATTTTGCTAAAAGTTCGTAATCTGCTAAATTCATAATGGTCGATCATTGACTGCACAATGACGTTCTAATGGTAGGTCACGGATCAAAGGAACTGTCAAAATGTTAGCAGATTACCGCCTAAGTCAGTCATTCAGTTGTAATTTTGTACCAGATTACCATTCTATATCATTTCTTTCAATGGCGTGTCAGTGGTTGACCATTGGAAAGTCATAATGACGCCATTATACTATTAGATTACCAAACTTGTCAAAATCAACAATTATGAAATCAATGATAGACCATTCTGACACTATTGTAATAGCGGACTTGAGGCCCAGGACCCACGCTCAGCAGTCGCGAGACCAACGAGGTTGACACATTTGTTGACATTGGTAGAGGCTAAGATAATATTACAAATAAACTTATTTGATTTCCAAAATTGACCTCAGAAGTTCAGAACTCAGTAAATACCAGTAGGCAGACACTACAGCAACCTATAACATTATTAGGAATTAATTATTACAGTGCCCGCCATACCAAGGACATGACGATGCTAGGCCTGAGTAGGCCTAACGCCAGCAATGACCCAAGATCGCAACAAGTGGCAATCAGGTATCAGGATGGCCGACTCCAAATAGGGAATGCGCTAGCGGAATGATGATGAGTGCCCGCCAGCCAATTTGTTAGCCTGTAATCAAAGAGAATACAACCATTGCCTGTAATGGATCAAATGATAATGTCATGCGGCCGACAGGTTTTGTTTCTACTAGGTAGCCTTTTAAGGTCTGTCGTTTCCATATTTCCCGGCAATTTTGAATTTGGAACTGTTCTATATTCGAATGCTACTACAACTTTAGAAGAGGCCTGACACGGGTTCAATGTTTTGAAGAGCTAACGTCTGTGTTCAGTGATGAAGCCCCATGTCTGCCGACTGTCGACGCTGGTATTTAGAATTCCAGCGTGGACATACTAGTGTTAGTGACAAATCTCGCGAAGGACGCCGAAAATCCGCCTTCACTGAAGATAACATCATTGCTGTGAGACAACTAATTCTCGAAGATCGTCATGTGACGTATCGAGAGATAGAGGCTCTATTAGGCATCTCAGGGACAACCATTCAGAAGATTCTTGCATAAAGCGCTTGGTGTGAGAAAGCTAGTTTGCCGTTGGATACCGCATCTGCTTTCCGACGATCACAAGGCGGCCCGAGTCAGATGGTGTAAGAAAACTCTCCTAAGGTTCAATCGAGGAGAGTCAAATCACGTCCACGACATCATCAGTGGTGACGAATCTTGGATCTATGCCTACGATCCTGATTCCAAACAACAATCTACAATCTGGGTCTTTCAAGACGAGCCAAAGCCGACTAAAGTTGTTCGTTCTCGAAGCACTTCAAAGAAGATGGTGGCCACGTTCGTAGGAAAAACCGGCCAAATTGCGACTATTGCACTTAAGGATCGTAGAACGGTTAACGCAGAGTGGTATACCACAGTTTGTTTACCACAAGTCATCACCGAACTTCAAAAATCTAACTCAAAGCGACGCATCATCCTGCACCACGACAACGCAAGCTCACGCAGCGCTCGTCAAACGATTGAGTATTTGACATTTGAAGCAGGAAAAAGTAGAAATTCTTGACCATCCTCCATACAGTCCTGACCTAAGCCCTAACGATTTCTTTACATTTCCTAAAATTAAGAAAAGTCTTCGTGGTCAAAGGTTCCAGTCCGGTAAAGAAGCAGTCGACACTTTCAAGTCAGCCATTTTGAACACCCCCACTTTAGAGTGGAATAAATGTTATAATAACTGGTTTGAGCGAATGGAAAAGTGTATTAAGCTACATGGTGAATACTTTGAAAAACTAAACAATAAAAAGTACTATAAGGTTCTAGTTGTGTTTTTTTCTGCAAACGACAAAACTTAAGAGCGCCCATCCCCATCGAACGAAATTACGCGAGCGTGATTGAATTTTTTTTTGTTTCAACCAACACAAAGCTCGAGAACAAATGAGTGAGTGAGAACGCGATAACATCACAGGAAAATTGACTCGCGGAAATTTCACAAAACTTGTTCCAGGACATACGTGTTTTTGAAAAAGCCTTACAAGTTTTTGGTAATAATGTTTGTAATTTAGAATCTTCATTACATGTGCAAGGTTTCTATGAAGCTGTTTTTTTTACTTTTTCAATGTATGAGTGCATTATGACCGGCCAATATTCAGATAAAATTGTGCAAAGAAGCTGATTTTCGGACGTGTATACTGAATTTGTTTCTCAAAAAAGTATTTTTTGGCTTCATACAAACCTAGATTTAAACCACAAGATAGCTGTGTGTTAAAAATATTTGGAAAATCATTTGTTATAACGACGTAATCGCGTACGAGCGTTTGTATGAGAAATAGGACGGGTTGGGCGCTCTTAGGCATGCTTCGTATGTTCGTTTTAATTCAGTGAATCTCTTAGCAATAAAAATAGCGAACTACCCACACAGGAAAATTTGAGTGCAGTATTGTTTCCGAGCTCCGTCGAATGTCCGCCCACCGGAATGCGGCGCCCGCCGTACATCGGGAGAAAAGTTCCAATCATTCATGTAATTCCTTATTCGTATAAAAAGTATTACTTTACTGCCAGTTGAGTGATTAATTATTAATTGATAGGGAATCAACTACTTTTTAACAAGTAGTTAAATACTTATTCATTTTTATTTTGTTGTCAAATTGAAATATAATTACAGGCATGAGATAATAATATCTAGTGCTTTGTCTATAATCTATTTAACTCTATAGGATAGTCTTACTGTGACTTGTAATATCTTATATAGTTTATAGGCACGGGTGACTGACATGTCAACCTTTACACGCCCACTGCTGGGCATAGATTTCCCCCTAGGGGGGTTCAGCCGTAATTGCCATGCGTGGCCGATGCATGTTGGCGATCGCAGTAGGTGTTATGGTACTCAGAAGGACGCTGCTGCCCATCCTCTGGTCAATAGGCGACAGAGGAATCTGTCGCCTTCTACGACATCCATGGGTAGAAATGGGGTGGTACTATTCACGGCTACGGTTTAGTAATACAACAAAATTCCTGTTTAAATATGGTTTGTCTTATGATCATGTTTATTTCAGGAACTACACTATCTATAATAGACACATAAGACTCGACACATCTACTAAATGTCTGCCAATTTTGGGCAACGGAATCCCTTAGCCAAGTTTGAGATAATTTATCAGGTCTCTAAAAACGTTAAGATTTATATCAATTAATTCAAAAAACGTCACTTCAACAAAGACAGCCGTGGGCGGAAGAACTAGACTGAGTTACCAAATAGATTAGGGCTCTGTTAGTTATGTGGGTAGCCCTTTTTTTCTCAAAACGTCAACAAACTGACATTACAAGGTAAAACATCCAAAAATTGTTTCAAGCGCCATATTTATCCAAAAGAGGCAACTATCAGATTACCAGGCTATCATATAATGTTAATATGGCTTATGGCTTCCTACGTGATGCTCCATGGTACACAGAGGACGTAGGCCAGTCCATCATTAGCGGGCACGAGTTGGCCAAAACAGATGCCCACGCCGCACTACCGCGAAAACGAACGCCATATTAGTAGCTATTATAACGACATGTGGGTTAATGTGGTCTCTACTCATCTATAGTTCGGTTACTTATTGTTTCACTGTGGGAGGGGCAGAGGTAGTCGCGCTGTCTGTACGAAACAAACGCTACCGACAAATGAGAGCAAGCTCAAGGAAAAAAGCTAAACATTCGCAGGAAATTATAAGTGCCAATCTTATGTTGTTGGAAAGTAAACCAGACAGAAGTATTTAGGTAATATCTTTAGTAACAGCAGATAACATTCACTGCGTTAGTAAATATTTGGATACTGCAAGATCTTGAATTATATAAGAACTTCACCAATTATATGTTTGTTTTCCTTCACCATTTCCTCAACGCTCGAGTGGTGTTGCGAAGTCGCGTAATAATTGGCAAACCACCAACTACTTACACATTTTATATTTTCATGAACTTAACGAATACACGTAATGTGTAATCATGTTATTTCGGTAATCCTTTGGAAATAAAATGAATAAAATAGAATACCTACATAAGAAAGAGGAAATTATTACTGCTACACTAGCTAAACGTGGGCGATACATCTCTACTTAACGCAAAGAGAATAAAAGTTTTATAGTGTTTGACTTAAACGAGAGTAGAATGAAATGAAAACTCCTTGCTGTGGTATTATATAGGTTCTCATTTGTTTAATTCTCCTTTTCAGGAAGAAAGAATTTCCCGAAAAGAGAGCCCGATTAGATTAAGGAAGCACATTTAGAGACGAAACATAAAAAACATGTTTCAAAGATGAATGGAAGATAACATACTCATCGCAATGTACTGAGACAAACTTAAATATTGGTAATTTTCCAACAATTTCATAAAGACATTCTGACTTTGTCTTAATACGCTATAATTTATTTAAATAACTTGCCATCGCCATCAGAATCCGATGAAAACGCCATATTGGCGCGATCCGGCCTGCGCGCACGCAGCTCTGGCCAAAACCAGGAACCAATAAATATAAATACATTTTAGTTGTTGCCCCCAAAAGGCCCAGCGGCCTCGTCGGTATTTCCTTAAACCACTTATACTGCTCAGAATAGGGCAGTGTTATTTTCCGAATATCGTATCTTGACTCTTTTGTTCGCTTTCGTCTTTCGTGCAATTGTGGACGAATATGGGATATTTATGAAACCATTTCGCTGCGGTCTCAATTGCCGGCTTCATGGCGTGTTTCGATGGCATTTTATTAAAGGCAAAACGTGTAATAATGGGAACATACAATTAGTAACACTCTCAACTACTAATGCTCCAATGAGTCGAATTTCTCTCATCGACCGAAGCAGTCTAATGCATTATTTCAGCCCCACAAAGTTAATGTGCTTGCTTCCATGGCAATGTGGTATCGTTTATGGTACTACGACACTAACTACGGACCAGCTATCTCATTACTGCAGCTATACGTTGATCTCTAGCACTCGTAAGGAGCTTTTTTTCAGGTACCTAAGTAAGCAAATCAGTTACTACCTACGTACCTACATATAGGTATTGTTTCTGACGAATAGACCATAACCCCTTGCCTCCTAGATAAGGTAATGGGGTAACATAGCCACACCAATTTTCCCGTAGACGAGAAAGATAGCAATGAAAAGCAAAGTTATAAAAACATATTAGGTGCCCACAACATTTCTACATCAAAATAATATAATGATGTTAACAAGTAAATCTGTAAAGCAGTGCCAACTGCAAGTGATATCACTGTGAGACCAGATAAGGATAACATTGACACACCATCTTCGGGTCTCATTAAGAGTGACACCCGCGCGATGACCTGCACTGTATACACGCGACAATGACTACTGAAGGTGTCGGTTCTGATACGGATGTAGACATTTTGTAAAACTTAAAAAATCTATCTACTACGCTATTATATAGCAAAAAGGGAAAGAAAATGAGTTAAAGAGAGAGAGAGTGAGTTACGAGTTAAAGGAACAGTATACAGAGCTAACTGCCAAACTTCGTAGTTCAGAGAGGCTCTACAAGAAGAAGCTATTAAGTATACATATAGCGTGACTGGTAATTAAACCACATATAGGTAGTACCAATTGGCAATTTAACAACTGCTACGTTCATGTTTTTCTTCTAAGACATACCTGGGAATTCACTGGTTCTGGATATATTCAAGATAAAACTCGCAATTTTATTTAAAGTTTTTTTCAAATACGTAAGCCGAATATTACTAAACTTCTCCCAAACAAACATAGCCAAAAATTATTTTCTTAACAAATAACCCTTAGATTTTTCAAGAACGCAATTAATATCTTTAAGGTTCCTACCTATCTGACTGAATTAGGTATGTTTGTTTGGAAAAAGGTTTATTAATGGAACTTGGATTACGCATTCGCGACCTTCAATATGTCCTAAAACAAGTGGATTTTCATGTGTGTCCTTTTTTTTTGGTTTTCCTCATGGACTTCCTCCATCGTGGGGGTAACGGAGGGGCATGCCGGACTCTTACTATAGCCGTTCCCCCGACAGGTTCCATGTGTACCCTAGTAGAAAAAATAGTCCTAATAATTTGTACAAGATGTAGTTCTAGTATCAGTTACCCTATAAGCCTCAGATTATGAAACAAAAGGCAGATAGACCGTGCGGAACACTGAGAGTGAAGCCACAAAAGCAAATACAAATTCAAAAACGAATACCTACAATTCGCGCGCTGTACTGACACGAGTCAGTACAGCACGAAGCGAAGCATTGTTAAAAAAAACAAATACTAATACAAATAAAAATTCAAAAGCGAATACAATCACGAGATTGTAGGTATTCGTTATTTTTTTTTTACATTTTCACACTCGGCCATCTGACCCCAAACTAGGCGGACCCTGCACTATGGGTGTCAGACAGCTGATACACAAATACATTTTTTTTTTACATATATAGATAAACAACACCCAGACACAAGGCAAACACAAGTGCTCATCACACAAATATTTACCCTGGACGGGAATCGAACCCGCAACACGCTGCGCAGCAGTCGATCGCTCAGCCACTGCGCCAACCGTGTCGTCATTGAATTTGTATTTGCTTTTGTGGCTTCACTCGCAGTGTTCCGCATGGTCTATCTGCCTTTTGTTTGATAATCGGAGCTATATGCTAACAACTTCTGTTGCAAGCGCGATGAATATTTCTTTTGTCAGTAATATATTCTGCAGATGTGCTCACGAAGGAGAAGAAGTTGCCCACGTTTGAGCAACTTTTACGCTTCAAACATAAACTTATTCACTTTATCATTCATTTTTATTTGTTCATCAGCCACCTGTTTGTCATTGTTGGCACCTTTTTCCTCAAATCTAAGTACACAACTGTGTGATGGATAGAGCTACCTTCTTAATCTATTCAAGAATCACTATTTTCAACATCCGAATACCAAAATGAACATGGCTCGCGCTTTATAACAAGGAACAGTGACTCAATTCCGATTCTATTATTAACTGAAAACGATCCAGCGTGTAAACATCTCTAATTGTAATCTCTGGAACATACCGAGGATTTATTTAAATGGATTCTATTTGTCGTGTGCTTCAAAAGTCAAAGTCAAATCATTTATTTCAATTACACCATTAAAGGGCACTGTTGAACGTTTGTACTAAGATGTCCTACTAAGATATCCTACAGAGGAGTCCTAGCTAAAGATTAGAGAGAGAGAGAGAGATGCCATTGGTACCGATTCCCTTGTTCACAAACTACATTAAAATTAGGCATTTGGCATCTCTTACTATCAGGCAGCTGAAGAAAAGGATGGCGTCAGATAAGAAGTAAGTTAGAGATGTCAAATTAGTTTTTTCCTTGAACTGCGCCTAATCAAAACCCTACGAAAATCTCCCTTTACCACCACAAATGATGTTGAATAAATTATGTAATATGTTGTAATCCTTGTTGCTAGCTGGAGAGATTTTTTTTTATTAATCTATAGGTTTTGAAATGACAACTGTAGGTGATTAATTGTATGAACATTTTATATCAACTTAAATTGGCAGTTCTTATTAATATCTGTCTTTCTTGTTTTATTTGGAGAGAAAGAGATATAAGATTGAAGGAACTATTAGTTAATCTGTGATAAGTAGGTCTTAAAATCTTGGCACCATTGTACCATTTTCTATTTTATTTTCATACGCATACCATATCGCTCTCACTCCCAGTTCAATTACTTACTTAAAAAATCGAAATTATTCAAACTGTGATAAAACTGCAAGATAGATGTCATGTTTGTTTTCATTATTGTTGTAACTTGTGTGTTTAATGAAACAGTAATATGTAGTTGCGCTTGCGCGTGGGCTGCATCTGATCTTATAACGTTAAGCCTCTAATTAGACGCTCAAATGTTGCGCCACCAAGTAAAGGAAATCATTTCCATGCTAATGCTAATATAGAGGGTTGGAGATTGGAGATACCTATGTTTAGTACCGACCTACCGACTTACCAACCAACTATATAGCTAAGTACAGAGGCCAGCACATCAACCTACTACAATCTGTCAAATTTCTTTGATAGATTTTCAGCTTTATTGCAAAAGCATAAGGTTCATATTTAATTGGGAAAATTTGACAGTTAAGTTTGGCTTGATGTGCTGGCGTCTGTACAAGTACTACATAGGTAAAGCAGAAAAGCAATGACTTATTATCAGTTCCCAATAAGTAGTCTTTCTTTTTTTTTTTACTAGCCGTTGCTGTCCCACTCCTGGGCAAAGGTCTCCCCCCATTCCCTCCATTTCTGTCGATGTTTATTTATTTATTTAATTTAACAGCTACATTATAAGCGAACAGTACGAAACCAAAACGCTTCTAAAATGCTGGAGAGGGACTCACAATAATTAGTAACAATTATTACACGCAGAACGTCATGAATGAATTAAATTAATTAAAATAGATGGTATTGGACTGTAAGGCTAAGAACTCACGATGCGGTTTTCACCCGGAGCTGCTGTAGAATGCAGATAGATATGTAAACATTCAAAACACATTTCACAACGTACGCCCGCGGTGTGCGCGATTGTTTGCAGCTCCCGCTGCGGACGCGGGCGCGGGCGAAAACCGCATCGTAAGTTCTTAGCCTTATTATGAGCTGAGAGCTCCCTATGTATTGGGAAACTGTTAATATGAGTGAAATGCATCTGTTGGGCTTTGGAATAACCTTACCTAGGTAGGTAATTATATTTTCTGGAATACTTAAAACATTATGACAATGTTTTCATGTAAGTATTTGTGAAATGGTTCTGTACCCACACAACATGAATCGTTGAACTAGTCCTACCCTACATTCCATTTACTTTGAATTGAACATTGATGATACTCAGTTCTACTGAGGTATACCTCATTATTTATCCGATGACTAAATCAAAATTATCACACACGATGGCACGAATTAGGTACCTATACGTACGTATACCTGCACGCGTAGCATGACCACCGTTTTGTCTACGGAAGAATAGACATACTGACAGCAAGAATAGACAAGTCAGTACAGTTTGTCTATTCTTCCTGTCAGTACGTCTATTCTTCTGTAGACATAGAATGGTCATGCTACGCGTTCTGCATAGAACAGAGTAGGTCTACATAGGTACCTACTCTGTATTTGTACACTGTACTTAAGTAGGTACACGTCATGTCACAATAGTTGTGCAAAAAAATAGATTATTGCTACGTCTATAAATAATATAATCCATCACCAAGTCTGAAACCATTCGAAACTCCGAACCCTATAATTACAAGATCACCAGTAAAAAATCAATTTGTCAGTAAAGGGGCGTGTTTCAAGTAACGCGCTATATTCAGCCATAATGCGCTGTGTTGCCAACATTACGGACTAAAACGTGTGTTTTTATTGTGTTTATTGTAATAATTATGCTGCGCGCACGTGGGAAGCACCCACGGCGTTATGAATCACAATTGTGCACAGGTATGGGCATCTTATAAATAATATTGAGCAAAAACAACGACGGATTGATTAGTTGGTAATGCGAGGCTGTAAAATGTGTTAATGTTTTGTAATGAGCTAGTGTCTGCACTATATTACTTGTCATACGCTTGACATCGATACTTGATTAACTCACCGAGTAGGCGACAGGTTAATGCCTTGTCCCACGGTTTTAAGAATACTTACTTACCTGTCACGTCAAGAGCTGTGCTAATATTTCTAGAGCTGCGTTGGGTAATAACGTCAGATGCCTTCAACAATTTTGCATAAATTCATAAGACCTTCTTATATTTAACTAACCTAGCAATACTATTTGTATTGAACGCTCCGTGCCTATCATTGTATGTGTTACTTACAGATTTTATTATCTTTTTATAAGAACTTAGGTACCTACCTACTTATATTATGAACACTTTCTTTTTTTAGGAACTTAGGTACCTACTTATCTATATTATAAACACTTTCTTTTTCCGCGAAGCAGAAACTGAAAGATACTTAATTAATTGTTTAATTAAAATAACTAAAATTCCTTTAAAACTGTTTCGTGTGCACTGTTTATAATAAGTATGGGTACATGTCTTGTACGAGTAAGGCCGCTTATTGCCTATATGTATGTATTTGCAATTGTATTAATTTTATAGACTCGTTAGTACTATCGTCGCTTGCGCAGGTTCACCCACGCTTTCAGCTAATTATTATGGATTTTCTTAGCTTTACATTTATGTTAAATAATACCATGCAATACATGTTATTCTTTGATACTAGAGTCGATATTAATTTATAAAGTTAAGCAAAATGTAATGAGTGTTGTCGAGAATGTCACGACTTCACGATACTTGTGACACTCTCGAAATTTTCGCGACACTTGTCGATACTCGTAACACTTAGAGCCTATGCACACCACGTTTTTTAAACGCGCCGGTGACGCGCGTTTGTAGCGATACACACGCGAGTCAGACGCAGCCTGTAGACCTTTGCCCACCTGTATAAATTCAAATACGCGTTTGTATCGATACAGACGCGATGCAAACGCGCGTGTATATCGATACAAAGGACAACAAACTTCTCTGTAGGATAAAACGCGCGTCATCGGCGCGTTTGTAGCGATACAGACGCGCGTGTGTAGCGATACAGACGCGATGCAAACGCGCGTGTGTAGCGATACAGACGCGATGCAAACGCGCGTGTTTAGCGATACAGACGCGATGCAAACGCGCGTGTGTATCGATACAGACGAGCTGGTGTCGCGCGTGTGTATCGATACAAACGACAACAAACTGCTCTGTAGGATAAAAGCGCGGAGTCGACGCGCGTTTCAGAAACGCGCGTCGACGGCGCGTTTACAAAACGTGGTGTGCGCAGGCCCCTTAGATGGTAGATTCCTTCAGATCAGAAAATTAAGTACGCACCTGCCTAATTTTTTTTACACTTTCACAAGTTTCGTTCGCGGCTATCAATCACATGAACATCGATGATGTTATTTGTCCAATTTGCTATAGTTAGCAGCTCTCCCACGCAAGCGGAGCCGCGTGCAAAACTCGATAAAAGGCATATTTTGATCACATTTCTTCCAAAGCAGACGTAACAACCTGTCAATATTTACATACTATTACGATTTTGGAACAAACCATTGTTATACAAGGCTTTGGGCGATGTTCTGTGATTCCAATCGTGTTGCTACTCGAACAAAAATAAGGCCTAAGTATCTAACCCAACAATGAATTAGTAATCCTACATATTTTTTGACATTTACGGATTCTCAAAAATAAAATGTATGCACTCGTAAGAAACTGCTGTTGTCTGAGTGTTAAGTATTGGATTTTAATAAATCAGTCAACCAATCACTGCTCTTTACTTACAATTTGTTACTTATATTAATTTTTTATTACAACATTACATCTGAAGACTGAAGTTTGAAGTTTCTTGCCTATTCTTCTACATTATGAAACTGTCCTTTGAAAGGGGCAACTAGGCTCAATTTTTGTTTAATGACGTTCAAAAGCGTCTTTTAATGGTCTAATTGAAATAAATATTTTGACTTTGATGAAAACTTCCATTGGCAAAGTGCATTGGAATCATAATTACGTTTTATATAATATGCGATTACAAATCATAATAGTAGTATCATAGTAGTCCGCCTTTGTACATTTTTGCATGAAGTATCTATACTAATATTATAAAGCTGAAGAGTTTGTTTGTTTGGTTGAACGCGCTAATCTCAGGATCTACTGGTTCGAATTAAAAATATTTTTTTTGTTAGATAGTCCATTTATCGAGGAAGGCTTTAGACCGGCCGAAGCCGGGCCGGGTCGCTAGTTTAAAATAAATCATACCTACTTACCTAATGATAAATTGCACATAAGATCAAGATCGAAGCATCTCCTTCTGCTTGCTGGTATAGATTTGAAAACCCTAAAGCCCGTTCTACCGGCTATCGTCGTACTACTTGTAGAATATTCGATCACATCGAACTAGCGTCGTCAAGTTATGCAAACGGAGTGCAAATCCTTAGAGCCTTTACGATGATTGCACCTCAAGGACTGCGTTATTGCCTTGTTCAGGTATAATTGTACGTAGGCTCGTTAAATGTACGAGTATCTAGCCCGGCTATGAGTGGGCGGCGGACATGAACGCAAATATGCAGGATTGTGAGTGAAACTAATATTTGTGCTAAGTTAATGTTTGTGTTGATTAAGTAGGTTTTATGTAAAAGAGGGGATTTTAACAGCTTTCTAAGATTCTTTTTCTTCTAGTTCCTCTCCGAACTACGAAGTTTGGCAGTCAGCTCTGCATACATTTCTTTTTCTTTCGCGAGGTGAAATAGTTCCGCGGCGCTCGAGATACCAGTCCACTCTCGTAGGTTTTTAAAAAAAGATTTTCTCCTACGACTGACACCTCGCTTTCCAGGTACTTGGTCAATACTCAAAACTCAATTATTTATTGCATTCCACAATTTATTTGCTTAGGTGGTTAGTTGGTAAACATTTGTTGTAATAATCGTGGACCCTGTCGGGCACAGCAAAACAGATTTGAAGGACTACTAATTTATACAGGTCCATCATGATAAGTTGTAATAGGGCGTATTTCGTGTCTGGTCACGTGCCCTAAATGCGCAACTTTCCTTACTTTGATGGTATTCCAAAGTTCGCGTTTCTTGCCCACACGTCGCAGGATGTCTTCGTTTGTACCCTCTGAGTCCAATCCAACTAAGTTTTAGCATTCGTCTATAGGCCCACATTTCGAATGCTTCTACTTATAGGTGCCTGAGTACCTATCTACTGTTTTGATAGTCCAAGACTCGCATCCGTAATTGGCGAGACATAACAATGCAAGAGTCGAGTACGTAGGTACCAACGGAGTGCAACGTCAAGACACGGTTAGTAAGTTCCTTTACCTTTAAATTTTCATAGTTATTTTCTAATATTGCAGAACGAGATTTATCTAATTGGCGATTGCGATTTACGCCTAATTATTACCCTGGTGTGATTATCGTAGGTGTAAAATTACACCGACGCGAGTGCGACTGCGTCTTGCAGATGCACCACCGCACCAACATTTTTGACTATGTGGGCATGCTAGTTAGGAAGGTATAACTCTATGCTCAAAGTTTTTTTTAACCCCTGACGGCTATTTTGTTTAGTTTTCGTCAGAAACCTCCACTTATTTCTTTTTGCACAAATTATAGTCCATTGTCTCAAAATAATAGCAAATACGATTGTAATTGTAACATAGTGGCGTTTACAGTGCTGTAAAATAATTTATTGAACTTTCATACCACTATAAGTTGTATGATGGCTTTCAAATAATGTTTAGAGCACATTTGGGGCTGTAGATCGTTTAATAGCGTTTTCTCAACTTCAATAGCTCAGTCCAATGAAAGCCTTGCAGAAAGCTAATGCTATCATAATTATGACATTAAGCACTGTTATAGTAATTGAGATGCTATTTTGTTTATTCTACAAGAAAATAGTATTATAAGAGCTAGTTTTACGACCAATTAGCAATTCAGTTGCTTTCAAAGAGCTGTCATAAGACTTTATAAGACTTCATGATGGCGACAGAGAGATATGTTTACGTTGAGTTTATCATGTCTTTTCAATATTTGAAAAAATTGAAATAAAAATTAAATAATAATTTAAAAAACCCCCGGAACAAAAAAGCCTCTATAATAAAAAGAAAAAAAAAAGTTGATTGGTTTTTTTTTTAAAGATATCTATTATTTGTGTCTGATAAACATACTTACGGGGAAAAATAAAATACCTTCCTATTTAAATAATTTTTTATCATGCACCTGTCGTAGGAGTAGGTACCTAATTCATGTTATCAGGTAAACATATTAGAGCAGGTTAATGAGAATGTACACGCACAATAAACTATTACTTAAGTACCTACTGTAGAGGGTTTACTAATCTTTGCCATAATTTAAAATTGCCATAATTTCATTAGAAATAATGCTTCAGTTGCTATAATCGTTAAATTACATAAAATCATTTTCACTAATTTCATTGGTCATAATCGATCAAGTGTCATAATAATGTTAATCCATAAATTTATTTGCTATAATTTTTATTTTCAATAATTTCGTTTTCCATAACATTTATTCACCATTGCCCATACTAGTACAACAATACTAGTTCAGTACGAGTACAACCGCCTGCAATGTTGATGTTATGATCATGATAACAGATGCAGATTTTTTAATCAGAAGAAAACCTAAAAATAAATCTTCTCTATCCATTTGGATACAATTTTAAGACCTAATATAACTTAACGTACATTTGTTTCTCCTAATTATATTTTTGCAATAACATTATTTACGTATAACGTATATAAATAATGATTAAGCATAACATTCTAAAGCATAAATTTATTTACGCATAATGATATTAAAACATATTTTTACCATGCATGCAGTAACCACACAAACATGTAAACAAGCATACACCATGCATGCAGCAAGCAAGCATGCAGAATGCAAGCAATCATGCAGCATGCAAGCAAGCATGCAAGCAAACATGCAGCATGCAACATGCAGCAGGCATGGTTTCTGTCACGGCTCCGGCGGTCCCACGCGAGCTTATCGTCGCAGATGTGTTTTACGCTCACCACCGCGGCCTCAGCCACGGCGGCGAGCGTTAAAACCACCTGCTCCTCAGCTCGCGGGCCGCCTCGCCCCCCCGTGCCTTCACGGGCTTAGATTACACTCTAGAGGTAGGGCAGATAAGACTACGTGGAATCGGTTTTGCAGCGATTCGTTTCTGTCACTAACTATTGTAGCACAACTTATTGTTTTTTTTTAAGACAATACTTTAGCGTGGCACAATAGATTTGCACATTATGCCTAGTAACATTATGCGAATTTAATTTATGCCAAAACAAATGTCTAAATATTATTTGCTACGCAAATGAGGACATCAGGCGCTCGGCGGCCGCTGCCGCGGCACGCTCGCTACGTGCACTCGCCTTCGCGCGTTGTGTGATCACAACCTAACCTAATCTACCCGTTTCGATTTTTACTAACTTTTTATTGTCTAAAGATTGCAGATTACTGTAATAAATCATTTGGTTAGTGGGTGGCCTTAATGACATTCATTTTTGTACAAAACAATAACCGTTTCTAAATTATATTAAATGTTGCTTATGTCAAGTAACGATTATAACATATGTTATTATGGCAACTAATTTTATGGCAAATGAAAGTTATGACTAATAAGTTGATATGACAAACGTTATTAGTATAAATGATAATAGTGCAAGTAAATATTATGACGGGGGACGATTATGGAAAACAATAATAGTACAAATGATTTTATGGAAAACAAGACAATACCACTGTAGAGACTAGAGACTCTAGCTGGACTAGACATACTTATCCTTATTTGATTAGTATAATCTTACCTGATTCTGACGGCCTGGGAAATGGGTTGCTGAAAAACCTCCCCGAAATAGCTCTTGTTTGATTGATCGAACTTTCGGGAAGTTCATACGTTAAAACACGCAAAAATAATAGCTAAGTATCACAAAACTCGGGAAAGATCAGTCTAACACATCTAGCTATCGACCAATCAGTTTATTGCCAAGTATAGGGAAACTACTAGAAGCCATTTTAAACCAAATTAACTGTGCATATTTTGATCTCCCGAACAGTACGGACTTCGAAGCTCACATTCGACCACACAACAGTTAGCCAGGGTAGCTGAACACATAACCCATCATTTAACCTGATTAACATACCGTACCGTACAGTACCTGATAAACTCTAATTTATAAAACAGATTTGACAAATCACTGCATATTATACTTAAAACAAAGTCCCCCACCGCGCCTGTCTGTCTGTCTAGGCCATGAACTCAAAGACTACTTACTTACTGAACGAATTTTCATGCGGTTTTCACCCAGTAAGTATGATTCATGACGCAGTTTTAGGCGTCCAGGTTGTGAGTTTCCATATTGCCTAGACCTATGTAGGTACTCAGCCCCTGTACCTAAATCAACCCTAGTCTGTAATTCTATAGGAATAGAAAAATAGAAAATTTAAAAAAAATCCAATGTCGCCAATTACGTACAAGTGTTTTAGTTAAACATCCAAATCAGCGAATTTAAGAAACAAATACAGAATTGACAGATTTATAATTATTTATTTATAATTAAATTATGACAATTATTCTAATCTTCGCTATCTCGCATGTGCACGATGTTGTCTTTCATTCATGAAAACTTACGTTTAAAAATGTTCCCTTCAGCACTCCTTATTCCACATTTTACGATCCGACACACCATGCAAATCACATCAGAATTATATTGACACAATCACTCAACAGTTAACTTCTTTAATAAAGCACTATGCACCCTCTTAAAATAACAAAACACAATTAAAATTAAAGTTATGATCGACCGAATTGTCTTCCGATAATCAAATAAAGCCCGCGAAAAAATCCGTAAGTCGGAGACAACGACGAAACCACAGGGCAGGCAAAGGCACGCACTCATACTGCCTGCAGAGGCTGTATCACTTGTGGGTCACCGCCCACCGCCCGCAATGAGATCATAAAGCTGTTTAGAAATTAGACTATCATTTACACTTGGCTTGGTACAACTAACACGTATTGACTCCCTCGCTGTGCACCTATTTACATAATTAGGTGTTGCCTAGGTTGATAGATTTATCTGTATTATGTAACAGTCAATCCCGCCGAGGTTATCCCGCCACAATGCCGGTAGATATTTACCGCATGTTTTGACAGTGAAGTCATTAGGGTCTACAAAAAAGTCTAATTTTATTTAGATACTTGAGAGGTACCTAGTAATAACTTAGGTATCATCTGACGTGGATAAAAGCGAACCAAGCATGCGACGATAATTAATTATCTAAAAATCATGACCTAGCATAACTAGCAGTCGCACAGAATGTTCAAGTGGCTAGTGAGTGAGTACTTACAACATTATATAAGATTCGCCTTGGATGCAGTCATCACTGTTGTCATCCATCGCATCAACTTTAGCTAAGATGCGCGCCTATTATCAGGATATACAAAAATGTAGTGAATTATTAAGTATCCAGATAAGTAACTAATGATTAATCTACCAACGAGAGCTTAGCAAAAAATACTAATTGTAATCATAGTTTGTGAATGTCATGGTGATAGTCACCTATTTTATAATTTTGCCAAGACTTAGCAAGTTAGCGCACAACACGGTCATCTCAGATTTCCCTACAGCACATCGCACAAGTTAGGAATTTAGGATGCACATGATGAGGCATTTTACATCTACATACTGTCGCCGTTCCTTTTGTTTTATTAGCCTACTAGTTTTTTCCCGTGACTTCGTCCGCGTGCATGTCGGTTATCGCGGATGCAGACAAAGTAATGGATTAAAGTTAAAGTCAAATTCAAATCAATTAGACCATTATGGCACTTTTACACTTTTGAATGCACTTTTGGACATAGGCCTCGGAGGCTCAAGCTATATATGTTCACCAAATTTGATTAAAATCGGTTCAGCGGTTTCATCGTGAAAACGAAGCAGACAGCACTTTCGCATTTATAATATTAAGTATTTTGTGTCCCACTGTTGGGCAAAGGCTTTCTCCTTCCAAACTTCGTAATCCTGTGCGGTGTTGGACCACATTCGCCCGCAAACACGATGAACCCTTCGCCGGTGGACCTCGAAGGCATTATCCTCCATCCTATCTCTCCAAGGGTGCATTCGCGCGACGTTCACTAACTTCCTTGACTAGAGCGCAGTACCTAAGAACGACTTGACTGTCATCCACAAACAAAGAACCACAGGAAATTGAGAGACAATCGGCCATGGGAAAAACACACTACGTACAAACACTTTAAAGGTCGCAATTTTAAAGCGTCTGGCGTTTGACTAACCCTCTAGCTAAAGTTATGGCCTAAGGAAAGTGTCTATCAGTAACGGAGAATGGTTTATTAATCTTGTGAAAAAAAATTATTAGCATTTGAACGTACTTAAGTGATAAGTGAGAAGATTCCTTTTATCTTTACATAGTAGATACGATAACGACGATATAGAAACGTCTGCCGAGCCCGCTAGGCTCGGCAGACGTTGTCCTGCACTAAAATTAAAAAAAAAAGACTACAGCGCCACCTACCGGGTTCAATTGTAAATCTAAATCATTCACGAACCCACTTGAAGACACACATACAATTTCATCAAAATCGGTCCAGCCGTTTATGAGGAGTTCACTTTCATACACACGCACAGAAGATTTTTAATAAGACAAAACAAAGTCGCTCCCGCTGTCTGTACGCCTTTGATTTTTTAAACTATGCAACGGATTTTCATCAATAGATCGAAGTCTAATACTTTAAAAATGGTCTAGCATTGAATCTAGCAACTAGGCATGCATACATAAAGAACTACGTACCTATATACAATTCTCAAAATAATCTTACATTCTAATGTACCTAGTTCTGTATACTCTGGTTATCTTGATCCATAAGCACTTAGAAAACTTGAAAAGAAACTCATCGAACTCCTTTTTTTTAAGTTAAAGTGAGGTCATGAGTTCATGACATACACTGTAAGGTCAGTATTGCGTCGTCCTGACGCTTAACTTATTATTAAGTTATCGATGACTTCACCAGTGCGCGCGAATTGACCATCATCGACCAATGGTTGCGTGTATCTTTACCAGGGGTGGTCAACTTGATTAGAGCCAAGATCTACTGTTAACACACTCATCACTCGTCAGCATGGTTTCGCACAACCCTAGATGATCTCTACAGTAACCAAATAATGATTAAAGTTAGTTTTCTACGTAGCTACATGTCATTGCAAAAGGGATGACTCTCACTACTGAACCATAAGGGCCGAATCACACCGGAATGGCGCGGCCGGCGGCGACGCCAGCGTTGCCGCGGGCAGCCTCGCGCGACCTCTCCACACCCCACGCGCTTAGGCCCTCCTCCGTCCTTCACTAGTTTAGTTTCTACATTCGGCAAGGAAACTCGGAGTATTTGGAGGGAACATGATGGAATTGGTTTCGCACTTATCGTTTAATGTACCTATCCCGTCGCTATACTACAGAGAAATGGTGCGCTCAGTGTTGCGACGGGCGCGAGGAGCGCGCAGCCGCCAGCGGCCGCTCGCGTCGCCGCGGGCGGCCTCGCATGTCCGTAAGGATTGAGGAGCCACCTTTCGTATCTTAATGAAATTAATAATACTTATTTAGTAGTTCGCGGTAGATAAAGTTCAAAATTATTTCATACTGAAAGTGTTCACCGTGCTGCTGCCGGCCGCTGCCATCCGGTGTGACTTGGCCCTAATAAAGACAAGGGCGATGCTACGTCAGTCTATCAAAAGTGACAATATTTGAGGGTAGCTTTCGTTTGGGTTCAATTATTGAAGCAATGTTAATATCATAATTAAAATAAAACTCGAATCATGGGTTATTTAATGTGATATGTATATTTTTTTGGGTTACAAGGATATAATAAAATAAATATCGAGAACATTTTTGAAATTCACGGAAGAAAAGTACTTACAAGAAAAAAAATTGTGAAAGCTGAAAACTAGTGGTAACATCGCAAAAATAAATTCAAATTGTTAACAGCGCCATCTCTGGAGATCACGACGAACTTGCTAGGAGTTGTTGTCGGGTTCAGTCACTACATTGGTGGGCATGTAATCGAAGAGAAGAGCCTTCTTGTCGTAACCACAGCGGAACAGGTTCCACGCCAGGTCTTCAGGAGTGTCCCCTGTCTGCTCTGCGCAGCTCTCTAGAACCTACCATCATACAAGAACAGTTAGAATCAGGTCAGGATAATAACCATAGAAATCTTCTTTCTTATATCTATGATAATAACCAATGTCCGGAATTCCGGATAGACACCATCTAAGATTACGGTTGAAATATAAATATAGGACGCACGGGCGCTTTATTGGCATGGCAGGTGAGGAGTGGGGGTGTAGGTAGGTAGTAGGGGGGCCGCTTAAATTGAAGATGTTTCTCGGATACTTATTGTATTTTTTTTTAATAACGTAAAAAAATAATGTAATATTACTATGCAGCCTCATATTATGAAACACAAAAGGTATAGATAGACCGCGTGGAACACAGAGTGAAGCTACCAAAGCAAATACAAATTCAAAAGCAAGACACGAGTGTCAGTACAGCAAAAAGCGCCACCGCATCGTTAAAAAAAACAAATACTGTAGGTATTCGTTTTGTATTTGTATTTGGTTTAGTGGCTTTACTCTGTGTTCCGCGCGGTCTATCTGCTTTTGTATCATAATCCGAGCATGCAAGTATGAGCCTGCACCAATCGGATTCGATTCTCAGGCCGCCTAAAATGTTATTAGATAAATGTGTGTAGTTTATGGAAGTTTTTAAGATGATGCTGTTGTAATCAGAAGATATCGTTCTTATCTCACAGATGAATTATTATGAGAACTTATTCGGAGATGGGAAATTAGCCATCAAACCTCTTCAGAACTTTAGATCAATCCTCAGATTTAAAAGCAACTGCTTGTTTAGTACAAGGGTTATCTTTGATGCACTGGGATGCAGCAATCACACACTACGTCACACATTTAATAAAGGTCCAGTTACAAACCAGCATCAAGCACAAGTGGGCTTAACTGGGCCTGTTTGGCGCAGTCGTGGGGCACACAATAAAGTTTTTTGTATGTTTTTTGCTACTATTTTGATGTGCACATGGTCTGTGTCAATAGACATTTGTCCTTTTTTTCTTTTAATCTTAGACAAGTGGTCTGAGAAGACTGGGAAGATTGATCTGCTTCTGGAGGGAGGTGGGCTGGTTGGAGTAATCGGCCGCCATGGCTCACGTACAATGGTCCATTTTTAGGACTAAGTGCGGAAACCGGGGGGTTTGGTTTCCGCACACATAGAACATAGAACATAGGACATAGATAGACAAGTGGCCAACCTTGGTAGCGTTCTTAGCATCGGGCCTGGTGGCCAGCTTGCCGAGTACGGCGGCCTTCTGCAGCTTGCCGTCCTTGGACACGAGCTTGCACTTGAGCAGCACGCAGTACACGTGGCGGCGCAGCGCGGGCTCGTCCGCCGGCGCCGGCGCAGCGCCCGCCAGCAGCGCCTCCACCGCGCGCGCCGGCACGTGTGACGTCACCGCGCACGCGTCAGAGTGCGCGCGGAACATCGCCTTCTCCTCCTTGCCCAGGCTCTGGAAGTGCACGACCATGCAGGGGATTACATTCTCCTGTTAGAATTCAACGCGACTTTGCCACGTCGGCTCATTATCATCAAAGTCAAAGTCAAAGCATTTATTTCAATGAAACCATTTACAGGCAATTTTGAATTGTTGTTAGTTCCAAAACGTAGGGTAGATCTCTATGGAGAACAACGAGCAAGAAACATCACGGACACTCTTTTAAATCAAGTTTTTACGAAATACTGATTAACTACATTCATGTTGCTTCTATATTAAACAATGCAAGTAAAGACCAATACAATGCATTTAAAAAAAAGAATCAAGATAAAAAGATAAAAGCCATGGCAGTTAAGAGTTGACCAATCCCAATCTCTACTGACAGCGCCCGTTTACGAACAGGACGCGTGGATCAGCACCATTCAGCTCAACCATTTTAAAGGGAGCTGAATGATCCAACACACGCGCCACCATCAGCGCGATATTTGATTGAGCATGACAGCATTCTCAACCACCATGTTCATTTATGTCAAACACATACATATGGTTATAAATTAATTTATAAATAGCTCCATAGTATTCACATTCACAAAATGTAACCTTTAGACCGCCCACTGCTAAGCATAGGTCTCCCCAAAGGGCGGTTCAGCCGTAATCGCCATGCTTGGCCGATGCATGTTGGTGATCGCAGTAGGTGTTATGGTACTAAGAAGGACGCTGCTGCCCATCCTCAATCAATATCCCTCTGTCGCCTTCTACGACACCCACGGGTAGAAACGGAGTGGTGCTATTCGCGGCCGGCACCACACGGGTTCTAGAGTAAGAGATGGGTATAAAACTACTCACTATACAGTTTTTGCATCCTGCGGTGGCCTGAAACAAAAACATTGAATTAATACTACATTCGGAATTGATTCTTCAACGCATAGTTGTGGAGTAGACATTATTATGATCTTAACCTAAACCAAGGTTACAACGCTAACTTCTTGCAGAGCGACTTAATTGGTCAGTTCGTCAACATATCAGACATACTTTGTTCAAGAAAAATATTGACGATCGACCGCTAGCTTTTTTGCTTCAGTAAAACTGACTAAATTGAAAGTCGTGAAATAAAATATCGGTAACATCTATTTAGCGATAATATAAAATATTTGGTGGTAAAGGCGTTTTTAAATCTTTATGGCATAGAATTAAAAGAAGAATAGGTTAATTTCTACAATACTGTAAGAAACAGAATTTGGTGAGCATTTATCCATTCTGGCAGGCATTTCGAATTTTTTGGTAGTAAAATCGGTACTCTTATCGTGGGCGACAAGCCTTAAAAAAAGAATATATTATTATATTATACGCTACGAGTACATAAACCAAAGAGTCTGTATGTTCCGTTTTTATTGATGATTATATGTGTGTTGAATTTTGTGCCTGAGTATCCAGACGTTTTGTGAATTTGACGATTAGCTAAATAGACGTTCTGATAAAAAGACCATCTGCTAGTTGGACGTTTTGCTACATGGGCATTTTGCTAATTAGACTTACTGCTCATTAGACGTTTCGCACTGTTGGACGTTTAGCTACTTAGACCTTCTGATCAGGAAGGTTATTACCGACACAGATTATCGGATAATACGAGTACCTCCAAATTATTCAACTGAACATACATAGCCCAGCGAATCAGCAAGTTGTAGTGGTAGTGATCAGGGGCACATAGCACCAAAACTGATGGCCGATGGGGGGCTGCAAATTTCTCGAATGGAGATCACGCACCGCCAAGCGCAGTGTAGGACATAGGACATCCACCCACAAGGTGGACCGACGATCTGATTAAGACCGCAGGAACACGGTAAATACAAGCCGCTTAACCAGTCCTTTTGTAAATCTACAGGAGAGGCTTAAGTCCAGCAGTGGACGTCCTACGGCTGAGAGTAAACTGAGTCTATAATAAAATATATGTCTAAATCAGCGATATCCTTTCTGACTGCTTAATTACGAAGAAAACCGCAGCATAAGGTAACCACTTTTCAGCCGTCACAGCTGCTTTACGCGGAAGTTACCTATGCCTACACACCGTAGGTAAATCACTGTACTTAATATATACCAATCAAGTATTACTAAAGAGACAATGAATTATATGTTGTTGGGATACCCCCGGTTGGCCAACGCGTGGTCATTAAGTCAAATCAAATCACAGGCACTTCTAATAAATCCCGTATACGCGGAACAGTCACTGCACATAGAAGCCGGTTACCTGGTTCGTGATGGTGACCAGCGCCAGTAGCGCTAGCGCGCGAGGGTAACTCATTCGGTTCGTTGATAGGCGCAGCGGCACGAGAAGCAACACTTCAGCCAGTTGAATAACGTGCAGCTACGCTTCCACTTCCACTCGCGCGTACACTTCATCGCACCCCTCTTTATTGGCTTGCCGTCTATGCTCTCTTCGTCACTCAACAAGCCGCCCCGCTACCAAGGCACCCAAAGCGATAGCGACACACCATTGTTAATTTTCTATGGGAAGAATTTGTAAAGTGCTTAACCTAGGATTTACTGTTTAGAACAGTTACTTAATTGGTTTAGATTTTGCCGAATTGATTCAGCTAAATCCAAAAGAGAAGAAGGAACATGTTTCAACATCCCATACTCTGTAATTGGAACTCAAGCACCGTATTCATAAGAAACAAAAGTTGCACAACATATTTTCAGCAACATTGGTGTTTTTTTGTTGCGCAAACATGATGCTGGCAACGAGACATTTCTTAGCAACAACATTGCAGTCTTGTTGAAACATGTAAAAGGCTGGTCGGTATGTGGAATTAATAACTTGTAGGTGTAACTTTTTGGCACTGTCAAAAAGTCTTGAATCAAATGATGGGCAAATATTGTGTTACGTGAAGTTTAGCATTTTATCATAAAGTAGTTAAAGTTGAAAAAGGAAAGAATAAAAGGATTGGAGACCGTGACAGATACCGCAGTAGGGGGTTCACTAATTATGAAAATAACGAAACAATACGACAGTTTGTTTGATAAACAGGGGACGGACGCAGTATCACAACACGGCCGATCACTCGTCAAATATTCCATACCATTGTTTCTTTGCATATTTAATTCACAAATTAATGCTTCTGAACAGTATTAAGAAGCACCAGTATTAGCTGTTCTAGGCTGTGTAACAAACATTCCGTGAATGTTGCAAAAGACAATTTTTGTGTATCAGCAAACGTCGAAGGGGTTGGTTGTATACCTGACTGGTATTCGTTCGTCGTGGTTGGTATTCTTTTCTCTCTCATTGATTTGCAAGGTCTTATCATCGGCTGTTACAACTTTCGTCATGTCTTTGGCTTCACTAAAGCTGAAGAACATTATCGTGGAAAGAACTTCGGCAAAAGATTCAACGCAGTGTTACTTGAACCTCTCTCATGAATAATGGGTACTTTCAACAGCTCTCAGATTTGTCACGTCAAAAAGACTATGTAATACTTATTGTAAAATACGTAATCCTTACTTACATAATATGTGAAAAGATACTCATGTAGTAAGATAATTCAATTTTAACAGGAATTTAGAAGGAGTTTATACAGCGATTCTCTTGTTCTTCATGTTGGTCTTTGAACATTTTCTGAAAATGTAAGTAATGCATTGTCTAAGTTAATAAAATTGTAGTATATTTAATTATCTCTAATATCTTGTTATATTCACCTATATAATACTTACATATGGAATGCAATATAGAATTGAATTTTGAATATTAAAATCATCAAACAATGCATAGTGAGGACATCCTCAGAGACATCTGGTGCATTCTAAAGAGGTATACGAGGTTTGCTTGTTGTCTTATTCGAACTTCTGTCGATTAAATATTACAGTGCTGGTTATAGACCTCCCCCAATCATCGCACAACCTGTGATACATTCCGCATCCACACGGTACACCTGCAGACCGACCAGTCTACCGCGGTAGTGCGACCCGCTTTGTATTAGGGTGGGTATTGTAATAATTTGCCGTGTGGTGCCGGTCGCGAATAGCACCACCCCATTTCTACCTGTGGGTGTCGTAGAAGGCGACAGAGGGATATTGACCAGAAGATGGGCCGCAGCGTCCTTCTGAGTACCATAACACCTACTGCGATCGCCAACATGCATCGGCCAAGCATGGCGATTACGGCTGAACCCTCCTTGGGGGAGACCTATGCCAGGCAATCGTCTAAAGGTTGACATGATGATGATGATGATGATTGTAATAAAAAGCGGGTCATACATAGTTATAATCTTCAAGCTACGACCTACGTGATGTAGCCACTGGATATACTCACATGGAAGTTTTGTCAGGTCGGTCAGTTCGGAGTGAGGGAATGCGGTGCATGCAGACGGTGGAGGGCGGGCGGGGGCGGCGCGGGGGGCAGGCTCGCTGCAGCACGCAGGGGGTCAGCCCCACCGCCAGCACCGCCGTCGCCAGCAGCGGCATCAGCATGCCGAGAGCCTGCGAGCTCTGGAACACGCCAGTCTGCGAGTCATCAGATTATGAAACCATCACAGATTATGAAATAAAAGGCAGATAGACCGCGCGGAACACAAAGTGAAGCCAAAAAAGCAAATACAAATTCAAAAGCGAATACCTATAACGCGTCACTAGTCCGTAGAGCACGAAACGACGCTAAAAAAAAAACAAATAAAAATACAAATTAAAAAGCGAATACAAACACGAGATTGTAGGTAGGTATTCTCTTTTGAATTTGTATTTGCTTTGGTGGCTTCACTCTCGGGATTCGGTCGTGGTCCACCTGCTTAGTTCACCTGGGTGGACCACGGGCACTTTCTTGCATCAGTCCACCCACCGCGCGGTCTATCTGCCTTTTGTTTCATAATCTGAGATTAGTATATCCCCCGTGACCGTAGTGTTTGCGCTGCACAGGAGCACTCTCTGCTATCCGATGGGACGGCAATCTGTCACGTGCGTCCATGCAGATCAGTATGTCTATTCTGTTACCATCTCCCTCGGTGAACACCTAGGTGAAGTGAGCTGTCGTCCGTCCCAGTGCTAGGGATTTACAAAGTACTTACTACAATCGGATGACAGCTCACTCTACCTAGGTGTTCACCGAAGGGCATTGTATCAGAATAGCACTGCAGGCGCAGGACGACCGTGATGTGATGAGATGTTGATATCGAACCTCAAAACATAGGTAGGTACAACTGCTGTCAAAATGTTTATGTGATCGTCGCATCTAAGCAAATAAATGTTAGCAACAAGCACCTTCATAGCTTCATGAAGTCTGTTCGGTAGAAACATTATGATTCATGTCGTGTCGGAATTTTAACGGGGTGTCCAGCATGACCCTGGTGTGATGACACTGACCCTACTCACCTAATGGTGGGATGAGAACAGGAGAATGATGGAAACTTTGCCACTTATTTTTCGAACAGGATGCTCTCGAACTGTTTGAATTCATAGTAATTGTTGATACTGATGGGGTTGGTCAGCCACAGCATGCTGTAGCCTAGGAATCGCACACAAACAAACAGAAAGAAATTACACCCCACAAAACCGCAGACTGACCGACGAGACCGGAGGACGACGACCTGACAGTTAATTTGCCTTATCGATCGTCTTCTATTTTGGTAGTCATATTTGTTTTTTAAAATGCCTGTCAGTTACGTCTTTGATAATTAAAAAAGGTATCAATAGGATTTTCGTAGCAGTAGGTCCCATCACGGGACTGCCAGAATCGGCGCGTACAGTTCGCTTAAAGCTAGGCGCCCACTAAGCGGACATTCTATGCCACATCGGGTTTAAAAAAATGCCGCCTGTAATGCATTTTGACCTGACTGCTGACCAAAAATTGCAAAATGCCGACTTCTGGCGTTTGAACACAAACAAATCAACACAAATCCGCACAGCTCCTCTGTCGACGACGTAGACTCGCGCCTGTCTAGTGCTCATAGCCAGCGAGCAGTAGGCACATAGCAGCAAAATGAATGCTTGCCGCTTACTAGTATCTACGTATTTTTTATGCTGTTTGCATCATCATCATCAGGCGGAAGACGTAAACTGCTGAACATAGAACGCCACAACGAGTGGAAACCTGCCGCTTGCATCCACCGGTTACCCGCGACCTTAACGATATCGTCGGTCCATCTGGTGGGAGGCCTAGCGCTGCGTCTTCCGGTTCGTGGTCACCACTCGAGAACCTTTCTTCCCCATCGGTTACCGGTTCTTCGAGCAATGAGGCCTGCCCATTACCACTTTAACATGCAAATCTTGACAGCTATGTCGGTGACCTTAGTTCTTCGGCGGATTTCCTCGTTCCGGATTTTATCGCGCAAAGAAACTCCGAGCATAGCTCTCTCCATTGCTCGCTGCGTGACTTTGAGCTTCTGTAGGAGGCCAGCAGTTAAGGACCACGTCTCTGTACCTGCTGTTTGCATGACTAACAGGTATTATCGCATGGTGTCGTAGCAATGGTGAGTAGTAGTAGAGCAACAGGCTCGTCGGACCCTGTGACGGCGTCCCTGTCGGTGAACAAAAACCACCAACAATACTTATAAGGTATCTTGCTAATTCTCATAGTAAATTCATTAGTTGCAATTATGGCCACCACCTGGTCAGATATGCTGCACTTTGTTTCCACGCCGTTGTACTCGAATCTGGATATACGAATAATATTACACCAGTTTTAGATTCGATTATGGATATCAAATTAAATAGGATTATTCGATATTCTAATTAAGTTAGTTTGGAAAAAAGTTTAGCACTTGGAATACGTATTAGTAAAAAAACTCATGTCGTGATGGCTCAATGGTTAAGGCCCCCGCCTCTCATGCATGAGGTTGTGGGTTCGAAACCGGGCAAGTACCAATGTGACTTTTTCAACCCGTAAGTACTTTCTAAATTTATCTTGGACATCATTGACATCGGTGAAGGAAAAACATCGTGAGGAAAGCTGGACTTATTAATATAAGTCTGAAATCACCAATACGTCTGGAGCGCACGTGGTGATCAATGCTCGTGCCTTCTCTGTATGAGAAGAGGCCTTTGCCCAGCAGTGGGACAATTATAGGCTGGTATTATTATTATTTAAAATTTATACTAATAAAAAAAACTACTTCGACCTTCAGTGCAAAACCAGTGGATTTCCCTGAGTGTCCTAGCAGAAAAAATGGTTCTAATAAGTAATTGGTACAATATATATGCCACATTGGATGGCAAATACTTAATCTCACACCAAGGTAAAAACCAGCTCGTGGATCACGGGAGTTCGAACCAACCGCTTGGACAATTCCTTAGGAAGAAGGTGAGCACTCGGACGCCACGACACGAGGGTTTCAACCGCAAACGGCTCTAAAATAAAGTTACCACCAAGGTTCCTACTACCATACCCTAGATTCCAGGTTTCTAGGTTCTAGGTAGGTTTTCTGCAGCCACAGCACAGTACGCTGAACTAGGGAGATGGGATGGCGCAAGAGTATAATAATAACATTTACAGAATTATATTTACGACTAGCTTCTGCCTACGGCTAGCTTCTGCCCGCGACTTCGTACGCGGATCGTTGCTTATGCCAACGACAACGGGGTCGGCAAAATCGAAGATCTGAAACGTCTGATGTCGAATTCTAAGAGCCCGGGGACGGGAAAACAACGGTATGCGCGAGATGATTCGTGACGTTTAAAAAGTACAATTTTGAATCATACCTCCGATGGCGGAATCTGTGGCGTAGTCAATCATAGGAGTATACGTAAATGAACTCCGTTCCTTATCAACCCAAGGACGGTCGCCATGACCTACGGCTATATCTTGAGACACATCCGATTCTTCAGATGATATCGACATTCTGTACAGAGAATGTCGAAGTCGATCAGAATTCAAACGTTCGTTGCGCTCTTCTTCTGTCTCTTCATGCCGTACTCCAGCAATTCTTTTTCTCTCACTTTCTAACTGATTATGAATATTTTGTTGTGTGCGTGTTCCGGACAATCTATACTATAATATTATAAAGCTGAAGTTTGTTTGTTTGGTTGAACGCGCTAATCTCAGGATCTACTGGTTCGAATTAAAAAAACATTTTTGTGTTGGACAGTCCATTTACCGAGGAAAGCTATAGGCCAATGCGAAGCTGGGTCGGGTCGCTAGTGTATGATAATCTCGATCAGCAGTTAGTCGTGCATTACGTTCATCATTCGGTTCAAAAGACCTGTTAGTAGATGTGCGAATACGCTGAGAACTCAAGCGTGATTATGTATCGGTAAACGTTTCCGATTCGCGAGACAATGCATGTCGCTCACGATCAGCGGACAGTCGCGCATCACGTTCCGCAGCAGATGCGTAGATACGCTGAGAACTCAAGCGCAATTCTCTATCCGTAATCGTCTCCGACTCGCGAGACAATGTATGACGTTCACGATCAGCGGTCAGTCGCACATCATATTCTTCACTGGTCTCTAGAGACCTGGATGTAGATGCGTAAATATGCTGAGAACGCAGGCGTGCTTCGCGATCTGAAAGGTTTCCACGGAGCGAGTTGCAGCCTGATGTTCTCGAACAGGATCAAGCCTCTCCTGACGCTGTTCGGTACATTCTTGGGATCTTATGATCCTCAATCTTTTAGCTCCTTTAAAACATTGGGAAAGATTTGACCTCTTTCTAGGCATGGTTATAGTTTTATTGTAAAGAATACCTGATCAAGTAAAATCTAAGTGACTGCTCCCCTGCGTTACGGGGTAGGCTACCGTGTCAAGAAGATAAAAAATGGAAAAGGAAATTAAACACCCAAATAACATAAGCCCGAAGGCATATTTATTCGATAAAATAAAAAAATAAATGGGAATTTTGGCCAGTAGAGTAAAATTTTCAATGATATCCCATCGTCATCAAAAATCAGTCCTGAATTGTTACCGCCTTCACCGCGTGGAGGTAGGTACTCCCAGCTTATGTTATTTTATAAGATACAGTGAAATTAGTGATAGCTTTGATTTTCACATCAGATGTTTCTGATCTTCGATTTTTATAAGCCAACAGGAAATGCCCATCAGACCGAACAACTTTTGCTAAGACGTCATTCCTATATGTGTCATGGTGTAGCTGGGCTCTTGGAGTTCCACATCAGGTGTTCCAGATATTTAAATTTATTCTCTCAGCAGAAAATGCTCATCACGTGGAACAATTTTTGCTATGGTACCATTTTTGTACTCTTATAGTTTAGCTGGTCTGTTGCGGTTCTGCATCAGGTGTTCAAGTTTCCAAAATAAATTATAGCCTATATGTTGCCCAGACCTTATACCTATACAACAAAAGAAAAATCAATCAAATCCGCCCAGTAGTTCCGAAGATTAGCGTGTACAAACAAACAGACAAACAGAATTTTTTTTTTGGATTCGTGCTCTATTACTGTTCCTAAACCCCCCTCAATTTTTTTTTTTTTTAGTATATTCAATGTACAGACACAGTTTTGTTACTGTTTTATTATAAACTAGCTGACCCGACAGACGTTGTCCTGTCGCTATCTACCTACTTACCTGCCTATTTACCTACCCTACACCTACCCTAAACCTAAAAAAAAAAAAAAAAGTATCCTATGTCCGTCTCCTGGTTTTAAGCTACCTCCCCACCAATTTTCATCCAAATCGGTTCAGCCGTTCTCGAGTTATAAGTGTTGTAACAAACAAGACTTTCTTTTATATATGTAGGATCGTCAGGTGCGATCGAGGAGGAGCGCCGAGTGGTATAGTACATCGTCAGGAGTATGGGCGTTCCCATTATCCCATTATCGATAAACAAGACCTGTAAAAACAATTACACACTATTAGTAAAGAAAACATAATACAAATGGTAATCAGTAACAAGAATAAAGTAAGTTCAAGGTACAGCAACAATACAGTTAATCGAACAGACCATTATGGTCCCACAGTTCGTACAGTGGCGAAGCCACCCAATGATAAACGAACAAACCCTTAAGGTTTATAGTTCGTACAGCAGCCTAAGCCACCCAATGATAAACGAACAAACCCTTAAGGTTCATAGTTCGTACAGCAGCCTAAGCCACCCAATGATAAACGAACAAACCCTTAAGGTTCATAGTTCGTACAGTAGCATAAGCCACCCAAATACAAAGTGTATCGCTCGCTAGCAGCAAGCCTATACAGCTATGTGAATATACAGCAGCGCTGTACCAGGTAAACCGACAGTATTGTCGGGAGCAGGAACTCTTTACTGAGTCGAATCCGAGGATCGACTGCCATACTTACGGAGTGCACGCTCTTTTATAAGGCGATGCCCCCCCACCTTACAACCTCTCCATACAAGGCTATCCATTGGCGCACGGAAGTGCGTCACGCGTTTACATGATACAAAACACTACAATGTACTAAATCTAATAAGATTTAATTATAAAGCAATCAAATACCACACTAATAATTGTCATGAATAAACAATAGTGATTTTATAAAGTAATTCGTTTTACATTCAAAGTAACGTGTCAACAATTGTTTTGAATAAAACCATCGATAACAATTATCGAAATAAAGTAACCACAAATCAGTGTACATACAGTAAGTACTCAATAAATCATGTTTCGAATTAATAGACAATAATTGATAGCAAAATCACATAAATTAACATTAAGAAACACAAATCATAACAAATTTAGTTAACACCCACAATGTGATTAATAAACTGTCTCCGACACGGCCAGACTGACATTCTACACGTCCTCGTGTAGTTATAAAGTTCTTGGTAAATATCGATCGGCCTTTCTGACAAAAAAGTTTTAATTAGCAAAAGGTATGTTGCAAAGAAAAATCCTGAATTAGTCCTGAAGTAATATCATTAGCAAAATTTGCATCATAACCAGTCAAAATAACCATACTGTTACAGACAATACATAGCTCAACAAAACAGCCGAAATCACACCATGGGATTCGACAAGTAACTTGAAGTCGAATAGACAACTCGCATAGGCGTCAACATAGACACCCCGCATAAGCGTCAAGATCAACATTCAAATACAAACGATAGTCAACATAGACATCTCAATTCAGCTATAGTATGTCAGCAGCAGATGAATCATCATCATCATCATCATTGTCAACATTGACATCATTAACAGTTACTGATGGACATTCAGGGATCTTTCGTACATTGTTACTCAAAGATTTTAACAAATATCATTTTGGATCTAGAACCAAAGTATCCAATAACAAAGTAACCATTAACAGAGTAACCACTAACAGATTAACCACTAACAGATTAACCACTAACAAAGTACCCAACAATATAAAGTACCCAACAAAATAAAGTATCGAACGTCAAACTTTCGGCACCTTTACCGATAACCAGTGCTGCTTCAGAACAGAATTTACTTTCATCTCATCACTGTCAACAGCGTTACAGCCGTCCTGCATCTTCACACGTTCTTGGGTGAATAGTTTATCTCATCATCACACATGTATCAGCAATTAAAGTACATTCAAACCCAGAGTCATAACAAAATGGAAGCGTCTCACCAGATAGTTGTAGAACATCAGTGGTGGGTACATCACACTTTAACCCATCACGGATGGTTAGTTGCTCGAAGGCTGACTCACAGTATCTTCACTCGGTTAGTCCCGCCACGCTTCAGTTAGATGTCAGCGAAGTGACCTGTCGACTGGCATAAGCGGTTAAAGATTATCCCTGTCATGGTTGACAATTATGAAGGTTAATTAAGGTAGCGGTAATTGTTGGAGTAGGTAAGTAAAATCAAACAATGAAATTAATGTGGGTAGGTGATTTATGAATGCCATTAAAACAGCCTTAGCTCAGCGCTAGGTAATCCCAAGAGAGGAAGCTGTCATAACAAGAGTGGAAAAGACATACGATAACTAGGGAAGCCATGCGGAAGCATTAAGAGGCAATCCCACTTCTGATGTAGGATCGTCAGGTGCGATCGAGGAGGAGCGCCGAGTGGTATAGTACATCGTCAGGAGTAAGGGCGTTCCCATTATCCCATTATCGATAAACAAGACCTGTAAAAACAATTACACACTATTAGTAAAGAAAACATAATACAAATGGTAATCAGTAACAAGAATAAAGTAAGTTCAAGGTACAGCAACAATACAGTTAATCGAACAGACCATTATGGTCCCACAGTTCGTACAGTGGCGAAGCCACCCAATGATAAACGAACAAACCCTTAAGGTTTATAGTTCGTACAGCAGCCTAAGCCACCCAATGATAAACGAACAAACCCTTAAGGTTCATAGTTCGTACAGCAGCCTAAGCCACCCAATGATAAACGAACAAACCCTTAAGGTTCATAGTTCGTACAGTAGCATAAGCCACCCAAATACAAAGTGTATCGCTCGCTAGCAGCAAGCCTATACAGCTATGTGAATATACAGCAGCGCTGTACCAGGTAAACCGACAGTATTGTCGGGAGCAGGAACTCTTTACTGAGTCGAATCCGAGGATCGACTGCCATACTTACGGAGTGCACGCTCTTTTATAAGGCGATGCCCCCCCACCTTACAACCTCTCCATACAAGGCTATCCATTGGCGCACGGAAGTGCGTCACGCGTTTACATGATACAAAACACTACAATGTACTAAATCTAATAAGATTTAATTATAAAGCAATCAAATACCACACTAATAATTGTCATGAATAAACAATAGTGATTTTATAAAGTAATTCGTTTTACATTCAAAGTAACGTGTCAACAATTGTTTTGAATAAAACCATCGATAACAATTATCGAAATAAAGTAACCACAAATCAGTGTACATACAGTAAGTACTCAATAAATCATGTTTCGAATTAATAGACAATAATTGATAGCAAAATCACATAAATTAACATTAAGAAACACAAATCATAACAAATTTAGTTAACACCCACAATGTGATTAATAAACTGTCTCCGACATATATATAGACTAGCTTTTGCCCGCGACTTCGTCCGCGTATATGTCGGTTATCGCGGACGCAGACGAAGTCGAATAAAAAGTAGCCTATGTACTTTGTTGGGGTTCACACTTACCCTGTACCAAATTTCACACAAATCGGTTCAGTAGTTTAGGCGTGAAGAAAAGACAGACAGACAGACAGACAGAGTTACTTTCGCATTTATAATATTAGTTAGGATGTATAGATAACTAACGTCACCCCAGCAGAAAATGATTTTGTGAAATACTTAACTAAAAAACTATAAGTGCAACTTTAATAAAAATGTGCGCAATTACAGAAGCTGGAATCCTAAAATTATCGTATTTAAATGACTATTTTTTATATTAATTTGCTGGGGTAACGCACACGTCCAAAAATTTCCTATCCTATCAGATATCCGAAATGACAACGTATCCGCGTTGTCATTTCGGATATCTGATAGGTTCGATTACGGTTACGGAGCTGCATATTCTTTTCCAAGGAAAAAAGAAACGAATTGATTTGGTTTCATCATCAACTTTATTGAACTATCACACAGTTTGTGCCGGGGGCATTCGAGTTTGCTATATAATATTATATTACAATCACATATTGTATTCAAATAAATAAATAAATCGTTAGGTTCAACGGCGACCAAGAAAGTAGATACACTGGTTTCATTAGAAAAACAAAAATTCATCGTTACTTTAAATAATACTACCTGGAATGCTTCATGGCCGCCGTCGCTATCATTTCCACAGTCGTTACACAAGGTGGGGATGACAATAGAACAAAAAATGATCAGGGTAGGATTTGGTAATTTGGTGTTATTGTTTGTACTGAGCATTAATAATAGAACTGTTTTGCATTAAAACAAAACAGTTATTATGTGTGTGGAAAAACACACAGCATTGGTTGAAGAAGCATTCAATAAATTAAGCCTAAGATTATGCAATTTCATACCTGAATTGTCCTTTTTATGTTACCTGTCTCTTTCACTCGCAGCAGACCATGACAGAAATCCTGAACTGGAGCGCAGCTGTCAATGTCAACTCATAGTCTTCCATCAACCACCAGCAAGCACCTTGCTCCAATGCTGTGTGTTTTTCCACACACATAATAACTGTTTTGTTTTAATGCAAAACAGTTCTATTATATGTGTTTCCAAAACACACAGCATTGGTTGAAGACCTGTTTGTTATCTGCTGGTGAAAGAACCTGTAATGGGTGCAGGTACTATGAACGCTATGTGAAATTAAATAAATCTCCATAGTTAATTCAAATAAACAATTATATTAATAGATAGTCAATTATACATCCATTAAATGTATCAATCAAACTTAAAAAATAATTAAATGAAAACAAACTTAGATTTCTTTAAAACTAAAATCAACAAAAAAGTTAATCTGCATTTTGTGGCTCTCCTGCCACAAAATGATCTCAAAAACACAACATAAAATTTATCAAAATTATTCAAATCATGAGATCAATAATCATCTACAGTATACTTCAATACAGTATGGTAATTATTTATTTAAGAAATATTAATAGTCTAGCTCTAAGGAATTATAAAATGATTTAAAAAATAATCATTAGTCCCACTACTCACGGCAGTAGAACTTCCTGAAAGTGTTAGAGCTTCTCCAATTTGCTCTCTCTAAAATCTCGTCAACTGGCCTGTTTTCTGAGAAGCTTCTCGAGGCCACTGCTGATCTTACACTACCTGGTGATGCATCAATTCCAGCTTGTTTAAAGACATTCCTTATCCAACCAGCTATTATGGTACGAGTGGCTGGCCTAATCTTGCCTGTGATTGATATAAATAGGCTTGTCAAGTTATCAACTTCAGAACGCCTGACCTTTGTAGTTTCAATTAATTCTATAATATGTCTGACTGGGCATATTTTCTCATCAGGATGTTGTTTTAATATCCATCCTGATTGTCTAGTGTCAGCATTATCGGTCTTGGAACCAAATCTTGGCCACAATGTTACCCTGTGGCTCTCATTATCCACAATAAGGTTGTCTTTGGACAACTCTAAAAGTGTCAAATCATGGATTCTTCGACCCGAAGCTAGTAATAAGATAATTGCAGTTCTTCTAGATATGTCAAATAAAGTGTTTAACCCTGGAGTATTCCTAAGCCAGTTAAAAAGTAACTCAGTATCCCAGATAGGTGTTTTCTTTTCAGGTGGTTTAACTAAGGCTGTAGCTTTTAGGATTTGCTGTACAAAGAAATTCTTTGATATTGCTTCGTTTTTTGCTGTGTATGTGGATATAGCGGATTTATGCAGAAGTATGGTCCTGTAAGCAAGTTTATCAACAATACACAATTTAGCCAAAAACCGAGCAACATCATTGCTCTGTGGGCAACTAGGGTTAATGTTGTTCTGCAAACACCATGCAACCCAACGCCTGATTGGAGCTTTGTAGGTCGCTATAGTGGAGTTTCTCCAACTCTTATTTAGGAGACCCCTTTCCTCAGGAGTCCAGTGAGCGACCTGATTGGCCCACCCCCAATTTTCCAAGCAAGAAGTTCCAACTTCTGTACCTGAGGGGGGCTCTTGCCTGTCGTCAAGTCCAACAGGTTGTTGGATAACTCCCGTATTGGTACCGGTTCCGATAAAGCTCGTGCCCTCAGGTCTGCTATCCAAAAGCACTGTGCCCAATGTGGCGCTATCACTATATAAGTTCCGGTCGCCGTATTGAGGTGTCGCAACACTCGTGGAATGAGATTCGGTGGTGGGAAGACCCAGGCCAACTCGAAGTTCCATTTTCGACTGAAGGCGTCGCAAAAAATGGCTGACCCATCTCCGGAGTCCCATGTTACGTACGAGCTTACGACGGCGCTGCGTCTTGATGCGAACAAGTCGATTTCTGGTACGCCCCAAAGTCTGAATACGGCCTCCGAGGCCGGGGGCAACAAGTGCCATTCCGGCACTGGTCGATTCCTGGACAGGCGGTCGGCTATGCCGTTGTACCTCCCCGGGAGGTACGCCGCCGAGAGCGTGACGTTGAGGCGCTCGGTGAGTTCTAAAAGTTTGGTTGTCAGCTGAAGAAGGGCTAGAGAACGAGTCCCACCCTCGTTCCTGATATAAGCCACAAGGGTCCTGTTGTCGGACTGTACTAATATGTGCGCACTCCGCAGTGACTTCTGGCAACGATCTATGGCGCCGTACACTGCGAAAAGTTCCTTCAGGTTGCAATGCCAAGACCTTTGTTGCGCTGTCCACCTGCCTGTCAGATACCTCTCGTTCAGATGAGCGCCCCAACCCACGTCCGCAGCGTCTGTCGTCAAAAAGTGGGTCACTTCTTTCTTGTGCAGGACCACTGAACTGTGGTCTATGGCGTTCCGCCACCAGCCTAGCTCTCGCTGCACACAAGGAGGTAGATCCTTTTTTTTTGTGAACTTTTGAGTCGACTGAACTCCCTTAGGAACCTCTGTGTTTGTCGACAGTGTAAACGTCCCATCCGTGTTGTTAAATTTGCGAAATTTAGTAGACCTAGAAGGCATTGACTCTCCCGAAGAGTGCAACGACCCTTCTCCAGATGTTTTGTAATAAATGCTTTTATTCTTGCCACCTTTTTCGGTGGTAAGGCCATGGTCCTGTTTTTGGTGTTCCACAATAGACCTAGATATTCCAACTCTTGACAGGGTGCTAGTACTGATTTTTCGCAATTGACATGCCAGCCTAGGCTCTCCAGAATCTTTAAGGTCTCCGAGACCTGATTCTGCAGTCTGGTTCGGTCTTGGCTTACTAGAATGTAATCGTCTAGGTACACTAGTAGTCTTATGCCCCGAGCACGTAATATTTCTGCAATCCAGTTGGATAAAGTGGCGAAAGTTCGGGGGGCAGAAGACAGGCCAAAAGGTAGTGCTGTTAATTGAAGCACTTGGTTGTTGTAAAATACCCTTAGGAAACGGCGGTGTGGTTCCGAAATTGGTAAATGAAAATAGGCTTGTTGGAGGTCTATCTTCGCCATCCAATCGTTTTCTTGTAAGAAGTCTGCAACGTCTGTCTGGGACACTAACTGAAAATGCTTGGTTGCTACATATCTGTTGAGCCCCCTGAGGTCGAATATGGGGCGCCAGCCCCCATCTTGCTTCTTTACAAGAAACATTTTGGAAAGGAAACCAGAATTCAAAACTGGGGGCACCTCCAAAATTCCTTTGTCTATTAAATCTTTTATTATTGTCGTCATCTCGGGGGAGGTTCTTGTGTTGAACTTCTTCAGCATATTTGCTGTTAAACATCTGAGTGGAGGTTTTAACTTGAAAGGCAGGCGGCCTTTGGTAACTATATTTATAATGAACTGGTTTGCCCCAAGCTCCTTCCACACTTGGACATGGTCCTTCAAACATCCCCCCCGGAAATTTTGACGGTTCTGTATATAGTCATTTTTGTTTTGTGTTCTGATCTGAATTTCTTTTTTTGTGAAAATTTTTGCGAAAGTTATGACGCTTGTGAGAAGTTTGAATATTATCAGATTTCAACTGTTTGTCATCAAATCTACTATTTTTATTATGTGAGTTACTATGTACTCTTCTTTCATTTTTATTTGAAAACATCCTGTTTGTTTTTCCTTCCTTTATATATTCTGGTTTATTTAGCCATAATTGGGTACCACCCAAAGATTTAATAACAGGCTGTAGAGCATCCCGGCTAAATAAATGTTCAGAACTAGGAGGTATACCTCTTAATGTAGCTTTTAAATTGGGGTTATTAATTTCTTTAATTATTCTTTCTCTTCTAATTTCAATAGATTCTCCCCTCCTTCCACAAATAATTTGCATTATCTTCTCTGAACATTTATGTAGTGGGGAACCAGGTCCAAGTAAAACAGTAATCTTTTCAAAAAGAGAGTTTGGGTTTATATTATCTGGGTTTCCAGCGGCCCAATTCAGAAGGTCCTGCAAACCCTGTTTTAACAATTCCTGTTGTTCTAACTCTGCATTTGTTAATCCAGCTAACACATTTTCTGCTGAAGCCAAATAATCCTTAGTTTTATTGAGGTGACAAAATTCCTCATTTACTTTTAATGAAACAAAACCTGGAGTCGCAGAATAAGTTTGCAATACAGACTTGTAGCGCATACCCTTCCATGCTTGAGTATCAAAATGTTGTAGCTTATTTAGCTTATCTAATCTCTCTTTCTTGGCCGGGGGAACAACTTTTCTTTCATCAAAATCTGTGTTCAGTTCACCTAATGTAAACATATCCGAGCTACTACATGGGTTAGTTAGATATTGTGACTGATTGAATCCCTTGCTGGGGCCAGGAAGGATTAGGTCCTCAGTACAACTCGTATTACGATTAATGGTAAAAGGTAACTGTGATAAATAACCGGATATGTAACTTACTTGGTTTATGAGGCCATCGATACGCGGGTCGGAAATTACATTATGTTTGTACTTACGACGTTTATTCGGCGGAGGAGAGGCGTAGCCCTCCTCATCTTCCGAAGATGAGGAAGAGCTGCAGTTCCCACTGGTAGGTACAGAGTGTCGTGGGAGTCGAGAAGTCTGTTCTTCGTCCGAAGCAACAACGATCGAACTACCACATTCACCACTACCATTGTCCTTACCGACAATATTGGCCTTATCTTGAGTGCTCATACTCACTAATTATCCACACAATCACTTAATTAAAACTAAAATACTTTATTTTACAAGTATTAATCACGATGAAAAAATTTTGCATGTTTTCGCGGCAAAATTTATGAACGCTATGAGTTGACATTGACAGCTGCGCTCCAGTTCAGGATTTCTGTCATGGTCTGCTGCGAGTGAAAGAGACAGGTAACATAAAAAGGACAATTCAGGTATGAAATTGCATAATCTTAGGCTTAATTTATTGAATGCTTCTTCAACCAATGCTGTGTGTTTTGGAAACACATATAATATTAAATTATGACGCCACAAGTTGCTGCTCTTCTCACAAGTTAGAAAACCAATATTTCATATTATGGTGTTATATTTTGGTTACATTTATATGCTCTTTAGTATATCTGAACTTTTTTTTTTAATTTCTTTTTTAGGATTTATTTGATAGTTTCAAAATATTCTTATGAACTAGTATTACCAGTATTTTAATTTTGTGTCGTATCGTCGTCCCGTCCCTGCATAACACAGGCCAGCTTCCTGAGGTTCTTACATTAATTCTCGACAGCTAAAGTCATGTTTGCCCAAAAACGCGATATCAAATCAGTAGCACTATTGAACTGATAAACTCCAGTTATCAATTCGATATCCACCTCAGAAACCGGTTAGTGATCGTAGATCCGACAAATTTACTAGATACTTGCCTACTTCGTTACATACATTATTACTATTTACTTACTTACACACACCATCTTTTGATACGTCTGTCTATACAACCTTCTGACATAAAAACCTCGTATTCATGGCAAATAAAAGCCATGCAACAGTGTTGCAGCAACATGTTGCAGTACGCGCAGTGTTGCAGTACGTGGAGTATTGATGTAATATTTGGTGTAGCTGTAATCAATTGTTAGCAACTGTTGCTCCATTTTGGTTTACCATGAATACGAGGCTCAGCGTGCTGCGGAGATACTACACTTGTACAATTGGGTTGTTGACACCATTAACCAATAATTCCAAAATACAACTTATCTTATAATACACTTTATTTTAGCCCGGAAAACCCGATTAATTTTCAATTAACTGTAAAATTCGATTTTAACTTGCTTTGAAATCAATTAATAGTTAGTCAATTGAGTTGGTAAATAAGTGACGTCACAGGCCGCTAATGTCGTACAAAATCTATGGAGGAATCTCGTTTTGACAGCTCTTAAAAAGTATGTCAATTGATTGGTGGTGTCAAGTACCCAATTGTCTCTTTTGACGATCATAATTTTATTATAAAAGTTACAAAATCATCAGTTCTACTTGCAGTTACGATGCATTCGGACTCAAATTGAGTAGAGTTTGAGCTTTCGGTCGCGAATCCCGTAATGTCTTGACCGCCACGGACGTCTATGGACGTCAAATTAAAACGTACTCACGATTTCACGCCGAAAATAATTATTTTTTTTTACAGTTGAAAATATACTTCAATATTGCAATAACTTTCTGAAATATTTTAAACAATCAATTAACTCTTAAGTAGTTTAAAAAATAATTATGAATATATTTAATACTTACTTGAAATGACGTGATTATAATATTAAACATCATGCAATAAAGTAAATATGTCACACTGGTGCAGTACGATTACAAAACTATATGGAGCGGCATCGTCAAAAATAACAAATACAAATACAATCACGAGATTGAAGGTATTCGCTTTTGAATTTGTATTTGTTTTGGTGGCTTTACTCTCAGTGTTCCGCGCGGTCTATCTACCTTTTGTTTCATAATCTGAAGATGTCACTGTGAAAAAAAAATCTGCTCTTATCTAACGCTGTAACTTCTGTGTAATGATTACTAAATTGAGGAAAAATATGAAATTTGGGTGAAATTTAATACAATTCAATGATATTTATAAGCAATTTTTATTTGTTAACCATGTACAAGTAAAATGTATCGATGTTTTATCGATATAATACTTTTACCGTGACTATTAACTACTTTGTAGGTATGAAAGAAGGAATTTGTCGCATGGCGTAAAGAACACAGATTTTTCTTTTTGACGCGACGGTTAAACGCTTAGACCACAAGTGTAGTACCCACAGTCGAAAAAAATTTTCGGTTACCAACTCATTAATTGTATTCCTAGTCCTACACGTAAGCCTTGCTTCTCACATAATATACAGAGTGTTTGATAATGCAGCTGTGAAGTTCATTATGTACAGTCTTGATTCTTATTTTGAAAGGGCCCCGCCGCCTGGTAGTTTTAAATTTGACTTTCATGAATACAAGTTGCCCAAACACCACATTTTTCATTTCACATTATTTTTATTTTAGGTTTTCGTTATTTAGGTAATAATAAAACTATCGTCGCAATCGTTTTAGGCAACCTGTATAGTATTTTGTATCATTAAGGTTTAAACAATGGATTTATTATAATAAGGTCCTAGCTAGCTACCTTACTGAGCGAGACATTATATAATATAGGAGATATTGATATTTCAATTGAGCACAACATACCTAAATCTGACCTAAACTGTATTATTCATTAATTTCAATTGTGCAAGGCTTGATGACAACTCAAATACCATATCTGATACATGTGATTGATACCTAGATTGTAGGTATTATTATAATATTAATTAAAAATAAACACAAAAAAAATATCTAGAATAAATAATAAATAAAATCATAATAAAATATAAATTATTGGATATAATATGTACCAACATTCGACGAATACTGCAGTTAGTATACGCGGTAGAAGGAACAAGGAAACCGCTTATATAACTTATGTAATAATCTGCTATTCCGTACAAAAGGAGCCAATGTATGAAACAGCAGACTTTTATTTGAATTTGTTGAATCATGTAAGAACATATTTCTCGTCGATGTCCCTGTCAGTCTGCGCGAACACATGTAGATGTCCGGCAACGAATCAGTCAGTGTGTTGTGCATCCAAAAGTTTTGCGGACGCTTATACTCCATTTATAATAGCATTAGAAAAAAGATGCTCGTAAAAGCAGCAAAGCAAAACATTTCATTTCAAAGATAAGTTAAAACAATTTTAATTATATTAATTTAGCATAAGTTTGATAAATAGATTTAAGATAGTACTAAAATATAGACGTATAATAATATGAACAAAATAGAAGTCTTTTATAGATTAGGTAACATTTTGTAGAATCAAATATGTATTAAATTAAGTATGTATATGTAGAAATAAATTAAAAAAACATATAAATTTGGTAGAATTATAGTGAAATGAATAACGTTCCCGGTATTGTTCATCCCTGCTTCTTTTAGGTTTTTATCATAGACACTGTAGTTTTAAATTGGAATGAAATAATACAACTAAATAAAAACCACATATTTTCATAATATAAATTAATAAAATGGTTACAGTTAAGTGTGACAGTTGCAGTAAAAATAGATTATAATAAATTCGGCGTCTATTGTAACTGAAACACAAAGTGTGCATTAAAAATAACCTTTTTCAACTTCTGTCTAATGCTACTGTAAATGGAGTATAGTTCCGTTAAGGTCTGCTAGCGCGGTATAGGACATACTTCAGCGCTGCCAGACGTCGCCGTACATCAACACGGTATACATAACCCAGAGCTCACCTTGAGTAGTACCGACTATACACGCTAAAATTTTAGTGGTTATTTTCCCGAAACGAAAAGATTTTGTCTTGTAGTGCAATCGATTAATTAAAATAAATAATTAAAAAACGGCAGATTTAGAATTGTAGCAAACTAAACTAGAAAGCGACCCCGAACCAATAGTGATACAACGCGAACAGCTGACTGCGCGAGGTCCTGTGTTAACGAAACACAATACTTACCTAAAAGTTATTCCAATATTCCCTTCACACTTTTACGGTTTCATAAGGATGCATATTTTTTTAATTATTTGAAAAAAAATACATTTTTATTCTTTAAGTTTATCTCTATGAATGAATCGATAGTACTACTGAGGGCAAATCGTTCTGCCGCGGGAAAACAACCGTTTAAATTACAGCCTGTTTATGTACGTACACTGAATTCAACAAATCAGCATATTTAGAACACCACACATGATTAATCAATTCTTATTTCTAACGGATACGCGATCAAAAATCGCTTGTTTTCAAGGAATGAAAATATTATAAGTACAGAAACGGGGAGATGTTTTACTTTTACAGACTAACGCGTTCTAAAACATGTACCACACGTGATTTATTAATTAACTAGTTGAGTAAGAGAACTGGCGAATTACGTCAACACTCAAATGAGTAAGAAAGGTCAAGTCTATCATTAGTAAGTATTTCTGTTTGATATAGAGACTGGACAGTGTTGTCAGTGCTGGTCAGTTGTCATATTAAACATTTGTGGGGTGAGTTAAGTATGAGGGGTTGAGTATGAGGGGTTGAGTATGTGGGGTTGAGTAAGAGGGGTTGAGTCACACGTGTCGAGCGTCACCTATTTCTGTCTTCTTCTTTAAGTCACTTATTGCACATGTATAATACAAATTGGCTAAATGTTAAAGTTGGCATACAACGTGTACCTAACTTAAAATCATTTACATATGTTCAGGGGGTGAAAGCACTCATAAATACGATGTTTTTGATGTGAAACATCTAACTAACGCTGGCCCTATTTTTAATTACGGTAAGACATAATTATGTAAATTTTCAAACAAAGAATAATATTTTCTTAAAAAAAAAATTGCGTTCTTTAATAAAACATTGCATTTTCTACACAAAACAGTTTCTATGTTTCACACCTGCCAGGCGCCCAGCGACGTTTTAATTTAAAGATAAAAATAAATACCTATCTATAATTAATTTCAATTTTTTTTGGCAAACTCAGAATTGGTCCCCAGTCAAAGTTACTCATAACAATGAAAGTATTACCGTACTTTCACCCCTGTAATGATGTAAACGACTTGTCACTGACAACCTGTATAGTCAACTGATTAATTGTTTGCGTCAGTCTTAATCATTATAATTATGCCTCTAGATATTACAGTCGCGTTTCAATTGATATAAGTGGAATCGGTTGAGTAAGAAGGTAATGTCATTTATTCATCGCTCTGTGGATTGGTTACTTGTGTAGTAATTACAATATTGATTTATGTGTCAATATCATAACGCGTGTCAAGATGCGAACGGATTAGAGGCAGCCTCGCCCCGCACGGCTCGTGTGTGGGCTGCCTCGGTACAAAATTAAAACATCACGAGGCAGCAGGCCGAGGCAACTTGCCTCGGGTCGAACCACGAAGGCGCAACATTCAAAATGGCGCCGGATCGTCTTTACAGCTGATTTACTTCTGCGTCTGTCATAGTCAAAAAACCGACAACTGATGGCCCGCGAAGCCGCGCCGCGGTAGACTCGCGCGAGGCACGCCTCGGGCTGAGGCGCGTACGCACTTGAGGCAACAGGGCGAGCCATGCGTGCCTCGGGCGAGGCTGCCTCTAGTCCGTACGCACCTTTAGGCATAAGCGCCTGATGACGTCACCGTAAGACTTATTGTTTATGCGTGCGTGAAACTGGTACTGATACGAGCTTACATGTTTACACAACAATTATCGTGATTACCTTGGCACTCATTTGTATTTTTTTCTTTTTCTAATATCTTCCTATTTGTAAATAGGTCACAATTCGAGCACTTGTTAAATATAACATTACGGCAGAAATTAAAAATCATATATTCTATCCGGTAAAATATTCGAGCACTGGTGAAATAGGTATGTTTCCTAAATATTTATATCGTGATTCACACAATGACAATGTACAAAATTTGCTTAAATAGTCAAACTACAGCGATGCTCAAAACCGAGCTAGTAAAACGTTGTCTGTCATAACACACACACGTGAATAAATAAGTAGTGAAGAAGAGGAAGGGGAGAGTGGTACACAGACTAGCTCCACGACCGCGCACCGTGACCGCGAGCGCGGCTCGGTTTACGCTACTCCACAACTGCCACACATCATGTTAAAAATGGCTGCTATTTAAACGCTTATCAAAACTGTCACTTGTGTACTATCAAATTGATAATGTTAAACAACCTTAACCTAATTTAATTAGGATCAACTTACTTTATTTAAGACGTGAAAGAATTTTGATGAGCGTTTAAATGGTAGCCATTACAAAGTAGTGGCTCCCTATAGCGCGGCATGCCTGCGCAGTCTCGCGCGCGCGTACAGCCGCAGCAGCACGGCGCCGAACACCAGCAGCACGCCCAGCGCGCCGCCCGCGCGCACGCGGTGCCCGTACACCGCGCACGACAGCAGGATCGACACCGCCTGCGGGAGGAGAAAGAAAGAAAGAAATCATTTATTTGCTAATATTGTAGGTATACATATTAGTTGGAATATTTGTAAATTGTCCCGATACATTTTACCTTGCGGCATGCAAAATATTAGTTTTGAATTTAATAATATAATTACAATTACAACCATTACAATTATTATTACTAGTTCTACTCAGTCATATTTAATAGGATTTATCTGTCTGAAAATATTAATAATTAAAAAGTAAGTTTCAATATAACAATGTAAAAATTATTGATGTCAAAATACTCAATAGTCAATACTCTAACAACAACCACACAAAATGTATAATATAGATAATGTCAATATGTATAATGTCAGTTTAAGTAAAGTCAATATAATTCTAATACAAAAATTACCAATAAACATTCACTAAAATATGATGTCAGTATAACATTGATATACAAGTACATTTGAAATTTAGAATAAAACGATAAAATTATTTTATTTTATTTTACAAACATCAACGTGTTCCTATAAAGTTTTATCATTTAGGAAATCTTTAATAGTGTAATAACATTTCTCTAGCAATAGTTTAGTTAATTGGTTTTTAAACAATTTTATGGGCAATTCTTTAAAATGTTTAGGTAGTTTGTTATAAATAAGCGGTCCCATAGATAGAATATTATTTTTTAATAGGGCTGTTTTATGCCCGCCTGTGTATAATTGATTTTTATACTGGCTTCTTATTGGTCCTGTGCGATGTCTTATCTCAACCATTGAGGGAAATAAGTGTTTGTTTAAAGTGACGAATAGGGCAACTTCTAGTATATACAAGCAAGGTAATGTCATAATTTTTAGTAATTTAAATAATGGTTGACAACCGTCAGTGGATTTAAGACCTGTCATTGATCTGAGACAACGTTTTTGGGCCCTAAATATTCTATCTTTCTCACTGCAGTTACCCCAGAATATGACGCCATATCTTAAAACTGAAGCAACTAATCCATGATAGGCAATCACTAAGGTTTCTATGTTTACTTTTTTGGAAAGGTTATGAAGCACATAGGCAGTATTACTTAGTTTTTGGCACACGTTTTCAGCATGAGGTTTCCATGACAATTTGTCATCAATATGCACTCCTAAGAATTTAGTCACTGAGGTTGTGTCTACTTTTTGGTCATTATATTGAGTAATTACCTTTTTTGGCTGTAACCTCTGATGAAAATGCATGACTTGAGTTTTAGTTAATGACTAGATTATTTTTATTAAGCCAATTAATTATTGTGCTAAGTGTGCTGTTTATTTCATCTTCGTAGTTTGTTTCATCTACACATTCAACTATAGCTGTGCTATCGTTAGCAAATAATGTCATTGGTTGATGAATTTGACGGGGAAGGCCATTAATGTATAGGAGCGAACTAACGTGATCGGTTCAGAAACATATCGGTTTTGTTACATCATATTCGATACATAATCAAGAAGATACACCGGTAATACTACACCGTCCATAGATACAAAAAAAAATCTCATCAGAAATAAAAGTTTTTATTTTTTAAATGTCATACAAAATCAGATACGTAAATAAACTTTTTTCATGCTGATATATTTTGTAAGTCTATTAATGATGTAGATTAACGAATTTAAGAGAACGCCCTTCTGTTATTTAACTTACTGTATAAAAAAAAACAAAATATGCCTGAACTGAAATCAATCGTTTGCTTAAATAATTCTTAATTATAAACGAAAGAAAGAACTTTTGTATTTCTCTTTCCTATTATTTAAACTTACATTAATTGTAAAAAGGCACCAAGATATCTAGGTATCAAAGGTACCCAATAGTTATTTGTTATTTTCCTTTTTTTATTTGTAGATATTTGCTGTGAATTGTGACTTGGCGTGAAGGGCACACGCATGTATTTGTGCTCTGGTGTTGAAAAGGTTAATAAGTTGGCATATAAAGAAAACATTGTTACAGTCATCAGAGTCAGTCGATCAGATTATAATCGAGCACCGCAGGGTGAGTGAACTTACCTTGTTGGTTTATTTTTTTATAAGTTTACAAACCACATACAGGTCCTAGGTCTATCGGTTTAGTTTAGACGTTAGGATTCATTTAGAAATGTAAACACAAAATTCACAGTCGAGTTTAAGTTTTCTTTAGTTAAAGATATTTGTAAAGTGTGTTTTCTATGTCAATAAAGTTTTTTTTTTACATACCTGTCTCAGCGTCATGATGATAGTGAACACCACGGCGCCGAACCTCGCGATGGTGCGGTAGATGAGCAGCTGCCCCAGCGCCGAGCTCACGGACAGCAGCAGCACGTCGGCCGCGAACACCGGCTGCTGCAGCAGGCGCAGGGGCGGCGCGCGCTGCGCGTGTGCGGCGGCTGTCAGTGCGCACGAGAAGGCGTTGACCGCGCACAGCATGTGCAGAGCGCCGCACTGGTAGCGCGCGAACACGGCGCCCTGCCACGACGACGTGAAGCTGTCGCACAGCATGTACAGCGCCAGCAGCGCCACGCCCGACAGCGTCATCGCGCGGGACACTAACGTCAAAAGTCAAAGAGTCAGTTAGTCAGACAGTCGAAGCTAGTTGCTCGTTCCAAAACGTAGGGTAGGTCTCTATGGAGAAGAACGAACGAGAAACTCCACGGACACCCTAATCAATCAAGCGTTTACAAAGTCCTGGTTACATTATTCTTGTTGCTTCTCTATGTGAAAACAATGTAAGTGAAAAGAAATCCAAAACATTTTAATTCAAAATAAATCTTATATATAAAAATGAATCGCAAAATGTGTTGGTAAGCGCATAACTCAACAACGCCTGGACCAATTTGGCCAATTATTTTTTTAAAATGTTCGTTGAAGTTCAAAGATGGTTTTTACGGCGAGAAAAAATCGAATAATTGCCGGAAAAACCCTAAAAAGAGCCCTTTTCTTTTTCCCATACAAACGTTTTCTAACTAAAACGAGCTTTATTGCTATTGTATAAAGTTCATAATTACAAGCAGTCACTGTTGTTTAAACAATGTAGGTATGTTCCTAACGTCAAAGAGTCAATTTTGCACTTAGGTAGTGGTAGGTGTAGGGTAGGTGTAGGGTAGGTGTAGGGTAGGTGTAGGGTAGGTGTAGGGTAGGTGTAGGGTAGGTGTAGGGTAGGTGTAGGGTAGGTGTAGGGTAGGTGTAGGGTAGGTGTAGGGTAGGTGTAGGGTAGGTGTAGGGTAGGTGTAGGGTAGGTGTAGGGTAGGTGTAGGGTAGGTGTAGGGTAGGTGTAGGGTAGGTGTAGGGTAGGTGTAGGGTAGGTGTAGGGTAGGTGTAGGGTAGGTGTAGGGTAGGTGTAGGGTAGGTGTAGGGTAGGTGTAGGGTAGGTGTAGGGTAGGTGTAGGGTAGGTGTAGGGTAGGTGTAGGGTAGGTGTAGGGTAGGTGTAGGGTAGGTGTAGGGTAGGTGTAGGGTAGGTGTAGGGTAGGTGTAGGGTAGGTGTAGGGTAGGTGTAGGGTAGGTGTAGTAAATAGGCAGGTAAGTAGGTAGATCGGGACAGGACAACGTCTGTCGGGTCAGCTAGTTATTATATAAAAGCCATGGCAGTTAAGAAATGACCGATCTCAACTAACGACGCCCGTTCACGAACATGACGCGCGGATCAGCACCTCTTAGCTCAACCATTTTAAAGGGAACCAAAGGATCTAACCCACACGCCACCATCAGCGAGACATTTGAGCGAACGTAACAATGCTCTCAACTACGAGGGCGGCACTGAAAATTTCGGGAATCAAGGAAGTAACACAACATTACTATTTAAAAATGTATTTATTGCTTTTCGAAGTATTCTCCGCGAAATTTGACACATTTTTCCATACGATGGAACCAATCATTGATGCAACCATTCCATTCGGAAATTGGGGTTTCCAAGGTGATGAAAATCTCTGTCCACGCAATTTATTCTTTATTTTAGGGAAAGTATAGAAATCATTTGTTAAGGTCCCTTACGGGTATAGGCCTCCTCCAAGGTTTTCCAATCCGATCTGTTTCTGGCCTTGTTAATCCAGTCAGTTCCTGCTGTAGCTTTTATTTCATCGACCCAGCGTTCATATGGGCGTCGTCTGCTCCGGTGTCCACCGGGGCCTAGCCATGATGTGGTTCGTTTTGTCCACCTATCATCGGGAAGACGTGCGATATGTCCTGCCCATTTCCATTTGAGGCGTTGGCCATGTTTCAGAGCATCTATGACGTATCTATACATACCTTATTTTTCCTCATTACATACCATATATACCTTATTTACCAACCTCTTATTATCACTAACACTTACATTTTATTTTGTTTTAAGTTATTCTTTTTATTTAGTTCTCTAGAAAATAATGTTTTTTTTTTTAAGTTAAGGAAATAAAGGCTATATTATTATAGAAATCATTAGGGCTTAGGTCGGGGCTGTACGGCGGATGGTCTAATAATTCTATGTTTTCTTGCTCTAAAAACTCTTTTGTTCTGTGCGCGGTGTGAGAACTCGCATTGTCGTGATGGAGGATGATGCGGCGGTTGCAGTGCTCTTTGGAGTTCAGAAACGACCTGTGGCAAACAAATGCTAGCATACCATTCTGCATTAACCGTTCTTTGTCCCTCAAGAGGCATAGTCGCAACATGGCCGGTTTTGGAGACAAACGTGGCCACCATTTTTTTGCAACACTCCGTGAACGAACAATTTTTGTTGGCTTTAACTCATTTTCAAACAACCAAACTCGTGACTGGTTTTTTGTTTCGGGTTCGTACGCGTATATCCAGGATTCGTCACCTGATACGATGTTGTATTACAGCATTTGAGGATCCTGCGTGGAATCTTTCGAGAGTTCTGACGCACCAAGTAACGCGAGCCGCTTTATGCTATTCACAGAGCGAATGCGGTATCCATCGGGAAAACCACTTTTTTACACCTAATTGTTCATGCAAGATTATTTGTATTTGACTCATGCCAATGTCTAAAGTTACCTGAATTTCGCGGTATGTCACATGTCGATCTTCCTCAATCAGCTTACGCACAGCATCAACGTTTTCTTGGGTGACTGCAGTTTTTGGACGACCTTGACGGGGATCATCACTGAGCATGACACGTCCACGTTGAAATTCAGCAAACCAGCGATAAATTGTGGTTTTGGATGGGGCTTCATCACCAAATGCAGAAATCATCCGGTCAACACACTGTTTTTGTGATAAATCACTTCGAAAGTCATAATAAATCATCGCTCTTGAATTTTCTCGAGTCAATTCCATTTTCTCAACGACTAAACAAGTTTGACAAAACCTTGTGACAAGACCGAGAATCTTTTTTTAAATAAATAAATGGTATTCGATTTTTAGAACCAAGGAGTTTTCAATTAAAAAGATTTTAATATGACAGGAACAGTGGAAATATTCCATTCCCGATACTTTTAGTGCAGCCCTCGTACCATGCTCATTTATGTCAAACACATTGAATAAATAAATGGCTCCATAATTCTCACATTTACATAATAATTGAAATAGTGCATTAATTTATACAAAGCTAAAATTTCCAATGTATGTAGGTCATTCAACAGCTAAAATGTAATAAGTAAATAATAATAACGGTACACGTTATTCATGTCAATAATAAGGGGAGAGTAACATAATTTTCTTGCAATTAAGAAATTCCCTAAAGTGGCTGTGGAATTACAGGCCAATCATTTTTATCAATGATATAATCTTCCAACTTATAATATGCTTGCCTAAATAGTGTGCGTTTAATGCATGTTTGAAATTGTCTTTCATTTAGTTGCAAAATATCGAGCGGTATTTTATTATAACATTTTACACAATACCCCAAAAAAGAAGTATGTACTTTTGACAATCTGAAACTTGGTTGATATAATAGGGTGATAATTAGGGTACGCGTGAGAACGCTACAGGTAACTTCCGACCGACACCGACGTTACCACGCGTACCCTAATTATCACCCTGTATAATAATAATAATAATAATAAATATCTTGGGACAACTCACACACGGTCATCTGGTCCCAAGCTAAGCAGAGCTTGTGTTATGGTAACCAGACAACTGATATACATACTTATATAATTTATAAATACATACATATTATAGATAAACACCCAGACACAGAACAAACAATCATGCTCATCACACAAAGTTTGTCCTGGGTGGGAATCGAACCCACGACCTCCGGCTTAGCAGTCAGGGTCAGTGACCACTAGACCAACAGGCCCGCACTACAGGCATACTACTCACATAATTATTATATGTAAGAGACCGAAATGAATGGATCAGTTGATTTTTAAGCTTTCGTACCCAAGGGGTAAAAATGGAACCCTATTACTAAGACTTCACTGTCCGTCTGTCTGTCTATCACCAGGCTATATCTCATGAACACTGATAGCTAGACAAATGATGTATTTTTGTTGCTGCTATAACAATAAATACTAAAACAGAATAAAATAAATATTTAAGGGAGGCTCCCATACAACCCACGTGATTTTTTGCTCGATGTCTAATGTTGCATAGATAATGGTACGGACCCTTCGTGCGTGAGTCCCACTCGCACTTGTCTAGTTTTTATATCGTGATCTCAGAGTTGGTCTCAAAGTAAAAGTCCTTCATAATGATAAGTACTTACATAATTGTACCTCACCCTTTTCAGGTAGGACCGATTTTTTTTTACACATAGTCCAAAACATATTAATTATATACATTCTGTCAAGAAAGTACCGGAAATGAATCTTTTAAAAAGCTCATTTAAAAGGATTATCTTAATTATTTTTGACACTAAGTGGGCACAACACTCTCCTCTTTACTCACGCGGAGTTTGATCGTCACTGGCAACTGAACTTCGAACTGACGAAATGGCGTACTGTTTGTTCACAGTACGCCATTTTGTCAGTTCATCTCAAGCAGCGTTTTGCGATTTTTACTGTAATTAAAAATATTGAACAAAGAATTTGTATTAAATGTTGCATTGCCAATAAAATTTCGTGTGCAGAAGCACTGAAAATATTACAAAAGGGTTTAAGTGAATCGACTTTATCAAAAACCCGTGTGTATGAGTGGTAAAATGCATTTAAATGTGGTCGAGATGTGATGTAAGATTTGCCTCGTTCTGGTCGGCCATCAACGTCTTTCAATGAATTAACATCGCTATATTAAAATAAATGGTGATTGAAAATCGTCGTTTTAGCCTAGGAGAGATAGCTGCTGAAACTGTATCTCAAGAACCGATTCTTACCGTTTTAAATAATTGTTTTGGCATGAAACGCGTTGCTGCTTGACTAGTACCGTAAAATTTATATCGTCTGCAAAATCTCAATCGCGTAAACGATGCTGAAGACGTGTTAGAAAGAGTCAATTCCGACCCCAAATTCATGAAACGCATTGTTACTGGTGACGAGACATGGGTTTACGAGTTTGACATGCAGAATCGAAATGGCGATGGCTGAAAAAAGATGACTTATGAATGACTTTTTTTTTGTATAATTCCCAGTACTTTCTTGATACAGTAGTACAACGTGGAACTGGAAAGCACTGGTAATACTACACTCAGCGGCACGGAATCTTGGCCAAGCCCTTATTTCGCAATAACTAAAACTTGAAGTGTTTCCAATAATTGTTTCTTATCAGAGCAGGTCAAAAAAATGTTTACTCTTAGTTCTAGGGTGTAATGCATTAATTTTGAGTGCACTATGGCATAACTTTTAATTTTTACTTTGAATCGTGTCACTTGAGCGACCAAATCGCAAGTTTAAATTTGTGTATAGTAAAAGTTTACGTTTAAGTTATTGCATTATTGTGGTTTTGTGCTTTTAACTGAATAACTGAAGATGCTTTAAACCAATAAAAATGCCATTAACACCAGTACAGGTTTCCCAGACTGACTGACCAGCATTAATCGACCAAGGGTTGGCACAGCGTGAAGTTGCTCTGGTGCTTTACGTACCACGTTTGTCAATGCATTATGCCCTGAAACGACACCGGGAGACAGGCCACTACTTCCGCAGACCAAGCAATTAAGGCGTTAGATGCACATCGACAAGGTGCAACCCCTTTATTGTACTGAAAATTTTATGAAACCGCATCCTGACCGCTATTGCGATACGCTAGCGGCTCCAGATTGCAAGAAGTGTGTATGTTAGTGAGCGAACGGTGAGAAGACGAATGGTGGAAGTAAATTTAATCACCCGTAGAGCAGTACACAAGCCGGATTTTCACGGACGTCACCGAGTAGTTCAACTTCAATTCGCACGTAAACACTCCAGCTGGACCCACCAAATATGGGCTTGAGTACTGTTCACAGAAGAGTGTCGAATCGCTTGGCGTACTTGATACGATCGAGAGAGACTGTGAAAATGGAGAAGAGAGAGGTCCAACCCATTATCGGCATACAAACTGTGAGTTTCATAAAAGCTCTACAATGGTTTAGGAAAGGAATAAGTTCCGATGGTGGTACGGAGTTGGTTATCAGCCATAACCGGTTAACTGCAGCCCAATTAAATAAATAAATATAAATAAATAAATCTTGGGACAACTCACACACGGTCATCTGGTCCCAAGCTAAGCAGAGCTTGTGTTATGGTAACCAGACAACTGATATACATACTTATATAATTTATTAATACATACATATTATAGATAAACACCCAGACACAGAACAAACAATCATGCTCATCACACAAAGTTTGTCCTGGGTGGGAATCGAACCCACGACCTCCGGCTTAGCAGTCAGGGTCAGTGACCACTAGACCAACAGGCCCGTCAATACATCGAGGTAGTCCTTCAGGAACATGTTTTGGTAGCTTTGGGATACATTAGCCACGACTAATTCCTCCTAATGCTCGATAATGTACGCCCACACGTTGCAAATTACGTTAAAGAATACCTTCAACAAGTTGGTATTCAAAAATTGCAGTGTCCAGCTCACATTCCGGACTAAAACCCGATGGAGCATGTCTGGGACATGCTTAAAAGAAAGAAAAAGTCCACTTCCAACATCTTAATCAAATTCAAAATGCAGCACTGACCGTTTGGTAAGGCATACAACAAGTCAATGTCAAAAACATCATTCAAATGCAGGCTGTTGTTAGGACTAAAGGAGAAAACACCCTTTACTAAAACATAGAGATATTCGGGAAATTGAGGGCTTTTTTTAATTATAGCGTTTTTAAATTAGTAATGTGAAATTCCCATTTTCTGCAAAAGTGTCCAAATAAAAAAATAAGCATATTGATGTAGTGATGTTTTAATTCTACGGTTTTAAAGCATAAGAAACACTTATTGAGTGCCCCTACCCTTATTTCAGTGTCAAAAATATTATATGCGAGTTACATGTGGCCAAGTTTTCGTGCCGGTGAGTGTAGTTCATGAGAATATTTTGAAACTTATAAACTAGTATTAACTAATAACTTAAATCAACATATTCCTATGAACTAGTATTACCAGTGCTTTAATTTTTGGCGTATCGTCTTCTCCATTTTGTATACATAATGAACCTTCATGGCTGTATGGATAATAATCCTGTACAGATATCACATAAAAATAATTGCCCTGTATAAATATAACTCGCTTATAAACAGTTCACATTCACACCAGTTCTAGCCCAGTACGAAAGACGCACAAATTCTTAAACGACCAACATTTTTCACGTAAAAAGAACCAACTGTATCCTCACCCATGCTATCATCGTCGTGGCTGCCGAGCATGAACAGCACCATGCCCACGGAGATGAGCACGGCCGTCACGTACTCGTACAGTTCGTACTTGTTGCGCGACACCAGCTTGCCCATCAGCATCACCGGGATCACCTTGCACGACTTCGATAGCACCTGCAGGGGAAGGACGGTTCACAACATTATTATTGGAAAAATAATTTAAAAAATAATAATAATACCAGCCTTTAATAGTCCTTCTGCTGGGCAAAGGCCTCTTCTCATACAGAGAAGGCACGAGCATTGATCACCACGTGCGCTCAAGGCGGATTGGCGAATTCAGACTTATATTAAATACTAGCTTTTGTCCGATACTTCGTCCGCGTGAATGTCGGTTATTGCGGATGCAGACGAAGTCGCGTATCAAAAGACGTAGTTCCCCAGGGTTTAAACTAACTTCATGCCAAATTTCATTAAAATCGGTTTAGCTGTTTCATCGTAAAAGCGTAACAGACAGTTACTTTCGCATTTATAATATGAAATAATGTTGTTATTTTTTATCTCTCTTCTCTCTTCAATCTCTTTATTATTTTTTATTTATAAATTTTGGTGGTTGGAGTTAAATGATTGTAGTGAAAGAGGGCTTATTATTCTATGTAGCGATCTTTGTAACTTATCAAGATGTGTTTTGGCAGCTGATCCCCACACTTCTATCAAGTAATTAATGTGAGGTTTTACAAATGAATTATAGATGGTGTAACGTACTTTTAGGGGAAGGCATCTTACAATACCCTGAAGGGCACCTGTAACGACTGCTTATTTTTGACCGTAGGTTTTCAATATATGTGGTCTCCATTGTAGTCGATTATCTAATGTAAGCCCTAGATACTTCTCCTTGTTCACCTTGGTCAAGACAGTACCATTGATCAGTAAAAGTTGGTGATCGTGAATATTTTTGTTTTTTGTCGCGTTTACAGTTACTTAAGTTACTTAAAATCATCCTGTGCTTCCCGTATTATGGATTCTGTTGAATGACCAAAGTAAAAAAGGCATGTATCATCCGCATAAAGTGAGATATGTCCTTTAAGTCCTAAATGTAGATAAGAAATAGGAGTGGCCCCATAATAGATCCTTGTGGAACACCACATTTGATTATTTTAGGTTCACTAGTGCATTTTCCTATCCTAACCACCTGATATCGGTTTTCCAAGTAAGATTCGAACATTTTATATGCACTTCCAGTTATGCCAATTGCTGCCAATTTATCTTATAGTAGATTGTGACAGACGGTATCAAACGCCTTTTTTAAGTCGATGAACACACCGAGGACTATTTGTTTTTGATCTATGTTAGTCTTAATTTTAGTAATTAGGTCAGTTGCAGCTGAAAGTGTATTAGATTTCTATCAAATCCATATTGACAGTATTGTAGTTCTGTTTTGGAACTATTGGTTAGTGGTGTCTTGGATGATAGAACGGTGGTTACCTGCGTAGGGAAGCTGACGTACTTGAGCGCCTCGTACTGGCACCACGCGCTCAGCACGTTGGTGAGCGCGCAGTACGAGAACTTGTACAGCGGGACCGGCACCAGCGGAGACCGAGTGCACAGCAGGCGCAGCCCCGCCACCACCAGCGCCGCCAGGCGGTTCACGAACACCAGGAACGCAGAGTCGCTGAAGCGGAGCGTGCTGCCGTCCGACATCACGTAGCTCTGCGGGCACACCGGTGACACACGCATAAGCAACTAACAGACGGTTCACGAACACCAGGAACGCAGAGTCGCTGAAGCGGAGCGTGCTGCCGTCCGACATCACGTAGCTCTGCGGGCACACCGGTGACACACGCATAAGCAACTAACAGACGGTTCACGAACACCAGGAACGCAGAGTCGCTGAAGCGGAGCGTGCTGCCGTCCGACATCACGTAGCTCTGCGGGCACACCGGTGACACACGCATAAGCAACTAACAGACGGTTCACGAACACCAGGAACGCAGAGTCGCTGAAGCGGAGCGTGCTGCCGTCCGACATCACGTAGCTCTGCGGGCACACCGGTGACACACGCATAAGCAACTAACGACGTTGCACAAACAACCGTGTCAAAAAAAGACAATCGCCTTGAAAACCTAAAAAAATATCAATAACTTCAGGATAGAGCACATAACTTTAGTTTCCGAAGTCGGCAATTTTTGCTGTTTGTTGTTTCGTAAAGCCACCAATTTTAGTACCCACTTGTTGTCATCCAAATATAATAAGAAAAGGCATTACTAAAAAACGAATTTTCGAAATCGATTTACAATTGCCGGATATATTGCGTAACATACCTACATACAAAAACCTATTTTTATTCGTAGGTGTCGTAGAAGGCGACAGAGGGATATTGACCAGAGGATGGGCAGCAGCGTCCGTGATACCTGCGTCATGATCTTCTCCTGCAGCAGGCCCCACACGAGGTAGGAGGCCATGAGGCCGGTGAAGCACAGCGAGTGCGGGGCTACGTGATACCTGCGTCATGATCTTCTCCTGCAGCAGGCCCCACACGAGGTAGGAGGCCATGAGGCCGGTGAAGCACAGCGAGTGCGGGGCTACGTGATACCTGCGTCATGATCTTCTCCTGCAGCAGGCCCCACACGAGGTAGGAGGCCATGAGGCCGGTGAAGCACAGCGAGTGCGGGGCTACGTGATACCTGCGTCATGATCTTCTCCTGCAGCAGGCCCCACACGAGGTAGGAGGCCATGAGGCCGGTGAAGCACAGCGAGTGCGGGGCTACGTGATACCTGCGTCATGATCTTCTCCTGCAGCAGGCCCCACACGAGGTAGGAGGCCATGAGGCCGGTGAAGCACAGCGAGTGCGGGGCTACGTGATACCTGCGTCATGATCTTCTCCTGCAGCAGGCCCCACACGAGGTAGGAGGCCATGAGGCCGGTGAAGCACAGCGAGTGCGGGGCTACGTGATACCTGCGTCATGATCTTCTCCTGCAGCAGGCCCCACACGAGGTAGGAGGCCATGAGGCCGGTGAAGCACAGCGAGTGCGGGGCTACGTGATACCTGCGTCATGATCTTCTCCTGCAGCAGGCCCCACACGAGGTAGGAGGCCATGAGGCCGGTGAAGCACAGCGCAAGCTCGGCCCCCTCCCTCGCGGGGGCCTCCTCCTTGCCCCGCACCTTGGCGGTGTCGGGCAGACGCTCGCCCGGCTCGCCGAAGCACGTGTACAGCACCCGCCATGTGTACCCGGAGTTACCTACGAACAACATCATTATGGTCGGCCGAAGTATTCATTTTATCTTGATGATCACTAGAAAGTAATGTAGGTCGAGCGTTTCGAGACCCTCGGTAGATGAGCTAGTCAAACTATGCATGTTATTAGGGTTTATTAATTAATTAATTCGATAACAATATTTATACATTGTGTCTGAATGTTTTCGTCGATAAGAAATAATTAAAAGTAAGCAAAAACACACATATCCACATTACACATAAGAATTCAACATTTAAAAACTATCTCAATAAACATAAATTTATTCACAATAGTTTCATTGATACAACCATTACATCAAAAATATGGATATGGTTGCCAGGCGTTCGAATAAAGTGTGCCATAATTAGGCTTTATGCATGCGTGTCCCAAATTGAACGGTGGCCGGCCTATCGTGTTTTTGTTAGGCTTTTTACCAACCACATACGCAGTAATTTTGTTTAAAATTATATAACAAAGATAATCGATTCATTAATAAATTGTGTTGTTATCTCGGTAGAAGTTAAGACGATTTCATGATAAAGGATAAAAAGCTAAATACGATAATGATAATAATTTTCAAACTAAGACACATAATCCATTTAGGGTGTCCGTCTTATTTACACTAAAGTCCGGCTAAACTGGCTTTCCCTACATTACGAGGGCTGCACTAAAAGTATCGGGAATGGAATATTTTCACTGTTCCTGTCATATTAAAATCTTTTTAATTGAAAACTCCTTGGTTTTAAAAATCCAATACCATTTATTTATTTAAAAAAAGATTCTCGGTCTTGTCACAAGGTTTTGTCAAACTTGTTTAGTCGTTGAGAAAATGGAATTGACTCGAGAAAATTCAAGAGCGATGATTTATTATGACTATCGAAGTGGTTTATCACAAAAACAGTGTGTTGACTGGATGATTTCTGCATTTGGTGATGAAGCCCCATCCAAAACCACAATTTATCGCTGGTTTGCTGAATTTCAACGTGGACGTGTCAAGCTCAGTGATGATCCCCGTCAAGGTCGTTTAAAAACTGCAGTCACCCAAGAAAACGTTGATGCTGTGCGTAAGCTGATTGAGGAAGATCGAATACCGCATTCGCTCTGTGAAAAGCAAAAAGCGGCTCACGTTACTTGGTGCGTCAGAACTCTCGAAAGATTCCACGCAGGATCCTCAAATGTTGTATACAACATCGTATCAGGTGACGAATCCTGGATATACGCGTACGAACCCGAAACAAAAAACCAGTCACGAGTTTGGGTGTTCGAAAATGAGTTAAAGCCAACAAATATTGTTCGTTCACGGAGTGTTGCAAAAAAAATGGTGGCCACGTTTGTCTCCAAAACCGGCCATGTTGGGACTATTCCTCTTGAGGGACAAAGAACGGTTAATGCAGAATGGTATGCTAGCATTTGTTTGCCACAGGTCGTTTCTGAACTCCAAAGAGAACTGCAACCGCCGCATCATCCTCCATCACGACAATGCGAGTTCTCACACCGCGCACAGAACAAAAGAGTTTTAAAAGCAAGAAAACATAGAATTATTAGACCATCTGCCGTACAACCCCGACCTAAGCCCTAATGATTTCTATACTTTCCCTAAAATAAAGAATAAATTGCGTGGTCAGAGATTTTCATCACCTGAAGAAGCTGTGGACGCCTACAAAACGGCCATTTTGGAAACCCCAACTTCCGAATGGATTGATGAATGGATGAATGGAACCACTCATTGAAGCAACCAGCTTCAATGAGTGGTTCCATCGTATGGAAAAATGTGTCAATGTCAAATTTCGCGGAGAATACTTCGAAAAGCAATAAATACATTTTTAAATAGTAATGTTGTGTCACTTCCTTGATTCCCGAAATTGTCAGTGCCGCCCTCGTATTTATAAAGGTGTATCTATTTTATTTTAAGAAATAACGTTTGAATTTTAATATTGTTCATGGCAATCTGTTGATCCATACTTAGTTATTTCCTAACCTACTTACTTCACATGATGCAAATATATTTGCATTACACGACTGGTATTCATTAATGACATACTATGCAACATTACATAGATAACGTTGATTTTGATGCAAATGAACAGTAAAATTCGTTATTTCATGATAAATACAAAGCAATATAATCTGCTTTAAAACACTGAAATGCAGTAAGTTCAGCAATAGAGGTATCGGGTAATAAATTTTTTTATTGTGCTGTTATTACCCATTATGAGACAATTAAAAAGGTAACTACCTATTAAATTAATTAATTAATCGATTGGATTGGATTTGTGTGTATTTATAAAAATTGAAATAAAAAGAAACAGCATGGCAACATGAATATTATAAAAATATAGCAGATTCAATTAACTTTCCGAAGTAAAACGTATTGCGAAAGTAATAAAAAAAAAATAGCACAGTGATAGAGCGCGGTGGCACTAATTAACGAGTTAAAACAATCATTATAATGAGCACTCGGCAAATACTCACTTATCTTATCGAAGTAGTTGATTTTTTCCAGATATTTGTACAATATGAACATAGGCAGCAAAACTGTCGAGTAGCCCACTAGGTTCAGCAGCAGCCGGAAGAACCTGAAACACAAAATTAACGAATTACTAAAACAACTCATTCTGCTACGGAATAAAGGCGCTGTCAAACCCAACTGTTGCCATCAACGTGCACTTGATTGTCCAAAGGTCATCAGCTTAGCAGATCTATGGCTTCAACTGTATGGATGCTGATGTAGTTACAAGCACATGGTGCATGTAAATTATTATTTATTTATCCTTTATTTCAGGCTACTAAGCAACATAACACAATACATATTTAAGTATAAAAAACAACAACTAAGTATAAACTAATACATATTTTAAATAATAGACTTAAAAGCTACTGCACATGAAGAGACGGCGTCGCGTTACGCTGTGAGGAATCGCGTAGCTGACCACGAAAACGCCGAAACAGGACACCTTTCCGTCAAAACTCTTCCTTGAGGAAGGTCACCAATAGTTGAGTCGGAACGCGCACCACGAACGACTTGAAATTGGTGTAATGGCGAGGGGCTCAGCAGTCGCGCTTGCGACTACGAGACAAGGTCACCAAATGCGCACCACGAACGACTTGAAATTGGTGGTATAGCTCGCGTCCAACTCCACCCTCAAAGTGCAGTTGGTCTTCACCCATAGGTACTCCACGATGTCCTCAGTCTTCGTAGAGTGGTAAAAACGGGACACGTACAGCTGCGTCATCGGTACTGCAGGACGTAGCAGCATGTTAGATCCAGCCAGCGCTGTCCTACACTGGTTGCGATAAGTAGCCTTCTTCCTCTGTCTCTCCACCTTGATGAAGTCGTCCTCAACAATGTGTTCTTCAGTGGGACCTGCTGTTCGTGGTCCATTACAGCACCTTTAGTCGCGCTCGAAGCAAAGCGACTCTGCTTTCCCCCTTTTGGTTTTTCTGCTTGTCGTTTCGTTTGCGACACAGCAGGTTTCGTGTTGGCGATGTACCTATTTCACGCGTCGCTTCCCCGGCAGGTACGACGCGATCAGCAGAACATGATGCAACGCTTGTATTCTTGACAGCCGATGACGCAGATTCACTCGCCGACTGGAAACTGCAGACAGAAGCATTTTGTGCCCTGCGACGTGTTTACTATGGAGCCGTGTTTAGAAATCCAACGCCTTCAAATGTAATTATAGACCCACCTTTGCATTCAAGGCTAAGATTTTCTAGAATACGAAGCAAATTTTATAATTCTTTTATTTTTTATTTACTTTGCTCAAATGGTAGAAAAATATTAAAAAATATGAAATTTTATCAATTCGTATTCAAAAAAATCTTGGGTCAGCTAATTGCTATAACTGCCTGTACCTACATATGTAAGTAGGTAATTGGTAATTGGGTAATGTAAACTCTGTAACCCCTGGGAGATAGGTAAGTATTTCTTAATAAACATATTTTTTATAATTTCTTGAAAATTCTTTTCTATACCATTCTACATTGTCAACAACACAACAACATCATATCATTGACACTGTAATTTGAAAATGTAGCTTGTGCAGCTCACCATGAATACTCAATGTCGCTGAGTGCGGCCGACTGTTCGTACGCGTCTAGGAGCAAGTGGTACACGTGAGAGGTCAGCCACGTCACCCCCAGGCATATCAGCCCCATAGACCTGCACAAGGAAACATACTTTATTAAATAAAAAGTTACAGGCAGGAATAATATAATAAAAAGTTGCAGGCAGGTCTCAGTGCAGAAAAAGAGGACTGGAAGAAAATGGGGGAGGTTTTCACCCAAAAGGGATCCACTGCAAAATCAGAAAACATGGAACACTTAACTTCACATAACCATTATACTTTGGAATAAATTAAGCATTACTATTATTAGACCATTAAAAGGCACTTTTGAACATCATATAAGTAAAAATTTCCTGCCCTTGATCTATGTTACTTGGGGTTGGTGCAACACAATTTCTTCTTCCATTCCATGGTGTTAACCGTGATACCATCACTGACTTTCTTTCATATCCTTCATCTCTTCATTGAGCTTCCTCACCATCCATCCACGTTTATATTCATTCTTGGAATGATCCAAGACAAACAATTCCCTTTTCTATCACTGGTGCCACTTTTTAACGTCCTCCAATATACTCATTTCACATCTTATCCAATCTGGTCACTCCGCACATCTATCTCAACAGCCTCATCTCCACGACATGCAATCTGATTGCATAAGTCTTCTTCACATATCTACATTCCGAGGTAAAATATTATACAATAAAAAATATTTAAGCTATTAAAATTATAAACGAATATTCAGTAAAAAGTAAAATATTATGAGGCAAATTATTAAAGCATCCTTCTAATTGCTCCTACTTATTTAAAACTTTACTGTACCCGACAGAATCCAAAAATGTTTATATTTTATTATTTTCCACCTGTACAAGCACATTATGGATTGCAATAAACATTTGAGATTTGAGTGAGTAACACTTTTTTATTGATCAACTGTAGGACAAAAAATTCTTAATGTAAAAATAGTATATTATAAAATCTCACTACAAGCTTAAATACACAAGTGCTTACTGGATGTCCAAAGATTTTGAAATTCTGAAACATCAAATAAAAGTGAGCCTACTGCTGCTAATGCGGCTGCTATGCCCATGTGACACGGTTCTTTATGTTAATAATTTGTGTTTTACAATTTGGTACAAATGAAATATAGTTCTCCGACATGCAAATAGTGTAGAGGACGACCCACTGACCAAAATTATGTGAGTATAAGTAAGTAGTACGCTAATAAACAAATTCATTAATTTCCAGGGAAACATTCTAATCCTGTGCCATGCTAATTACTTATTACACACTGAAGCTGACTCCGCACAGAACACGTCCCACGGCCTCGCTGAGATATGCACGAGCTCTTCGTCTGTTATGTAGGCATTTAATATTCATGAGTGTGATTGATAATATTGTTTATAAGTTCAACTCACCATACCGCTATCCCAGAAGACATTGTACCGCCTAGCAAACTATCACAAACATATATTTAAGATATTACAAAAATACTGACTGATATGTTTAAAATGATTTTTAAAGTGTTGTAAATTCACTGTATTAAAAAATAATACATTATTTGATTATTTCTGTGAATATTCCCGGCCGACTCCTAGCAATCATATTTCAATCAAAGCAAAGTACTCCACTGGCACTTAGTCCACACTTACGTTTTTACATCTACACTTATGACAACTGACAGTGAAAAATTTGAAGTTGACATTCACGTCATCACATGACATCTGACAGTTCTGACACAAAGCATTTTATTGTGATCATTCCATGGACGTATAATTATCAATGCATGCTACAGACGTAAAAGTACAAGTAGTTTAGAACGTCATTTTTTATTTTAATATTTCAATATTTTATTACGGTCCAGTTCTATGTAAAAAAAAATTCACGCTCGTATTAACCACAGACATAATTATAAACTTCAGGAACAACGGTGGCAATTAGCATTTAGTTAAAGACTGTTTATAATGATTCATCATCATTTCAGCCGAAAGACGTCCACTGCTGGACATAGGCCCAGGCCCCTCTTTCCCACTGGGCACAATGGGCACGTACCCAGGGCCCCGCGGTCGATAGGGCCCCCAATTGCCAGATCACCAAACGATAACCGATTAAGAGGTTTTCTAAAAATTTAAAAAATATATATTTTGAAAAAATCAAACGTTAAAAATAAAAATTCAATTTACTCACTACGCGTCTGTGTTGTGTGTGTTCCTCTGGGATATTACTACCCTTTCGGGAATACATGTGATTGACCGAATTAATTTGATGATTAATGGTGCATAACTACATCGTTCTGAATAAAAATAATCAGAGAACTAGTTTTTTATATAATTAAAAAAGAAACTCTGTAAGAAACCTTTCTAAAGTAAATCTATGCTCTTTGAGTGGATTTAATGATTGGAAGCACACTAATCACATAATTTTAGCACATCAAAATAGCCCAGTAAAACTATGATGACTTGTCTGGCACAAAGTAAAGCGGTTGGTAGATTAGATAAAGACTTCTCAACATCAAAAAGAAGTGGATTTCTGGAGAAATGTCCTTAGATGGATTGTAGCTGTTGTAAATTAGTGTTAAATTTTTGGCATCGAGAGGGCTTCCGTTTCGCTGTGACAATGAAATCCTCGGAACTTCCAACAATGGAAATGATTTAGGATGTGTGAAGTTACTGAGTGAATTTAATCCAATATTATTTACAGATCACTTAAAAAAGATTTGGGAATCCTGGAAAAGGTAACATCTCTTATTTTCTTATTTAGCAGCAAATATCTGTAATGAATATATTGATGAAATGGAATCACAGGTCTTAAAAAAAAAATGAATGAAGTAAACCCTTCTAAATGTGAATTATACCTTGCAGACATTACTGACAGACAATCTACCTTAGAGAAATTGAATGCCCCAGTCATCAAAACTTCAGGCAAAAGTTCTTTACATCTTCTGGGTTCTCCTATTTTGGAAGGTAGTTTTCCACGTTTTATTGAAGAAAAAATTAAACACTTTAATCATATTTATATTTATTTAACGAACTGGACGGATTCCTCCTGGGCCACATCACACCATGATGTGGCCCAGGATCGGGAAAGATGGAAAGCATGGAGGGAGGCCTTTGCCCAGGAGTGGGACAGAAGAGGCTAACAAAAGAAAAATGTTTATGTATATATATTTTTTTTTAATTTTTAAATATTTCGTATAGACTTTCCAAAAATTAATCTACATTCGACTTTTACCCTCATTACATGTTGTTGTTTTGGCCCAAATTGTATGTACTACCTCTGCTCTTCATTTTTGTGGAAGCAGCCACACCTCTTGGACCTAATTGATCAAATGAATAAAAATACTTTAACATCAATTTTGAATGTGGCCCTGGATGACTGAGCGTGGCTACAAACCACACTACGCATTCGTTTTGGTGGTCTCAGCGTCTGCAAAATTTCCAGTGTCAGATTACCGGCGTTCCTGTCTCTGTCCACCGCACCAAAAAGTTAACCCATTCAAAATTTTCCCCATCACTGGTTGACTTTGAAGAGCTGTGCTTGACTGATGCGGTGAACGCCTGGAAAGTGGCTTGCCCAGATACAGATCGGCCCGTGAAACCATCTTCAGAGACAGTGGCATGAACCGCCCTGAAGGTTGGTATGGAATAATCTAATCAATACGTCCACCAATTTTGGTGAGCGTGCCGGCGTACTGGCTGTGGGTGAGTGGGAGCCAGACCTCTGGCTTCAGGCACTTTCGTCACCCAACATCAGTACCATGCTGAGTGATACTACCTTCCGTCTCGCTACATGCCTGCGTCTGGGCGCTCCATGCGGGGCTCGCATCGCTGTCAGTGTGGTGAAGCTGTCGACTGCCTCGGACACCATGGCCTATCCTGCACTTGGAGCGCAGGCCGAACGGCACGGCACGCCAGCATTAATGAAATCCTCCGTGGTGTTCTTGCCATCACCGGGGTGTCTGCTATTTTAGAACCCAATCAACACACACACACGACACACACACGACGATGGGAAGAAACCAGATGGGATAACCATAATGCCTTGGAACTTGGGTAGGCCTTTGGTGTGGGACGCAACTTGTGTCTACATCCTTGCGCCATCTCATCTTCTTAGCACCACGTGTTGTACTGGCGCGGCTGCTGCAGGTGCCGAAAACCCCAAATGGCGCAAATATAATAACCTTCTTGGAAGCTATATATATTTGACCTGTTTGGGGAGGAGACCATGTGGCGGCCATGTGGTCCGAGTGCCCATCTTGTTTTTCGGGACATCGCCAAGCGGCTGATCGACTCTTCATGTAATCCGAAGGCTGGTCTATTCTTGGGTCAAAGAATTAGCATTGCCATACAACATGGCATTTACAGCCTAGCATTTAGGTTTATAAAAAGTTGTCAAAAGTATTTCAAAAACCCGATGGTCAGCCCGAACTGATGCAGTAAGCGCCTTGGATTAAGGTCATAAACAAATTATAACTCTGATTTTCATGGCTAAACACGATAAAACTAGAGACGACGCTCTCAATCTGTTCTGAAAAATGGGAAACTTTGAATTTATTCTAAAATTTATAGTCACCAGCGGAGAAACAGAGTGCCCGCCATTCCAGTTGTTGGTAAAACTAGAGGTGACGCCCCTAGTCTCGCCCCTAGTTTGGTCGATGTTGGGTTCGGCTTCCAGTCTAACTGAATGCAGCTGTGTAAGTGTTTTACATGGAGAGACTGATTATCTGACCTCCCCACCCCTTTAATGGGTAATACGTAACTTCTAGATAATATATAAATATGAGATCATTAGCGTATAGTATCACCTGTAATGTTAAGGAGCCTTTTCGAGATCGTTCACCATAATCCGAAAAATAAAGGTCCTAAAATGATCCCTTGACTAACACTGGACCGAGTGATGATACTTCCGAAACAAAGCAACCGTGTCCAACATAATGTTCACGATCCCGCATAGGTATAACTTGCAAAAAGTTGTAGTAACTTTGGTGAAAGGCCGATATTACTAAGTTAAGCAAGTAACGCGCCATTATCTACGCGATCAAAGGTTTTTTAATAGAAATTAACAGCATCCACCTGTGAACCTGTAAACCGTGCTAAGAATCGCAAGGAATCTGTTTCGCGTAGTATTATTTGTGTACTAAGTAACATAAGAACCCATCAAAAACGTAAAAGTGAAATAATTTATTTTATAAATTTGTTTTAGAATGTTAATTTGTAAATAAATTATTATTATTCATCATTCAAAAGTGATTAGGAATATTAACTACCAATTCTATTGCGAAAGAAAAAGTTTTTGCTATTATACTTTCAAAAGGCGCCAGGTGTTCATAAAAATTGCCGATTTTTACACGTAATATCTCAATAACCGTTTGAGCTGTATTTACAAAAAATGAGGTTCTAGTTAATATATAGGGTTTTAATAAATAAAACAAATTTCATGTATTTATCTCAAATTTTTTATAAATTTTGAGTTATTCTGAGGTCGAAAATAGCTCCAAATGGTTCGTGTAATATTACACGGCTGCTACGTCGCCAGTTCCTTTTCCTTGGCTTGTACTTGACACGTGTCTAGATTGACTGTCTGTCTTGAAAACTATGTAGCTATATAATTACAAAAATTATAGCAGTTTAACGGCCAAGTACACTTGTAGCTCTCTAAGTACGTTTACCTACTTGTAAAAGGGTGCTTACTCTAGATTTAATTTTCAACTTCGTCTAAGGCGCTTACTTTGTGCGCTTTAAAAAATATTCCGCTGCCTGGACACTGGTGCAAGTCCATAAATTGAAAACTTTGTAACTGTACCTATTTCTTTTAGAAGAAGGTAGTAACAACCAAACAGGCTCTTTGGTATTATGAACTCCATAGAGATGATAGACACATTTTGTCAAAAAGAAAGCTTAGATCTAAATGATGTTGATAGTTTGATAGTTTTCTAACCTCTGTAGGTATTTTTGTTACAAATTATTTTTATAAATAGTTTTTCGTGCATTTAACTCAATAACGAATTGAAATAATAATTTAATTAAATGTATTATTAATTATAAAACATATAATCATATTACATATATATATGGAACAACAAATATATTATCGCTATAGACATGTGGTTTGAGACTGTAATGTTCCTGTTGGAATTGTTAGCAGCATTATGTGCAGTGGCCGCGTGTGGACCGTGTCTGCTGGCGTGTGCGAGGCGCCTCATCCTCGGCGAGGAGCTGCTGCAGAGGGGCGGGGCAGTCGTGCGCGAGGCCGAGGTGCTCGGCTGCGACGAGCCAGCGTGCCCTTATTACAAGAAGAATGTTAGGTACCTCATGGTGCCGGCCCGGAGGGCGAGGTCATACAACTCACCAACTCGACAATGTTCTTAATTCTTTGAAGATTGATGAGAAGACTTTTGTTTTAACTTTAATATGTTACTCGGTTTCTAAATGGGTGTTTAGGCCGACGTGTAGGGACGCTAGCCCTCATGCAGTTCACAACATACGCGCTGAGACGAGGAGTTGCGTACTCCAGCTCGTTATACTATACAGTATAGTCCTCACATAGTGCAAACTGATACCTACTGTGACAATATTTGACACAGTATCGGTTCGCAACCCCAGGACAAGTCACCAGACAACTACTTGGTCTCTACCTGCTGTGGTCTCCTCGCACCTGCAACTAGAATTAACGCCGCGCAAATGATTTGTTACTCATTAGCTAACTAGGTAAACCTATCCCATCCCACCCATCTAACTATTAATCGGTACTTCCATTTTGAACTCTAAATTAATATGTTATTACTGAGGTTATAACCTTTACCAGAACTAAAATAATAAAGAATTTACTCGTGTCATTTTTGTTTTTAACAATCTAGAACCATCAATCAATCACAGCTATTTTTGTATATGAAAACAAATTCGTATTTCTTTCTTAAGCTTAACTATTAGTTTCTTTGAAATAAGTTGGTTTGTAAACGACTTGTTGTTACTGGTTACTGTGTATTTTGTATTGTTTCAAATGATTATTATCGGTACTTATGTTATTTGTGTTTAATTATGTTTTTATTAATATAAATTGTAATGTTCACCTTAAGGTTCATGTATTTCAGTAAATATTGCGTGACTACATTCTTAAGTTCTGGTTATCTTCAGCTATCGACGTGTCTTACTGATTTCCTATAGTGTTTTTTTTATAAACATTTTAAATATCCCCTGTATCTTTTATTGAAATGTTGTGGATTATATTCTATAGAACGTAAAAGCTCTATACCTATACACTAGCACTTTGCTTTCCGCTTCCGTGAAGTCCGGGCCTTATCGAAACGAAGAACCACATAAAATGAGTCTTCACTCATTTTCATAGACTGACCTACCTACCTGACTACCTGACTTCTACCTACCTATATTATTCTGACACAAAACTTGTGTAAAACACAACAGCAAATAAAAACAATCTTTGTCTGTCTTGCAATTTTTATTAACATTTTAAATATTAGGTACAATATACGCTACAATTTTTTGGCACTTATAGAAAAAATATAAGACTCCATTTAGATAGATCCTTTATTGATTTTTCTTAAGGTTTGTGAGATCGTCTAATCGTCGCGGTCGTGGGGGCGGTATCCAATGGACTCATTGTCCACTGCTATTTCGGGATCGCGCTTGTATCGTGGCTGAGCGCGCTCTTGGTGACGGCGGGCTGCGCATGCGCACACGGCACAGTCTGCAGCGAGGGGCGGGAGAGGGGCGAGGGGCGCGTCGCCGCACGACTGCGCCCACGCCGGGAGGTGCTGCTTGGCCTGGAACAGACTGTCTGCTATATCACGACATTCCACCGGGTAAGCTTCCACATTTGACCGGACTGCACTCTGTAGTACCAAGTGATTGTAGGTACCGACCTACTAGCTATGCTAAGCATAAACGTAGGTTGTGACAATGTCTGTGCCGCCTTCTCGTAAACAGAAACATATAGGTTATGTATACATACACCACTTCTGTATTGAATTGTCAAAGGTTAGGACATGAGTATACAACTAAAAGAAATATGCAAAGCGATTACAAAACAGGTCAGTAAGAGTGGACAAACTACTGCATTCCTGTGCCTATTTATTAATTTGTAATATCGTGGAGAAATTCGATATTACAATGTCGCCAGTTGGACATAAGTATCGGCGGCCGAGTGAAAGGTGTTCACCGTTGCACTCTCTATGGAGGACAACCGTGATCACTTACATGTACGCCTACTTTAGTACGTCTGTATAACTAATTGCCTTGCAGTGACTCTATGATTACTAGTGCTTAGGGAAGTCGTTTGAGCGTCACATTGACCTGGCAAGACGGCTCTAAAATGGCCAATCCTGCATTTGATTGAAAGAACGAAAGTCTTCGCGCAGTCTATCTAAAGCTATCATAGATGGACACTAGCGTTTCCTGACCTGCTGATGCGTGTCACCTGCCGGGAGTATTTTGGCTGGTATGTCGGAAGGTTATCCTGCCAATGGCGGGTCATCAGAGCACGTTCGCTAAGCAGCGGTACCTATGAAATGAGGATAATTATATGGTGGACACTTGCGTGCAGTGCACTGTGCAGGAATACGTGAGGTACTCACTGGGCATGGTCCGGCGCTGACGGACAGTCTCTGTTGGATGAACAGGAGCACGATGCTGAACACCACGACGAGTGCGTGCAGGATCCTCATCACGCAGCCTGAGCCCAGCAGTCCCTCGTCGACAGAATCTTACATTTCTCTATAGGCCTGGAGGTGGAAACTGTTTATAATTTGCCGAATAAATGTGTTAATTGACTTGATTTTTCTTGTTTGACAGAAACGTGAGGAGTTCGAATAGGTTGTCTTTTTTTATTTTTTGTTACAGAAAAAAGGTTTGTTAATCCATAGTTTATCCATATTAATATTATAAATGCGAAAGTAACTATCTGTCTGTTACGCTTTCACGATAAAACAGCTTAACCGATTTTGATGGAATTTAGTATGAAAATAGCTTGAACCCCGGGGAAGGAAATAGGATACTTTATAATCCGCAACTTCGTCTGCACCCGCGATAACCGCTATTCACGCAGACGAAGTCGCTCTTGTTACGAACCTACTCTTGTAACGACGCCGTGCAGACTAGAGGAAGAGTTAACAAATAGCAACAACAAAATATTACTTGTTAAAGAAGAGAGAAATAGAGCCAGAGGGTGGGTCAAAAATTCGTAGCACTCACGTACTACACTGCTACGGAGCGCTACGGAGTTCTACGAGTGCTACGGCCTACGCCCAACACAAGAAAACCAACTTTCTACATGGCTATCTACTTACTGTTCTGAGGGCCTAGTGTAAGTTTTTTAACCAATTAGATCGCGTTAACGTAAACGATCGCTTATGTCAATTTGTATGGAATAATTGTGTTGCCTATTGTTGCCACTAGACGGCGGCTGTTCCAGTTTTAATACAAATTGGAGTTTACTTTAGCGCGATAGAGTCCCAATAAAAAGACATACTAGGCCCTCTGAATCAGAGACGTTTCAGTGATTACTTCTAAAAAGAAAGAGGAGGGTGAGGGGTGACCTCGATCTGCCTTCTTTTTTTTAAAGAAATTTTATATACATAAATCTTCTGTTCTGTGCGTGTGTATGAAAGTGAACTCCTCCTAAACGGCTGGACCGATTTTGCTGAATTTGTTAGTGTGTGTTCCAGTGGATTCGAGAATGGTTTAGATTCACAATTGGACCCGGTAGGTGGCGCTATAGTCGGGTTGCAGGACAACGTCTGCTAGGCCCGCTATAATGTATAATAATATCTGATTTTAGATACCAGACCATTTTTGTCAACAAAGGGACTTAAAGAAATGAGTCTATTCTTACGAGGCAAAGTCTTGTTAGATTTAAGAATAATATATTCCTTAGAAAACATCTCCATTTATGCTTGACGTAAGATAAAATTTAAGGATTCTTGAAGTTCTTGATTTGATAATGGATTTTTTGATTTGGTTTTATTTTTTAAATTATAAACAAATCTAAGTACGTAGGCGACCACTCTTTGTAAATGATTTAAATTTGAATATTTATGAAGTAATGTTAATACATTACTTCATAAATATTCAAATCCCATCATTCATTAATATGAATGATGGGATTTTGTGAGAGGAATGATTTTGTGACTCTGTGAGAAACGAATGTTCTGTGAGGTTAGGTGTAATGACCTCGGTCAGATCCCGTTTCACTCTGTTATTGGGCATAGCTGGCCAGTCTTTTTCGTCTTTTAACAAAAATTCTGGACCTGACCACCATAAAGAACAGTCGCTTATTAGGTCAGCCTTCAGCCCACGAGAAACTACATCTGCTGGATTGGCTCTAGACGGCACGTAACTCCACGTATGACCTGCAGTGCTCTCCTGTATCTCATTGACTCGATTGCGCACGAAAGGTTTTAATATGCTCGGTGAAATAGCTAGCTAACTCAACACTATGGTTGAATCGCACCAAAAACGACATTGAGTCACAGGCAAAGTAATAGAACTCTGAGCCTAGACACACAGCCTTGCGCCTAACAACGCCCCACAGAGCTCGAGACGTGGAATAGTAGTGGGTTTTATTGGTGCTACACGATTTTTCCGTGTCAGAGACAATTTTAGACAATCCAAAACTGTTGAACTATTACAAACCTGATCTAAAATTAACGAATTGTTAGATTGCCATTTTCTTATATGAAAATTCGCTGATGCTAAGACAGAAATAACCTCCTTGACCGTTTCTACTACGTCTGAAACTGAATTTCCACCTGACATGTAATCGTTGACGTAGAAGTCACGTTGCATTTGCCATTTGTCATGCTACCAACGCAATAGAAGTCAAAATCGGTTGAACGGACTGTAAAAAAGGTTTTAGTAAATGTCTAATCTTATTGTGAACAGGGTATAGACTCTGTCGTTCGCAAGCTCAATTCAATTCATTCATTTATTGCATCAAACATGGTAGGTACACGGAGTTCTTAAATAAAATATTCAGTAACACACATTTGGCCAATATATAGCATGCAATAGTACAGGTTTTTACAAGTTAAGGTAAGATATTAATTACTAGGTAACTACATTTTTCAATTTATGTCTACTTAACCGTTAAATATGTCTGTGCTTTATAGTATAAAATTTACAGGGACACTTTTGAAAGAACTCATCTATCGAATAAAAACACTCTTCTAACAACCACTTCCGCAACGCAACACAAAACTTATTGAAGGGTAGTTGAGTAAGTGCCTAGGTAATGCATTATAAATTAGGGGAGCCATATAAACGCAGCTCCGCCGAAAAAGTTCTAGCTTTGGAACAAGCATTTCAAAATCTAAATGTGTAGGTTTCCTTTTGTTTGTGTTATCTTTCCGTTCAAATAGTTCAAGATTGGACCTCACAAACCTGGCAACTTCGTAAATATAAATGCATGGGACCGTCAGTACATTGTGCGTCTTGAATATAGGCTTGCATGAGTCAGACCACTGCATTTTGAATATTGCACGAATACACTTCTTTTTGGCGATGAAGATCTTCGCTATTTCGGAAGTGTTTCCCCACACAACTATACCGTATCGTATTCTAACTCAGCGGTCTATGTCCACCGGATGAGCCCTGTATGCATTTTGAATTAGATAAAAAGTCGCCTCCAAATCGGCACTACGTGTTCTCATTTTATCCTCAGTAAAAATCCTGAGTACCTACTCATTTAAGTTTAACATAAAGTAATGTTTCTCACGCTCCGAAACCAAAAGTAGGTAAGTATTTGCAAAATCTCCATTTTATTGTATTTATTGCTAAGCTACACATTACATATTACAAGTATAAAAGTACCTCATTACAGAAAATGGTTCAATGTGCAACCAACGGCATTCATGTAAAGAAAAGCGAATGCATGGTCTTTCAGGCTAGAGGAAAATGTCCGACAACAATACCTGTCATTAAACTGTGTGGAACACCTACGAAGAGAGTGGAACATTTTAAATACCTTGGACATATGATGACCTCGGATCTGAAAGACGATGCAGACATAGAGCGAGAACGCAGGGCGCTGTCTGTAAGGGCGAATATGATTGCCCGCAGGTTTGCTCGTTGTACAACCGAAGTAAACAACACTGTTCAATGCATTTTGTACATCTTTCTACACGAGCAGCCTGTGGGTCTCGTACACGCGCGGGCAGTACAACGCCCTGCGCGTGCAGTATAATAATGCGTTCAGGGTGCTGATGGGGCTGCCCCGATTCTGCAGCGCGTCAGGGATGTTCGCCGAGTCGCAAGTAGACTGTTTCGATTCTACTATGCGAAAGCGGTGCACATCCCTGGTGCGCAGGGTTCGGGCTAGCTCCAATAGCATCCTGAGGGCATTCACGCTGAGGTTCGATTGCCAGTACCTGAACCATTGCTGTATGGTTTACTTACTGAGCAATCGAAATCAGTAGGTAACATGTGTGTATTTTAATTAAATTTTTTGTTTTATTTAATTGTTTTGTGTTTCTGGTATTGTTATAAATGTGTGTGGCTATGATCCTTTGTGGTCGAATTAAACGTTTTATTATTATTATTATTGGAACGAAGTTTGGAACGAAGTTCCTTATCGCGCGTTGTGAAAGGGGGCTAGACGGAAAAAATTCTTACGAAAAGTTGTCACGACACTTTTGTATATTTGATTTAAGAGCCATCTATTAACGTTATTGGCGCAACTGTGCTCTTCGAGATCGAATTACGAACGGCCAATAGATGGCGCAGAAATAATTTATTGGTCTTTCTATCTAAATAACTACGCATTGTACTAACATGTTAGAAAATGTTAATCTTTAAAATTACTTACTTACAATGTAAGCAGCCATAATAACTTTTCATTCCTCGCTTTTTTTTTAGTCGAACTAATTAATCGAAAGGAACTTCGTTCCATCCGGGTGTCCCTTGACACCTCTCAAGTTTTTTTTTCCCACAGAATATAGATAAAATAGTAGATTATGCATCAAGGGGATAAAGTAGTGTCTTATGTAGCGGGCGCCGTATTGAATCCCGAGCAAAACGAAGAATTCTAGCGTTAACTCCTGAGCGGAGCGAGGGAGTTAAGACAAGAATCCTGAGTGCAGCGTGGGATTAAAGGTCGCCCAAGACGAAGGCACCTTTATCCCCGAGGAGCATACTCTACTTTTCACACCATCTACGAGGCAATAAAAACGATAGTACTAGAATTAAGAGTAGATTGTTGGTAATACCAATGGCTTAAATTCGGAATGAATGTACTCCGGAGTCAAATCACTATTGTCACTCGACATTTTTGTAAGAATTTGCTGATATTATGTAATTTATTGTACAACAAAGCAAAGCTATTTTCAGTATTCACGCCTCAGATTATGAAACAAAGGGCAGATATACAGCGCGGAACACTAAGAGTGAAGCCAAAAAAGCAAATACAATCAAGAGATTGTAGGTAAGCATTTGGTTTTGAATTTGTATTTGCTTTTTTGGCTTCACTCAGTGTTCCGACCGGTCTATCTGCCTTTTGTTTAATTCGCGCTTCTTTTTAATTTGTGCCCTATTTTTCTTTTATTTATATTCTACTACGAGTAGTGGTGGACAGTTCGATTTTCGAACAATTTATTTTTTAGTGCAGATCTCTCAGATTATTATACAAAATGCAGATAGATCGCGCGGAACACTGAGAGTGAAGCCAAAAAAGCAAATACAAATTCAAAAGCGAATATCTACGACGCGCTTCGTGCTGTACTGATACGAGTCAGTATAGCACGAAACACCGCATCGTAAAAAAAAAAACAAATGAAAATGCAAACACAAGTTCAAAAGCGAATATAATCACGAGATTGTATTGTAGGTATTCGCTCGGGAGTTAACTCTAAACTCCCTCGCTCCGCTCAGGAGTTAACGCTACAATTCTTCATTTTGCTCGGGATTCAACACGGCGCCCGCTACATAAGATACTACTTTATCCCCTTGATGCATAATCTACTATTAACAACGTTATGCAGTGAATTTAATGATGCCTACCTCATACCTGGCCTGTAAATAATAAATAACAAAAAATGACAATAAGTGAACAACAACAATTTACAAAAAAAATAAGTTTAAAAACTAAAACCCGACTACAACAAAAAGTGATCTAAAAAGTACGAAACAAGAAAATATTTCACAGCAGAAATCAAGACATAGGTACAAAATGGTCAAGGTAAGCCGTGGTTGCATGCCATTATAATTCATGTTCATCGCACTCTTATGGGATACAGGCATGCAACCACGGCTTACCTTGACCATTTTGTACCTACCTATGTCTTGATTTCTGCTGTGAAATATTTTCTTGTTTCGTACTTTTTAGATCACTTTTTGTTGTAGTCGGGTTTTAGTTTTTAAACTTATTTTTTTTATTTAAACCATTTTGGAGTCACAGCTAAGTATTATATATTTAAAAGGTACTAGTGAACCCCTTTCTAATGATACTAAACACGGTATGCGTATCTTAATTTATTTGGTAATCTTTTCTTTTTTTAAATAATTTGTTACAAGTCACAACTAAATATTATATATTTGAATAGTACTAGTGAACCCCTTTCCAATGATGCCAAACACGGTATGCTTATCTTCATTTTTTTTTTAAATCTTGGTTTTTTTGTCCACCAGAGGGCGCCACATTGGATTCGGTGACACGTCATATAGCCTATAACCAGCGGACAATCAAGACGCTTCTAACGATACCTCATTTGTTCAGTTCTGATAAGTGGTTTAGGAGCTATGAGCGAACAGATGAACATACATACATACATACATACATACATACATACATACATACATACATACATACATACATACATAGCCTGTCAAAATCATAACCCTCCTTTGGCTTTGCCGTAGTCGGGTAAAAAGAAGTAAATAACAATGGAGATTATTTGGTAACAGTTTCTAAGATGTTTTTTTTAAATTGAATAGCGGAGAGAACAAACATATCAATGAGGTTAAAGTACTCGTTGTAGGATGTAATTTCGAGGAAGCGTTACAAAATGGAATTGAAATGTCGTCACAAAAAATACATTTTAAAACACTAATTGAATGATCGTCACAAAATTCAATGACACAACGTTAAAAGCAGTGAGGAAGACGCTATCTAAACCACAGTACGCTTACGCAAGTGGTCACTGAAGTTATCAGTGATTCAGAGGAAAATTCATAATAGGTACACTGACTCCAGTTAATCGACCGGTTTAATCGTAATACAATACATACTCGTGACGTCACCGAGACGTAACGTTTACCGATTATTTATGAATATATTGAATTTAGAAACAATTAGGGAAAACCGGAGCGGTTGACTATACCTATCTATTGGTAGGCAATGTAGGCATACCACATTATAAAAGGCTCTTTTTAGGAACCCTTATAGGATCACTTTGTTGTCTGTCTGTCTGTCCATCTATATGTCAAGACCCTTTATCTCGAAAACGCGTGAAGGTATCGAGTTGAAATTAAAACCATATAAGTACTCAAATCTACAGTATCTTGAAGCTGTGAAAAAATCATGAAAACTTTTGGGTTAACGTGAAAAAAAGATACGGCCGTTTGTACCGCAAAATAAAACAAAAAAATAACACGCCTGCCTTGTCAAAAGAGAATTAAAAAAAAATAAAAACAAGCTACATGATTTTAGTATTGAACGAAAAAAAGTTGAAAACTGAAAACCAATCTTTTCAGCGAAGTCTGGGGACTTGGAAAGAACTGTTCCAAGGAACTGTCCCCCGACTGCGTTCTTGGTCACGTTATCGGGGCTTCACCAGGTCCATTTCCTTTGAGGCTGCTTCTGGAAAAAGGAGTTCATCAGAAAAAGCCTCGAGGAAGTTTACCAGCATTTGCCCCCTGTGACTTCTGCGACCTACTCTAGACTCGCTACTCTCTTGTACTCCCACTTTAGCATTGAAGTCACCCATGACAACTGTGTAGATTGTTTTGGTACGAGACATAGCTTTCACTGTCTCCGTACATGGTACGAAGCATGGTGCTATGGCAGTGTTTTATTGTAATTATAATAATATATGTACAGATATAAATTTTGTCTTCAAGAAGCAAGCGTGGAAACAAATATTCGTAAGCCCATTTTTTTATGTTTGGGATATTGAATACTACTACTACAATTTCAATTTCAGTTATTTCTTTAGACAACAAAGATCCATTAGGTTAGCAACACTAGACTTAACCTATGTTTGTACTTAACTAATAACACAGGAAGTGTACAGGTGACAAGTGATCTCACCAACGGGCCGTCATGTCTCCGGGCTATAGCTCGTAGAATGATGTTGGGGCTGCAACGGAGTCTGTTTAGCAGCGAGCGCGTTTTCTTAGCATTTAAGCAGTCGGCACGTGCCTCAGCGAACATAGATGTCGCAGTGCACAACCGAGGCAGCCGCAGCGACACTCTGCGTTGTTATACTTGTCCTCTGAGCATTGTAGGCCTATTAGGAGTAGCCGAATTGGATTTAATATTCTTTGAACAGCGTTCAAAGCGTACATTGGAAAAACCGGCGGGCCAGTATATTAGCTCGAACCTGTCTGCGCTCTCTCTCCATATCTGCGTCTGTCAAATCGTCCGTCACGATATGACCTAAGTATTTAAAAGAGTACACCATGTGCAATCCCATACTGTTCAGTGACACAGGAGGAACATTACAGTGGATGGACACTTGGTATCAAGGACTTAAGTCTTTAAGTCCCTGATACCATGTATTTTGACTTGCCTTTGTTGTATACAAAGCCATAAGAAAGCAGCTAACGATTTGTAAATATCGTAAAGCTTACTACCTACTGTGATATTAATTTATTTTGTTTTGTTATGTTATTAGTAAACAAATGCATTAAATACTAGTGTTATATATTTTTGTTATGTACTAAGCAAGCTCTAAACGATGATAGTAAGCTTAGTCAATTAGTAAAGAAAAAAAATTTTTTTTTTGATTGTTCCATGGTCCATTACATTTTTTAAAATTTGCACTAGCCTAAACATAGGCTAGTGCAAATTTTAACAACTCGGGATAACGCAACGCTTCTAACGATACCACATACATTGATGCGGAGCACTAATGCACAAGCGCAACAATCATCTGGGCAAATACCTGTTAAGCCCGGATGAACTAATGGAGATCGCCCCAAAGCAGATCCTGCAGTTCATAACAGCTGCAGGGTTTGGCGGCGATCTCTAACCAATACAAGCGGCGATCACTATAGACCAACTCTGGTCGCAGTGATATCACAGCAGCAAAAAGCAAATAAAAAAAAATAAAAAAAAAATACATTGATTCCGGTTAAGCCGTTTAGAAGTTATGGTGAAATAAAGAAACTCACAAACATACATGAACCCTAAATACATACCACTCCTTTTTGCAGGCAGTCGTGTAAAAACGTATATTTCGACACTCTCAAGGGAATCTAAATTTATAGGGCACTTCCCGTTGACCTAGAACTATGAAATTTGGCGAGTAATGTCGTCTTATACTACAGTACAGGGAAACATCTGAAAACTATACATTTGTAATTAAGTCATAAAAAATATAGTCATTATTTAGAGTACGAAATCAATCATCGAGGTATGCGCGGTGTAGCAAATCTACTGAATTTTATAGAAATAAAAAGCTAAGTAGAATTGCACATATAATTTAATAGCTCTTCAAGAATGGAGTGATTAAAAAAACAGAGTTGTATAAAGACTAACCTAAACGCACTGTGTTAAGGCAGCGACGCCTAGGCTCCACAGCCTGGCCGGCAAACAGGATCGGACCGAAGATAGACTGGCGCGGTCGGCTCCTAGCTCTGGGACGGAGGTCCCCAGGCGGTCCTATCAGTAGGACCCGCCCTGGGAGCAGCAGGCACGCGACAGCTCGACGGCTCAACTTAGGACTGTTACCGACTCTCGGTTGTGGACTGGTCGACTTATACGTTATGGAGACGTGTTTCTAGTTAGAAACCAAAATCTAGACTGACTCATCATTTGTCAGATTGCCTTCAAGTCGGCTATTCCGAAATTCATATTATTTTCTAAATATGATTTCTCTTCTGGAATTTCAGTATCGTCATATAGAGGAGTGTATTTAGAACCGGCCAGGTCTAAATGTAGTCTGCCAGTTATATTTATAAATCACAAGTGCATATAGAATTTTACAAAACACCAGATACATTAGCTAGTAACCAGCAGTTTTATAGAAAATACATATACACACACTTAATAAACAACAACAGATATCAGTAAGAAGAATTTAAGTTACACATGCCAAAAACTAATTAAAAAAATAACTGACAATTGTCAATGTTGTCAACTGTCATTAGAAATCATAACAAATCAAATATTGCTTTTCAGGTCTTTCTAAAGAAACTATAAATATTTATAAAAACATAATTAGAACACACACAGTCTTTATCAACCTTCGAAGACACGAGGTAAATATTCCTACAGGATTACCACGAATCCTATGAAAACAAATATTATATATGTCGGAGACGGTTTATTAATCACAATTGTGGGTGTAACTAAATTTGTTATGATTTGTGGTTCTTATTGTTAATTTATGTGATTTTACTATCAAATATTGTCTATTAATTCGAAACATGATTTATTGAGTATACTCACTGTATGTACACTGATTTGTGGTTACTTTATTTCGATAATTGTTATCGATGGTTTTATTCAAAACAATTGTTGACACGTTACTTTGAATGTAAAACGAATTACTTTATGAAATCACTATTGTTTATTCATGACAATTATTAGTGTGGTATTTGATTGCTTTATAATTCAATCTTATTAGATTAAGTACATTGTAGTGTTTTGTATCAAGTAAACGCGTGACGCACTTCCGTGCGCCAATGGATAGACTTGTATGGAGAGGTTGCAAGGTGGGGGGCATCGCCTTATAAAAGAGCGTGTACTCCGTAAGTATGGCAGTCAATCCTCGGATTCGACTCAGTAAAGAGTTCCTGCTCCCGACAATACTGTCGGTTTACCTGGTACAGCGCTGCTGTATATTCACATAGCTGTATAGGCTTGCTGCTAGCGAGCGATACACTTTGTATTTGGGTGGCTTATGCTACTGTACGAACTATGAACCTTAAGGGTTTGTTCGTTTATCATTGGGTGGCTTAGGCTGCTGTACGAACTATAAACCTTAAGGGTTTGTTCGTTTATCATTGGGTCGCTTCGCCACTGTACGAACTGTGGGACCTTAATGGTCTGTTCGATTAACTGTATTGTTGCTGTACCTTGAACTTACTTTATTCTTGTTACTGATTACCATTTGTATTGTGTTTTCTTTACTAATAGTGTGTAATTGTTTTCACAGGTATGTTGTTTATCCCTAATGGGATAATAGGAACGCCTATAGTCCTGACGATGTACTATACCGCTCGGCGCTCCTCCTCGATCGCTTACTGACGATCCGACGTATATATAATTATAAGGAACGCTAATTGAAGAAAATGGTTGGATGCATAAAAAAAGTAAGTACATAGTATGTAATACTATAGCGGTCATAATTGTATGGATGACCAAATCACGGAATTTGAACGGAACCCTCGGTGGGCGAGTCCGACTCGCACTTGTCCGGTTTTTTTTTGTTATCAACCAGTGTTGTTAGACTTTCTTATTCAAACTCAAAATCAGTTTTTTTTTTCAAAAATCCATTTACTGTCAATTTAGAGTTGTCAAGGAGTCAGTCAGTCAATCAGTTGAAGCTAATTACTCGTTCCAAACAGTCGCATAAAATAAGAACCATCTATTTACATATAATAAAACAGTAACAAAACTGTGTCTGTACATTGAATATATTAAAAAAAAAATAATTGAGGGAGGTTTAGGAACAGTAATAGAGCACGAATCCAAAAAAAAAATTCTGTCTGTTTGTCTGTTTGTCTGTTTGTTTGTACACGCTAATCTTCGGAACTGCTGGGCGGATTTGAATGATTTTTCTTTTGTTGTATAGGTATTAAGTCTGGGCAACATATAGGCTATAATTTATCTTGGAAACTTGAACACCTGATGCAGAACCGCAACAGACCAGCTGAACTATAAGAGATACAAAAATGGTACCATAGCAAAAATTGTTCCACGTGATGAGCATTTTCTGCTGAAAGAATAAATTTGAAGATCTGGAATACCTGATGTGGAACTCCAAGAGCCCAGCTACACCATGACACATATAGGAATGACGTCTTAGCAAAAGTTGTTCGGTCTGATGGGCATTTCCTGTTGACTTATAAAAATCGAAGATCAGAAACATCTAATGTGAAAATCAAAGCTATCACTAATTTCACTGTATCTTATAAAATAACTTAAGCTGGGAGTACCTCCACGCGGTGAAGGCGGTAACAGTTTAGGGCTGATTTTTGATGACGATGGTATATCATTGAAAATTTGACTCTACTGGCCAAAATTCCCATTTATTTTTTTATTTTAACGAATAAATATGCCTTCGGGCTTATGTTATTTGGGTGTTTAATTTCCTTTTCCATTTATCTTTTGACACGGTAGCCTACCCGGTAACGCAGGGGAGCAGTCACTTAGATTTTAATTGATCAGGTATCTTCTCTTTACAATAAAACTATAACCATGCCTAGAAAGAGGTCAAATTTTTCCCAATGTTCGAAAGGAGCTAAAAGATTGAGGATCATAAGATCCCAAGAATCTACCGAAGAGCGTCAGGAGAGACTTGATGATGTTCGAGAACATCAGGCTGCAACTCGCTCCGTGGAAACCTCTTCAGATCGCGAAGCACGCCTGCGTTCTCAGCGTATTTACGCATCTACATTCAGGTCTCTAGAGCCCAGTGAAGAGTATGATGCGCGACTGACCGTTGATCGTGAACGTCATACATTGTCTCGCGAGTCGGAGACGTTCACGGATAGAGAATTGCGCTTGAGTTCTCAGCGTATCTACGCATCTGCTGCGGAACGTGATGCGCGACTGTCCGCTCATCGTGAGCGACATGCATTGTCTCGCGAATCGGAAACGTTTACCGATACAGAATCACGCTTGAGTTCTCAGCGTATTCGCACATCTACTAACAGGTCTTTTCAACCGAATCATGAACGTGATGCACGACTAACTGCTGATCGATATTATCATACATTAGCGACCCCACCCAGCTTCGCATTGGCCGATAGCCTTCCTCGGTAAATGGACTATCCAACACAAAAAGATTTTTTTAATTCGAACCAGTAGATCCTGAGATTAGCGCGTTCAACCAAACAAACAAACAAACTTCAGCTTTATAATATTATAGTATAGATTGTCCCGAACACGCACACAACAAAATATTCATAATCAGTTAGAAAGTGACAAAAAAAGAATTGCTGGAGTACGGCATGAAGAGACAGAAGAAGAGCGCAACGAACGTATGAATTCTGATCGACTTCGACATTCTCTGGACAGAATGTCGATATCATCTGAAGAATCGGATGTGTCTCAAGATATAGCCGTAGGTCATGGCGACCTTCCTTGGGTTGGTAAGGAACGGAGTTCATTTACGTATACTCCTATGATTGACTACGCCACATATTCCGCGTCCGACATCAGACGTTTCAGATCTTCGATTTTCCGACCCCGTTGTCGCTGGCATAAGCAACAGGATCCGCGTACGAAGTCGCGGGCAGAGGCTAGTTAGACAATAAATTACTTCCTTAGTTTGCGTAAAAATAAATCCCGTGAATCCGTGCCTCGGAAAGCGCGTAAAGTCGTTTTTCCCGGCTGTCGTTCGTAGATCTTTGACAGTCGTTAAGAGTAGTCAGCAGAAGCCAAAAGGTCTGACAACCCATCTTACCCAGGGGTATCGTGCTACCCAGAAACAAGAAAATGACTACGACAATATTACGAAGAAATTTTGTAAAACCCTAGCAATGAAAGTCGCAAATTCGTAGATCCAAAGTCGCATATTCAGAAAGTTGTAAAGGTTTAGCCATGGCCGCGTGGTCAAAACTTGAAAACCGCGCGGCCACGCAGTTCTCTAAGACAGAGCTTAGTAAAGATCCCATTCTTTTTACTAACCACTGATACGATTTCGAAGAAAATGTAGAGAGTTTGAATAAAGCCCTAATGTTTGGACTTCAAGACCTACAGAACTTAAAACCTATAATGCAAGTTAGAAGAAGGGTGACCACGACGACCAAGTTAGTAAAAATAATGGGGCCGTTTGTCTTCTACGACACTGTGTCCGAGCAGGCGAAACGGACACGTAACTGGGTTGTGGAGGTCCGATAGGCAGTCGCTCCATGTAAAGCACTGGTATTCAGCTGCATTCGGTTAGACTGGAAGCCGGCCCCAACATAGTTGGGAAAAGGCGACGCAGATGATGAGTTTGCGTAACAATGAATGTCCCAGTGAACTAATATCAGCACATAATAAAATTACTCCGTACGCTGCAAGAAGTTGTAATTTTACCGATATTATAGATAGTAGATACAGGACTGTTGCAAGGACTCAGTCAGATAAACAGATTCGTTAATACAAGAGTTACAAGTCACTATAATATTGATGGTTAAAAAATAAAAAGTAGAGCACTTGTGAGATGAGCTTGTTAGATTTATATCGATGTAATTAATACATAACTACGTAATTCGTGTTATAATATAAAGTAATAATTAATTTCTTATTAAATGCAGTAGAAGTATAGTAAATAACATCATTTTAAATAGAATAAAGTGTGTTTAAACTTTGGATGGCAAATAAGTATGAATCATATTTGCTTGTCACCGTTTATGAATCATACTTGTTTATCGCCGCTTATAAAAGCGAGTGTTCCGACTTCATTGAATCACTTTTGATCGAAACGTTGATCGGTACGGAGCTCCCGAAGAAAATAATAGATAAGTATAATTATGATGATAACTATGAAAGGCTATGTATATGTATAATGTTAATATTAAATTATATGTACCTAGTTGTTATGACATGAATGATGTAACCTAAATTAGTAAAATATTACTGATTTTAAAAGAGTGTTCATGGAGTTTCTTGCTCGTTCTTCTCCATAGAAATCTACCCTTTGGAACGAGCAACTAGATTCAGCTTTCTAACTGACTCTGACAATTCAAAAGTACCTGTAAATGGTTGAATTGAAATAAATAATTTTGAGTCTGAAATATTACAATAAAATATATGTTTCCTACACAAAGTATTTTCATTTCACTATAATAATATTATTTGAGCATATAAGTATGTGTATTTAATATAGAGCTATTAATTGCCTTTTTAGTGTTGCCAATTATACCCTTTATTCTGACATCAGAAGTGGGATACCATGTGCTAAACTAATCTAACTATATTTTCAGGGTTATTGTTGCTACCGAAATAGAACCAGAGATTCAACTAAAGCTGCTTACTACTATCAAAGAAGCGTTGTCCAGTAAGAATCGGCAGGATGACGTGGCTCTCCCGATATTCGATCCCGCCACCACTGACAGCGGCGTAGTGGCGTGGTGTCCAGACAATGACAAGCTTGGAGAAGAGTTTGGTTGGAGCAACTTAACTAAAGCCGCAAAGGGAGGTAAGGCCCCCAAGGGCTCTGTTTTAATATGGTACGAGTCCTAGCAACCCCAAGAAGGTCGATAATAGGAAAATTTCTGTGCTGAATTAACTTGAATGTACCCACACGAAAAAAAAAAAAAATCTCGGTTTGATTGTATAAAGCTGTTATTTATTGTTCAGACTCGTCAACATCAGAATTTTAGTTTAGTTTTCTGCTTACGTAGAGACTAAAAAGCAACCATTAGATCAATTACCTGAGAAACGTTTTATGCCAATCCCAAAATTGGATGAGAAAACTCAGAAAAAGAAATGTTATACTTCCATGTGATGAAAAAAAAAAAAAAAAGAAAAATTATTAATTATTAATTACAGTTTTAATAAAGTTAGATCATGTAACAACTTGTATTTTGAACGTGTAAATTTGACCAAACAGCAGATAAACTTTCAAAGATCAATGACTAGATGTTCGAGTCAATACTTTATGTAATGTTTCAAACTTTAAGCCCACTAACGTTACAATTCGCAACATGTCTATTGACCTATTGTCGACACAGGAGTAAGTTCTAGCATTATACGGGAATCTATTGCCAAACGACAAAATTATATATTCTTACCATACTCAATATATGTTAGTAGAATTAGTAGAATAGGTAACGGTAAAATACATGGTAATGATGGTATGTGGGAACAATTCACACACGGCAAATTAATATTTTTGCAACTATCACAGTGACAGTTAAATTTGTAGATGTTTGTATACAACTAGATTTACATGTGGCCCGTGACCAAGACTTTCCATATGATCTTCTTATTGGTAGGAATGTGGTTAATCATCCTGACATTCAAATCACTGTAGATTCTGAAGGGTTAGCATGGAAAAAGATTTTTCCTGTTGGCACTGAATTTAGTTTGTTCGTTATTTAGAGCATCACGTGCCAAAAGATACGTCTTAACCGTAATCGATATGTTAGCTACTAGGTGTGGTAATGTGTCAGACTGGCCGAGCGTTTTGTGGAAAGTCCAATTGTCCATACATTACTGTACAGCAATCAACTGGTTTTTCACCTATTAGGCTGCTTGTTAGCAGAAACTCGAACATCCCGTGTATACAAGCTCGATTAGATGAGGTAATACAAGATAGTAATATAAATATTGACGTAACGACCGATCGTCAGTTAGCACATCAACGTTTTAAAATTGTTGCCGATACATTCAAAGACCGCTTTGACCAAACGCGTAGAGATAACATAAATTATAGCGTAGGTGATACTGTTATGTAAATCAAGGCCATAGGCGACATAACAAACTAACAGCAAAGAACAATGGCAGCCGCCCATACATTGATTTAGTTGAGATTAAATTCCTACGTATTTAAATGAAAAAAATCCTATTTAACTCAGCGTCACCTTCTGAACTGGTTTGTGCAAGATTTTTTGTTCGAGAAGGCCGAGAATAATAGATGTTTGGTCATGAACTTTTGTAGGTTATGTCTATGGTAACTTTTATAATCCAAATTGACGTAGTAAAAGGGCAATATCGCAATAGTATTTTCTTTACCTAGTTAATTCAGAATGAAATATCTTGTACAAATATTGTATAAGGTTGGTAATCCCAGTTGTAATGCAACATGAACATCAATATCAACTATTCAACTAATCAACAGTGTTGTCAATAATATTATTTTTACTCTGTGTGTCACTGACAGATCTGTCTACGACTCTTGGTCAATTACCAAGCTATTTGTTTTAGATTTTGGTTACTAGTCTCTTTGCCGGTCATCAATCGAAACTAATTTATTTATCTTACACCACAGTATTTTTACCTACCTGCAAAAAACAATTACACTTATAAATAAACTGTATTGTTAATTCAATTACCCCGTTTAATTGTAATAACAAACTGATTACAATACTTTTATACTGTACTTGGCAGAATAAATATAAAATGGCAACACGAAACTTTAATGAAAAAGTCAAATAACTTTTCATTTAATATATTTTTTTTTATCCGGCCCTAACTGGTTAATGTGATACTTTAAAAAATCGTAGAAAAATGAAGGAATTTCTTTCGTATAGTCTTTTAGACGAGTCTTTTCTACTTTTAGACGCTCAAATTTAAGTCAGCTAAGATTTCGCCATTGTTCTTTAAGGGATGTTACGAAATTATGAACATATTAGATAATGCCAGGTTCTCATTAAGGGGTATTGGAAATCAGAGAAGTATAATAGTTGCAAAAGAAAAAAAAAATCGCCTATGGCCTGGATAGTGGACTGAACAAAACGCTGTAGTAGATTTATTATAATGTTAGTTTAAGATATGATTGTATTATTATGGATGGATTCTTAGCTGTGATATATTATGACATTCACTGACTGCGGGTGATTAAGCTTCACTGACTGCGGGTGTTTGGTCTACCCAGTAAGGTGTGATTATTGATTATACCATCGAATAATGTTACTTTTGTGTAATTATTCATATGAATTTATGTATTAATGTCTAATGTGACAAATAGAATGAAGGAAAATTTATGTGATTGGAACTGCTGAAGTCAGTCTTTGGTCTAGCCCGTCTCATGTGCAGCAGGTGAGGGGTTGAGATTGATGGCAAAGTACTGACCGTTGTTATTTTGTCCTCTTAATGTGATGAGTTGGACTATAACAATGAATAAAATGTATTAACATTAAGTTTCCCTACAAAGTTATTTTGTCCTCTTAATGTGATGAGTTGGACTATAACTATGAATAAAATGTATTAACATTAAGTTTCCCTACAAAGTTATTTTGTCCTCTTAATGTGATGAGTTGGACTATAACAATGAATAAAATGTATTAACATTAAGTTTCCCTACAAAAGTGTATTTATTTATGATTAGTATTAAGTTTTTATTTTATGTAATCCGAGAGCGAACTACAAGTCGGCATGGCCGTGACAAAATAGGTTAAAGTTTAATCAATAATTGTTGTGCATTTGACTACTTTAAATGTTGCTAACTGTTAACGGAAGTTATAGTAATTCCCGCTTGATAAAAATTGTTATTAAAATTAATTAGAAATTCTTTAATTCTTTATGTATATTCTCTGAATGTACTATTTAGTTATCTACTAATATTTTTACATATTATTATTGTTGATTTTTATATTAACATAGTTTGTTATTAGTCGATCAGTAGACTTGACTTAGAATAGGGTATATAAGCCAGGCACAATGTCTGTCCGGCCACCTCCCCGTTCAGGTCCCTCTGACCCTAGCCAGCCCCCTCCGACCCAAATTATTACCGACTGGAGGAAAGTAAGCGAAAGCCTACAATCCACCACGTCGCCTCACTTGGACGCTATCCCCGACCACTTGGTGACAGTCGCGGACACGACGGGCGCGATCGACTCGTTCACAAATCATGTACAATCCGTCTTGAACGATTGTTCAAGGGAGGTTCCGGCGATGAGCGATCATCGCTGGAAACTGCCTGACGATGTGCGTGATCTGTTGACCGAGAAGAACGCGGCCGTCCGTGCGTACAGTGCCTTCCCCTGCGATGCGAACAAGGCTCACATGCGCTCTTTACAGCGTGCTGTAAAGAAACGCATCGAGGAGCTGCGCTCCAGCCGCTGGGACAAGACACTTAGCGAACTCGAGCCCACCCACCTAGCCTTCTGGGAACTCCAGAGGAAGCTCCGTTCTTCTAACGAGGCCTCCATGCCCCCTCTCATTCGTTCCGACAGTAGCGTCGCCTTCGACAACGATGAAAAGGCTGAATGTCTAGCCGACAGCCTAGAGTCTCAATGCACCCCCAGCTCTCAACCAGTAGACGAAGCTCACCTTTCTGAGGTCGACGCCGAAGTCGAACGTAGAGCCTCTCTCCCACCCGTTGAAGACCCTGATTATCCTCTGCCTCCTGTCACTCCAGACGAAGTGCACGATATTATCAAGAGGCTCAAACCCCGGAAAGCCCCCGGCTCTGACGGTATCACCAATAAGGTGTTCAAACTCCTCCCCGCCCATCTCATAATGCTAATGACCGCCATCTTCAATGGCGCTCTAAGCAACAACATTTTTCCTCAGGCATGGAAAGAGGCCACCGTTATCGGCATTCCGAAACCAGGCAAACCCAAGTCTGATCCCACCAGTTACCGTCCCATTAGTCTACTCAATGTTCTAGGCAAAATCTACGAGAGGCTTATTTATAAGCGACTCAAAGACTTTGCCGAAGCAAAGAGTCTCATTCCCGACGAGCAGTTTGGCTTTCGAACCGAACACAGCTGCGTCCAACAAGTCCACCGCATCGTCGAGCACATAAGCGCTGGTTTTCAGCGTGGCTTGATGACGGGTGCACTCTTCTTTGACATAGCGAAAGCATTCGACAAAGTCTGGCACAACGGCTTACTATACAAGCTTTACCAACTCGGAGTGCCAGATCGTCTCGTGCTCATCTTGCGTGACTTTTTGTCGAATCGCACCTTTCGCTATCGCATCGAGGGTGCGCTCTCTTCACCCCACCCGATACGCGCTGGCGTCCCTCAGGGCTCCGTAGTATCCCCCCTCATTTTCACGCTGTTCACCAGCGACATCCCCAAAGATAAAAAGGCTCAGTTGGCTCTATTCGCTGACGACACGGCCATCTATTACTCGGGTCGTAACCCAGACTGCATAGCTCGTACCCTCCAATCCGCGGCAAAAGCCTTAGGCACTTATTTCCGGAAATGGAGAATCGAGGTAAACCCCATCAAGAGTCAGGCAGTACTCTTTTCCAAACCGCGTTCGTCCCCCTCTCTGCCCAGTCCGATAACCATGTTCGGTAAGCCTATCCCTTGGGAGAAGCAAGCCAAATACCTAGGTGTGATTCTGGACCACCATCTTACTTTCGGAGAGCACATAAAGACGGTGCGTTCGCGCGCCGCTTTCGCTCTCGGTAGGCTCTACTTCATGTTGAATGCACGCAGCAAATTGTCACTCAAGTGCAAATTGCGCATCTACACGGCGTGCATTCGTCCCATCATGACGTACGCCTGTGCTGTATTCGCACACGCGAAACCATACCGTCTCCATAGGATGCAGACCCTCCAAAACCGTTTCTTGCGAAGAATCACAGGAGCCCCTTTTTACCTTCGCAACGAGAACCTCCATCTCGATCTAAAAATACCTACCATCCAGCAGTTCATGAAACGCTCCGCCAAGCGCTTCTTCGACACTGCTGAGAAGCACTCTAACCCGTTAATCGTATCGGCCGCCCGGTACACTCCCTCCCGTATTAGTAAGACTCGACGACCGAGACATACTCTGACCGACCCTGACGATGCTATTACCCTCCTCCAGGAGAGCAATAAGGCCACCAGTACAGTTAAGAAACACAGACACAGACCGCCGTCATTCCGTCCTCGCCGCCGAGGCCCGCCGCGACGATCCCGTACGTCCCCTCCCCGACCCTTGCTCGTGCCAGCCCGCGCCGCTGAGCCTGTAGTTTTAAATTCGTCCCTAAATAATGGAAATCCGATCCAGCCTGTCCCTTTGCTGTCCTCTCCCAGCGACGCCCTAAGCCGAGGCTCGTACCCCACAGGGGGTGCCCTTAGCGTGTAGTCGCTTAGTTTGTAAGCTTTTATGCCCTGGCTGGAGGCCCTAAAAATAATAATTTTTAAGGCACCACAGGAAAGTCCGGTTAAGCAGCCGACAACCTCCTAGGTTGACCTGCGAGATGCCAATCCGAAAAAAAAAAAAAAAAAAAAAAAAAAAAAAAAAAAAAAAAAACTGTCCGGCCACTTCTTGTTGGGCCGCCGACCGGATCACATTATGTACAAAGTCAAGTACCCTTATTTTTGTTTTCTTGAAATTATTATGTAATAATTGTGTTACTTATTATTATATGAATTTGTGATTATGATGATGATGTGAATATTATGAATTTGTGATTATGATGATGATGTGAATATAATGAATTTGTGATTATGATGAATTTGTGATGATGATGATGTGTATATTATGAATTTGTGATTATGATGATGATGTGTATATTATGATTATTGATTATACCATGATGATTATGAAAACGATTACTGATGTTATGTAAACAAAATGTACCTTTATGTAATAAGAATATTGTGTTTGTACTTCGAGAGCGAAGTACTTGTCAGTATGGCCGTGTTAGATTTATATCGATGTAATTAATACATAACTACGTAATTCGTGTTATAATATAAAGTAATAATTAATTTCTTATTAAATGCAGTAGAAGTATAGTAAATAACATCATTTTAAATAGAATAAAGTGTGTTTAAACTTTGGATGGCAAATAAGTATGAATCATATTTGCTTGTCACCGTTTATGAATCATACTTGTTTATCGCCGCTTATAAAAGCGAGTGTTCCGACTTCATTGAATCACTTTTGATCGAAACGTTGATCGGTACGGAGCTCCCGAAGAAAATAATAGATAAGTATAATTATGATGATAACTATGAAAGGCTATGTATATGTATAATGTTAATATTAAATTATATGTACCTAGTTGTTATGACATGAATGATGTAACCTAAATTTGTAAAATATTACTGATTTTAAAAGAGTGTTCATGGAGTTTCTTGCTCGTTCTTCTCCATAGAAATCTACCCTTTGGAACGAGCAACTAGATTCAGCTTTCTAACTGACTCTGACAATTCAAAAGTACCTGTAAATGGTTGAATTGAAATAAATAATTTTGAGTCTGAAATATTACAATAAAATATATGTTTCCTACACAAAGTATTTTCATTTCACTATAATAATATTATTTGAGCATATAAGTATGTGTATTTAATATAGAGCTATTAATTGCCTTTTTAGTGTTGCCAATTATACCCTTTATTCTGACAAGCTCAACAGATGGGTCCGGGATAGAATTCAGTCAGAAAAATTAAAGGCGGCCTTATTAGAGGAGTGGGACCACGAAGCAAATTACTTCGTGAGTAGGACGGAATTCCCCTAAACAACATAAAAAATTCATAAGATCCATGATAAACTGACTCCAAACTGTTATAAGAACTAGCTAGAGTAGATACATCAATAACAAGTATTATTCAAAAAAAAAGTTTTTAAATGGATCAGTTATTCCTGTAAATAAATTATGTATATTTCGATAAATACTTACGTATTTAATGCATGAGTGTTTGAATGTTGACTCAATTTTATAGATAAATTAATTATAATTAAAAAGGTAGAGCATATATTATCTATTTATAACGCTAAACGCTGTTTTCCTCAATACATAACATTGGTTTGACTTCGTGACCTTCGAATTATAAGCTATTGGGAGAATCCACAAAATGTCAAAACTCTTTTGTGGGATCACGCCCTATAGATAAGGCATCTTAATGATCCATGCAAAACAATAATAATTCGTAGGTCACTATGTAAATATAAGTTGTAACATATACACTAATTTTCATAATACAGCAAGTGTAATTCGCGTCGCATACGCATTAGTCATACTGTATCACGACTGTTGCATCATGCATGAGGTTGGCTCGTTACAGGCGCCAGCGCAGGGCTCGGCTATTGAAGTAGTCAGGGTAGTATATAGTACCATAGACTAAAACGCCAATTACGTAGACTGCAGGCGGAGGTTCGAAAAAAAACCAAAAGTTAATTAAGACTAATTTATTTTAAATATAAAAATTACAATTAATTGGGTGAAACCTATTCGATGCGAGAATATGGAATGACCAAAACTTGTTAAAAATAACTTATTGCTAATGTCGAATTTTGCTGCGCGTCGGCGGCTCGTGGCTGGCCCGTGTGTCGACGATGCAGTTTTCGTCCGTCCGGCGTAAACACGATGAATTGCAGGCTCGGCGATATTAATTAGTGATCCGTACTGCATAAGCGTTCTTCGTTAAGGGTCCGTACTTAACACCTCCCCCCGAAGATCAGCAACTATTTGATCATGTTAAGAGCAAATGTTGCTGGAGTGTCATCTCGTTTCTTGGGATCTCTTGTCATCTCTTCATATGTATGAATCTTGAGAGTTTGCTGCTTTTCTTTGTTATCTGCTCTGAGATTCCAACATTTATATCTGCGGCTTATCGCTAAGATTATGAGTGCGACTACGCATATTGCTAAGATGTAGAATGGTATGGTTGTATGGTATAGGACAACCGGTTGAGACTTTTCTATCTGCAGAGGGCTTTCCATCATTACTTTTCTCTGGATGCTGTGAAGTTCTTTCAAGTCGACTGAATTGAAGCCGATGATGTGCGTAGAAACGTTCATCTGATTCATGTCGTTGTATGGGATCTTCGATAGCTTGAGAGGCTGGCCTTTAATTTCATTGCTGTCGTTGATGATGGTGAATTCTGAAGTTTGCAGGTAGCAGTCCACAGGAATGGTGACAAGATAACTGCCTTGTAGGGTGTTGTAGTCTTTTCTTCCACATGCTAGTTGTACTTTAGTCGGTTGTGGTAATGACAGTACGTAGTGCTGGTCATCTAACTTTTCAACTGCTTCTTTGGAAAGTGAAATCTTGGCGAAGTGGCAGGTGTCTTCTAGATCTTGATTGATGATGAGCTCCTGGATACAGTCTGGCTTAGTCTTGATTTGATGACTCGTCTTCTTTTCACAGAGATGTATGTTACTATACTTCGGGCATTCGGCCTCTATGTACACGAATGATTTCTCGTTGGTTGCTATGTAGGGAGTAGGAGGTACAAGGGCAAGCTGTTTCTTATTAGGTACAATAGATAGTCTGTATAAGTCGTAGGAGTCTATGGAAACTATGGGGAAACTGTAAACGATAACTATTCTTTTCTCAATAAAGTAGGAACCTGGTTTAATAAGATTATAATATTCTCATAACTCTAAATTTAAGACCTGATCTTGATTATATATTGATTTTAATTTATCTATCATGGTTTTCAATACTTCTATGTCAATCATGGAATGGTGAGTGCTAGACGCGCGTATAAATGCCATTATATTTTCTAATCTAACTATTTCTAACATTAGATCTTATAAGTTGTTAGTAATTATTCCTAAGATTTGGGCAAACTTTGCAAATTTGATTAAACTGTAATCTCTGTATGCACTTTTCTCAAGTAGTAACTCTAAAGTTGCGTTAATCATTTCCTGATTTTTAGTTAGCTGGTCTAATATGGTACTATGTTGGGACATCCATTCTTTACTAAGACTGATGTGGTTATTAAATTCTGAAACTACTTTATTTTCGTTATTTTGTAAAGTTTTTATTGCTTCGTCATATTTTAGGGCATCTAGGTAGTCTAAGTTGCCAGTAACGCTTTTTATTACTGACCCAAGGCTATCCACAAGACCTCGTTTGACTCTAGCAGGTTCTAAAGATCTAACTTGCTTTAATACTTTGTCGAGCTTGTTAGTAAGATAGTCGACCTGATATTCGTAGAGCATGTAAGTCTCGTTACTAAGTCTGGTTCTAAAGGTTTGAAGTTGCGTTTGTACAGAGTTTATTTTGTCTTCTATGTCAGTTAATTGTATGTACTGTATAAATGAATGGTAATGAGTGGTTAGTCTAGTCGGTCCTAATTTATATGGTAGTAATCCTGGTCCATCAGCTAGGGTCTCAAGTCTTATCTCTTGAGGGTGCGTCACGTGGATTGTCAGTAGCAGCAGAAATATATATTTCATCTCTGGTCTTCTTCGTGAATCGATGTCTGGATTCGCCACCCGGCTCTGCAGCTCCAACGTAGATTCTGGATACTCGTGATGGGACTTGATAGCCACCCGGGCGACTCGCGATCGCGGATATCGATATAAGTTGACTCTAACGCGTTTCGCGAACCGGCCCGCGAGTATCCTACCGACTGCGCCAATTACGTAGACTGCAGGCGGAGGTTCGAAAAAAAACCAAAAGTTAATTAAGACTAATTTATTTTAAATATAAAAATTACAATTAATTGGGTGAAACCTATTCGATGCGAGAATATGGAATGACCAAAACTTGTTAAAAATAACTTATTGCTAATGTCGAATTTTGCTGCGCGTCGGCGGCTCGTGGCTGGCCCGTGTGTCGACGATGCAGTTTTCGTCCGTCCGGCGTAAACACGATGAATTGCAGGCTCGGCGATATTAATTAGTGATCCGTACTGCATAAGCGTTCTTCGTTAAGGGTCCGTACTTAACACGCCTTACGCACCATCCTTCTTGCTGTTGTTATTATTGTTTTTTTTCACGGTACTTTTGAAGTATGACCTTGGCGGGACGTACAGCAAGAAGGATGGTGCGTAAGGCGTTTAAAGAAGGTAATATCTGTCAGCATGCGAGTCGCGGACCAGCCTGTTGTGACACGTGCGACGAAATGGTGGGAATACTTGATGCGGCATGTTGATCACGAACACCATTTATAGTCTGTGATCTTATACTTAGGTACTTCTAGAATAAACGATGAGGTAAGAGTTCTACCCGAGCCCGAGCTTGTCAATACTTGCACGAACAGCTGAGCAGCAGTCGACCCGTATCACCATAGTGATCGGTAAGCTCAATAGCTTATCGACATAGGTGATGCCCATCTTCACCGGGTTTGGATACGTGCTGGTCATATCATTAGATTAGAATTGTAATCGTATTTTGATTTTAATTTATATTGTACTAGCTTTTGCCCGCGACTTCGTCCGCGTGAATGTCGGTTATCGCGGATGCAGACAAAGTTGTGGAATACAAAGTACCCTATGTCCTTCCCCGGGGTTCAAGATATTTTCATGCTAAATTTCATAAAAATCGGTTCAGTCATTTTATCGTGAAAGCGTAACAGACAGAGTTACTTTCGCATTTATAATATTAGTATAATAATATTAATAATTTATTTATTGGACACAAACATTTGTTACAGTATGGATTTTGATTCTTATTTTGATTTTGATTTCATGCGATTTTAATTCTGGCTTGATTTCGATTTATCGACAAATATAAGTAGAAATGCGTGATGTGCTTACCTGTAAGTAATTGATACTCGTAAAGCATATTGTATATCTCATAACTTTGTATCAGTGCATTCAATTGTTGGTGATAAATAAAAGAAGTGGGGAATACTTGATGTTTTTCTTCCACCAAGCCGATCACAAAAAAAACCGGACAAGTGGGAGTTGGACTTCCGGGTTCCGGGTTCCGTTCAATTTCCGTGATTTGGTTAATATGGAATTATTATGACCGCAATATACAATTATAATTTTGATTAACTTGATAGTGTAAAAAGATACGATATATTTCGTATATCGTATCTTTTTCTCACGTTAACTTAGAAGTTTGATTTTTTACAGCTTCAAGGGACTGTAGACTTGAGTGTGGTTTTAATTTCAACTTGATACCTCCATGCGTTCCCGAGATAAAAGGTCTTGACATACAGACGGACAGACAGACAGACAGACGGACAACAGCCGTTTTTTTTCTATTAAGATTCGGAACCCTAAAAATGGAATGAAATTGTACAATGGATATTCTCATTGTTCAATTTTATGGTTGGATCGATGTCGAATGTATGATTTCCTTATTTGTGTGATAACATCATCTAAATATTAATACAACCACGAAATAAATCTGTCAATTATTTTCCTCTTGCCATTAGAAATGCTTATAATATTATTGTAAATAGTTAACGGATTAATTCGCAGAATCAGCTATTGTCATCAAAGCACAATAGTGTATAATCTACGTGTTAATATGGACGTAAATCAATTAGGTACGCGTACCTTTTCGTTTTGGAGGTGTTTACTAACTACTACTTACTGAGTCATCATTACAGGCTGTACACCTACGTCACTCGATTCATACGACACCTCTGTAAATATAAGTTATCCTAATTTTATTCCTGTGGTGCTAAGTAACACAACCTAAAGCTCGGCGCTGCGGCACCGGAATTACATTTTGACGTGACCTAAACGATGTCGTTTGCCGTCGAGCACGGTCGCGGATGGTAAAGTTTGAGAATAGCATAGATGATGTTAGATGTGGTGTTGGAGGCGGATGTTGCGCATTCCCTGGACCGCACACCGTACCAACGTATCCGATTTGAAGGAGCTCCAAATAACCATAAGGCTATCGACTATCTGTTTCCAGCGGATACTTAATATTTTGGACACATCGCTCGTAGAAGCCCTGACAGCCTAGAGAAGCTACTGGTGGTTGGTCAGGTCAACGGGAAAAGAGCACGAGGTCGTTCACTTACCCGGTGGTCAGACCTAGTAAAGACGCTCACTGGCCTGCCAATAACCAAAGCTATTAAGGCGCGTCCCTGTGCAAAACGCAGCGCTAGCCGTTTTTTGTTCAGTTTTTCGGACCTAAATACTCTGTATCCAAAAGAAATATCAACAAATAAAAAATAGATAAAATTTCTACATAATGTTGACTCCAAAATGGTAGATCTGATTTTTGTTTACGAAGTATAGTATTTAACTAATCTCCTCACAACGAAACCACAGAAATGAGAAATAATTATTGAAAACATGCATCTTCTCGGCAAGCAACTATTAATTCAATTTTTTACTAACACTAATAGATAGGCAATTTATTAATGAAAATTTTGGTAGAATTTTTTTTTCAAAATCCCAATATGTGATTTTATAAAGATTTAATTCTAAAATCTGAGCGTATTTCGCTACTGTATCTCTTGCGCGGCGCAAAGGGAACTAATGCTCAAGGTTTTTTGCTCAGGGTACCGCCTTAAGACCGCCGAGGACAGAAGCACGTGGAAGAACGTTGTACATCGAGTGACCAACACTTCATACTAGACGCGACCTTCAGCATGAAGATACCGACTAAGAAGAAGAAGAAAATTGCTGTTAAGATAGGTGAAGTGAGCTGTCATCTCATCGATGATCTTCTATGTATGTTAATGCGTCATGATTTCTGTGACAAGTAGAAAAACTATAGCCATAATTTAGTCAGTTTCTCTGCGTGACAAGAGCTTTTGCCTTGCAGTGGGACAATGAAAAGCTGGAATGATTATTATTTATACGTCAGTGAAGCAGGTACTTGTTGTGCCTGATACATGTAGGTCCATTCTGTAAAATTCGAACAACAACTCGCATCTCAAATTCAATTCAAATTCAAAATTCAAATTACTTTATTAATTTTAACAAGTTTGTACTGTATCAAGTGTTTGAAGCATCCTTTTAGGCAAGAATAATAATAATAATAATAATAATATGTGGGACATTTTCACACACGGCCATCCGACCTCAAACTAGGGAGACCCTGTACTATGGGTGTCAGACAGCTGATATACATACACAAATACATATTTTTTTTTGTAAATACATACATATTATAGATAAACAACACCCAGACACAAGGCAAACACAAGTGCTCATCACACAAATGTTTACCCTGGGCGGGAATGGAACCCGCAACACGCTGCGCAGCAGTCGATCGCTCAGCCACTGAGCCAACCGTGTCGTCAAGAAATACCTGTAGTAGGACACTTCCCTCTTCCATAACGTAAAATTGAAATGTACAGACGCCAGCACATCAAGCCATACCTAACTGTCAAATTTTCCCAATGAAATATGAACCTTATGCTTTTGTTATAAAGTTGAAAATCTATCAAAGAAAGGAGAATGGCGAGACTACATGTATTGTGGGACCCAGTGTTAGGAGTAGCATACATTATAGAAACTTATGAATTGTTAAAGAACGACATAAGACTAACCAAAAAGCAAATGGGAAGTAAGTTATAGAAGATGGGAGAAAAAAGATATGAACGGTAGAAGATTATAACCTAAAATATTCTTAAAGTACTTTGGGCATGTACATGGGCCTATTAGGTATTCAGTAGTAGAATGGCTTATTCATACATATTTACTTAAATTCACACCTATATCCCGTGAGGGTAGGTAGAAACTACAGAACGCCATCTGCTACGATTCGTAATAGGTAGGTATCTACTTCTTTTACTTCATCCACGAACATACACCCGCGCGTTGCGCCTGACTTTTTTAAGGACATCACTAATATTTTCAGTGGATTTTTCTAGGGTGTCCTCCCATTACTTGTCCAGAAACTAGATTGTGGTCAGGTTAAACCTAGCTAACATGTAGTTTGGCATCATCCTATTGCTCTTTCCAATCCATCGGCACAGTATGTCCTCTTCCATATCTACATCTCTACAAGCCATCATCTTAGCATTCACCCCCTTACTACCTACCATACCTATCATCTTTCACACAATCTATGCTGCTCAGGGGTTTGGCTAGGTTTACAGACATCAACCCTCGTTACGAAAAGGTTCATAAAATAGTAATAACTTTTTAAAGTGGTAAAGGTACACAATATGACTAGATAAGGAGTCCAGTTGTTAGATCTCCTAGAATATAATATAAATAAGCATATTTGCTCTGCTTGAAACTAGAGGTTTGTTAAATAAATAAAAATATATTTTAAAGAAATCGCTTTTATTTACTTTATAATGACTTACAAAATATTGAAGACATACAATTGTTGTGAATCTTGGATATTTTTTTTTAGTATGTAAGTATTGATTTATCTAATTAAAAGATTATCTAAGAAGGCAGCTGGTGCAGCGACATACCTCTGGTGTCTGGCATAGCCCATCTACCACAATATGCTCATAACATGAGAGCAACAGCCCACTGTCCATGTTCCCACGGGGTAATAACAATAGTATCCTAATATGGCATTTCGCCCCTCCAGCCTCCTATCTAGTGCAATGTATGTATAATAGGACTTGCTACCTATATGCCTAGATTTAATTTGGGCACTTAGAATAAATGGGTGGTTGCCAAATAAATAGTTACCTAGGTGGAAATTGCAAATTCTAGCATTGCTAGGAATATTGAAATTAAAATCCTTTATAATTCGTTTTCTGAGCCCATCAGGTATATGTCGCTTTTCAGCATCATTGCACTCCAAAAACAAGCAGCGCCGTGCTGTATCAGCCACTCTTCTCAACGTGGGCAATATAATATGTTCAGCAGAAGTTTCCTGTAATGGACGTCTTGAGGTGGATGGACTAGCCTCTTCACCCTCTGCTGTGTCAGATATTCTTCTTGTGGGCAATATTTGTTCAGTAGATGTTTGCACTAATGGATTTCCAAATGTTGATGGACCAACCTCTTCAACTTCCACCGTTTGCTCTGTCTGTTGAGAAGATATTGGTTGACTGATTGCAGAAGGTGAAACCACAGCAGAACTTCTATAAGAACTGTCCACCACTCTCTGTGCCCGTAAATAGCATGGCACACATATGTCCTCATTTAAGATTAACTGAAACAATAAAAGTAAAATGTTGCCAAAAATAATAATATAATAGAATTTCATATCATTATTTGTAATATTAAATGTTTATAGGGTTACTGGTAAGGTTGGCATCCAAAAAGCCCACTTGTGATGAGACCTTGACAGTAACCTTACCTTAGGCTTACCAGTAACCCTATATAAATTGTTTTCATTACCAACCTGGCGGGGCCTTATCCATTCCGATACAATGTCTCTTATTCGGGTTTTCCTTTCAGACATCTCTGGTCGGACAACTAGCCTGCTCCTGATTCTCAAAATCTATCTGCCACATCCAGCACATACATCACGAAGGCCAGGTTGTGGTTGGGTCTCATGTTCAGGACCATCATTTGGGTTACTATTTATCAACTCCCAACATGAGTGACAAATATAGTTATCTCCAGTTACCTAAAAATATTATTACTATGGTTAAGGATACACAAAAAAGGTTTACAAGCTAAGTTATAATCATGTTTTGCTTCTGGGTTAAGAAAGTGACTACCACATTCAATGTTGCCAAAGCATGTGTGGTACAGGTACCCATACTGAGTAGATTAAAGAACAGACTATCCAAAAACTCTATCCATCAGGTTATTACGCTAGCAGTGTGGTTATACAAAAATAGTAATATTCTTCTAATCAAGTATCTTGACTTTGCCTGCGAAGTTGTACTTCATCAGTGGTACACTACAACATTGTTAGGAGATTCTGCTCTCTGGAGCCCTTTCCATTGGTAGCTTGGGTCCTGATACCGGTGCAGTATTTTATTTTAAAATGTTATTAATATTGTGCACCACAAGCAGTACCTAATACGACCCACTGACCGTAATCTGCAGTATTATAAAATACTTCAGGTTGTTATTATATTCAGAAGATTAAGAGATGCTCCTGTGTTGCCCAATACTGCAAGACGAGCAGGAAGAGCATAATTATGATAAGAGTATTATATACGAAACTACATATTTGTATACGAAATCTCTACTTTTGCTTGCTCCATTTATTTTATATTTGTATGATTTGTGTTCATGAAATTAAACAAATTAGTACATGAATATACTTACATCACGCGGGTACACCCATTTCTGTACTCTTTCAACTATTTGATCACGTTCATCAGACAAACGATGTCTCGGTAAGCGAGCAATTCTCAATTATTAAGACAACGCATTTTAACCGTTGAGAAATTCCAAATCACTTGCAAGTCGGTCGTCAGTCTAAAGGTAAAGCCAAATCACAGAACATATAGCCAAATTGTCAAGAATCCACAAAATCGCAAAAATAGTATTAGAATCCCACCCACCCACGTTAGCTGTTAAACACAAACAATGGAATGAATTGACAATTGACAATAACATCAAATGACATGACAATTCGACACTGACGTTCCATTTTTACGTTCCATGTTTTCATTATGTACTGTTAAAATAATTTATATTTTTTTTACGGACTGTTTATAACAGTATTTATGTTTCGTTTTATACGGTATTGTTTTATTTAACAAGATGTAAGTAAAATAAAAAGGAAATCTGCCAAGCGAAAACGTACTTAAGTATTTTAAGAGGGTAAATCAGTAGTGTAGATTGGAATGTATCAATGTAATTCGTAAAAAACATTGCGTTCGGAAACTGCACGATACTTATTTTTTAATAAACTAAAATCATTAATAACTTTTAATTCCCATTCTCTAGTAACTCAATATTTTTTATATAGAACTCTTATAAACTTGTTACTATAATTAGTATAAACTAGTCCGAGCATGGTGCTCCGTTAATTTTTAAATTACGTGGGTCCAGCCTCGCCATCCTCCTTTGACAGATTGTAGTAGCTTGATAAGCTGGCCTCTGTACATATACTAATTCTAGTTTCTGTTCTTAGATTATAATTTTATGAAATAACAATTAAGAATGAAATGAATAATGAATGAAAAACAAAAATGGATGAATGGAAAAGGCAGAAAATATGATACATAATTATTTGTTTGTGAGTGTAGTGTGTATAGTACTTAGTGTATGTGTAGAGTATGTATGGTGTGTGTGCAGGGTGTGTGAGTATAAGTGTTAGGAATGTGGGTATATGTGTTGTATCTGTTCTAGTGCAAATTAGTATGTAAATAAATCATGTGTTGTATTGTAGCAGGGCCTAATCTCGCATCGCTATTCACTCTCACTTCGCATAAGGTTCAAAATGACCTTGATATATTTGACACTTTGAATCGGGTTCGAGTGCGAGTGACCGTCGAAGTGACGGGGAAATGACCTTACAGAATGCCACTTCTTACGTCATCTCATACTTTATCTGTCAAATTCTCCCTGTCAATTTAGTTCAACTCGCTGACACGCTTGCAAGGGTGACGCTCGCGCTAGTGTAAATTCGAATTATCAACCGAGTTTTTAGAAAGTCAATCAAGAAACTCACAGCGGATTCCGATTCGAAGTTTAGAATGAGGTCTTACAGAATCACACCCTGTACATTTGACACAGAAGTAGCTCTGGGACCTGTAGTGCAATTCTGTAAGAATTCACTCGCGAATTCGAATCCTATCTCACTTCCGATTTCACTTACCTGAAGTGAAAAGTATTTGGTATTCGCTTAAATAGGAACGAAATAATAGTTCGCTTCACCTATGTTGTCACTTCGTGGTGCTGGCATAGCTTTTATTGAGTTACAGACTACCTAAAACAGTTTAAACCGCGGAATCAGAAGTGAGAACTGGAGTGAGTTCTTACAGAATAACATAGCTGGACCCTTCGTATAATATAAAGTCTAAATGTCTAATAAGCTCAACCTATACGTGTCTAATTGTAGGCGCAATGGCTGAGCGATTGACTGTTGTGCAGCGGGTTGCGGATTCGAATCCCGCCTAGGTTAAACATTTGTGTCATGAGCACTTGTGTTTGCCTTGTGTCTCGTTGTTTATCTATTTATGTATTTGTGTATGTATATCAGTTGTCTGACACTTATAGTACCGGGTCTGCCTAGCTTGGGATTAGATAGCGGTGTGTAAAAAGTCTATTATTATTATAATTCCACGAACAGGAGTACAGTTGCGGTTAACTTGTGGTTCCCCATTCACACTTCGTCTCTAATCGCGGTAGGCTAGCTCATTGAATGGGGTTTCAATATTAACATATGTTATTTATAATGTCTTGCTGCTATATTATGTACTTACGTCATTATGTCATACTTGTTATGATGAATGCATCGCAAGAGTTTGTTACAATGTTGTTTACTGGAAGGACCAAGTTTGACTGGCAGGCGCTACGTTTGTTCCTACATCAGTGAAGTGATCATATTATATTCGGGATGTCTATTCTGTTACAATCTCCGTCGGTGAACACCTAGGTGAAGTGAGCTGTCATCCGTCCGTATGCTTTGTCAATCCCTAGCATAGAGACCGATGACAGCTCACTTCACCTAGGTGTTCACCGAGGAAGATTGTAACAGAATAGCACTGCAGCTCATGCAAAATTCTGAAACTTCAGTACAGTCGAGACCATACTACATCTTTACATTTAGGCAACTAAATGCGCAAGTTTCATATAAGACGTTTACTGTAATTGGAACTATGAATGCGATAGTACAGTTGAAGTGCTTATTTGTGACCGTATATATTTATTTAGGTTACACCCTCGAAGTATTATACTTATTGCGTGGTTACACCTAAATATTACTACAATGTCGCCATTGGAATAATATTTCTTTCTAATTTTCTTTGCTTTGAAAATGAAACAGTGCAATATTATTTAGGCAATTACTTTTAGGTGTCACCGTGTTGGAGAAAACCACAGTGAAAACACAGCACTGTAAGCGGTTTTAGTAGAGTTATAGTAAGGGAACGATCCAACAATACGAGTACTAACAATTAGGAGCACACAGATCAAGATAATATAAATTAATTAGCAATGTCGTAAAAAACAAGTGGCGATACACCGCCCGGCGGGTTCATGCCTTGCCTTTTACGGGCGCAGGTGCCTTATCCGTAAAGGAAGCGAGCAATGGAACGCGCTCCCGAAATGGAATTGCTATTGTATTTATGCAAAGTTGTACTAAAATAAAGATACATAAGGTTGGCAGTCCGAGGTACTGGGACTCCGTGGCGCTCGGCAAACAATAGATGTTTGGCGAACGATTCGCAGTAGCCTCTGTAGCCAACTATAGTCCGCGGTAACATAATATAGGATTAAAAGAAAGAAAGTACGGTTACAAAAGTACGTTATGTCTATAAAAATATACAGTAAGCTACCAGGGGTGTAATTCTGTAAGACCTCATTCTAAACTTCGAATCTGAATCCGCTGTGAATTTCTTGATTGGCATTCTAAAAACTCGGTTGATAATTCGAATTTACACTGGCGCCACCCTTGCGAGCGTGTCAGCGAGTTGAACTAAATTGACAGGGACATTTTGACAGATAAAGTATGAGATGACGTAAGAAGTGGCATCTGTAAGGTAATTTCCCGTCACATCGACGCTCACTTCGCACTCGAACCCGATTCAAAGTGTCATATAATTAATCAAGGTCATTTTGAACATTATGCGAAGTGAGAGTGAAATGCGATGTGAGATTCGAGTTGCTGTTTGAATTTTACAGGATCGACCTGCAGAACCTATTAAAAATTTAAATGAATATAACATTTGTATTAATGAATGAAAGCTTTTCTTAATACAAATAAAAGCTATTATAGTGTAAATTAATATTTAAATGACAAATTATAACTACATAAAACATAATAAATAACGTTATACAATATGTAATTAAAATAAAAAAAACAAACCTGCGATAATATAAAACACTATAATTATTTCATTCAAACCAGCATTACCCTTATAGATACACATTCTATCTAGTCGTATATATAAGTCAATCTATGTTCATTTTAAATGATTTAAATATTAGAAATAGTCATGTAATGTGCAATATACAAATTAAGTATTAAAAGTAGAACAATAACTAGAAAAACAATAGTGAATCGCTTTCAAACACCCAGTGCTCTTCCTCTTCTGTCGTACATTCTATGCTGTGCCGTTCTAACAGGGTTCAAAATTGTGACTTCGTTACATTAATAAATTGAATAATTGCGTTGATTTGTAAGAAACGCGCGTACTCGTGGTAAATAAGTATTTGTTACTCAGGGCGGGGCAGTACCTGTGTGTAGCAATTTTTCAGTACCTACAATAATACTTATTTGCTGTAATATGCTTGCTCTAGATTCACGAAGAAAACTGCACGTACCTGCTCTAACATTTGATCGTATTTAGTATCTACTTACATGCCGTGTAAAGCCATGGTAAAGTGATGATAAGATTATTGTGCTATAGTAGATAGTTTACCAACAATGTACAGGGGTGTGATTCTGTAAGACCTCAGTCTAAACTTCGAATCTGAATCCGCTGTGAGTTTCTTGATTGGCATTCTAAAAACTCGGTTGATAATTCGAATTCTAGCGCCACCCTTGCGAGTCAGTCAGCGAGTTTAAATAAATTGACGGAGAGATTTTGTCAGATAAAGTATGTGAAGACGTAAGCAGTGGCATTCTGAAAGGTAATTTCTCCGTCACTTCGACGCTCACTTCGCACTCGAACCCGATTCAAAGTGTCATATATCAAGGTAATTTTGAACCATCTGCGAAGTGAGAGTGAATAGCGACGTGAGATGCGAGTTGTTGTTTGAATTTTACAGAATCGACCTACAGGTATCATATATCACCATATGGTATCATTATGTGGAACTGTCATTGGAACACGCTGTTGTGATACTGTTCAACGTTATCATGCACGCTTTTTTACAATAAAAGTAAGTAATTATTTTTAACTTAATTTCTACTTTATAGTTATTAACATTCATTAACCATCATCAACTGGTGGATTCTATATAACAAACTGTTCTTATTTCAAAATTATTTTCCACCTTTTAGTTCGGATTGAAATTAAAGCGTGTTTTTCTAGTTTTTTTTTTAAACTATTAGCTAGTTTATTAGCTAGTTTATTAGCTATTTAGCTAGTTTATTTATATAGTATGTAGTGATAGTGATAAAGAAGACCAGACGCGACTCTATCAAGTCAATAAATTTGACTTACCAAAGAACTACTTACTGTAAATCAAAGCACAATAATTGAATGCAATAACCCTAAACATCTATTAAACATGGCCTAAATTACTAATTAAAACAGGACTTGTTTGTTTCCATCAGTTTTATCAATCGCCCAAATTGTTTGTATGCATAATAGTGCTGCGCTAGTTGCACATGAAATACATCACAGAGTAGCACAGCCCTGATAAGATAAGAGCATGGAACAGACATGTAGCTGTGCGCGGCAGGCCACGGCCTTGTTTGGCGAAGTTCATCCCGCAGGTCAACCGAAGAGTTTGTAGACTGATTTTCCAGTGGTGCCTTAAAAGTAAATTTAAGTCCCCTAGCCAGGGCAAAAAACTTATAATCTATGCGCCTAAACGCTAAGGGCACCTTCTGTGGTACAGGCCTCAGCTTAGGGCGTCGCTGGGTCAAGGCAGCAAAGGGATAGGCTGGATCGGATATTGATTTAGGAACGAATTTAAAACTACAGGCTCAGCGGCACGGGCTCGCACTAGCAAGGGTCAGGCAGGAAGCCCTTAATACGACAGACTCCAGCTTTGTTACCCTTTAAAGCTTCCCCGTACGGTAAACTTAAACAAGTTTTATTTATTATCTTAACATGTTTACAAAGGTTTTCAAAAATGTATTTTGTCATTAACTAGATAGTAAGTACAATCAATTTGTTTAGTTCCGGTCTAATCATTCATGAAGGCTTTTAAGAATGTGACTGAAATAAAGTTAATCGGTCAATAGATCGTTTCAGCATTATCATTCACAAAATCAAATCAACTTTTATTGCTTAAACTAGACATGAGACACACAGTTGGAAATTAATAATAAATAAAAACAATTACTTATAGTCCCTGTCGGACACAGGTAGGTGACAGCTACCCCCACGATAGTGGTCTGACACCGTTCTAACAATACAATACCTAAGTGCGTGTACACAGCAGGAGCATACGTCATGGCGGAGCAACTCTTATGACTATAATACGTTTTCCTGTGTCGTGATTACCTTTAGGAAATAACATCGAATTTAAACAATCAAGAGTATCACTGTAGACCAGGTTACTTCGCAGTGTGCGGGTGGAATTTTATTCTTGAATGCAAAATTAAACGCAGAATAACGGCATTAAAGATTTACTTTTAACAGAGTACATTGTAAAGTTGTAAAGTTGTAAAGGTGTACAGTTGTATAAATCTTTGTAAAAAATATAATTAAAAGTTGTATGCGCACACGACTTTAAAGATGGTGTCGTAGAGAGAGTTGTTCGGCGCGTCGCCGCCAGAGGGCGCTCCCGCGCTTCCGTTCCACGTCGGTCACTGCGATGCATGGAAAGCGTATGTCCCAAGTATGGCATACGCAAGTGCGTCAACAAGTTGCCCCCCTTGGCAAAGCCGGAACATTGGGTAGCTGATACTCTTCCACTGGTAGCGGGCACAGTCTGTTGAAGGCACGTCGCACAGTTCCCGAAGTTGTCTTCACGTCGACGACCCTGGTCACACTGTCAGAACCAGGATATATATAAGTGATACGCCCAAGCAGCCATCTGTTGGGAGGCACCCGATCGTCCTTGACCAGCACCATCATACCCAAGTGCAGGTCTCTTCCTTGCTTGCTCCACTTCTGCCGTTTCTGTAACTCTGATACATATTCCTTTCGGAAACGAAAGAAATGGGCCTTTAGTTGTTCTCGCATAACGAGAAAATGAGCTTCACCTAGAGCTCTTTTGGGCTTTAGGATAAGGTAAGGCGGTTAAGGTTCGTCTAAGGAGGTAGTGTGACGATGTCAAAGCTACTCAATCTGAAGGATCAGAGGACATTGGAGTTAAAGGCTTTGAGTTCAAGATCACCCCTATCTGTGTGAGAACCGTGTTCATTTCCTCATACGTAAAGTTGGCAAGAGCAAGTATACGTTTTAAATGATGCTTGACTGATTTCACAGCACCCTCAGCTAAGCCATTAAAGTGCGGGCTATAGGCTAGTGAAAATTTAATTTTTATTGATAAAGTTGAAACATAAGAACCTATATACTCAGAATTTAAATTTAAAAATTATTACATGCTCCTATAACATGTACCACTGTCCGAAAGATGTTGACAGGTTTTCCCCTGCGAGCAGTGAATCTGCTTAAAGCAGAAATAAAGTTTAAAAGAGCTTAAGTCGGTTACAAGCTCAATATGTATTGCTCTGACAGATAGACATACAATAATGCATATGTATGCTTTAATTAGCTTACTGCCTAAACCCTTTCGGTTCAGTATCAACACTGGTCCTGCACAATCTACTGCGGTGTTAATGAATGGGCAGTCAGCATGCAAGAGTAATTTGTGATAGTATCTAAAGTTGAGTACTGTAATGTGGTGAGATGCATGTAACAATATTACATGTTTAACATCATAAATATCTATAATGTGAATTAAAGTCTACCTCTAACTCGAATAAGACCATCAGAATGTAAAAACAGATATAACAAATTAAATAACTTACTTTTTAATGACAATTGTTTTTTTGTTTTGTTTATTAATGACTTATACTCCTGATGGAATGATTCTTGTTGTGAAATGTAACATAAAGTAATTAATGAAGAGTTAAGCTCATGTAAAGTTAAGAACCCTGTATGTTTGTTCTGTGGAAAACAACAGTTGTGTATAAACCGCTGTATGTAGGCTGTGACATGTTGCAGCCTACCAAGATCAGAGAACCTATGTCAGCAGGATTCAACTTCGTAGGTACATAACGCCAGGTGTCTGGTTCTGTAAGAGACTTAAGTTCATGAATTCTGTTATAAACAAATGGTTTTAATAAGTTGGCCTTGGAAGTATTGATCCAAGCCAATACAATGGTTGAGTCACACCAGTAGGTACAACTGTAAGTTCCTATTAATGAGGATTTAACTTTGTCAGCTAGACGAGCTGCAGACAGAGCCCCACACAATTCTAACCGTGGGACTGTCATGGGTTTAAGAGGAGCTATACGGCTCTTTGCAGTTATTAAATGAACTGAAACTTTATTGTCATGTGAAATAGAATGAAGGTAAACACATGCACCATAGGTATTGATGCATCGCTAAAAGCATGAAGTTCACAAATCACAGACTGATCACATATAACATGCCTTGGGATTCTTATATTATTAATAAAATGTAAAGATTTAATGAAGTTGCACCAAGTTGCTTGAATTTCACTGGACACATTTTCATCCCAAGTTATTTTTAACGACCATAGCTTCTGTAGAATTTTTTTAGCTTGTAAAATGCAAGGGTTAATGAGTCCAAGGGGATCAAATATTTGAGCCATTGTGGAAAGAATTGTGCGTTTTGTAATGTGTTCAGGCGATGTAATGTTTACTGAAAAAAGCAACACATCTTCTTTACAGGCCCAAAGTAATCCTAATGTCTTTGAATACTCATGGCTACTTAAATTAAGATATCCATCTTTGCTATTTTCACCTATAAGTTGTTGTATGATGCATGGATTATTTGAATGCCATTTTCTTAACGAAAGCTGTCCACTTTCAAGTTGGTTAATGACGCCTCTGCAGATGTTTACCAGCTGGGATATGTCATTTTTCCATAAATAAAGACATTAACATAAAACCTTTGATGATAGCATCTGACACTGCTTTGTCAGTGCATTCTTTTCCCAGTTGCATTAAACATTGTATAGTAAGGTATAGTGCGGATGCGGTACCAAAGTGACAGTTATATTGTTTGAGGTGTGTGACCTAATGACGTGTATTCCTTAATGAATTCAGCATATTGCTGCTTGAATAACGGGTCACGCTTAAACCTGTGTTCTAATGAGTATGAACCTAGAAAGAGCTTGCTCAATTGATCTTAAAGTTCATCATTAAATTGAGTGATTGCAATGGACTGTATTATTATTATAATGTAATGACTCTGTGGGTCCAAATATCAACCATCCAAACTTAGTTTCACTTAATGAAGGTCTATTTTTACCTAGTGAAATGTTGTTAGACAACAATACACTTCAAAATAAGTCCGCTCCAAGCAATATATCAACTTGGGACGGTGTGTGGAATAAAGGATCCACTAATGTAATATTATGAGGTATGTCTAACATTCTATGATTAATTTGTTTGGAAGGCAATGCTAGAGTAATGTGTGGAACCACAAAACAATTAATGTTTTCAGAATATGAATTAATAAGTGATGATATAATGACATCACATCTTTTATAAATGCAACTAGATTGACCATTTAACCCTTCAACTAATGTTGATGTTGAATAAGTTGACAATTAAAGTTTGTCACACAAGTTCCCTGTAATAAAGCTAGATGTGCTGCCATTATCCAATAAAGCACGAACCTTGTGTTTATGGCCAACATGGTCAGTAACTTGAACAATAGCCGTTGACAACAACATCACACATTGGGTATTATGAGTACCTAGCAGACAAAACCACATTCTCTTGAGCACTTCTTAATGTCTGTGTGCTTGACTGTGTTGTACAGAGTGTTACACTGCTAGTACTAGTAGTGTGTTGTGTTGACCTTGGCTCCGGAGCAATGGATAGCTCTCCTAAATGTAACATAGTGTTATGTCGCTTATGACAGTGTGCACAGCCACCCATCTTGCATGTGAATGATTTATGACCTTGTCTATATCTGTAGGTAACTTAAGTGTTTTCAAAGCTCTCAAGTTACGATTGATTGTGTCAATCATGTTGCGCAGAGCCTTAAAGGATTCCTTTGTCACAATTTCCATATTAAAGAATGCCTGAATATGATTGTAAACTAGAAGTCGTTTGTTTTTGTAACGGTCAGATAGTAGCTCCCATGCAACATCATAATTCTCTTCCGAGAAGTCGAGTGCACAAATGATTGGAGCTGAACTATCCTTTAAAGCTGCACACAAATAATGAAACTTACTTATTCTCAGAATGCTGTCATTAGAATGTATTAACAATGTGAGTGTGTCACGAAACTCTAACCAGTTGTGATATTGACCCGAGAAGGTAGGCAAATGTATAGTAGGTAATTTAAGTTTAATCCCACCTTTATGTCCAGAACCCGTACCAGAGCCTGCAACCGACTCACCACTCACAGAGGTCTCATGTTTCCTCAACAGTTCTCGGGCAGAGGCAATAGCAGCATAGTATTGAATCTCATACATTTCTCGTTCCTGGTACTGTTTCTCTGGAATTTCAGACAGATTTTGTGAGATGTTAAATTGTGTGCTGTCATACTCAGAATACATTTCTTCTATTGTAGTTAATCTAAATATCAACACCCTAACCTGTAAGGTATTTAATGCATCACCTTTTATTCATGAAAGAAATGATCTAAATTGGGTTAGCTTAGCATTATAGCTGCCACTAACGACTTGTAATCCATTATGACAGTTAACATGACTTTGAGTCTAAATGTTAAATAAAGAGCGACAAACAATACTTAAAGGTGTAATGAAGCAGCGAGGGCGCTTGCGAAACAGTCAAATACCAAGCATAAAGCAAGCGAGTGCAGCTCGCCAGCTAGGGCTCCACGCAAGCGTCGTGGAAGGCCGACACGTGGGCAACAGCGACCCCAGTCTCACCATGCGATTATAGTGCACTGTAAACACAAAATAATTAAGATACGGACACAGTATTCACACACACAGGGGCAATTCAAGATGCTTAAAGCCTGAGTGGGGAATATGTACTAGAAAAATATGAAGAATTCGAGGAAATTCGTGAAATAAGGTTAAGTTTTTAAGTTTAAAGTTTTAGGGAGCACGTGGAATGAAAGGATAATGGGATCACGATGGCACTTCTCTGTCTTGTAAATTTCCTTTAGGTAATGGCCTCCTTGATCTTCCTTCTATAACGTGTTCCACGTCTCTGTTTTAAAGTATTGGATATTCTTCAAATTTGGATTCCACGTAATGGCCGCAACGCGTGCTCAGTAATTTCCTTGATCTTGATAGCCGCTTTGTTTCCAAAATCCGGGTCGATGGACCAAAATGTAGACCAGGTTACTTCGCAGTGTGCGGGTGGAATTTTATTCTTGAATGCAAAATTAAACGCAGAATAACGGCATTAAAGATTTACTTTTAACAGAGTACATTGTAAAGTTGTAAAGTTGTAAAGGTGTACAGTTGTATAAATCTTTGTAAAAAATATAATTAAAAGTTGTATGCGCACACGACTTTAAAGATGGTGTCGTAGAGAGAGTTGTTCGGCGCGTCGCCGCCAGAGGGCGCTCCCGCGCTTCCGTTCCACGTCGGTCACTGCGATGCATGGAAAGCGTATGTCCCAAGTATGGCATACGCAAGTGCGTCAACAATCACGAACAACGTAGTTTATTTATGAATTAACGTGAGATCTCAGAGTCGCCAGAATGACATTTCTAGAATAACTAGATAAAGGGTTATGTAGTTACGTTAACGTTACGTTAACTAGAATCAACTTTATATTTTTTTATTATGACGTTCAAAAGTGCCTTTTTAATGGTCTAATTGAAATAAATGATTTGACTTTGACTTACGAACTTATGCGTAGCTACTAACTTGCTAGTTTCAATGCAGGTGGTCAAGTTTGCTATTTTTATAATTTCGTCATTCCAACACGATCCCATTGTCATTTTGAACATGTTCGTAATCTGCTAAATTCATAATGGTCGATCATTGGTTGGTCGAATTAAAAGCAATGACTGCACAATGACGTTCTAATGGTATTTCACTGATCAAAGGAACTGTCCAAATTTTAGCAGATTACCGCCTAAGATTCAGTTGTCATTTTGTACGAGATTACCATTCTATATCATTTCTTTCAATGGCGTGTCAGTGGTTGACCATTGGAAAGTCATAATGACGCCATTATATTAGTAGATTACCAAACTTGTCAAAATCAACAATTATGAAATCAATGATAGACCATTCTGACACTATTGTAATAGCAGACTTAAGGCCCTGGTCCATTTGACACGTATTAGGTATAAAAGAATGGAAGTGAGGAAGGTACCTTACCTTACTCACCTACACGGGGCCGTCTTTACCTCATGTGCAGGGTGTGCGTTGCACACGGGCGCAGCGGTCCTAGGGGCGAGCTACGGAGCCCCATGAGGAGCGCGCGTTGGCCGGCCGCGGCACTTTCCTTGACCAACGTATAAAGAGCTCCGCTTTGCATACATTTTGTATGGCATCAGGAGCTCTTCTTATATTTGTCGAATTTACACCAAAGCAAGCCGCGCCACGAGCGCGCGAACACAGCGCGAACGATTTTTTACTTAGACCACCCAGAGAACGTAACACTTTTAGTCTGAAATAAACATTTAATAACAAAGACGTCCTGTAATACTTAAATAGTTATTAAGTGATTATTTTTTGGAAAAAAAAATCATTAACTTGTGCTTTGTTTTTCTTGTCGCTCTTTCCTTCCAAAAAACAAAAACCTGTCAAAAGGAAAAAAAAATCTTTAGATCGGAATATGAACAAAATAATTACGGCACGCCTCAGGGAGGGATCGTATCCCCACTACTCTTTCTAGTTTATATTAACGATATTCCAGAGGCGATAGGCAAAGATTGCATACTATTCGCTGATGACACTACAATAATAATAGAGAGTGACACAAACAAAAATTTAGAAAATGAAATCGTACAAGCTCTGGATAATGCAATTAACTGGCTAGAAAAAAATAACTTAAAAATAAATATGACTAAAACAAATGTAATACAATTTCAGACATACAATGCAAACATAAATAAACTAGACATTAATTATAATGATTCTCACTTGACCACTGTCGACAATTGTGTATTCTTGGGTATAACGGTCGATAAATATTGCAATTGGAAACCACACCTAGATAAAATTCTTACAAAAATTTATCGTTTTATATTTGTGCTAAAACGAATTAAACAAACTGTTAACCATGATACTGCAATGCTGGCTTACCATGGGTATGTATCATCCATCCTCCGATACGGTATTATAATATGGGGTAACTCAGTAGATTTTGACAGAGTTTTTAAAGCTCAAAAAAAATGTATCCGAGCAATTTGTGGAGCTCACTTTTTAGACAGCTGTAAGCCACTGTTCCAAAAACTTCAAATTCTGCCTTGGCCATGTATACACGGTTACTTTTTGATCGTTTTAATCCCGTGGAGGGTCGATCCGGTGCATGAAACACTATTGATTTGTAAAGATAAAATTAAAATATAATATACTTTTTTTTTTAAACTCGAATTAATTCTCGCATGCGTGTAAAAATAATGCGGGACATTAGTAGGCACCATTCGATACTAACAACAATGACGCGTAAGCGCAGTCAACGTGGACTCACAAAAATTAGCCAATCCTAGACCAAACCCCGCCCCCAAACCCCATTTGATTGGCAATGCAAAAAGCGCGCGCCCCGCGCACCCCGCGCGCTAAGGGCAGCGCATGTAAACAATTCAGTTTCTCCTAAGACGTCATCGGTGTGCCGTTGTTAAAAAATATCCTTGTCGCGCGAACGTAATGGCGTCTTGTAATAATTACGCGTACTCCAACCTGGAGTTGCCATGGTGTAATTCTACGCGATCGCGGGTTTTGATGCGCAAGCGGCTCGTCGTCTGTACAGCGAACAATTATTACGCTATCGTGAAGTGTAACCCTTTAGTGATGATTCAGAATTTATGAATTATTAGTTTGTAACAGAACTCTTTTTTTAATCGTTGTAAATAATTTTGATTACCTACACATTTTTATGAACAATTATTATGTATTGTGAAGTGTCCTTGAAAGTTAAATAAATCAAAGGTGATTTAGGTATGTAACAGAACTTTTTTAAATCGTGTAATTAGAACTTTTTCCTTTTTAAAATCATTGTAAATAATTCCACATTGTTAAATACCTACGCCATAACTAGCCGGCCTGTAAAGACTTATTTTACATGTACCGCTTTAGCATATTTTTTTAATTTCATAGGTACCTATGTCTCGAAACCTAGGCACAAAGCAATTATGACGGTCCTAAGCTCGTAAAAGTATGAAGGAAAATTTGGAATCATTAAATTTGTTTACGTGAACATGATCAGCTGAGCGAGTCAATAACCTAAAGTCGATCGGGCGGAGTGTAGGTAGTTAGGTAGGCACCGACGTCGACGCGGCGTACGCGTAGGGGCGTAGGTAACTAACTCGCGGAACTACTATCGGTTTCATGCATTTTGCGAATATTACGTTATCACTTACTATTTTTTTTATTTTAAGAGATACAATGCAGTGCAAGCTTTCGCTGAATACTATTTTATTAGTTAAACCACCCGTCCAAGGGATTAAAACGATCAAAATGTAAGCTTGTATATATTTTTGAAATATGTATCTTTGTTAAGAAAAACTATAACTTATTTGAAGCTACCACTGACAGGCCAAATAGCCGAACTAGGCATAAAGATAGACTTCGGCTGCCACCAATAAAACTGAAATTATTTTAAAAAAATGTATACTGCATGTCGATTATTATTTACAATCATTTACCTAATTGTTTCCAAGACTTACCTCTGACTTTATTTAAAAAAAAGCTTTTTAAACTACTTGTATTTAAAAGTTATTATACCATTAAGGACTATTTAGAAGACAAGTCAATAGAATCTGTTCTTTGTAAGTCAGTTAGATTAATTGACATTGCTAATTGCTAAAACATTTGCACGCCATTTTATGGCAGGATATGCTGAAATAAAATTAATGTAACACCTTATATACCATATTTGAGCAAATAAATATTTTTGATTTGATTTCCTAAAAATACTTTTTACCCGTGCCCGTGTACAGGCCTCGCTCGCAGTGAGCTTCCCAAAGAATCATGGCAGGATTTGTACAAAAAAATTAAGATGTTTAGAGAAGTTGAAATTCTAATCCTTGTATTCTTGGGTACCTACCTAAAGAGTATCTTCAGGCAGACAATATTTTTAAAACCCCGCAAAAAAAAGTTAATAGTTTAACGAAAGCTCATTATTTCAGGACGAAACGGCGCTGACAGTAACAGCGACACTGACAGCCTCCGTTTCGCAGTACATTGGAATTGCATCGTTTTATGGGAAATAATATCACAAATAATGTTTATTTTTTTCCACACACTTGTCACATCACTTGTCTGCCAATTTTGTAGATCCGTTAATATCGCTTGTCACTTTCTTTTTTAGGGTTCCGTAGATAAATGGCAAAAAACGGAACCCTTATGGATTCGTCATGTCTGTCTGTCTGTCTGTCCGTCCGTATGTTACAGCCACTTTTTTCCGAAAGTATAAAAACTACACTGTTTAAACTTGGTAAGTAGATGTATTCTGTGAACCGCATTAAGATTTTCACACAAATATATATGTCGGAGACAGTTTATTAATCACATTGTGGGTGTTAACTAAATTTGTTATGATTTGTGTTTCTTATTGTTAATTTATGTGATTTTACTATCAATTATTGTCTATTAATTCGAAACATGATTTATTGTGTGTGCACACTGATTTGTGGTTACTTTATTTCGATAATTATTATCGATGGTTTTATTCAAAACAATTGTTGACACGTTGCTTTGAATGTAAAACGAATTACTTTATGAAATCACTATTGTTTATTCATGACAATTATTATTGTGTTATTTGATTACAGATCTTATTAGATTCAGCACATTTTAGTGTTTTGTATCAAGTAAACGCGTGACGCACTTCCGTGCGCATGGACAGACTTGTATGGAGAGGTTGCAAGGTGGGGGGCATCGCCCTATAAAAGAGCGTGCACTCCGTAAGTATGGCAGTCGATCCTCGGATTCGACTCAGTAAAGAGTTCCTGCTCCCGACAATACTGTCGGTTTACCTGGTACAGCGCTGCTGTATATTCACATAGCTGTATAGGCTTGCTGCTAGCGAGCGATACACTTTGTATCTGGGTGGCTTATGCCACTGTACGAACTATGAACCTTAAGGGTTTGTTCATTTATCATTGGGTGGCTTAGGCTGCTGTACGAACTATAAACCTTACGGGTTTGTTCGTTTATCATTGGGTGGCTTAGGCTGCTGTACGAACTGTAAACCTTAAGGGTTTGTTCGTTTATCATTGGGTGGCTTCACCACTGTACGAACTGTGGGACCTTAATGGTCTGTTCGATTAACTGTATTGTTGCTGTACCTTGAACTTACTTTATTCTTGTTACTGATTACCATTTGTATTGTGTTTTCTTTACTAATAGTGTGTAATTGTTTTTACAGGTCTTGTTGATCGATAATGGGATAATGGGAACGCCTATAGTCCTGACGATGTACTATACCGCTCGGCACTCCTCCTCGATCGCTCAGTGACGATCTGACATATAAAAAAAAACAATAAATGTTGGGGGTTCCCCACACTTAAAACAGAAATTTAAAAAAAAAATCATCAGACCCGTGTGGGGTATCTATGGATAGGTCTTCAAAAATGATATTAAGGTTCCAATTTCATTTTTTTTTTAAACTGAATAGTTTGCGCGAGAGGCACTTCCAAAGTGGTAAAATGTGTCCCCCTCCCCCTGTAACTTCCAAAATAAGAGAATGATAAAACTAAAAAAATATAATTATGATGTACATTTTCCCAAAATACAGGTTTTAACCTAGTTTGGAAGCCGGCGGTTTCAAATTTGTTTATTGTTTGCCAGTCTTTGTACTTAGTTTTAAGCACCTTCTTGTAATTTGTTAAATTTGTTACTGGTATTTAATAAAATAAATAAAATTAATGAAATACTCAATGTGTTAGTATTATATAATTTTTCAAAGCACATACATGTCAGCACTATGTTATTTAAAGCTACCATTTACGAGGTATGACTTTCATTGACTTGAATGTGCCCTGGCGGTTGGGAGCATGTCATGCTCACTGGAATGTCTCGCTGACGGTGGCGCGCGTGTTGGGTCATTCGGTTCCCTTGAAAATGGTTGAGTCAAATGATGCCGATCCGTGCGTCATGTTCGTGAACGGGCGCCGTTAGTTGGGACTGGTCATCTCTTAGCTGCCTCGGTTATTCTAATTTTATTTTGAACTAGCTTCTGCCCGCGACTTCGTACGCGGATCCTGTTGCTTATGCCAGCGACAGCGGGGTCGGCAAAATCGAAGATCTGAAACGTCTGATGTCGAATTCTAAGAGCCCGGGGACGGGAAAACAACGGGATGTGCGAGATGATTCGAGACGTTCGAAAAGTACAATTTTGAATCATACCTCCGATGGCGGAATATGTGGCGGAGTCAATCATAGGAGTATACGTAAATGAACTCCGTTCCTTACCAACCCAAGGAAGGTCGCCATGACCTACGGCTATATCTTGAGACACATCCGATTCTTCAGATGATATCGACATTCTGTTCAGAGAATGTCGAAGTCGATCAGAATTCAAACGTTCGTTGCGCTCTTCTTCTGTCTCTTCATGCCGTACTCCAGCAATTCTTTTTCTCTCACTTTCTAACTGATTATGAATATTTTGTTGTGTGCGTGTTCGGGACAATCTATACTATAATATTATAAAGCTGAAATTTGTTTGTTTTTTTAATTGAACGCGCTAATCTCAGGATCTACTGGTTCGAATTAAAAAAATCTTTTTGTGTTGGATAGTCCATTTACCGAGGAAGGCTATAGGCCAATGCGAAGCTGGGTCGGGTCGCTAGTGTATGATAATCTCGATCAGCAGTTAGTCGTGCATCACGTTCATCATTCGGTTCAAAAGACCTGTTAGTAGATGTGCGAATACGCTGAGAACTCAAGCGTGATTCTGTATCGGTAAACGTTTGCGATTCGCGAGACAATGCATGTCGCTCACGATCAGCGGTCAGTCGCACATCATACTCTTCACTGGTCTCTAGAGACCTGGATGTAGATGCGTAAATACGCTGAGAACGCAGGCGTGCTTCGCGATCTGAAGAGGTTTCCACGGAGCGAGTTGCAGCCTGATGTTCTCGAACAGCATCAAGTCTCTTCTGACGCTCTTCGGTAGATTCTTGGGATCTGATGATCCTCAATCTTTTAGCTCCTTTGGAACATTGGGAAAGATTTGACCTCTTTTTAGGCATGGTTATAGTTTTATTGTAAAGAAGATACCTGATCAATTAAAATCTATGTGACTGCTCCGCTGCGTTACCAGGTAGGCTACCGTGTCAAGATAAATGGAAAAGGAAATTAAACATCCAAATAACATAAGCCCGAAGGCATATTTATTCGATAAAATAAAAAAATAAATGGGAATTTTGGCCAGTAGAGTCAAATTTTCAATGATATACCATCGTCATTAAAAATCAGTCCTAAACTATTACCGCCTTCACCGCGTGGAGGTACTCCCAGCTTATGTTATTTTATAAGATACAGTGAAATTAGTGATAGCTTTGATTTTCACATTATATGTTTCTGATTTTCGATTTTTATAAGTCAACAGGAAATGCCCATCAGACCGAACAACTTTTGCTAAGACGTCATTCCTATATGTGTCATGGTGTAGCTGGGCTCTTGGAGTTCCACATCAGGTGTTCCAGATCTTCAAATTTATTCTCTCAGCAGAATATGCTCATCACGTGGAACAATTTTTGCTATGGTACCATTTTTGTATCTCTTATAGTTTAGCTGGTCTGTTGCGGTTCTGCATCAGGTGTTCAAGTTTCCAAGATAAATTACAGCCTATATGTTGCCCAGACTTAATACCTATACAACAAAAGAAAAATCATTCAAATCCGCCCAGTAGTTCCGAAGATTAGCGTATACAAACAAACAGACAAACAGACAAACAGACAGAATTTTTTTTTTGGATTCGTGCTCTATTACTGTTCCTAAACCCCCCTCAATTTTTTTTTTTTTATATATTCAATGTACAGACACAGTTTTGTTACTGTTTTATTATATGTATAGATTGTTTATTATGATTATATTTTTATCTAAATCTCTTTTAACGTACACGACTTGTTACATTATTCTCACATTGTGCGGATGTGCGGGTTGTATGGTTTAGGTAATATTAAAGCACTGATTGGTTATGGATTTAGAGTTTATTAAATGTTCTTCAACTTTAAAGTAAAATATCTTAAAGTAAAATGTTAAAATGTTATGTTAAAATGTTATGAATGCACCCGGTTGGTTTGATGTCTGGTAATGCACTGATGTTAAAGTATTAATAAAATTGTCACTTAGTTACAAGTACAATGATTGTTGTAAACTGCTACGTTAGCAGGTGTTCGGTTGCTTAGACCGAACACCCTAGATTCAATATGAATGATGTAACCGAAATTTGTAACATATTATTGATTTTAAAAGAGTGTTGTTCATGGAGTTTCTTGCTCGTTCTTCTCCATAGAAAGCTACTGTTTGGAACGAGCAACTAGCTTCAACTTTCTGACTGACTGACTCTGACAATTCAAAAGTACCTGTAAATGGTTTATTTGAAATAAATGATTTTGAGTTTGAGTTTGAGTTTGAAATGAAATGAAAATGACATTACCATGTAAACTTCCACCGAAAATTGGTTTGACCGAGATGTAGTAAGTAGTTTTTTTTTAATACGTCATAAATCGTAAACCGCAATTTACCTTTCATTTAATCAACTCAAATGTAAAAATAAAAAAACTTTTATATTATGATACTTGCTGCTACGGAACCCTTCATGGGCGAGTCCGACTCGCACTTGGCCGCTTTTTTTATAAACACATACCTAATGGGCATCGAGATGAAACAAAAATGTGTTATTTTAATTTCGTAATATTTTAATTATGCGGGTGTTTAAAAATATGCTAAGTATTTCAATCTACTCCTGGTAATGTATTCTTCATATTGGAAAATATTTTAAACCCTCAAAATTAGTTTATTTTTTTTCATACAAATGAATGTAAGAATCATCTTTGTCAAATGTTACCAACTGATATTGAACTTTGCTATGAGGTCGTAATTAGAATGATGGGCAGCAGCGTCCTTCTGAGTACCATAACACCTACTGCGATCGACAACATGCATCGGCCAAGTATGGCGATTATGGCTGAACCCCCCTTGGGGGAGACGTATGCCCAGCAGTGGGCGTCTAAAGGTTGACATGATGATGATGATGATGAAGTTCAAAGTGCCTTAAAATGGTCCAAATGAAATCAATGATTTGACTTTGACTTACGAGACGAATATTTACTTTAAAGGTGAGCGAGCACCATTAATTTAGATTCAATGAAAGCCCATCGATGAGGGCGACCAGTCAAGTCAGTCAACAAGTCTATCTCGAAGTTCAATTACAATATAATATCACCATCAGAAGCAGAGCATCTATCTCATTAACGTCCACTCATAGTTTATGCTTCTATGCGTTCACTATTCGTTTTCAACTACGAGTCTATTAACCAAAAATAATCTTGAGCTGCTATTAATAATAACGTTATCTGATGCTATTTATTACAATTTATTAATTACCGCAAATGACAAAGTACATTCTATGAGCACTTGTTTACATAAATGATAGAGGACAAGGTACTGTACACGTTGATACATTAGAAAGTTATAGTAATTTAACTGCCAAAATAAATACCTATTTTAATAATCACAGAGTATTTAAAGTAATTATTTAAGTAGTTTGGATGCACTGTACAGAACATGTTGAAAATACCTGCCTGTTATTATCCTACAAGCTCAGATTATGAAATAAATGTAGATAGACCGCGAGGAATACTGCGACTGAAGCCACCAATCCAAATACAAATTCAGAAGCGAATACGATCACGAGATTGTAGGTATTCGCTTTTGAATTTGTATTTGTATTTTTTTTTACGATGCGGCGCTTCTTGCTGTTTTGTTTCATAATCTGAGCCTACAAAACTTTATGACTCCAAATAAATCTTACATGATGACAAAAACCAAAATTATGTATTTTCTTTAAGTTCGTCACAACCACCAAGATACGTTCAGCGACCATAGTGTGAAGTGTGAACCTACCCTTATACGTAAAGTTGCGATCATCGGAAGCTCAGGCACGTGCTAGTTGCTGGCGCCAGTAAACAGCTGAGCCAGCACTCGGCAGCCGGCCAGTCAACACTCACTCCGTCAGTAGTGAAGTAGTGTCTGCGGAGTTCGCCCGTGTGTGCCGCCGCCGCGTAGCTCTCGTAGCACTCGTAGCAGCAGCGTAGCGATAGCGTAGCCGCGCACTTTTTGGAATAAACTTTTTCTATGCGTTCAGTGTCACGTTGAATGTTGTAAGTGTTGATTTGTTTACTTATTACTGAAGACAAACGATTTTTCTGACATTAATTTATAAGTTCACTCATCCAAGCTCGGAAACATGTATGTATTTAAAATCTTGGAAAACAATAATTAAATATTATATTGTTTCAAACGTGGAATAAGTACATGTACATACGTATCACCGACGAAAAGTAATTATATACACAATAGAAAAAAGAAAGCGTCTCAGTGTGATCAAAGATGTGCCTAAGGCCCGTAGTGCAATATTGTGTTCAAAGTTCGAGTCTCGCTCGTAACACGGAGCTTGCGTTAGAAAAGTCTAATTCGTCATACTTGCGTAGTCGACAACAATGCATTTCATCGATAAACTTTGAAAACGAAATTCTCCCGAAATGAAGGCTTTACACCGTGCCTCCTGCGACAGCCTCTAACACAAAAACACACTCCCACTTCCTACACAGGTATAGTTACACGCTCTGGAACATAATGATTACTCTAACATTAGTAGCTACAATTGTTTGTTCAAGAAACATTTTCTTTTCTTGGCTACAACCCTCTGACACGGCTCACAGAAGAAAGATTAATAAGTCCAAACACGGCTAGGATACGTTACTCTGTTACGGAGTTCTAGTGCCTACCTTTCGAATCTGTTATCAAATCAGTTCGATGTTACCATATTATTGTATAGTCAGCCTCCACCTAAATTCTTCTTCATGTTTGTCAAATCATTTTCAAGATTTAGTAAGGACGCACCTAGTCCACGCCTGCACCACTGCACCCAATAGGTTAAAGAGATAGCTCTTCGGATGCTGGAAGCATATCTCTGTAACTAATGATCAGCACATACAACGGATTTAGGAGAATACATTACACACACAGAAACACATTACAGACTTATCGTATATCATTTCGAATTACTCATAAACCCCTTTTCTTTTATTTATTGGAACGAAGTTCCTTATCGCGCGTTGTGAAAGGGGGCTAGACGGAAAAAATTCTTACGAAAAGTTGTCACGACACTTTTGTATATTTGATTTAAGAGCCATCTATTTACGTTATTGGCGCAACTGTGCTCTTCGAGATCGAATTACGAACGGCCAATAGATGGCGCAGAAATAATTTATTGGTCTTTCTATCTAAATAACTACGCATTGTACTAACATGTTAGAAAATGTTAATCTTTAAAATTACTTACTTACAATGTAAGCAGCCATAATAACTTTTCATTCCTCGCTTTTTTTTGCCCTGGCTTAAAGCCACTTAAATTCACTTTAACGCATCACATTAATTAGTGAAGGAATTGTAATAAAATTTTATTACAATTCCTTCACTAATTAATCGAAAGGAACTTCGTTCCATCCGGGTGTCCCTTGACACCTCTCAAGTTTTTTTTACATAAATATGTACATGTATAAATGTATGTATATGTTTGTATAGGTATAAGATTTACCAGATATATAATTTTGTTTGTGTAGCTTATATTTTGTTTTAACTATTTTTAATTATTACTTTTGTTATGCACCCGCCATGTCTTCACCACCCTTGGTTGGTGGTCGAGAATTCCTAAGGTGTTAAGTTTGCCTTTGTACCTTTGTGCATGAAATATAAATAAATTAATAAATCCTGTCGGCTTGACTGTGTAGTTAATAGGTATATTATGGCGCAAAACTGCAAAGTTCGTTATGAATACAAATAAACAATGTGTCATATCTGTCGTGTGTTAATCTTGTAACGACGGCTGCCTCGTTTGATTATCAATATACAGGTAACACATGCGCGCGACGCTAATGAAAGCTTCTGCGACTCGTTGTGATAGCATATCGCGACATTATGAACATCACATCACTTATCAGCCGCTGACAAACTACCATTATCATCTAGTTATTATTGTTTCCTGTAATCTCAAGTATTTCTTTTTTTTTGTGTTACCGTTTCTTACTAAAAACATGTCAATTTTATTTTCAAACCACTTTAAAACCGAATTAAATACATATGAACCTTAAAAAGAAATAAAAAATATATTATGTACGGTACAGGGAGGGTTCGCAGGGCATCAGAAAACTCGTCCGCATCGCTTTTAATGGGACAAGTGTCCAAAAGGCTAGCCGCTTTATCACGTTCAATTTCAATACAAATTTTTTGGCCCATTAAAAGCCCAGCCCTCTGGCCACGTGAAGAGTCGACCAGCCGCTTAGCAATGTCCCTAAAAACAAAATGAGCAGTGCACTAGGGCCCCATGGCCCTAGTGTTTCAACCCCAAACGGTTCAAACATATAACTTCCAAGAAGGTTGTTTATATTTATGCCGTTCAAGAATTGTGTCAAAATACTAAATAGTGAGCGTGTCATGTGGATATGCATAAGACTTGATCAATATTTTAATGTCTACATAATCGTCGTTTACGGCTGTACGTGATGAGATCTAATAAAGGAATAATAATCTAACAACGCGTATTAGGGGTTCAAAACAAGTCAGGTCAAACACAAATATAATGAATACAAGAAAGCAAGATTTAGTAATCATTGTTAGGTTACTTGCCACTAAAATCCTGACGTTTCCTAACAACTTGAGTGCTCCGCCGTCAAGACTTCCATTTGGATGCTGACCACAGATATAGATAGACCTAGATAACGCAAGTATCACGATCTGTATGAAAACCAAGCCATTTTTTGACTACCTATTATGACGTCACAATGTTTTTGTTTTTGCTTTAATTTGATATTACCAGGTATTACTGAGGGCATTAGATTAAAAATAATTGTCTTTTAAATTAATTACAGATAATATTAATCACAAAATGACTTACCGATGGGAGGGAACGTTTACTTTATTTTTTTACTTACGATTTTTGTACGTAAGGTAGGCACGAAAATAGGCACGCGAAGTAGTTGCTCTTGCGTTATCTAGGTCTACCTATATCTGTGGTGCTGACCTTACTCCATGGTTGTAATGACCTCGAAGCAAGGCCATTATGTGCGACACAAAACCTAAAAGCTAGACTTGTGATTGTACGGTAAATATTAAAGTATTTCCGAGAGCCGTTCGTAAGTAACTAGAGATACACCGAACACAACATTTGTGCTCAAAAAGACGTCGTTTTATGTCGATAAGTTATTGGACGGGATTTTTTAAAGGCTGGATTTTAAAGGATGGGGGCTGAATAAAAGGTGTAACTTTTCTACACATGACTAGCTCGTAAAGTAGCTCTTATCGAACCGCTATTTGTTCATAACTCAGCGTCTTAACGTGTAGGTATTGCGCACGAGATGTGCTTTTTACATTATATTACAGCACTGATGGAGTTTCTGTTTCTTTTTTAAGTCTCAGCAAAGAACTTTGATAGTTTATTCAGTTTTCAGGCTGTTTGATGGTTTAGTCTGTTAACAATAGGAGTGGCAAGCCGTTGCATTTATGTGGTTTTTTTTTAATATTTGTCACAAGTGTGTTGAAAAAACAATTGGTTGTCTGTAAAGTCGGTTTACTGACGATAGTTTTACGTGACAACGTCATAAAGAAACATAATGGCTAACATACTAGGTGATTTTTTATTCACGTTCCAAATTTCTCATTTCAAATTTTTTTAATATTTCGACCCATGTTTTTTGGAGAAAGTTATTCAATTTCATGGGTACTATCACCCTGAGAAATTTGGAACGTGAATAAAAAATCACCCAGTATATTAATATTATATTATTATATTTAGCCTGTACTGTCCCACTGCAGGGCAAAGGCCTTCCTCCATTCCTTCCATCGGTCTCGACTTTTAGCTACTTTATTTATTAACATATATAACATAAGTATATAATGGCTTCCGTCGAGGTGGGCGGAGCTTATTGCTTGGGCCGATCGTGCCTCTCTATCGCTTGTTCCGCGCTCTGGCTTGCACGCGGAACGTGACACTTTTTCGTGCGTGCAGCCGGTGTTCATCGATTTGTAAGACGTTATCACGTCAAAAACGTTTTCTGGAAAGTGTGACGATTTTATCATTACACTCTCGGCTGCATTACCCTCTCGGATATAACTGCTCGGGCTAATTTCCACCCTCGCTCTTAATAACAATAGCTTAGCTCACTGGTATCATAATGTACTATTCTCAGAACACTCCATTTGCCTGCAAGTGCCTTGTACTTCTCCATAGAGACCTACCCTACGTTTTGGAACGAGCTTCAACTTTCTGACTAGCGGCTCTTTGACAATTCAAAGGTGCCTGTAAATGGTTTAATTGTAATAATTCTTTGACTTTCTTACATTTATAGGTAAATATGAGATGCGAACACAGCTGATACTTCAACATAAGCTTCATAGAGCGTGATATGTCACGCTCTATGAAGCTTAAGAACAAATATTAATTAAGTACATAATACCTAACTAATGTTTATGTTTACATAAATCATCAGCAGCCATGTACCTACCACATCGCCACGGGTGTCTGTCCCGTTCACTGACTAGGTACAAGTATTTTATTCGAAGAAATTGTAGAGCTAGTTTCGCACTAAGATTTTTGTGTACATACCTAAAGACTAAAGAAAGAAAAAGAAATACACTAAAGAAAAACTAAAGGAATAGTAATAAAGTAGTAGTCTACCAGCGAAACCGATTGCCGATTGTCGATTAAAACGGCGAACAAAGCTGCAAAGACAATAACATACGATAATTTGATCATAATAAACAATGTCATGCATCGCCATGACACCCGAGCGTTCACAAACATCATCAATCACATGCACCCGTCACGACGACGACGTGTGAGCGACACAGTGTGACACTGTGCGACTCAGGGCGACACTGTGCGACACTGCGGTGTAGGTAACACGACAATATACAAATCGTGAACCTGTTTATACTTACACTGTTCATCACTCAACTGCTAAATACTTCGGTTAAAACATGCAAGAAACACGTTTGTCCATAATTAATTTAAAAAAAACCGAGGGTTCCGTACAAATTTGTAGGTACATAATACATATCCATACTTCCATACTTAATATAAATGAGAAAGTAACCCTGTCTGTTATGCTTCCACGATGAAACGGCTGAACCGATTTTGATGAAAATTGGTATGAAAATAGCTTAAATCCTGGGAAAGCATATAGGGTACATTTTAATGCAAGACTTCGTCTGCATCCGCGATAACCGACATTCACACGGAGCAAATCGCGGACAAAAGCTCGTTATAAATAAAGAATATATTTTTTTATGATTTAATTACAAATATGTAGTTTTCAGACTTTTCCCTGTATTTATAGTATACGACGATATTACTTGCCAAACATAGTTCTAGGTCAACGGAGAGTACCCTATAAATTTTAATTCCCTTGAGAGTGTCGAAATATACGTTTTTTGCGACATAAACGACTTTTTCTTCGCGTTAACTTGGAAGAAGTTGAATTCACAGCTTCAAGGGACCGTAGACCTAAGTATATGGTTTTAATTTCAACTCGATACCTCTACGCGTTCCCGAGATAAAGGCTCTTGACAGACAGACAGACAGACGGACTACAAAGTGATCCTATAAGGGTTCTGTTTTTTCCTTTTGAGGTACGGAACCCTAAAAATTGTGAAAACATTGTCAGCGGGTGTCGAATACCGATTTATTGTACAAATTAATACCTGCTAACACGAGTATGATAATGCTACTTAATAACTTCATTTTTATCCTCATATGCATGAACCATCAATTTCTTTATTCTTGATTTTCCAACAACTCCAAATATTTATACTTAAAAAAAACCTTGAAGTTTGTTTTGCAGTATTTTGGTTGTCTTTTTAGTACTTACAAACTTACTTAGTAAATATTTATGGAATCGTCTCTTTAAGGCCTTCATTTTGTTACACGTTACACGTTACACCACATGAGCAAACAACTAATCAACATTAACGACAAGCTTGTTTTTAGGGTTTCGTAGACAAATGGCAAAAAACGGAACCCTTATAGAATCGTCATGTCTGTCTGTCTGTCCGTATGTCACAGGCCACTTTTTTCCGAAACTATAAGAACTATACTGTTGAAACTTGGTAAGTAAATGTATTCTGTGTTGTTGTTTTTTCTATTTTTGTGTGAAAATCTTAATATGGTATTAAGATTTTCACACAAAAATAGAAAAAAAAACAAATTTTGGGGGTTTCCCATACTTAGGAACTGAAACTCAAAAAAAATTTTTTCATCAAACCCATACGTGTGGTTTATCTATGGATAGGTCTTCAAAAATGATATAATAGGTAATGATAAAAATTATATTTATATCTAATATCATTTTTTTCTAAACTAGTAGTCTAGTTTGCGCGAGAGACACTTCCAAAGTGGTAAAATGTGTGTCCCTCCCCCCCTGTAACTTCTAAAATAAGAGAATGATAAAACAAAAAAAAATATATGATGTACATTACCATGTAAACTTCCACCGAAAATTGGTTTGAACGAGATCTAGTAAGTAGTTTTTTTTAATACGTCATAAATCGTAAACCGCAATTTACCTTTCATTCAATCAACTCAAATATAAAAATAAAAAAACTTGTATATTATTATGTTACTTGCTGCTACCGGAACCCTTCATGGGCGAGTCCGACTCGCACTTTGCCGCTTTTTTTCATATTCAATTAAAAGACGTCAAATACAAATCCAAAGATACATTTGCTAAAATGCGATTGCTCGATAAACCTCTAGCAGGAACATAGTGACGAACATATAATAAGGAACGCTTTGTCCATGCATGACTTTGTCCACGTTGTATTTCCCCTAGTTCCCCTACAAACTCAACAGCCCCTAGGCCTCCTTTGTCTCCTAGTCATTCTTCTTTAAATCTAATAATGTCAATCTTTATTATTTACTTAGGTTCGCATTCGTGCCAAGTTTTAAGTCGATTATCCCAAAAAATAAGATTAAAAGCGGTTGAATTTTCCAAAAATGATTTCTTAGTGCTTCGTCTATATCATAAAAAACCTTTTTACCACAGAAGAATACACATGACTTCAGTTTCGGAAAGCGGTGCCTTTGTTCTGTTTGTTGTTTTGTATATTTATTTCGTGCTACAGTTATTTATCACTTTTTAGTTTTTCAAGGCGGTTGTCTTTATCAACCGACTTCAAAAAAGGAGGAGGTTATCAATTCGTCTGTATCTTTTTTTTTTTTTTTTTTTTTTTTATGTTTGTTACCTTATTTCTTGGGACTGGGTGAACCGATTTTGATGATTCTTTTTTTATTTAAAAGCTAGTGCTTCCTGTGTGGTCCCATTTTACGCGATTTCTCCGGCAAACGTAAACCGATTTTGAAAATTCTTTTTTTTATGAACAGGGTATGCTTCAGGGGTGGTCCCATATAAATTTTATCGAAATTGATTCAGCACTTTTTGAAAAATCCACAAATACTCAAAAATTTTACATAGACGACGTTTTAGTTTCATCAATCTTCGTAGTAGTTAACTTTCAATCTCTTCTTAATAGATTTGGATGAGAAGGAGGTACTAAAAAGCGGAAAATAAAAAGCTTTTTACAAAAAAGACAACCGCCTTCAAAAAGTGAAAAATAACTTTAGCACAGAACACACATTGACTTTAGTTTCGGAAGTCGGTGGCAATACAAAACAACAAACAGAACAAAGCCACTGAATTTCGAAACTAAAGTCAATGTGTGTTCTGTGCTAAAGTTATTTTTCACTTTTTGAAGGCGGTTGTCTTTTTTGTAAAAAGCTTTTTTGTAAAATACGGTTTTAATTTTCCTCTTTTTAGTACCCTTTTATCATTCAAATCCATTAAGAAACGGCAACACAGTTAAAACAAAGATTGAAAGTCTTCCAAAAATTGAAGAAACTGTAAAACGTCATCTACGTAAAATGTTTTGTTGATTTTATTTAAAACGTTTTGTAAACGTTTTATAGGGTATGGAAATAGATATCCGTGGGTATGGCCCTACTTATCTTCTACCTTCTCCTTTTTTGAAGTTGGTTCAAAAGGAACCCGTGTGCACAATTTCCCGTTCATAGTTCCAGTAGTTTCGACTGTGCCCTGATACGTCAGTCAGTCAGGTCGTTTTACATATATTATGATGTATGTATGTATGAGTATACATTCATTGGTACCTACTAAAAGTTGTAGTAGTAGTATGACGGGCCGGTGTCCGCAACTTCAAAGCTCCAAAGTCTTAAGAATCGACGCCGAGTTGCTGGCCTGTCGGTTTTCTATCGGTTGCTTTTTGGGGAGTGTGCGGCGGAATTGCATAATTTAATTCTACCGAACCCGTTCCATCATCGGATCACAAGATGTACGGCGATGCGCCACCGGTACATGGTGGACATCCCACCCACACGTACGAAACGTTTTGGGAACACACGTACTGCTGAGGAGTGGAATTCCCTGCCAGAGTCTGTGTTTCCTGATAGCAACAACCTGGGAGTCTTTAAGTCAAGAGTGAATAGGTTACTTCTAGGCAAGCGTGCTCCATCTTAGACCGCATTACCGCTTCCCATCAGGTGAGATAGTGGTCAAACGTATGCCTATGGATTAAAAAAAACTTCACGTCTCAACGAGTATTTTGCGTACAGATTAGTACTAAAAATAAAAATATTGACGTTAATAATTTCAGCGATTTCTATTGTCAATACCACATTTCATCCCGTATTTCAACCCCTTAGAGCTACTTTTGTAAAAATAATACATTATTTTTGATTCGTAATAAGTAGCTTAAATATAAATTTTGATATCAATAGCTTCAGCCGCTTTGATTATCCATACAAAAAATCATTCCCTATTTGACCCCCTACCGGATTAACGTAAGAGTTAAAGTAAGGATGAACGTAAGAGTTAGAGTAATTAAAGTAAGAGACCCAGATAGAATAGTTGTGCCTAGGCCACCGAGAACTGCCTTGTATAAAAAGAATTGTTATTATATGTGTGGACTTATATATAATAAAATACCAAAGGACTTTAAAGAGCTAACTAATAATTTATTTTTTATAAGGTTTAAACTATGGTTACTGGAAAAATGTTTTTATTCTATAAATGAATTTATAAATAATGTTAAATAATAATAAGTTTTAAATTAATGTGACAACAATTATTGAATATTTTAATTTTTTTTTAATATTAAAGCATGCCATTGGACGTATACATATTGTTCTGTAGCATAAAAAATATGTTTTGCATGTCACTTAACTGACTTTGTATTAGGAACCGAATTACTAACTTTAAGACCAACGCTGTACCTACCAATACTTATTGCAATAAATGATTATTATTATTATTATTATTATTTAAAACATACAAAGTACGTATTTTTTTCCTTTCTATAATGTTATTAACTAAAATATATATTTTTTCATCCGTACCTTCAACGGCATTTTTCATACAATGGTATTTCACTCTTTTCCCTCCTTTAGGGAATATCCAAAAAACACTGAAACATGTATTTTTTTTACGCCAGAGTAAAGCTATGTTGTTTATATTTAATCGTTTGAGCCATAGGGTATTTAAACGATATAAAATACAATACAAAGATTCGTCGTTTCATTCAGTCTATTGCGTCGTAATGGTCTATGTTTATCCGAAAATAAACACATTCACTGGGCCGGGAGACATTGGACCGTTTATCTATAAAATGTAACGAGTTACAAGCATGGTCCCTTCTCTATTAACGTCGGTTAAATAAGTGACAATCATTAACATTATCACGTAATGGTGTGTAAAGCGGTAGTGCGGCGCCACTGATTAGGACCCCAGTCTGCGCACGCGCACCATGGCATACTGTGTACGTCTTCTATTAGTCACAGGCAAACACTCTCTGTTAACACCTTGCATCCTTCGACTTTCAATTTGTGTATAAGTCTTTTAGTAGGTAGGTACAGACGCCAGCACATCAAGTCATCATTAACTGTCAAATTTTCCCAATTCAACATGAACCTTATCCTTTTGTAATAAAGTTGAAAATTTATTAAAGAAATTTGACAGATTGGGGTAGCTTGATGTGCTGGCCTCTGTACTTGCAAGTACAAGGTACAAGTACCTACAGAAGTCATACAATTAAATGTATCCCGAATCATCTGCTATCTGTGTACTGTCTTACTCCAGCGCAGCGCACTGTTCCAGCAATTCGCGCGACATGTTTCGATTAACTATTCCACACTAGATATAACATGAGAAATCGTGTGGTGCCGGCTGCGAATAGCACCACCCCATTTCTACCCGTGGGTGTCGTAGAAGGCAACAGAGGAATATTGACCAGACGATGGTCAGCAGCGTCCTTCTGAGTCAAACTCAAACTCAAAATCATTTATTTCAAATAAACTACTTAGGGACTTTTGAATTGTCAGAGTCAGTCAGTCAGAACGTTGAAGCTAGTTGCTCGTTCCAAACAGTAGGTTTCTATGGAGAAGAACGAGTAAGAAACTCCATGAACACTCTTTTAAAATCAATCAATATGTTACAAATTTCGGTTACATCATTCATATTGAGTACCATAACACCTACTCACTGAAAAAAATGTTTACTTAACAGCAATCAAATTTTTGGTTAATGCCAACCGAAAAATAGGGACTTGCGAACTATGTACCTATTACATACAACCAAACCAAGTTTTGCTGTTTCTGTAACTATTTGAGTTACGACCTAACTCAATAAGATGTTACTGTTGCAAAAGTGTTAGACTGCACTCTCAGATTATAAAACCTATTGTTTTATAATCTGAGACTGCACTTAACTTAAATATTTCATAACTGATTGAGCACTTTAAATTCACCATAATATTGTTGTGTTATCTGGTAACTATATTGTAAAAGGCTTAATCGGATTTTAGTAGTCATGGTCCAATAACTGTCCACAGTTTCCCAGTTGCGATCCCTGGGTTTTATTATTCGTTTGGTTATAATGTTTTTTCGCCTATGTCACTTTCTTGAGGGTCTTGCAATCTTATCACTGCTTCTTAGGTACCTACTATTGCTCGGTCAGGGCGACTCTGGTTCACTGTGAGAGAAAACTAAATTATAGTTATATGTAAATACGAGGGCGTCCCGCAACGTTTATGTGATAAATATAAAATGTACTTACCTTTAAACTTTTCTATACACATGGCAAGACCCCACGACTTCGACGACACGGTTGGCGCAGTGGCTGAGCGATCGACTGCTGCGCAGCGTGTTGCGGGTTCGATTCCCGCCCAGGGTAAATATTTGTGTGATGAGCACTTGTGTTTGCCTTGTGTCTGGGTGTTGTTTATCTACATATGTATGTATTTAAAATGTATTTGTATATGTATATCAGTTGTCTGGCACCCATAGTACAGGGTCTCCCTAGTTTGGGGTCAGATGGCCGTGTGTGAAAATGTCCCCACATATTATTATTATTATTATTAAATAAACATCTATTGAAGTTGCGGTCGTCTCTGCCGCCGAAGCCGCCGCCGCGCCGCCTCAAAGTCGCTCATCATGTCTAGTAAAACTCGCCCTTTCGATGTATGACAGTTTTTGTACAAACATGCAACCAAAAAGTTTATGCAAAACCTCGCTTTCACCAAAAACTCAATCCGTAACTCTTAACTTAATAACTTAGCGACTTGCATATTGCGTTGTATTGCGTTTGACAAGCAAGGCAAGAGTTTGATTACTGTTTAATAAAGGGAACATACTTCTTACTACATACTTCTTTGTTTGTTAAAACATTTAAGCTGTTAATGAATTAAGTTAAATATAACTTAACTTTTGGTCAAATGTAAACAAGAAATTGGTGTCTGATTATTATGTTGTTGGAATTAATGGCAACAAAATTGTTTGATAATAATCACCAGAGACATTGGTACATAAGAAGTATATTGTTTGGTTACTTGTTAACACTAAATAAGTTGATAGTAACCAAAAGTTCAGTTACTCGAAACCAAACATAAATTAACATAACTGATATTGCGTACACAACCAAATCAGTTTTGTAGTTATTTGTCAAATTTTATTTAATTGCACCCAAACTTGAGTTATTTCTGAAATAGCGTAAATAGTTCGACTGATTATTTCTTTATACGATCGCCAACATGCATCGGCCAATACCGCTACCGCTATATTACCCCCCCTTGGGGGAGACCTATGCTCAGCAGTGGGCGTCTAAAGGTTGACATGATGATGATGTGATGATACATATTCAGAATCAGAATGCTTTATTTGTAAACATAAGTCAAATAACAACAGTGTGTGAGCTGTTACAGATAGCTAGATCTTCTATGGTTTTGCCCAGAAGCGTACGAATACATTTAATAAAATTAACATTGTCAAATTTTCCTATACCTACACCACAGCAGTACTATTCTGTTACAATCTCCCTCGGTAAACACCTAGGTGAAGTGAGCTGTCATCTGATTGTAGTGCTTTGTAAATCCCTAGCATCGGGGCAGATGACAGTTCACTTCACCTAGGTGTTCACTGAGGGAGATTGTAACAGAATAGGCATACTGATGATATAATACTAACGTAACCTACACGTTGATGCTGATCCGTCGTCATATACAGTATAATTCTGTAAATAGCTATGTATAATTTATATAAAATGAAAATACCTTACTATACGCATATTTTGTTTAGAATATAATATTATGGTAAGTCATGCAATCGAATGCACTTCACAACTATACCTATCACATTGTAGTCAAATAAAATTACCACATTTCCCTAATTAAAAATGTTGTATAAGGAAAATACAGAAATGTAACTCGTACTATGATTGCTAAAGACCGTACCTACATAATTATTGACTTTATTATAAAATAGTTATTTGTTATACAAGAGTGCAAAGTTGCTTTTTAACCGCGTGTTCAATTTTGATGACCGAGCAAGCGAAGGATTCTAAAATTGAATCACGAGCGCAGCGAGTGATTCAAAATTAGAATCCTGAGCGTTAGCGAGGGAATCAAAAGAGCACGAGGTGAAAAATCTTTGCACTCGAGTGCAACACGTAACTTTTCATTCCACCTCAGCGAGGAAATGACTAAATGCAAAAAAAAAACGTTTACAAAGTCTGAGTTTTTAATAAATTAAAAAAAAGTTGTATGATATATTCGGCACCATAGAGGTAGCAGTAAATAGGTTTAATTTTTTTTTTAATTCACAAACTTAGTGCACACGATGTTCTAAATTCAATTTACTTTATCCTCTAGAGAATAAAAACGGCTTTTCCACTCAGATATTGAAGATAAATTTACTTTATCCTCTAGAGAATAAAAACGGCTTTTCCACTCAGATATTGAAGATTAAAAATACTCTTTCCGAGATGGTGGGATGAAAATAATATTGTCGATCCTAGGGGGCATCGAAATGTTTCACAAGAATGACAGGAACGTCAAGGCGCCGTTCTCATAGAAAGCGATACGATGGACGCTATCATTGATTGCTGTTGAATTAATTCAGTAGTGGCACAAGACAACATGCAATTTGAGAAATGTCACAAGCAAACTTTCGTAGACAAGTGTGTGTGCACATTATATTATTTCTTACTGTCTGCACTTTATGGAACATCGTTTATTCCTTTAAGTGCAGTCAGTAAGAGCTATTTCTCAAATTGTTGCATTTGATCATTAATCACTACTGAATTCAGTCAATGATTTGTTCTCTCGCGCCCTCTGGCGGCGTGTTCGCCGAGCTAATGATCGCGATGATCGCTTTCTATTTGACAACGCCTTTGTTTGTTGAGCTAATTAGCATTTTTTATGAGAAGCAAAACATCCCACTATGCCTTTCAATGAACCAGCGTAAATTATATTTTCACCAAGTTTGGTGGACTCATTTCTTGATTGATCACAGTAGCTTAGATCATTAATGACCAGCGGCAGTGAAGTCGAGTCCAATTAATCTAAGTGCAGTAGTTATTAATAATTCCTTAGTTGGCTTACAACACTTACACAACGCCCACAGGCCTTCGTCGGAAACCACTTACTGCAGGGCTATATTTTTCATTATAAGTCATCAATGGTGATGACGTATTAACATACTTGTAGATATTACCTACCTACTTAAAGTGATGTAGTGATGTTATGATACAGCATCGTAACCGGTGTGAGCATTCTCGTCACTCATATAGTAGTTAATTACTATAAAAAGTAGATTTAATCTTTGTCTCAAGAGCTGTAGTAGTCGATGATCTTGCCTACATGTCACACGGTCTTGAAGGTTCCCAGACTGATTCAAAATTATGTTGAGTTTATGAATGTTGTATTACGATCTACGTATAGGTAGGAAAAATAGGGAATTTCCTCTTTTTCAATACAATAGGATTATTCATGTTGCGGTTTTGGTTGACAACAAGGTCCTTTAAATATGTCAGTTACAGTCATTTCGAGAATGTTATAATTATACTAAATGCTTACAAAAATCTAAATTGCCCCATAGACATTACTATTAGCTCGACCTTTATCAATAATATCGGTCCTAAGTAAGTCCGTATCAGCAAACTGTAAAAGAAATGTACGAGTTTATCTTCAGCGTTGCACCGAATAGTTACATAATTATCTACATTGTTTTCGCTTCATATTTTGACTGAATAACTTTTACTAAACACAAACTTTATTATTCACAGAGAGAACGTGTCCGCGAGACTGCGATGTATCTAACCACATTCACGAGCACTCCGACTTTCAACATCCACCGAAACGATACACAACAACACATTCGAATCATCTGAAACAAAAGGTGTTAGCTAGAAGACATGGCGGGGTTCACGAAGGTGATAAACTTTGAGCACGTGACGGAGATGTTAAACAAGACGGTCGACGCGCTGGCTTCGCTCAACCACAGTGACGCGAGCGTCGCGGGCAACTTTGGCGCTCTGCAGAACACGACGAGCGGCAACAGCACGGCTGCCGAGCTCACCCCGCGCTCTTTGGGCAAGATTGGGCTGCTGGTGAAGGTGGTGTACACCATCGGCATCGTCGGCAACGCGTGCGCCATCATAGCGCTGCGCAGGGGAGAGCGAAGGGTCCGCAACAGGAAACATCTGCTGCTGCTCACGTCACTGGCAGCTAACGATCTTGTGGCGTTGGTGAGTCACACTGCATTACTTGTTGTAACAATAACTGGTGAGGTAGAAAACGATGGATGAGGTCTATGATGGAACGAGTGTATCCAAAGAGTGGCTCTGTAGGTACACTCTTGTTCCACACCTACGACCCTCCATACAAACGAATTACCTACACTACTACGAAAATAACAGAATGTACAAATACATACGTGTGTGTGCGTGTCTACGCGTCGCGAGAAGTAAAAGTAGTTCCGAGAGCAGGTTCGACGCGGGAAGAGGTGAGGAACAGTGTTTCTCAAAATTCGGTCGTGTCGCTACTGTACGGTACTAATGTTTATACTGTGCTTGCTCTGAAGTTAAACGAATAGTTAGACAACAGCCGTTGTCAGGGAGTTACACACTTCAGCTGTGCGTTAAAACTATAGGAACAGTTCCTGGTCGCAAGACGCAAACGTCATAACTCATAAGATAGTGCCTGTCAAGGCTTGAATCTATAGGTACTGTAAAGCTAAAAAGCATGTATGTTTGTTTTATTGTTTGAACGTGTCAATCTCTGGAACTACTAGTCCAGCTATGTTATTCTGTAAGAACTCACTCCAGTACTCACTTCTGATTCCGCGGTGAAAACTGTTTTAGGTAGGTAGTCCTTAACTCGATGAAAACTACGCTAGCGCTACTAAGTGCTGGCATAGGTGAAGCGAACTATTATTTTGTTATTATTTAAGCGAATACCAAATACTTTTTACTTCAAGTGAGTGAAATCGCTGTTCTGAATATATTGTGATATATTGAATATGTGAATGAAAATATTTCGCAGGAAGCTACGATATACCTGAGTGATATAGGATATATTTCGTAAGGGAATTTCCGGGGACGAAATTGCTGGCAAAAGCTAGTCTTTTTATAAATCTTAATGATCCATATTTTACGGCCTTAACTAGGCTGCTTCAAAACAAACAGTAGTCTTTCTTCTTAATAAAATACTCAGGTTGGCCTCGCATGTCCAACTATAGAAGCTCAGATCTCAGACAGTCCTTGGGAATGAATAGCTATCCTAAAGTATATTTATATCTTATTGCTCTCGAAGTCTCGACGCCTCTAGATGGAATATAAAACAAAATCGTAAAAAAAGAGATTCAGACATTGATTTGTGCGCTATTTTTTTCAAACATTGTATAACGAAATGTTCTCCACACTAATAGCAGAACAAGAAAACTCAGTTCAGAATTTGGATCATTTTATAATTTTAACAACTTTCGCCTATTTGTTTCTACCATGTCTATGGGTTCCACACACTTACGACACACCTTCTCCTTAAATTGGTAAAGAAAATAATTGAACATGATGATATTATTTAGGCGTGAGATAAAGTACTTTAATTAATCAATGAGATCGTTTAGTGCGGGTGGTAATCAGCAGACAGCATTGTTGAAGCGACTGTGTCGACCATTATAGTAACTAGGTATTACATCCTAGTCAGTGGTCGGCCATCTTTCCTGTTTGCGCTCCGTGGGAAGCATTTACGTCAGTTGCCAGCTGTCACTTTGTAAATCAGTTTTCTGCAATGGTTTCCTTGCATTCAGTTCACGCTCTAGCAATTTCAATAATATTATTGTTTTTGCTCAAGTGGCCACATTTTAAAATGACTTAGTATAGTTAGATAGTTAGATTAAAAATGATAAACCGTTAATTTTAAAGTGTTTTTGTTTGTATTTATAACTTGTAACTTCACAGCTACAATATTGTTAAATTACCTTTGAGTTATTCATTTGCACTTGAATACTAAATCTATCCGTAAAGCTGACCGCGGTGACTTCCGGAGTATTAACAGACTATTAGCATGTTTAGTACTTACATTGATGGAACATTTTATCACCAACAGTCGTAAATACTTATATATATGCTAAAGCAACCGGTTCGCTAACCGTATCGAACCTGTAACATAAAGTGCAATCCCTGTGACCAACCCACCGCAGTTGCACTCGGCTATATCACCACAGATTTACACAAGATCAAGTTTTATAGGTTATCTCTATTTTTTTTTAATTAGCCTATGCTGTCTCACTGCTGGGCAAAGGCCTCCCCCAAGTCCTTCCAGGAACTTTTGTCCAACGCCACCTCGAAAACACCCTCGTGCTACGCGTCCAGGTCATCTCGCCAAGTCGCCAGCTCTTTCTGGGTCCTCCTCGGCGACGCCACACATCTTCAGATACCCACTTAAGTCGGGCAGCCTTATTGCCTTAATCTAATATATCTGTTTTAGAATGCAGCGTGATATTCCTGAGTCTGTCTTGTCGCTTTACACCAATAATGCTGCGCTCCATTGGTCTTTGGCAAATTTGATATCTATTATATTTGATGATGATTTATATTTGACGACACGGTTGGCGCAGTGGCTGAGCGATCGACTGCTGCGCAGCGTGTTGCGGGTTCGATTCCCGCCCAGTGTAAATATTTGTGTGATGAGCACTTGTGTTTGCCTTGTGTCTGGGTGTTGTTTATGTTGTATTTAAAAATGTATTTGTGTATGTATATCAGCTGTCTGACACTCATAGTACAGGGTCTCCCTAGTTTGGGGTCAGATGGCCGTGTGTGAAATGTCCCCACATATTATTATTATTATCTCTATATATATTATTTAAATCTGGAACATAATATATTACAATAAGGGCCACATGTGTAACACACAGGTGCATTTCCACCACAGCGACAGAAAGAAGTAATAACTTATGTGCCAGTGATTACATGCACTGGTACCATTCCCTCCAGGGTGGGAAGTACCTCTCTGCCTCTCTTTCACAGACAGCTCCACGACTATGTGTACTATGAAAGTAATCAATTATGTTGTAGCCTGGTACCTGTCAATGCACACAAGTGGTGTACTATGCTTGTCATGCTTAATAATCCTCGAATCATCCAGTAAGTAGTAAGTAATACTTACCTATATGTATACCAGCCAAATATCATAGGTAGCAGCTTTATTAAGCATCGTCGTCGTGAAGATCCGAGTTTATAATATGTATTGTTTGTTCTGTAGAAAGCTGTAAACGATATATTAGTGCTTGTCACTTATCATTAGGTAACTTGACTTAACTCAATACGCATGACGACTAAGTACGTATCTTCCCTTTAGGGTTTCCTAGTTACTCGACGGCCTATCTCAATAGATCCAATAACAATAAAACATCACTCCTGTATTCCTCGCGGGCTAGGCAGAGTATAACGTGTATAGTACAGAGGCCAGCACATCAAGTTACAACAATCTGTCAAATTTATTTGATTATAAGGTTGGCGTGTGGTGCCGGCCGCGAATAACACCATCCCATTTGTACCTGTGGGTGTCGTAGAAAGCGACCAGAGGATGGACAGCAGCGTCCTTCTGAGTACCATACCACCTACTGCGATCGCCAACATGCATCGGCCAAGCATGGCGATTACGGCTGAACCCTCCCCCCCCCCCCTTGAGGGAGACCTATGCCCAGCAGTGGACGTCTAAAGGTTGATATGATGACACTATTGACCTCGGTCTAGTCTGATGGGAAACGGTGAATGAAATCTTTGATGGAACGAGCATATCCAAAAAGTGCCTCTGTACACTCTCTGTTGTCAGGGAGTTACACACTTCGGCTCTGCGCTTTAAAATCACCACATTCCGCCAATTATGTTTAATTCTCATGTTATACAGGTTGAACCGGTTGTCATGTCATCAGGGTTTGCCTGTTGGCAGGATCCTTTCAGCTCTATCTATCTGCCCTACTTGACCAATCGTTTAGGCCTTGCCATATGAATATAACTGTTATTGTAGTATTGAGAAGGCTGATAGTAGTTTGTGTGCGGCAGGTGGGCATGATGTGCGCCATGCTGGTGGCCGACCACGTGCCGGGCGTGGACTCCACGCGCGCGTACTGCGTCACGCGCGTGGTGCTGCGCGTGTTCGGCGTGGGCTCCGTGTGCATCGCCGTCACCATGGCGCTGGAGCGCTACCTCGCGCTCACGCGCCCCTTCCTCTACCAGAAGGTAAGCTTTTCTTTGTTACTGTAGCCGCCAGCCGGGCGTTGCAACACTCTGACACGAGAGACTCGACGGGCCCAATACCACGCGGGTTGTCCCACTGCGCTCCAAATCCCATTGTTCTCACAATTGTAATGTTGAGATTTTGAGTAGAGTTAACAAACAAATTAATTCAGCATGAAACATTAATTAAATATCATATCCGTTGACAGCGATGTGGACGAGTTTTTTCATGCCCTTTGAGCTCCTCTGCCTTTTTCTTGGAATCGTACATAATATTATTGTTTAGATTTTTAAGATTTGTATAATTCATAGGTACCATGTTTTTGGACGAAGTTCGATCGCGCGTTGCGAAAGGGGGCTAGACGGAAAAAATTAAGACCAAAAGTTGTAACGACACTAATTGCTATAGTTGTAAGCCGTGCGGTGTGCGCGTGTTTCTCTTTCTGTGTCTCTCTCTCTCTCTCTCTCTCTCTCTCTCTCTCATAGAAAGCAAGCCAGTTATTTTCTTGATTGATTTGATTTGATTGTATATACACTTAAAAATTTAAAAACTTAAAAAAAATAATATTACAATAGGGTATTACACCCATTTTTGAAAAGTGTCTCAATGAAATTCTGTGGTGCTAATATGCCACCAAAAAAAACACAAAATTTTTATTCAATCGATAAGTGCCATAAAAGTGCATCTAAATTTTACATTTTCAAATTTCGCGCGTAGTTTGACGAAAACGCCTTTTACTGGACGCCATATTGCTCAGCGTAAATGACGTCAGTTCGTTTTGTATCAAATGAGCTCATATTAAATATGATAATTGTATATCTTTTAAAAATAATTAAAAGCATATTCTGTAATAGGTGTAATAATGAAAAAATTACGTTGGTTACGAAAATAATAAAAGTACAAAGCCTATATTACGCCAATCGGTTGACTGATAGTTGACAATTTTTTGTTTACACAGCCGTAAGGCGCAATAACATGGCCGCTACTATTTCACGGTGTTTTATAACAGATTAAAAATATTGAAAACTTTAAATTGAATTTAAAAATTTGTTTTGTTATTTTATGAACTAAAACTTACATAGTGGACTGCTCTAAGCCTAAACTGGCTTAATAACATATTTATAGATTTTTTCTCGTATAGAGTAAAATACCCTATTCCTTCACTAATTAATCGAAAGGAACTTCGTTCCATCCGGGTGTCCCTTGACACCTCTCAAGTTTTATGCAAATAAAATATCGTAAAAAAAGAAAAAAATGCATATCAAATATGTTTATTCAGTCAATCACGTCACATCTAGAAATATTTTTACAATGCCATGATTCTACAAAGTTATTTGTTTGGTGTCTTTCTCCCCAATAATTTCAAATTTCTGTATGTAAATTTCCATTGTCTAACCATTGACCATCACAGTAAAGTAATTTTGCCATGATCATCAACCACGCATCGTCAGTTACATCATGAATTTATGAGGCAAATGCGCCAAAGCAACACATTTTGGCAACAGACAACTTATGGTTTGCCTTTTATGCTGACTCTACTTATTTTATTTCGGAGCGCAGTGGAACGCATTCCTGGGGCGCAGTGGAACTAGCCACTACGCGACGCTACACAAAACTTAACGTGCCTTATCGAGACATCAGTATGTCTATTCTGTTACAATCTCCCTCGGTGAACACCTAGGTGAAGTGAGCTGTCATCTGTCCCGATGTTATGGATTGACAAAGCAGACGGACGGATGACAGCTCACTTCACCTAAGTGTTCACCGAGGAAGATTGTAACAGAATAGTACTACAGTAGGTCCGCTCCGTGTGGCTGCTAGACTTCCAGTGTAGCCGGACAGTTCAGTAAAAGGGCCGGACAGTGTAGGACGGTGCTAGTCCAGTCGCTTGCGCTATCGATACCATGTGAGGCGGATGGAGCGGAAACCAACACATGACAAATGTAGAAAAAAAATTACGAGTGTGCTTTAGACCACACGACTGAAGTAAAACTTCTTTAGCTCCTGTATACAGGATAAATTTTTAACCAGTGCGTAAATTCTAGGGACTGATTTTGGTCCTCAAATACAATAACTTTTTTTATTGACAAATATCAAAATCTCAAAAAAAAATTAACGTTTTCATACTAAGTGATCAATTATTTGTTGCGATTTCTATGAAGAAATGAAATATGTTTCTGAGATTTCGATGTTGGTCCCATAGAAAAAGTTGTTGGTTTTGAGCACCAAAATCAGTCTCTAGAATTTCCGCACTGGTTAAAAAATTATCCTGTATATTATGTATGTACCCGTTTGCAACTGGCTATGAGAGAAAGAGAGAAAGAAAATGTGTGCTCGCACCTTTCTCTCTTGCCCCTACAGTAATATACGAAACGTAACTCTCTCTCTTTCTATCTTCACTAACTTATCTCCCTCTCAACTTCCGTTCGCCTCGCCCGATCACACTTTTCCTAACGGCTTCTTCACGCATTCACCAGTAACCCCTAAGTCAAGCGTGCGTAAAGAAGTTTTACTTCAAAAATAGCCAAATTTAAAAAGCCTAACATAAGCCGGACAGGTCGGACACCGTCTAATTTGACCGGACACGCAACCAACAAGCTTGACAGTGTCCGGTTATATCGGACGCCTCGCAACGCTAAGCGCGAATGTATTCAGAATTTTTCCTGTATCTAAATTAGTAGCTGATGTTTGTTTTGGAAATACATAGGTACCTACATTACATGATATTTAACTATAGGCAGGTGTTTCCTTTGCGCAAGCGACACGTGAATGTAAATATAAACGAAATTATCCTACTGAGTAGTGTTGATTTAGTTTCACGGCTAGAGACTCGAGGCTGCACTGATTCGAGAGATTGAGTTGTGTGCTTGTGTGGTGTATACGTATAGCTACGTACTATGTAACGTACGTAGATGTGGATCTGCCAATCACACTCATCCAATGTGCATGCGCACATAATTCACAGGTTTTAAAACTAAGCTATATTCCTCAATCAAACAAGTCGGATTTGACATAGGTACCCTATCATATTTGAATATGAATCAACGATTAATTCGTGATTTGAGTGCGTTTTTTTTCAATATCAAGTTAAACTTGATGCTTACGAATAATACTCGTGGTTGTTACAGTGTATGGGTAACAGAGTAATTAATTAAAATTAAAAAAAAATGATTTTTCAATTTCTTACGTACCTACAAGTTCGAAAGAAGAAACGTCAAATCGAACTTCTTACGTTGTCAGGAGATATCAGGAGGTATACAGGAGATATCAGGATATTGTCAGGAGATATCGTAAAGTAATCACCGTAGACATTGTCGTCATTTCATGTCCAGGATATATGATATATCCAGTGATTGCCGCAAAACGTGATATAGAGCTGGCTGTTCTATGTTAATGTAATTACTGGTGCACAAACGGAAATTTAAGAGATATTTATTTATTTAACATGTTTAAATAAATAAATATCTCTTAAATGTCCGTTGAATAAATAAATCTCTATAGAACTTCCTTTCTTGGAAAAAGTTCGAAACGAAAATGCTTTCGCAATGACATACTTACCTATTCTAAACTTCCGACGTAATAGCTAGGTAAGTACAGAATCTACTTGCTAGTACTTATTCATATCCCAAGAAAGTATTCTTGAATTCGCAACTTTCGAATCTTTAAGTTTTGTTTAACCAAGTTAAACTTTTAAAATATTAAAAGAATAAGACGATAACGATAAGAGAATACCTAATCGATGATATCTCTCTAGTGAAGTAGTGATGCGAACTAACATTCAATAACATTATCGATTTTCCGAAAATATACTCGTCACAAACACCCGATTAGCAAGATCTGTGATTACTTGTAGATAACACAACTACGTATATTGTACGCAATACGAGTAGCGCATAGGGTAAATGAGGGTAATAGGGGTCACTTAAGCGAGAACTCAAATAAAATTTGAATTAAAAATAAAGTATTTATTGGAAGCGCCTTTAAACATATTTTAATTATTAAACTATCATTAGAGATCATTTGACTCCCATTACACCGACATATGGGTAATGGTGATCACCCTGGGGGGCAATGGGAGTCAAAGAAAATCTAGCACATATCACAGACAGAACCTTCAGCTGAGTTCAATCCAGTGCACTCCGCGTCAGGTACACCTGAAACATATCTCGTTGTTTCTTCCGAATTCGACGCTTGCGTCTAAAGGGAGAGTCACCTGACTCTCATTTCCCATAACTACACTAATGAGAAAAAAATAAAAATAATATTTAACACACTGATATAATCTAAAAAGCACATCACAATTTTAAACGTCTAACTAAGTACGTGTAAATATCTTAATCGCATACTGCAAGATATTCGGCACTTACCTTCTAATTTGCATTGACGTAAAATTACATCAGCGGAGCACAAAACATAGTAGTTTCTCAGTGGTGCGGGCGCTGACTGGCGCGAGCCGTTCGAGGCTGCGCCGAGGGCGGAGGGCCAGAGTGGGGGGTAAGGACACTGTTTAAGCGTCGCTCATTTGTACTGTTTCGTGGATGTGAGGGAGACTCCCATTACCCGCTGACTCCCATTACCCGCTGACTCCCATTACCCGCTGATTCCCATTACCCGTTGACTCCCATTACCCGCTGACTCCAATTACCCGACTCTTCTACATAATTCATCATAATATATTTATTTCAGTATAAAGGTGCGCTACAAGGGCTACTTAAATTGGTCAATTCTGGGCAATATTTGTTAAAGGTTGCAGTCATCATTGTCATCATACTAGTCGAAATAAGAGTACATAGTTCAACATACATTCGACAACTGATACAAAACATAGGTTTACTATATGCATAGAAAAAAACGTCCGTGTAAACGCAGCGTTAGGATTAACTAAGTATGATCATCGTCATTCATCGTTATGAGTATCCAGGATCAGAAAGCACTCTTGATGCTCTGACCGGATGCCAAACAAGTCAATTATCGTGTAACTATGCAGTTAGTGCGTGTATAGTAACTGTTATCACTATCAGCAATGTATTACCGGAGGCCATGAATATTAATGTTTTATGAAGATCGATTTCTGATCTTAATAATAGCGCTACGTCGAAACAATGTTTAACTTTGAATTGTAGTTTGCTTCGATATGTCAGATCCTGTTGCTTGTTTTTTTATAAACACGAGAGAATTTAAGTGCGTATAAGACCGACTTCAAAAAATTATCATAGGTTATCAAATTCGACACGTTATTGGAATATTCACTTGTGGTAGGTAATCTATTATGACTTCCAAACAAATTGTATACAAACGTTTTGCAGGTGTATGTATATCGTATTTCTCCTAAACTATTAATCGGGTTGTGTGTGACCATCCTTGTTATTGGCTTACGTTTACTTAAACTTAGGGAACCGTACAAGTTTCATCGGATTCGGTTTAGTAGTGTTCTAGGTATTGACTAATATAAACGTGTAAATGTTAGGTTATTTCGTGGATAAGAAGTAGGTATTAAAGAGCGGAAAACAACAAACAGAACAAAAGCCACCGGTTTCCGAAACTAGAGTCATATGATTATGTGGTTTGACCCAAAGTTATTTATCACTTTTTAGTATCTGAAGGCGGTTGTCTTTTTTTGCAAAAAAGTTTTTTCTTTCATACATTTCTAGAAATACTCTACTACTGGTTTGGAAAGCTAAAGCTAATAATAAAACATTAAGGTATTCAATAACGTACCTGTTCCTACATAAATGTTTTTTAGCATTCCGGAGCAGTAACATGAGGTCACTCTAGTAACAAATACACAACGATTTGTTGATCATACAAATTATAGTATTACACCGTTTTGTGTCGATATTATTATCTTAGAATAACTACACATCATGAATCACAATCTATGTTTCACCGATTTTAAATTGTACGACTGAATCGGGAAACACACTCGAGAGCAATGAATTAGGGTCACCTAAAGATACGTGAAAGTCTTGGAAATTAAGAAGTTTAAAAAAAATTATTGTAGACAATTAAATGTTCCTAATATGAAAGCTCTAAAACTTATTAGTTACTTTATAGTTATGCTATCAAAAATGTCAAATTTAAAAAAAGGACTTTTGGTAATGGGACAACGAATTTTCTGAATGATTTTGTTTTTGAATCTATTCTGTCATATAAAAAGGTAAATAAGACAGCGTTTCTGATGTTCAATATTTATTATTGAAGCTGTTATAATGTCACTTACACCTGAAGAATGTACCGGAATTCTTACAATGCTGGAGATCACCGTAGGTACAGTACGCAAAGGAGATAAGTATCCATGTCGCCGGAAACAGTTGAAGTTTACTTAGGAACCGATAGGTTTTTATGAATAAAATAAAATACAATTTATAGAGAATAAACAGTTCAATGATTTAATAAAATTTCATTTGAAAGCCCGCATTGGTTTCTAAGAAATCTTCAACTATTCCCGACGACATGGATACTTATCTCCTTTGCGTACTGTACATATAAGATGAGATTGGTTATTCTTTTTTAATGTATTTTATATGGATATAATGACAAACAGGGAACATTTTATTGTAGACGTTGTCCTGTCTAGGGACAGGACACCCACCCCTGTGTAGGTAGTAGGCTACCTACCTACTTACCCTACCAAAAAAAGGAATATAAAAAGTTTCATACAAACTTTTATCCCCTATTTCACCCCCTTGGGAGTTGAATTTTGAAGAATCCTTCCTTAGTGGATACCTTCGACATATGAGGAATACGTGTACGAAATTTCAATTTTCTAGTCTTAAGGGTTTGGCCTGTGCGTTGATACATCAGTCAATCACTTTTTCCTTTTATATATATAGATTATTTAAGTATAAAGATTAAACACTCTTACTTACCGAGACCTTGGTATCTTTAGGTGACCCTACTTCATTGCTTTCGAGTGTAATTAAATGAATTGTAGTTTGAGGCTTTTTCCTTGCGAGCTTGCTGACGAGCACACAGGACGTTCGCCTGTCCATCATGAGCGCAATGTTTCACACGGATGCTCTCGTCCGTTTCGCTGACAGCCAGCTCATCTCATCGACGCTCCATCAAATCAAATACAATTATTTTTAGCTGTGCTACACGCGCAAAATTCTCCATCGAATTGCATGTTTGTTTGTGTAACATTTGATATGATCATCACATGAACTGTTATTAGCTATACTATGAGTGAAATAACAATTTAATCTCTTTGTTTTGATTGATCTCTGTGTGAAAACTACAAGGTGTGGCGGACATTAATCAATTACAGCTTGTTATCTTTAGTAAATTAATGGTCAACCTGCCAGCTTGCTATATATTATAGCCTCGTTGGTTACCAGTGTTTGTTTGTGTTCTGGGAACAATTACTTTTACGAGTAACACTCACTTTTGTGACATCCTAGATAATATCAATGTGCAAAAATTAAAACGGGGACAGTTCATTCATTTGAGGTAATGGTTCGCCCACCACTCCTGAAGTGTCCGAGCAATTTGTGCTATTGTTATCAACAGTGCCAAATAGAGACAGATGGTCATAACAGTTATGAGTAGCGACTAGCTTCATAAGTACCAGGTTATCAGCACGATCAGGAGGCAGGAATGGCACATTGTTCGCGACCACCTGCGGAGTGCGCAGTAGGTCCGCCGGCGATCGTGTCTGACGTCAACAACTCAACTCGACGGCAAATAAACAACATTAGCAAACATAATGGGGAGTGTGTTTTAACGACATTTATAGAAACTAGGTACTTGTTGCGTCTAACAGAGTCATGTAGGTACTCATGAGTTTAAGCTCGCCTTACGTTTAAGTTTTGCCTGTAGCTACTCTGTCCTCCACAGACACATTTAATTAAAGTCAAATTCAAAGCGTTTATTTCAATTAAACCATTTACAGGCACTTTTGAATAGTCAAAGAGTTAGTTACTGTAGTTGCTTGTTCCAAAGCGTAGGGTAGGTCTCTATGGAGAAGAATGAGCAAGAAACTTCAAATTTTTACAATATCCTGGTTACATTATTCTTGTTGCTTCTATATGTGAAGCAATGAAGGTGCAGAGCAATCCAAAACATTTACTAATCCAAAAAAATAAAGATAAAGAGATGACCAATCTCAACTGACAGCGCCCGTTCACGAACATGACCATAGAAAACTTATGACGACGAACTATATAACTTATGAATTTAACTAAATTATCTAGTTAATTATGCAATAAATAAAGGTAAATCAATAAACTATCATGATAGTGCCGCAGGTGGACACACCATTGTTACCATTTTCCTCATCAGTCTACAAATGCTGCAAGATGCGAAAATGAACGACCTTAACATTTGACACAAATGTAAACAACTAAAAGATTAATTTCGATATTATTTGATCACACCTTTGCCTTTTGGAGATATTTTTGAGATTTTATCCTCAATTAATTACGTAATCGGACATTCAAAACGGTAGATTCTAGTAAGTAGGTATTTCGCATTTCATACATACTGCTAATACATTTCATACATACTGCTAATACATTTCAATTATTGTATGTATAATAACAGGTTTAAAAAATACATTTAAGGAAGCCAAAAGTTACATGCTTTTCGCAACAAAAATGATAATTATATTTTTGTTCAGTGTCATCTGGGAACCTTTTGGCTATGGTGATTCTGAAAGTCAAAGTCTCAACAATTCTTTACAACCATATTCTTGACTTTAAACGGTTTGTTCCCACCACTTGTTCTACTAAACAGTTCTACGATACAACTAATGGGACGTTTTTTTCCAATAGTCCTACGATGTTAGTAAAACTAATGGGAGTCTGTATTAGATAAAAGTTTTATCTGTTCTGTGGTTTCATGCTCCCGTGAACACTATTTTTTTCGTGCGTCACATTGTGAGCTGCCATAAACAGAGATTTTTAAATTTTTTGTACCAAAAATAAAAGTAATTTCCCAGCAATAAGTCATACATAAGTCATAAGTAAGTCATAAGTCATTTATTCATTTGTTAACATAGGTAGGTACAATAAAAATAGTTGTTTAACAGAATTAATAGTGCGCTATGTTATGCTAGAAGACGTACAAAAATACGTAGATGGATTGACAATAGCTATACAATTTAATTCAATTCTTATCATTCAAATTTTTTTTTTTATGTACGGTCACCAAAGGAGATAAGTATCCATGTAGCCGGAAACAGTTGAAGTTTACTTAGAAACCGATAGGTTTTTATGAATAAAATAAAATAACACAACAACACAACACACAATCACAATCACAATCACACAAACACAATCACAACACAATTCACACAATTTATAGAGAATAAACAGTTCAATGATTTCATAAAATTTCATTTGAAAGCCCCCATTGGTTTCTAAGAAATCTTCAACTATTCCCGACGACATGGATACTTATCTCTTTTGCGTACTGTACATACAAAAAAAAATACTAATATAAAAGAGAAATTACAAAAACAAAATCAAAAAATCATGGCATGTCATGTCATCATTATATAGTCTCAAACAAAAAAGAAGATAAGTCTATGTCAATATACAATAAATTATAAAAAACTTGAGAGGTGTCAAGGGACACCCGGATGGAACGAAGTTCCTTTCGATTAATTAGTGAAGGAATTGTAATAAAATTTTATTACAATTCCTTCACTAATTAATGTGATGCGTTAAAGTGAATTTAAGTGGCTTTAAGCCAGGGCAAAAAAAAAGCGAGGAATGAAAAGTTATTATGGCTGCTTACATTGTAAGTAAGTAATTTTAAAGATTAACATTTTCTAACATGTTAGTACAATGCGTAGTTATTTAGATAGAAAGACCAATAAATTATTTCTGCGCCATCTATTGGCCGTTCGTAATTCGATCTCGAAGAGCACAGTTGCGCCAATAACGTTAATAGATGGCTCTTAAATCAAATATACAAAAGTGTCGTGACAACTTTTCGTAAGAATTTTTTCCGTCTAGCCCCCTTTCACAACGCGCGATAAGGAACTTCGTTCCAAAAAAAAACAGGAAATAATGTCAACATATTGCGAATTATCGCCCAACTTGCAAACATATCATCGTCTATATAAAAATAATCATGTCACATAAAAAATAATAATAAAATAAAAGGAGAAGAAAGAATGCCGCATGTCAAAATATAAGGACTCAATAGAAAAAGAGCCTTTGGCCCATTATGAAATAATTGTCAAGATGTCAATGTTAGGACACTCTATTTATCTGTTCCGTGGTCAGGACTAATACATACTTAAATTTAATTAACATGTCAACATTCCTTCATTACATTCTTATCAGTCAGAAAATCCGAAATACTATAATTTAGCTTTTTTCACCAGTAAAGATTTAAGTCGTTTCTTAAACAGGTTCACATTTAATTCCTTTATCGAACTTGGTATGTGGTTAAATATGACTGGTGCCGTACAAAAAACACTTTTATACATTAATGCTGTGTGGGACCTTGTTACACATAAACTATGGTTATCTCTTCGACTTCTGTTATTTAATTCTGACAATTTAGTAAACAACTTTGGATTGGTCTTAACGAAAACGGAAACCTCAAAAATGTATAAGGATGGAAGTGTCAGTATATTATATTTAATAAAGAATGGCTTACATGTATCTAAATTGTGTAATCTATACATTGTCCTGATGCACCTTTTTTGTGCTTTAAAGATAATCTCCTTATTGGTAGAATTACCCCAAAAAATAATACCATTTTTTACACAATAATGTTAAATGTTGCTAAGTTTGATGCTGACACTTCACATGGCGTATTTGTACAAATATTCGCCTTATTTGGATAATACTAAATATAACCTACAGTTATTGAAATAAAGTCAATTTTGTGTTAGGTATCCCAATCCCGATATGCAGTATGCGTACTTGCATAGTTAACAGCTAGGTATGTGGTGTGTGTGTGTAATAAAGTCGTAGACTAGCTCTGATCTGAAACGATTCTTTTGTAAATCGCAACAATACATTTATGTTCGTTTTAAATCAATCTAAAATAAAGTTCATTTTTAGGGTTCCGCACCTCAAAAGGAAAAAACGGAACCCTTATAGGATCACTTTGTTGTCGTCTGTCTGTCTGTCTGTCCATCCGTCTGTCAATACCCTTTATCTCGGGAGCGCGTAGAGGTATCGAGTTAAAACTAAAACCATATAAGTACAGTCAACAGCAAAAGTAGATGATCAAAATCAGAAATTCTATACTAATGAACGGAGTTCGCGTCAGAACTGTGTGGCGTTGAAGTGATTCAGAGTTTGCATCGAGACGTCAACAGCGCATGTTGTATTCATCGTCCGGTTCCGGTGTCATAACAGTAAACACACTTTGTCGTTGTTCTCGCGGAAAATAATCGAAATCACTGCAAAGTCCACTTAAAACTTCAGGAAAGTGCTCAAACTAACGAAAGTGACCCCAGACAGAACCAGCCAACCATAAATACTTCAAAAGAACACAAGAAAGTAGAAGATATTTGCTCAGCAAAAGTCGTCGACTGGAAATTGGGAGGTTATAATTGTTAAAATCATTCAACTGACAACCAAAAACTTCAACGAGTGAGTACAGCCAACATAACAGCACAAATCGAGACCAAGTGTCAAAGTCAACTTCACGAGTGACAAGTGTGACAACTGACAGTTTGAAGCACGTCATAATATTGTGTTGCCACAGCATAAGTGTTGCCACTTCGGGAAAACTCCCTAAAAATAATGGAGAATCCGATTTCAATGGAACTTTTGCTTAACAAAATAAAAGAGCAAATGGCATTGCAAACTATTGAAATAACTGACTCTGTTACCAAAAGCGTTACCCAAAGCGTCACCCAAAGCGTCACCAAGAGCATGAATGAGAAATTATCAGTGGTACTGGAAGAAAACAAGTTTTTGAAAAATAAAGTTGAAACAATGCAACACAAAATCAATGTATTAGAGGACGAGAAAAGGAAATCTAACTTAATTTTCTTTGGAGTGAGAGAAGCTGAAAAACCAGGCTCAATAATCGATTATATCATAAAAATCATTGAAATGGAAATTAAAATAATCATTCAGCCATTCGAAATAAACAAAGCCCATAGATTAGGGCCGAGGGGAGATAAAACTCGTCCCTTACTTGTAAGTTTCACTACATTATGGAAAAGAAATTTAGTATTTAAAAACAAAAACAAGTTTGGCTCGGGCATGGTAGATGCCCGAGCCAAACTTGTTAAGGAAGATTTCTCAAAAGAAACCATAGAAAAAAGGAAAGAGCTGACACCTCAAATGCTGCAAGAACGACAAAAGGGCAAAATAGCTTACATAAAGAAAGACAAATTGATAGTGAAAGATCCAAAAGAAGACCACTCGGTGAAAAGAAAACGAGATAAAACAGAATCTCCCAACAACTCACCAAGTCAAGCACCCAAACCTGCACCAAAGAAAATGAACAAAGCCAACCTAGACAACTTCGTAACTAGGAGCAGATCATCATCACTCCCACTATCAGAGACAAAAAACTAATCAGCATCGACAATCGGACAATAACAGAAACAAATAAAAACAAACAAACTACACAAACAAACAAAAGCACCCCAATCCGGCTAGTCACCGTGGGGGAAGCAGACTACAACCTTCCAACTTCAAGCACTAACCAAAAACGCCTACCAGTACCTGAACTAAATAAAACAATCCAGTACTATATTGCTTCATACAATACGCTCACGCTGAGTACGGACAGCTACCTACAAGAGTTAATGTTAGCATTAGAAAAAATAAAATGGACCGTCATCGGACTTAGTGAAGTAAGACGATACGGAGAGAAAATAGAGGAGCATGACGAATTTATCTTTTACTATAAAGGCGAAACTCCAGGAAAACATGGAGTGGGGTTCATAATTCGAAAAGATCTAAAGGACCAAATTGAAGAGATGATTGGAATATCTGAACGAATCGCTATATTAAATATGTCATTATCTGACGAAAAATGGTCCATAGTGCAGATATATTCTCCCACTGAATGTTCCACCCGTAAAGAAATAGATTCATTTTATCACAAACTGAACGCTGCTATAAAAGAACATACATACAAAAATCTAATACTGATGGGCGACTTTAACGCAAGAGTAGGAGCAAGGATGCCAGGTGAAGAAATCGTACTAGGGCCCTTCAGTTATGGAGAAAGAACGCGAAATGGCGAAAAATTAATTGAACTGGCTTACGAATATAATCTAAAAATTCTCAACACCGATTATAAGAACCGTAGTAGATGGACATGGCTATCACCAGGCGGTCGATACAAAAATGAGATAGACTACATTCTAACCAACAAAGGGAAAATGTTCGAAGACTGCAGGAATGTCAAAAAATTAAACTTCGGTAGCAACCACAGAATGATAAGAGCGAAACTAAAAATGACACATGAGAAGAAACAAAGACAATTTAAAATAAAACCTCACAGTAGAGAACAAAATATACAAATCAAAGAACTCAAACTGCAACTCGAAAATTTCACAGAAACTTTCAAAAAACTTCATCTTCAGGACAAATATAACAAACTGACTAACATTCTAAATAACGTAGTCAAAGGCAACAGTAAGAGAGGTGCCAAGAAGGAAAAGAAGATATCAGAGCCAACCCAAAAACTATTAGACAGAAGAGCCGAACTTGTAGGCTCTACAAGGAAGACCAAATCAATAAGGTCAGAGATATCCAACCTCAGCAAACAGATAAAACTAAACATGAGAAAAGACCGACAAATACACAGGCTCAAGACATTTGAAAGATATATAGCTAAAACAGGAGGCATAAAAATGGCCATACGAACTCTGGCAGACAGAAAAGAATGGGCGCCAAAATTACAAAACAAACATGGAATATGTGTTACTAAACGGCCCGATATTCTTGCCACAGCTACGGATTTCTACAGAGATCTTTTCAAGAGCAGAAACGACTACCCAGAAACAGACCTCTCAGACGATGATAGTGTACCAACAATTTTGTTAAGGGAAGTAGAAAGGGCTATCGAAACACAGAAAAAGGATAAAGCACCGGGGCCAGATAATATAACAAACGAAATTCTAATAAGGAGCAAAGAAATGGTCGCTAATATTCTTACGAAAATATACAATGAAGTACTGGAAAGCGAATACATTCCGAAACAATGGCTGACGTCTACTATAACTCTATTGCACAAGAAGGGAGATACAAGTGACATCGGAAATTATAGGCCAATCAGTCTCATGTCAAACTTATATAAAATCTTTGCCAAAGTAATCCTCAACCGAATAACTAAGAAGCTTGATGAGAATCAACCGAGAGAGCAAGCTGGATTCAGAAGTGGCTATTCTACTCTAGATCACATTCATGTCGTAAAGCAAATAATGGAAAAGAGTAAAGAGTACAATATGCCTCTATATTGCTGCTTTGTCGATTACAGCAAGGCGTTTGATTCGCTCGAACACGGAAAAATCTGGCAAGCTCTCAAAAGCCAAGGAATTGAAAACAAGTACACAAGAATAATAAGAAACATCTATAGGCAAAATACTGCAAAAGTGAAGCTAGAAAGAGAAGGCAAAGAAATAAGAATAGAGAGAGGAGTACGCCAAGGAGACCCGTTGTCACCCAAGTTGTTCTCGGCAGTCCTAGAAGAAATATTTCGTCTCTTGGACTGGGAAAAGTATGGCGTAAATATTAATGGTGAAAAACTCACCCATTTAAGGTTCGCTGATGACCTCATTATCATCTCCAATACTCCGACAGAACTATCCAAGATGCTACAAGATCTTGATAATGAAAGCCGCAAGGTGGGGTTGCTAATGAACACACTCAAAACAAAACTTATGACGAACAGAAAAACTGAACCTATCATAATAAGTGGAAAATCTATCGAGTATGTTCAGGAATACACTTATCTTGGACAAGTAATCTCGCCAACTGATCAAACATCCAAGGAAATAGAAACAAGAATAGGAAATGCTTGGAAAAGGTACTGGACATTCAAAGAAATCATGAAAAACAATGAAATGAGTACGAACATCAAAAAGAAACTATATAACACATGTATTCTTCCCGTACTAACTTATGGTTGCCAAACATGGGCCCTCACTAAAGCGCACAATAATAAGCTAGAGGTGTGCCAGAGATCAATGGAGAGAAGTATGCTAAACATAAAGAGATCGGACAGAATAAAAAACACGGCAATTAGAAAAACCACAAAAATAGAAAATGTCACACACACAATACGGAAAAACAAATGGAGATGGGCAGGGCATACTGTAAGAGGATCTGAAAAATGGAGCAAATCTGTCATGAATTGGTACCCCATAAACAGGAAAAGAAATCGCGGAGGCCAATACAAAAGATGGGAAGACGACATAAAGGCCGTAGCAGGAAAAAAGTGGTCAAGAACTGCCAGGGAAAGGAACGATTGGAAGAAGCTGGAAGAGGCCTATGCCAAAAAAGGGCAAACGGATACGATTGTCGATGAAGTATAATTAAGTTAGATATAAGAAAAACTGCTAAAACTATCCGAAATAAAGGCTATTATTATTATTATTATTATTATAATAAATAAACTAGTAATAAATTATTGTATATTTATTATTATTAATTAGTGTTAGTAAATTAGTATTGAATTTCTGATTTTGATCATCTACTTTTGCTGTTGACTGTACCTACTCAAGTCTACAGTCCCTTGAAGCTGTGAAAAAATCAAACTTCTAAGTTATCATGAAAAAATGATACAGCCATTTATGCCACAAAAAACGTATATTTCCACACTCACAGGGGTATCAAAATTTATAATAATTTCCTTCCCGTTGACCTAGAACTATGAAATTCATCAAGTAATATCGTCTTAAACTACATGTTCAGGGAAAAGTCTAAAAACTATACATATTTTGTAATTAAATCATAAAAAATATACCTAGTCTCTATTTAAAGAACGTCATCAATCATCTACGTCTGCGCGGTCATAACTGTCAAAATTACCAAATCACGGAATTTGACCGGAACCATCGGTGGGCGAGTCCAACTCGCACTTGTCCGGTTTTTTTTTGTAAAATATTCGTCTTCTGAAAGTGTAGCAATAACTCAAACTGCTAACATCAACACGCGCTAAGCCCAGCCTGACTGGCTCAGTGCTCAGTGCGCAGTGCTCTGATTCTGATGCATAGCCAACTATTAAGTATTCTGTTTCATATTTTCAACCGACTTCAAAAAAGGAGGAGGTTATCAATTCGTCTATATTTTTTTTTTTTTTTTTTGTTATGTTTCTTACCTGATTTCTTTGGACTGGGTGAACCGATTTTGATGATTCTTTTTTTATTTGAAAGCTAGTGCTTCCCGTGTGGTCCCATTTTCTCCGAGAGGTCCAGTTCTGACAATGGCATCCCTGAGAAAACCGTATAAGTCTTAAATTTGCATTAAGTATGTGCGCGATTTGTTACGCGATTTCTCCGGCAAACGTAAACCGATTTTGAAAATTCTTTTTTTTATGGATAGGGTATGCTTAAGGGGTGGTCAAATATACATTTTACCGAAATTGATTCAGCAGTTTCGTGAAAAATCAACAAATACCCAAAAAATTTACATAGACGACGTTTTAGTTTCATCAATATTTGTAGTAGTTAACTTTCAATCTCTTCTTAATAGATTTGGATGAGAAGGAGGTACTAAAAAGCGGAAAATAAAAAGCTTTTTACAAAAAAGACAACCGCCTTCAAAAACTAAAAAGTGAAAAATAACTTTAGCACAGAACACACATTCACTTTAGTTTCGGAAGTCGGTGGCAATACAAAACAATAAACAGAACAAAGCCACTGAATTTCGAAACTAAAGTCAATGTGTGTTCTGTGCTAAAGTTATTTTTCACTTTTTAGTTTTTGAAGGCGGTTGTCTTTTTTGTAAAAAGCTTTTTAAGATCTCATGTGAACTTTTAAGACCTACCTAACTGTTGAATAATCTAAACTTAACCTCATACTTACACACCACTCACGCACGCACACCCCCTTACAGCACACACTGTCCTAAACATAGAGAATGTAATTTTTCTATTTTCGTTTTTACCCCGACTGCAAGGAAAGGGTTATGTTTTTCGCGCCGGTAAAATAAAATAAAATATTCTTTATTACCTGATATCTTCCAAACTACTGAACGGATATATTTCGTTAGGGTATCGTTAGATTCATCTCATTAGTCCAATTGTTCTTACATACATGACGAAAAAAATAAATAAACGTGGCAGCTGGAAAATGCCATTGTTTGAAGTAAAAAAAAAAGATTTTTGTCTAAAATAGCTTTAGACAAAAATCTTTTTTTAATATGTTGTTGTTGTTGAATAACTATACCATTGTAATAATAAAAACGCGCCATTAGCGATTTTATCAGTCGGGACCCATTATAGGGAAGATTTGAGCCGGTCTAGATTTTAATGGGTCCCGACGAAATCGCTATTGGCGCGTTTTTAATTATTTCAATGGTATAGTTATTCAACATTACTAAACATAATTCTAGACTACCAGACTTGTTTATTTCTTTTCAGTTTTTACTTATTTAAAGTTCACTCTTTACGCAGTCGGGTTTTTTATTTTTCTAATTTACTTTTTTATACGTTTCTCCTACTTTTGTTATTTAATTTAATTTTGCAAGCCTAACGGTAGACTGACAGTCCTCTTGCTATGTTTTTGTTGTTTTTCTTTTATTGTTTTACTTCGGCCAGCACTATTAAAATACAGGTACAACCTACTTTAGGAGGTATAGTGATAACTATTATTGTACAGATTAGATTTACGGCATGAACTTTGTTTGTATACCTACATCTAAAAATTGCTGTATAAAACTGTATTTTTTGGCTAAATAAATTTAATATTATGTTATATTATCCTCGTATAATTAAAATCTCGTGTCACCATGAATTTTAACATTTGATGTGAAATTTTGTTCAGAAAAATGAAAAGCTGACATTGCCGTAAGGACATAAATTGATAAATTGATTAATTTTGTATTAAAAATGTTAAAATTCATGGTCTTCCTTTTATTTCTGACACTATGTTATTAAGCAAAAGATAATCCTTATGACGAAGCCTTTCGATCGGTATAATAAAGCTACAGAGTGATTATTTTTCTCGTGTAACTAGATTCGATTCCCGGTTCAACCATGTAATTATTTAAATATCTATGAATGTAGTTTAAATTGTTTTTTTAATTCAAATAAAGTCTTCTTTCAGTCAAATGTTCCATCTACAATATTCAAGGTACTTTCCCTCCATGTGGCATATCCGTGCGAACGCCCTGTATTTAAAATCCTCCGACACTAGAAAACCTCTAAAAAGTAAATCAATGAAATGTGTTTGTTGACCCTTTTATTTTATTTTAAGTACCTAGTAATATTATGATTTATGACCCAAGCGTCACTGCGTCGGGGGACCACTAAAGAAGTATTTTCAGTGTTGTTGTGGGCGACGGCGCGGCGGCGACGCGACGACGAACTGTTTTTTAACCCCCGACGAAAAACGACGGAGTAGGTATTATAAGTTTAAAGTTTGACGTGTCTGTGTGTGTGTGTGTCGTAGCTCCCGAACGAATGAACCGATTTTGATTTTGATTTTTTTTTTGTTTGAAAGGTAGGTAAATTAGTCGAGAGTGTTCTTAGCTATGTTTGATGAAAATCGGTCCAAGATGGCCGCCGCCACAAAACGGCGGATTACATATTTATTCACAACTCCATTATGGGTATCAAATGAAAGGGCTTGAACTTGGTGGTTCTCCGCCGTGACATTATAGCGTCATTTCAACGCACAAACATCGTGCCATCCATGAATTTCTATAATTACTCAATCGAATTAGATGGTTCAACAAAAGTTATTATTTTTGACTATTTATAATAATAATAAATTTATAGCAAATTTAAATTTATTTCTCTCAAAAAGGTACAGTTTGTTGTTTCATAGCATCAAGTTACAGTTGGCTAATAACCTTTGTGAGAGCTGCAGAGTCTGTGATGGGTTCGGGACCCGTATGACAGATCTCCAGGCTCACACCCTCTAAAAATTCTACAAACATAATGAACGTCACGTACGCTACAAACTGAAAAATAAATTCAATTAAACAATTAGTTAAAAACAAAACAATTACATTAAAATTAAACAATTATAATTAAAATAAAATCAAACAATTAAAATTAAACAATTAAATTAAACAATTAAATTAAGCTGTGAGAGTGAAAATAAAATAATTAGATTAAAATAATACAATTCAATTAAAATTAAGCAATCAGATTAATTAAATTAAAATAAAACAATTAAATTTAACATAAAGTAATTAAATTAAAATAAAACAATTAAATTTAACATAAAGTAGTTAAATTAAAATAAATCAATTGAATTATTATATTATTATATAAATAATTGTTTATGTTTTACGTTGGGGGTTTTGAAAAAGAAATATTTTTATTGTTTTATATGTTTTTTTTTTATCTGGATATTTAAAGCCACTTCACGTAGTAGCAAGTACTACGGTAGTAGTGAACTAGGCACACGTGCGTGCGGTATGAAAACTTCCTAAACTTCCACGCCCCACACAAGTTTGGGAAGTTTTCACATTCATTCAGGTACTGCAATGTGTGAACTTCACAGTTGACGGCACAATTTTATTGGCGCAGTGGCTGAGCCATTGGCTGCTGCGCTGCGTGTTGCGGGTTCGTTTCCCGCACGGAACAAATATTTGTATGGCCTACAGATAGTTGTTCCGGGTCTGGCTGTTTGTGTATGTAAGTTTAAATGTTTGTAAATGCACTCACGATACATGAGAAATCCCTAGAGGCAACAAATAAAAAAAAATAGTTCGAACATAGTGCGCTTTTATCGATAGGTAGCTATACAGGCACGTATAAAACATAGAAAGCTTTATCACAGACAGCACTTTCCTGCAACATAATAAAGAGTTATTTTTAAATCTCTCAAGAACAGATTTATGTGTTTTCCAATCGATATTTTTAGGTCACCGACTTGATTCGGGAATGTTAGCAGGAAAATAAACAAAGAAATATAACAGAGATGATCTTCGGAACCAGCTCAGAGCTGACTGGTGCATACATTTGACCTAGACTTTTTAAATCATTGTGATACGGTACCGTCAAACGGGGTGACTTTCAAAACAAGAGGTAACTTTGATAATTACCTGAAATTCTAATATTTTACTAATTTTTACCCGTAAAATTAAATGCAGCCAATTATTTTATTTTTTATTAGGAATTCAAGTAGATGCGCCATGTTTTGTAAACGGTGTAGCACATTATAGATAGTTGGAAGTGGAAAAAATTACGTTCAAAGTTAACCCTGAATATTAGTCGAAAATGCGTTCTACGGAGGGGTGACTTTAAACCAGCAATAAAAATTGGGTGTTATCAAACCAGCCCCATTTTCAATATCAATAAAACTGACAGGTTAACATTTTTTTTCTCCCAAATTACTAATAATTTTTAAGCAAACAAAATTATTTGTGTTATCATACAAAAAGTCGTCACTAATTATGTTTTTTTTCAGATTTTTTATTCTAATATTGTAAAAGATACGTAGGTTTTTATTTCAAAACTTATCAATCTCACCCCGTTCGACCGGTACAGTAGTAGTTTCGACCAAAATCTTATACAGTTCAGTTCCTGTGGCGTTCGTTTAGGAGCTGGCACGTGACTGCTCGGAATGGTTCGGAAGTGACACGCGGTGTGTAATTATTAGGCGGAAGGCTACGGCGCATGCGCACACCGTAACAATGCCCAAACAAACCGCGGAGATGCGCGGGCGACGCCACATGCATGTGGCGTACTAGCGGTGAACTAATTGTTAGCATTTACTATCATTGTTAAATCTATGGACAGTTATTTAATCGTTTAAAATATGTCTATCTCTATTAGAATTTATTATTCCGAGAACTGTAAAATCTTTAATTATAAGTATGTAAGATTATGGTTAAGTTTAAGTGGATTTTAAAGTATGAAAATTGTTCTGAAGTAAACAGATTTTATTAATAATAATAATAATAATATCATTTATTTGCTAAAAACATGGTATAAAAGATGGTGATGTTAGCAATATGTACAAACATGTTTTGCCTATTATTATTATTATTTTTACCGGTTACTGTGTGCAAAATGATAATCATTTAGTGACGATGGTTGGTGTTGGTAACCGCGGTCTGCAGGTTAATTCACGTAACTAAATTAGTTCAGTTGCAGTGCAATTCCGATCCGATATCGATCTAAATAGCTAGGTATTCTCTATTACTTCTCGATTGGTTTCGTTCTCGTCAGCTTGGCATCACGCGAACGCGATTTACAAGAATAACATTTAGTACCTCGAGTGTAAACTAAACCTAAGCGCGATCGAAATATGATCGGCGCGTCATGAAGTAATGTGAGCGCCTTGAGAAGCATGATAATCAATGCTCGTGTCTTCTCTGTATGAGAAGAGGGCTTGGCCCTGTAGTGGGACAATTATAGGCTGGTAATATTTTTAGTATATCTAAACCCTCTGACGCGAGGAGAACATCGCTGCTCATCCTCGCGGCTTACTTGTGTAGTAGAAATGTCAAAGCAATGTCTTAGTGATTGTGGGACTACTCACTAAGCACCAGTCTAGGTACCCAGTTACTGGGTATCTGGGTACCTAGACTGGAAAAATCTGAAGTGTTAACCGACTTTTGTTGCTGACCGTACCACATGGCTGCAAGGTTCAAGAGCGCGGGACTCAGTGCCCACACTAGCCACACCCGCGCTCTTGAAGCTCGGATTTGCACTTCGGATTTTTATATCATAATTATTACACACAATATTACCTACAGATCGATCGGTCAAAGGTTAATAAGCTACGCTAGCCGCGGTCGGTCTGTGGATGGGTGACCATCCCTTTCATGCCGAGTTCCCTCCGTGCCTCGGAAAGCACGTTAAGCCGTTGGTCCCGGCTGTCATTTGTAGATCTTTGGCAGTCGTTATGAGTAGTCAGAAGCCAGAAAATCTGACAACCAGTCTTACCAAGGGGTATCGTGTTACCCAGTAACTGGGTTGTGGAGGTCCGATAGGCTGTCACTCCATGTAAAACACTGGTATTCAATCAACTGCACCCGGTTAGACTGGAAGCCGACCCCAATATAGTTGGGAAAAGGCTAGGCAAATGATGATGATTTAAAAACATACGGAGTGAATAGAAAGTGTACATAAAATAAACTCTTGGCTATGAATTGAAATACTGATAAGTAATACATCGTAATATTTTGGGTGTATTTAGATTATATTAAAATGTAACACTGTTAATCAACTTTTGTTGCTGACCGTATCAAATGACAAGAAGTCCTCGTGAAAACCAGTAACCACACGGCCAAACTAATATTATAAAGAAAGACTCATAAGACAACCAGATTACTAGCTCCTATCGGTGACTATACTTGCGTGAAAATACTACAATTGAAACTGTCTTCGTAATAAAATAGGTCACCATTTTGTATTGCGTATGTTAGCAATAGAAAATTTTAAAAACATACAAACATCACTTAGTACGGATGGTACTTAAGTGATTATATTATGTAAATTCAAGATAGTCAGATTGTGCAACCACGAAATAGGTCACTGAAGCGTCTATCATTGTCCTGTTAGACTTTCTAATTCGCACAAAAGTGACGCAGGTGTCGGTGCGGCCTATTTACGAAAACGTTTCGTAATAAGGTAATATATAAATAAAGTAAGAGTCCCTTGAAACTATTTGAAAGCATTCATTCTTTAAAATGTCTGAATAACTACTTTTTTCTGACGCAATGCGAATGCCACAAATGTAAACATTTGTATTGAATCTGGAAATCAGAGGTTTATTAATAATAATAATATTCTTTATTGAAACAGTTGGTTTACTCTGGACCCCACACTAGAATACCCTGTGTCGTGAGGTCCAATCTCTTCCGTCATACTACAAGAATATTTGTATTATTTTTTTTAAATAATAAACAAATATATTAAGTGTATGGATGGCAAAATACTTACGCGCTGAGACGTAAAGTTGTGGCCACCAGCCCGTTATACCATAGATAGGTACCATATAACCATACCAAGTGTAGGTAATGGATAAAAAAACAAAAGCCATAAAAGCGCACGGAGCCACTACAGAATATAATAGATAAGCACCTAACATGAAATATTGACATAATTAAAACCATAACATAAAGGCACATGACAAACACCTACATAGGCTCTTTAATCAACTTAATAAGTAAATAGTAAACTAAACTGAACTATAAATATTATTTTATATTATAGCTAACAACTTTTGAACCTAAATAATATGTTTTAGTAGTCCATTCGCATATTTTATACGTATTCTAGTATTCCATATTAATCAGGGAAACTTATCATTAGTCTTACAAATATGTAACACACTGTTCTCTATTATTTTATACTAGTGACCCGCCCCGGCTTCGCATGGGTGCAATGTAGATAGAACTATACGTATAAACCTTCCTCTTGAATCACTCTGTCTATTGATGAAAACCGCATTCAAATCCGTTGCGTGGTTTAAAAGATGTAAGCGTACCATTTTATTAGTGATCGATGAAGCGTACAGACAAAGGGAGCGACTTTATTTTATACTATGTATAGAAAGATATATATGAATCGCCGTTGGTAACATAAAAAAGAAATACGAACAACAAAACTCGAACATACAGCGTGCCTCAGCCCTCAACATTTAATAACAGCTTACGAAGCGGTTCATTCTTAGGTGACACTATAATAGTCATGTAATGTCTACTAGCTGCGCGGCCAGTCAAGCGGGCTCCTGCGAGTACCTCCTAGCACTGACCGACAATATTGTTAATATAACTAGTTCGAGAGGAATTCCCAACCAAGCAGTGAAGGGAAAAGACAGGAAAACTATACTCATAACCATACGACAAGTTATATGAGCAGTAGCCACAGATGACGGCCGATCACACGATATCAACAAAGTTTGAACGTCGCTACATATTTTTTGATTGATGAAACTTTAGTTTTGTTTATTACGTTGGTCCTTTTTGTATTTCTTATAATGTAATAACAGTTTTTCGATGAATTTGAAGCTAAGAGTGCGTTATTGCATACAAAAATTGGTTGTCTGTAAAGTCGGTTTACTGACGATAGTTGAACGTGACAACGCGATAGAATCATTACCTTTATCGCTGTAATTATCGTTGCTATAAACAATTGACACCACATTCACTTTTCACTTGGAACGCCTCAGAACGAGGTAACGCCGCAGAGCGAGGTAACGCCGCATGACGTCATGTAACGCCGTAACGCCGCATGACGTCATGTTTTTTCGTTCGTGCAGCCGGCTATCGAATTATAAGACGTTGTCACGTCAAAAATTGTATCACCACGCTTGGTGGTTAGAGTCATCATCACAGCATACTGTTACTGCCAGACAGCGAAAATATTGCTAATTAAGTACCTGGTGAGTTGAGGTCAAACGCAAGTCTATTAGAATAAAAAAGAATGTAATAAGTAGTCCAAATTTTTATTAGCTCGAATGAGTTGCCTAGTTTCATATACGAGTATCACTACATATTATAAAACAAAGTCCCCCGCCGCGTCTGTCTGTCCCTATGTATGCTTAGATCTTTAAAACTACGCAACGGATTCTGATGCGGGTTTTTTTAAAAGATAGAGTGATTCAAGAGGACGGTTTTAGTATACAATTTGTCAAGCGGGCGAAGCCGCGGGCGTCAGCTAGTGTATAATCAATGATTTTTGGACTGGTCAACGTCATGACTGCTTCTAGGAAGAAAATAACGATGTACTATCCTGCAGTCATCCTATTGTTGACCCTGAACCTGTCTTAGAGTTAGAATTATACTTTGTTACTTTCGGACACGGCTGATAACCGTCAGTCTCCTAATCTCTTTGTTCGCGACGGCAATCTAAATGATGGCAGCCCAGAGCATGGTCTCCTAATGATAACGCTCTTCATTCCAGCAAGTGACGTACTACGTGATCCGCACGGCGCTGCTGGTGTCGTGGTTCTGGGCAGCGTGCCTCACGTGCGCACCCATCCTCGGGCTCGGCCTGTACTACGACGAGGTTCAGCAAAAGTGCGTTCGCTACAGGAACGCCGAAACACCCACCGACTTCGCCTATGCGGTGTTTTATGTCGCTTTCGGTGAGTTACGTCATACCTTCTTCCTTCCTTCCTTTTCGCTTTTCCTTTTTGTTAGACTACGTGGGCATAGTAGGTAGCCACATTTATCGCAGCATTAGTTTCATTAAATATCCTCTAACGTGCAGGTGTAGGGGTACTTTGGGCACTGTAGTAAGTGGGCCATTGTCTGGTCAGGATCACCACACTCACACTGGGTTTCGGTGGGATCTATTATCCCCCATTTTGTTAGGTTGTATTTGCAGCGGCCTACCTGGGTGCGCAGTCTATTGAGCGCTTTCCATATAGGCCACTGCAAATCACTTCCGAGTGGCAGGTGTTATTTGGGTTGAACGAAGTTGGGTGGTGGTGGATGGAGATTCTCCCACAACTTACGTCAAACCAACAGACAAGGACAGGTGAGCTTGCGCCCCAAACGTATGTGGCGCACGACACACGACAGCCGGAATACGTTTATCATCGATCGACTATTGATTAAGTTTAGATGAGCGTTATCATTCATCAGCGAACGTGCCTAAAGTTCAATATTGTCAGTTTCAGTTAGGTAATAGAAGTAATTTACCTACCTGACTTTATAATACTGTGATACTGTAAATACCAACACAGTTCTGTTTATTAAGTAGGTCATGTACCTACAGTCGGAGACGCGGATCATGCGTCAAGCGAATACCGGGCTCCCGACTCACGGTAGCAGGAGAATTTAGTCGGTCAAAGTATAAGTCTAGATAACCATCCGTTCTCTTCCCGTATCCAAGAGGATTTCCCCACGAAAAAAGGTCATGTACTTACGTAGAAACATATAGATAACCTTCAGAAGTCATTTGACTCACCTTAAAGAGTCCAATGTTTAATTTGCGGTTTACCTAATTAATAGGACAATTACATTTCCTTGTCTGCTGTACTTACGAGTACCTTTTGCACCCACCTACCTATTACGCACTTTCTGGCAGTATGCCTAAGTGTGCACTCTAGTAGCATATAATGGGCTCGGTCGGGTGCCTAATCGACCTCGTCTGCACTTAGGTATGGCCGAGACGCTCTCAATAGACTTATTGACACAAATATGCACATGAAAGGTTAATAAAACAAGGCACGGCTCCATTCGTGTAGGTATACAGTGAATGTTTGAGTCTGACTAACTTATTTTACGGCGTGGTCGGAATGTTTGTAGCTACTGAATACTAGTCAATATTTGTGACATACTCGTAATAATGTTATATTAAAACAGTTGGTGTTGGTAGGCTTAAGATTATGGTATCAATTGATAGACTGTCGGGCGCAGTATGTGACGAGAGGGAAAGGACGGGAGAGCGTTTTGTTTTGTATAATAAATTACTGTGAATGTCCGATATTAGTGAATGTTATGATATTAAACTGCAATGGTGTATCTCGATAAATAGTTCAGAAATAGTTTCATTCCTATACTTGAATCAAACATACACCGATAAATGTTGATTACATGAATCTTAGATTTACAAGTGACGTGATAACACACCAGTATTTGCTCGAAAAGTGAGAAAGCCACAGACACTGTTCTCTCTTATCGGCTTGGGTAGGGTCCACGGAGCCCCGCTGACTGGAGTTCCTTTTTCTGTCTGTAGGGAAGTTACATAACACGAAGAGAATAACGGGGGCTTCGTCTGCTCGCTTTGCTCGCTCACTCTAGCCCCTTTCACCTTTTTAGCCTTACGTACTTTGTGCTTCTGTCATCCCGACATACTGTCACAGTCGATTGAAGTCGTCTCGTTCTTTAATATGGTAATGGTAACATTACTGGTCATCATGTCAACCTTTAAAAGCATACTACCAGGCGTAGGTCTCCTCCCACGGAGGGCTCAGCCGTAATCGCCATGCTTGGCGATCGCAGTCGGTGTCATGGTACTCAGAACGACGCTGCTGCCTATCCTTTGGTCAATATCCCGCTGTCGCCTTCTACGACACCCACGGGTAGAAATGGGGTGGTGCTATTAACGGCCGGCATGACACGGCACAACTTACTGGTGAATTACCGAAATCTGCATGAAAAGAATAAATAACGGACATTCACCAGCTAGCTTGGTGATTCTTAAAAGACACCAGGGCCTCAAGTCTGCTATTACAATAGTGTCAGAATGGTCTATCATTAATTTTCATAATGACGCTGAACTTGTCAAAATCAACAATTATGAAATCAATGATAGACCATTCTGACACTATTGTAATAGCAGACTTGAGGCCCAGAGTATCTTAACATTGGTAATAGACCTGCGCTTCGGACATTCACAGTGACACATATTTATGGTTCATGTCGTATACCACAAACTACATAACGCGTTGTGGTCGCGCAGGCACAATGCTGTGCATGATCCTGGTGTACTGCAACCTGGCCGTGATCCGCGCGCTGTACGCCATCTCTGCGCCGCGCGGCTCGGCGCCCGTGGTGCGGCGCGTCAGCAAGTCCTCCTGCCGCCAGCGCGCGCGCGGCGGGCCCGCCCCCGCCCCGCACCACAACGCCGCCACCGCCGAGGAGGTCGCCTTCAGCCGGCTCATGGCCACGCTCTCCGTGCTCTTCATGATCTGCTGGCTGCCGCAAATGGTGAGTTTACTATTGATTTTGTTACCCTGCCGTTGTTCCAAACAGGAGGCTACGGTTAGTACCGAGGGAGGGGCTTTTTAAAGTTCCGGCAACCCGTACAAACCTATTAAAGTTTGCACCAGTGGTTCGTGCAATACAAATTATTAATAATGTCTCTCTGCATTTGGACATATTTTCTTGCTCTTTGGCGGAATTCCAGAGGGTGACACTTAGTATGTTATCCACTGTGTAACTTCTACCCAGACCTGTTGCTTGAGAAATTTACAATTTATGACTACTTTTGTTAGCTTGGGTTTTACCTGTAAAAACAAATGTATGTGTTAATGAATGTAAATAAATAAATAATAATAAATAAATAATAAATAAAACAGGCAAACACATAGAACAGGCTGAGCACATAATACATGTTGAGGTGTGTTGAGTACGACTTGCAGCGATGTCAACCAAGTGCAGATCACCCTGCAATACATCTGGAAGTCTGTTGGTAATTTAAGTTAGCGAATGAGATCAGCCAATGTCTTCTGTAACACTCTCCCTGGGTGAAGTCTACGCGAAGTGACGTGGTATAGTATAACGGGCTGGTGTCAGCAACACAACGTAACACATAATTTCTGCTATTTAAAAAAAAATAACTATTTGCTTTAAAATCATTTAAAATATATATAATATCGACTATGCTTGTAATGCTATGTTATCCTTAGCATGAGGTCGGATGTCAGCCCACTTCACCTGGAGTACCTACACGGAAGGATATGTTACAGAATACATGTTACCTTTCTATTGTGTCACCATCATCATCACCTCCCCAAGCGTCGCCACCGACCGGTCCCTCCCGAAGCCAGCTAATTCTCACAAACTGCAGCTTACAATGTGGGAGGGTTCCCAGTGCCCGTATCGGATACTCACTCCAGAACTTTTCTTCCCCGTCCGGCGTAGAATTAAATTTACGCTTGGATTTTACCTAATCATCATCATATTTCTTCGTGGTACTGTTACCTCTTTAGTTACGCACATGCGATGGTAGGTTTAGCAACCTCCACCACTGGACTGGCTTTATAACGGGAGAGCCATTATAAAATCACCATTTCAGACGCCAGTTATAAGCGAACTTTTGAATGTTAGTATATCACACAAATACCTCTCAAAACATTAGTAAGCAGTGCATCGCCCGGAAATTGGTAGTCCAAGGCACCTTCCATCTATTTTGGCAGAGGTCTTTGTCCTCTAGATAATTGGACGGGCGGTAACTCTTGTTAAAGCCACTGTCGTTTTAGTGCTGCAGACATGCCTTGATTGTAAAGCTCAATCATTCAAGGAAGTCTTATTACTGACAGTAGAATAGGCGTACCGTGACAGATACAATTAAAAATATTTGGCGATTGTCAACTATCAGAGTTAGCACGCGAGGCACGTCCCTTCGACAGTGATATCGACGGCGACACTGATCGGCACACTATTTGTATTCAACATAATGTCCTTGCGGTGGTATTATAAAAATGCGAAACGGCTCTTGATGACCTTGTAGTACCTTCAGCGAGATGAGGAACCTCATCGCCATGACTCAGCAGCTCCTCGAAGGAGTGTTGAATTATCTTGCAACTTTGTATGACATGAGAATTTGGCATGAGATCGGTTTCATAACACCCACAGGAAATAATGAGCGATTTGTTTAAATGAATGCGTTCGAAATAAACTTCATAATAGTTTAAAACAACGAAACATTGTTGTTGTGTTTATTGCTTAGAATTCCAAGGCTTCTTCCTGATTAAAAAAGCAAATGTTGTTCATGTCTGTTGTTGATGTAAACACTAGACCTCGTCCTCGCACTACTTCGTCCGTCATTTGCGTTCAATTGGTAACAAACAATACCTTTTGGAAAGTCGATACTTTGAAGCAATAAATGTTAGAAAATTCATGCAAATAGATGAAAACGAAATATGTCCTCAACTCCTTATCACAACACATCGCCAACAAATTACACACTCGACAGGCTTCGGTCGCAAATGTGGCTGAAACCAGACAAAGAGTTGAAAGAAATAACACTTACTGAAAATAAATACATACCATTTATCAAAGACTTGACTGAGAAATAAAATGAGACAGTATTATTAGCTCCAATCTGTCATCGTTTATCAGCGCATCAATATTCTGCAGGAGTGCTGGCAGCTGAACTGAGCATTGTATGTAAGCAAACTCGCACTATTTATATGTACTTACATGTGTATTGTGTAGGTATGTGAGCAGTGCACGCAGCGCATGAGGATATGTTCTGCAGCAAATTGTTAGCAGAGACATCAATCTGAATTGTAGTTTTTTATCTTTAAAACTATAGCGTAGGTGCTGGCATTTCTCTGAGATCAGAGACAGAGAGTTAAGAAGGTATGCGACTATGCGTAGGCCGATACTAGTTAACTTGAAAGGGTTTTAGGAGGTACATTATTGCAGCCGGGCACTTTCCGTGAGTTATATATAACATCACCAGAGGTTATAAAGTTCCGACCTTTAACAATAAACAATAAAACATATAATTACCTATACTATAAGAACCAACATCGGTTGGTTCAGGTAATTAAGCGAGGTATTTTGGTATTTGTAAAAGAACCTGACTGATACCTGAAACAGGGCCGAGTATTCAAGCTATTATTTGTTAAGCTAAGTATTTGTTAAGAAAGTATGCGTGGTTGCTAAACCACGCATACTTTCTTAACAACATCATATTGTGCAACATCATATTGTGCAACATCATCGGTGTACACACGGCTACACATCAACCTATACATTTCCAGTTAATGCTTCTTCTTCTTTTCGAATCGATGGTTTTCCTTTTTATTTTTGTTAGACTACTTGGGCCCAGTAGGTAGCCACATTTATCGCAGCATTAGTGGCGTTTTTAATGTCCTCTAAGGTAGGGGCACTTTGGGCACAGTAGTAAGTGGGCCATTGTCTGGTCAGGATCACCACACTCACACTGGGTATCAGTAGGATCTATTATCCCCCATTTTGCTAGGTTATGTTTGCAGCGGCCTACCTGGGTGCGCAGTCTATGTCCAGTTAATGCTGATCTCGCATTGTATAGGTTTTCCGTACAATGCGAGGTCAGCTTATACTGGAAATGTTGTTGATCAGTACATCGACACTATCATTAGCATGCCAGGCGCGTGTCGACCATTGTCGAAAATATTTCATTGTTTCTCAAATGGCAATCGAATCAAACTAGAATTTTATGCAATGTACCTACGGTCTCATGTCCGCATAGTGTGTATACACATTGGACAATTATATAGCAGACAGATTACATGTCATGAATATAAATCATTTATTGATAATCAACTATTTTTAAAATCGTCATTAATTTGTTGACTTGACACGTTAGAAACAAACGATTTTAACGCCATTTCTTCCAGCTGCCATGCAAAAATGAAAGCAAGAAAGAGTGACTCTTTAGGTGCAGAGGTCAGGACATCAAGCAAAAGAGCAAATTAAAACTAGTATGTAATAAAGTTGAAAATCTATCAAAGAAATTCGATAGATTGTTCTGCTTTTGCCCGCGACTTCGTCCGCATGAATGTCGGTTATCGCGGATGCAGAAGTCACCGATTCAAAAATATAGCCTATGTCCTTTCCCGGGGTTCAACTTATTTTCATACCAAATTTCATCAAAATAGGTTCCGCCGTTTTACCGTGAATGCGTGACAGACAGAGTTACTTTCACATTTATAATAATAGTATAGATATGGATTGGGAAAATTTGACAGTTTGATATGGCTTAATTTGCTGGCGTCTGTACTTGAGTACTTTTTAGGATTCCGTACCTCAAAAGAAAAAAACGGAACCCTTATAGGATCACTTTGTTGTCTGTCTATCTGTCTGTCGGTCTGTCTGTCTGTCTGTCTGTCTGTCTGTCTGTCTGTCAAGACCCTTTATCTCGAGAACGCGTGGACGTATCGAGTTGAAATTAAAACCATATATGTATTTAAGTCTACGGTCCCTTGATGCTGCAATAAAATCAACCCTCTATGTTAACGTGAAAAAAAGATATGGCCGTTTATGTCGCAAAAAACGCATTTATAATATTAAGTAGATTAAAGTATGGATAGTAGGTATGGATTAGTATAAAAGTATATGGATACTACAAATATGTACGGAACCCTCGGTGGGCGAGTCCGACTCGCACTTGTCCGGTTTGTTTTTTGTCATAATCAATAGTTAAATGATCATTACAAAAGTTTTTCTATGTATGCTTCTACACGTATGACTGCATTATGTATTATTAGCAACATTAGAAGCAACAATATAACATGTAAATACAAGTACGCAGTAATAAGTAATGTAAGTATCTGCGGAGTTCGGAGCGGTCGACACTTCGCATCGCATCGCCGCACCAGAGTAGCGGCCGGCGGAGGGTGCTACTTATTGATCAATTAAACTGATTGCCTTCATTGATGTCGCGGCGGGATCTGCACTTAATAACAGCAATTGTCTGAACTTTCCACATTTCCTATTAGTCCTACCCCTTATACAGACAGAATGGAATGATACTTACCTACCTAGTTGTAAAATAGGCTCACCTGTTATCACATGAAACTCAGTAACATATAACATATTATGTTCATCTGCTGCGCTTGAGCTTTAGGGAAATACAGGTGTACTATGTTAATGTTATGTAGTTGTAATTATTTAGGGCTGCGGTTCTTATCTTTGCATTGTATAAACTCAATGTGTTAGTATTTTATAATTTTTCGTAGCTTATAGTACATGTAAGCACTATGTTCTTTAAAGCTACCATTTACGAGGTATGTCTCTTTGACTTGAATATGCCCTGGCGGTTGGGAGTATGTCATGTTCACTTGAATATCTCGCTGACGGTGGCGCATGAGTTGGATCATTCGGTTCCCTTCAAAATGGTTGAGCTAAATGGTACCGATCCGTGCGTCATGTTCGTGAACGGACGCCGTTAGTTGGGACTGGTCATCTCTTAGTTGCCTCGGTTATTTTACATTTTAGTTTGATTTGTTATTATAACTATATTTTTCTCTAGACCTCTTTTAACATGCAAGACTTGTTACATTGTTCTCACATTGTACTCTTAGATTCAACATGAATGATGTAACCTAAATTTGTAAAATATTATTGATTTTAAAAGAGTGTTCATGAAGTTTCTTGCTCGTTCTTCTCCATAGAAACCTATTGTTTAGAACGAGCAACTAGCTTCCCTGACTGACTCTTGACTGACAATTCCAAAGTACCTGTAAATGGTTTAATTGAAATAAATTGTTTTTAGTTTGAGTTTTTCTGATTAATTTCATTGCGGAATCTAAGACAGATTCAACTGTCTTCTCTCGTTTCTCCGGGGCTCGTCGAGCTTCATTCTACGGCGCTTTTTGGTAGTCGCCACTCTAGATTCTGGCTTTCTGGTGTTGTAGTGGTTTGGGAATAGTGTGGCGCAATGGTCCCAATATAAAAAAAGGGCTGAGGTCTTCCTTCCTGCCTTCGCCTTGATAGAGTCTCTCTTGACATACACGTGGCAGTTTAAAAACATACGACTCACGGTTAATAAGTCACACAGTACTTGGTACAGTTTGTAGAACTTTATTTTTTGTTCTTAATTTGCCCCAAAAAATGACCCCTTGTTCAAAATCCATTTGTTTACGTTATGCGTCCGTGTTTGGGTCACAGAAATTCATATGTGTAACATTATTCGGTCCAGTATAGAGTCTGAACAAATCCTATAAAAGTTCCGGTTTTCATTGGGACGTACGCAACCCTAATAAAAATACACGGAACTGAAGGCAATATTATGTATAAGTAGTAGACGTTGTGATGACATGCCTGGTGGTCCGCAGCTGACGTCGGCGCTGTACCTGGGCCTGGGCTCCGCGGCGTGGCCGCGCCTCAGGCCGCTGTCGACGCTGTCCGACCTGCTCATGCTGCTCAACTACGTGCTCAACCCCATCCTGTACGTGCTCATGCGCCAGCGCAGGCGGCTCTCGCTCACCAACCTCTGCCACTCCATCGCGCATTGCTTCAAGCGGGTAAGAGTGTTTGAACTATACTTAGTAGGTATATCATTTCAGTAAAATGATGGCACAAATAGAGATTAAAGGTGAACGCATATTTATCCGAGCCGAACACGTCAAACGAATCAAAGTCAAGGATGCCTCGCACACATATCCGCACCGAAAGAATCGACCGCGCCGAAAGAACCGACCGCGCCGAAGAAATCTTTTCTATTTCCTTTACGCCTGTCGCACTGTTTATGTGTGAATTGTGATGAATGTTGACTGATGTTTGTGGTGCGAGCGTATCAGTTGAGTCGACAGCATAAGCCGCGCCGAATCTGATGACGTCATCCGAATCCTAGACGACTAGAATTTCTGGGATTTTTCCAGATTCGGACGATTCGACGCGGACAAGTATGCGAGGTTTCATAATATTTCATATACAGCATTCTAAAATTGGTTTCGTTCGATGCGTTCGACGTGTTCAGTTCGGATAGATGTGCTTTCACCTTTAAACAGCTGAAAGTGTAAAATCTGCTGTCCGCTAGTAATCGGCCCACCGACAAGGCGCAGTTAGTTAATCATCAGAGCCAGGCGTGATCTGACAACATTGAACGCGTAAAAGACAAATATTGTCCATCCCCGGCTGGTAGAGAAGCGTTATGGGTTTGATATCTACTATCTATACCAATGTGCATCGGTTCTCCGGACCGGCAGACATCTGTACTAGCTTCAAAAGCTCACAATTATTAACAGACTTGAGTAGACATGCGTTGTTTTATATTATTACGAACTAGCCGAACGGTGCTTCTGTTACCAGTGGCAAACCCAGAAGCTCCTCTGATTCGCAAACGCGATACTTACACCGCCGCGGTGTCGACAGAAGGAGAAGATGGCTCGTCATACTCGACGTTATAGAACTTTGACTAAAGAATAGGATTATTTATTTTATTCATTTTTGATATCGCGCTATGCTCGTGACCGTGACGACATAACATGCACGTGGGCAGAGAAAAAGTCTTATGTGTCTGTAACTACCCTGGCAGCCATTAAACCGAAACACAGCAACGCCTGCTTGGTGGCAGATATCGTACGGTGGTAGGTATTTCGCTGCGTTTTGCTTACAGTGTGTGTGTTGCCAACAGAGTCACAAGACATCGACGGAGTCCATGTCGATGAAGACGTCGTGCTGCCCGCAGGAGACGCTGGTGGTGAGCGACAGCTCGGGCGCCGAGATGCGGCCGCTGCGCTCGGCCGCCGCGCCCGACCACACGCTGCGCATGCTCGACTGACCCCCCGCGCCGCACCCACCCCTCCACATGTAGGGGCTCCTACAGCTAACACCGACCATCAACCACACATCGACGCAGACCGAACTCTGAGCCAGCGAAAGAGCTTCGTTACGTACTTGACAAAACGACTGTTTCTTGTAACCAAGGTTTGTTGATGAGCGTTGGTTTGGATTGGTCTGTCAGCACATGACGTCATCACATTTGGCGTCCATTACGACACAGTTCGACTCGCTGTGTGTCGGTGTCAAGCAGATTGTGATTCGACTTCGAACCAAAATAGTGTGCATCACGTATTTTTAAGACCAAAGACTTTTAATTTTTATGTGATTTCGCCTTATGGCATGTATAAGCCCAGGTAGAGAACAATTATTAGGTTAAAATTTCGTAGATATAGGTATAATATATCTTTTGGAGTCTACGAAAAGCCCTTTAGAACGGCAAGCTTTAAAAGTCATAGTGTCCTAGAAATGGAACACACCTAGTACTCCTGTTCGTTAGAAAGGATGCTACCATACAGTTGAAGTGCTTATAGTAGCCACACTGACATATAATTTATTAAGCTCGTAATATAGATCTTCAAAACGTAGTTAACTAAGTGCTGTTATCTACGTTCAACTGATACTGATATTGTTCGCATTTAGAAGTAAAATACTGTATACTGTAAATATCATTATAAAAATAATTATAAACAAAATAAAAAGTAAACGATATAATATTTTTGTAATGTGTTATTTATAAGATATTTAAGTGTGGCAAGTAGGAATGTGAAAGGCTAGTCTCAAATAGTTACCCGTCGTATGTAAGTTCTATTAAGTTTATGTCTACCATGTTTATTCGCATAATAAGAACATGTTTTAGTGTAACCACACAATTAAAGATCTATCGATCGCATTCAACCCCAACGAACAATTACTAATCAACAATCAAATCAAACCAATCAAAAACATTTATTTTCTTAAATATGGTACCAATAGATGTTACCTACATAGTTTCAGCATATCAATAAGATACAATTTTTAAGCCAATATTATAATAAATGAGTTAAACACTAATATGGACTCCACAGATAATAATATGGAGTAATGGACTAATATGGAGTCCACAGTCGATACATTTACGATATTTGAACATAGCTAGCTGACATTCTGAGAATAGATAGATGAATATGTCACTAAGAAGATTAAACTTATGCTTGTTAAAATAACGGATGTGTGGATACTCTGGGATCTTGGACCAATAGGATTGAAGTTATATACCCATGTATTCCATAATGCATTCTACGACTGAACAGAAAAAAACAAAATTAAATATATTCAAAAGTATGGTCACAGCACTTATTAAAGCGAAAGTTTTATACAGTATAGCTTCTATCCGCGATTTAGTCTGCATTGTAGTCAATTATACCTATAGCGTCTCTAGCTGATGGCCTGGGGGGGGGGTGGGGGGGGTTGGCAAATTGATATATGGAGGATAGGAAAAGTATTTTAAGTACAATTCAAAGTCACAATTTCGAATCTTTAGGGGAGGACGCCCTGGAAATAAAAAAGAATACCTACCTATGCTATGACACCCGGCAATGGGGTAGCTTTCTATTAGTGAAATAATTTTTCTATTTGGATGAGGAGTTTCGTGCCTCTTTATTATAATATTAGTATTGATCAGGGTTTCTTAAAGTGATTTCTTAGGGTCCGTGTCAGGGGTCAGGGGTCTGCAGTAGGTCAGTTAACTCGGTCAAGCCACGAACCCAAAATAAGGCTTGTTATCTTTTCCTAAAATATTGTTTGACAGGGGTCCGTGGAATTGTTAAAATTGTGAAAGTGGTCCGTGACTACAAAAAGTTTAAGAAACCCTGGTATAGATTGCATTAGTAGTAAGTATTACATTATCTAGAGTTGTCCATGAAGTAAGTGTGCAATACCTACGCAGTGCGCACCCCAAAGAGATCGTAGTTAAGGGAGCTGCCCGCGAAATTCAAATATTCTTGGAGAGTTGTGTTGATGATTTTAATTATTATATTTCTGTAAATGCATATTTTTGTTACTCCCGCGAATATTTTTTTATTACCTTACTAACTGTCCTGAAAATTGCAAAAACGTAAGAATATTTGAATTTCGCGCGTACTCGCTTTTATCTTCACAATAGTTAAGCAGGTACCTGAAGCTCTTGTAAGATAACATACCCATGTAAGTAAGTCTCAGTACAATTCAATGTTCAATATCTCGATTTACTGTCTACTTAATAAGGGGTGCTTTTAATCCATCTACAATGATATGAATATAATTATGATGACGGTATGACCATATGATATTTATATGGTATATAATATATATTACATATATAATTGTATATTGTGTTTTACCTATTTTGTAAGTTTATGTCTTTTGTATTTTCAACTATGCACCTGCACCACCCCACCACAACACCTTGATTGACTGCTAGAGAATGCCTTATTTAGCTGGGTTTACACGGCATTACACAGCACGTTTATTTACGATTTTATTTTTCCCCTTTCTTTCAAAACGAATAGACATAGCAACAGTACATACAGCGATCACATTGTGTAGACGTGCCTGATGGATCCACGTGCTTGCCATTCGGTTTGCTTGACAAGTCTAGTGGGTATTCGATACTCAAACTCAAATCATTTATTTCAAATAAACCATTTACAGGCACTTTTGAATTGTCAAGGAGTCAGTCAGTCAAAACAATAAACTATACTATACGGTCTTTTTCAGTACGAATGACATGTGAATGAGTCTATTTCAATGTATGCGCCACTACTTATTCGGTAACATTTTATACAGCAAAAAAAAACGTGCAGCACAGTACCGTGTGACCCTAGCATAAGGCCTAGCATAAGCTTATTATAAGTCCGCCTTTGTACCTTTGTGCATGAAATAATATAAATAAATAAGAGAGGGATGTTTGTAACCTAAATATCTGTGGAAAACATATTTTTATAAATTAACATTAATAAAAATTAAATATAGATCATGGTCAGCAAGATGTTGTCTAATTTTGTTTTGTTACCAAACTGTAAAATTTTCTCAATTGAATATGACCCTTATTTCATTTTAAATAAAGTTGAAAATCTATTGAAACAGATTGGACAGATGGAAACAGATTGTTGTAGCTTGATGTGCTGGCCTCTGTACATACTAATTCCATGCATTCACCACTAAAATCTGCAATAAAAAATAAATTGTTCGAAAATCGAACTGGCCACCACGAGTAGAATCATAGGCGTATATAGAGGGGGGGCCGGGTGGGCCGTGCCCACCCCAGTATGGTCTTGTGCCCACCCCAGGATGTTGGGTCAACGATTCGAATTTCTACGATGGACACCTAAAAAACTTATTATTTATCTACATATTTACATAATATTACATACTATTCGACAATAATTGTTATCTGTTTACATTTATTACGCTATTATTTTATTTAGGTAAGAAATTTATTGTTAGGTATAAATTTAACCCCTATTCATAAACAAACTTTCCTAAAAAAAATGCGGGTAGTAGAGCTTTTTGGTCTCTAGCTAAATCGGTCGAGTTAAACTTCTATCGTCCCTCACTGCCTCCATTGCTGAAACCTGATGGTTCTCTGGCTCACACTGCAGGAGAGAAAGCAAACCTAATTGCTTCTCTATTTGCAGAATCTTCGCATCTTGATGCAGGAGACGCAACTTCCCGGCTTTAGCTAGCAGCACGACCTCAATGTCTGATACTCGCTTTCGCCAAAAGGAGGTTCAAAAAGCGAAAAGCAAATCTTGATGTATACACGGCCAGTGGACCATATGGTATTCGAGCTATAGTTCTGAGGACCTGTGCACCTGAATTGTCTCCTGTACCGACACGCCTCTTTCGGTTCTCTCTCGAGATTGGATTAGTGTCGAAGTCATGGAAGCTGGAAGCTGAAGCAAAGGCAGTCATGCCGATCCTACCAACTATAGGCCCATCTCGGTCACGGCAAGACAATGAAACGTGTCGTCAATAACAGGGTCCCGACGTACCTTGAAGCTAATGATCTCATCAGTTATCGTTAATATGGCTTTCGCCGAAATCGGTCCACGTGGGATCTTCTCGCGTACGCCACTCACGCCTGGAGTGACGCCATCGAGAAATATGGGGAAGCACTTGCCGTCTCCCGGAACATATTTGGCATGATGGCCTAATTAGGAAGCTTCCATCAAATGGCTTGCCGTCTGGTTTCTATACATGAATATCGGATTTCCTGAGAGATCGTTCAATTCGAGTAGTCATCAATGGGGCTGCTCGTCTGGCTATAAATGCTGGTGTCCCTCAGGCCCGGTACTCTCCGCAACCCTTTTTTTGCTGCATATCAATGATATGCTGAAACCCGGTACCTTTGGGTACGCAGATGACAGCACGGTTGTAGAGAGTTACACATCCAGCGCACGTGCCTAAGTATGCGGCTGAATTCCATGGTCGAACGCTTGATTGGGGGGATGCTAATCTGGTCAAGTTTGTGGTTAAAGAATCTTTATTTTCTCAAAACAAATTTACTACAAACTTCGCTTAATGGGAAATGTTTAAACTACTTACTTATAAGTATAATAATAAATTCGTGAGCAGAGCTAGAATGACATGCACAGTGTCAAATAAAAGAAACATTATTTAACGTACAAGTACATACATAACAGGTCATTGAAGGTAGCAGCAAAAGATTCATGCGAAACAAAAATAAATTTTTGTGGGTAAATTAAAAACATAAACCAGGGCCGGACTTAAATTTTGTCAATAATATAAGATTTCAACTGATTTATAAATGTATGTAAACTTTTACAGATTTTTATTTCCTTCGGTAGTTTATTGAACATCTGTGCCCTTTCGTAGGTAATATTTTTCTTTCCATAATTCGTACAGTTCTCGCGAGACAGATATCATTTGCGCTACACTGAAGAGATCTTAACCCTTCTTCGGTGTTAGTTTTAAAAATTTGCTCCGAGTGTATTTTTTTATCTTTAATTTTTTTGATTAGGATGCATGTATTGTAGTAGTAAATTTGTTTTAAATTCATTAATTTGGTTTCAGAGTAAATTTTATTTGTTGGTGTGAGAAAGTCGTAATGAAATAGGATTTTTATTATTTTATTTTGTTTGGATGCAGTTTAGGTTAGTTTTGGCCGCGCTACCCCATATTTCTATTAAATAATCTAGATGTGATCTGACGAGGGAGTGATAGATATTTAGTCTAACCTGTCGTGGTAAACATCTGACAACACCGTAAAATGACGCTAAGACCCAGACGTGTCTTTTCTCTGCCAAGAAGAGGCCTTTCCATTTGGCCCCTTCTTTTCGACATGTATCCGTCCCGATCTGGAGCTTCTAGGCGTTACTCTGACGCCAAATGTTAACTTTGGGTCATTCATTGAATCGAAGGCCCAATTAGCTGCCAAATAGCTGGGAGTCCTCGCAAAGGTGCGCAAGTACTTTACGTCGGAACAGCTGCTCAACTTATACCAAGCACAAGTTCGATCGTGCATGGAGTGCTGTTCCCACCTTTGTGATGGATCAGCTAAATACCAACTGGAAGCGTTGGAAGTTATTGATAGACACGCCGAGAACCTCATTGACAACGACTCTCAGGTTAGGGCTAGGCTCCAGAGCCTTGAACATCGCCGCACTGTTGCTAGCCTATCGCCGCGGTCTTTTGTCGGGTACATTTTGGAGAGTGAGCTTTGGAATTGCACAATTTAATTCCGCGATCTCTATTTCATCATCGGACGACCAGAGATACGGCGAAACGTAACCGCTATATGGTTAAAGTTTGACGGTCTCGAACCAACCGTTTTGACCGATACCACATTTATTGTGCGAACTGCCAGACTATGGAATTCAATGCCCGCCTCTCTGTCCTCTGATAAGTATAATCTGGGTATCTTCAAGGCACAAGTGAAGCGGTTTATCCTAGGCAAGAGTGTTCCACCTTAGACCACATTATCACTTTAAGATTAGATGAGTTGCGGTCAAACGCAAACTTCTTAGAATATAAAAAAGCACTAAGTTCAAAACGTCAGTTCACAGTTCATTGTTCAAACATGTGAAACAAACATAACTTTACACTTATTATGAACTTTGTCACTTCAAAAAAGTTTATAATAATTGTAAAGTTATTTATGAATTATGATACTAATCGAATCGCACCTACTCGCTGACAGAACATTGGGTGTCGACTCTGCTTCATCGCATTGGCCATGGCATCTCAGGGGCCAGGCCCCCCCTGGAAAATAACTCTAGATACGCCAATGACAGTAGAATATAAATTTTATAAAAGAAAAATAGAACACATTAAAAAGAAGCGCGAATACTGAACATTGCTTTCCTTTGTATTATTACTAATACTTTGATTCTAGTAGGTACTATTGCTTTTTATTGTCTCGTTGATGGTGTGAAAAGTAGATCAGTATGCTCCTCGGGGATAAAGGTGCCTTCGTCTTGGGCGACCTTGAATCCCACGCTGCACTCAGGATTCTTGTCTTAACTCCCTCGTTTAGCTCGGGAGTTAACGCTAGAATCCTTCGTTTTGTTTGGGATTCAATACGGCGCGGCGCCCGCTACATAAGACACTTCTTTATTTATCCCCTTAGTGCATAATCTACTATTATTCACTGTTCATTACTTTTTTTGTTATAAGTATAAAAGTTCTTGTAATAATGAAACAGTAGTAGAGCTTGTGAAGTTAGAGCTTGTAGAGCTAGGGCGTGTAGAGTTAGAAGCTTCACTCTACATAAGATCTGAAAAATATTTGATAGTGTGAGCCTTATGGTCTCGTCTTGGCAACATTTTACAGGAAAATGGTTTTGGTAGGATCATGATTACGGGTTTGATCCGATAGTAGAAATTGTTTATAATGATGATTAGGTTTAGTATATGGTCGTGTTTTCAGTTAATTTAATTCCTTGTATTGTTCATCATCATCATCATTTCAGACGAAAGACGTCCACTGCTGGACATAGGCCTCCCCCAAAATGGGGGGTTTTGCCATAATCGCCACGCTTGGCAGGCGGGTTGGCGATCGCAGTATGGTTGTTAGGTAAGTCTCTGGTAAGTCCCTTAGTCGCCTCTTACGACACCCACGGGAAGATATGGGATGGTGCTCTATTCTTTACGTCCGACACCATACGGATGACTTGCATTGTTAGCAGTTTTATTTTACGTAATGTATTTGAAAGATTAAGTATAAGAAGTGTTCTTTAATTAATTGTATTAATTTGCTAGATATTTGGGGTTGCGAACACATAATAATAAATACATTCACGAAAACCGAGCCCTCCTTCTGGCGCAGTAATACTATCTTATTTCTATTCACTAATTGGATGAGGTTGGACTCATGTCTCTATTATTTTATTATTTGACGACATGGTTGGCGCCATAGAAATGTGCGTAGTACACATACAGGGCGTCCCACAGATATGCCACATGGAGGGAAAGTACCTTGAATATTGTAGATGGAACATTTTACTGAAAGAAGACTTTATTTGAATTTTAAAAACAATTTAAACTGTATTCATAGATATTTAAATAATTACATGGTTGAACCGGGAATCGAACCCGTTACACGAGAAAAATAATCATCCTGTAGCTTTATCATACCGATAGAAAGACTTCATCATAAAGATTATTTTTTGGTAACTAACATAGTGTCAGAAATAAAGGGAAGAGCATGAATTTTAACATTTGATGTGAAATTTTGTTCAGAAAAATAAAAAGCTTAAGACCTAGTTTCACCAACCGATGTTTGTTTTATTTATTTATTTATTTTAAAAACACATACACTATCCTCACAGGCTTACCTAATACAATAGTGTAGTTACAGTTATCATAGCTCACAAAGATAGCTATTATAATAAAATCATGAACAATATAGAGAAACTATACAATATACGGCCCGTGTGAATTCACTCAGAGTACAGCTGAAGCAGTCAATTTGTTGCGACACCATGTTGAGTGCGCGCGTGCTGCAGCAGGTTGGTGCGCGCGGGCGGCACCCACAGCAGCGGCGGCCGCCTCCGCCTGCCCACGTACCCATCAGGTACACACAACCCTACTGTGCGTAGAACGCCTGGGTTATGTATTTTACCTCGCATAATTTTAAATAGGTAAGTGGCGAGAGCTACTTCCCTTCTCACTTCCAGTTTATAATAGCCTACCATACCCAGCACAAAGAGAGTAGGATACAACAGTGGATACCCTGGATACACACCAAACAGTTTCAAGTACAGGAATCTCACAAATTTGTTCTGAATACGCTCCAGCATAAGCTTGTATTTAGCTTCATGTGGCGACCAGACGACAGCATTGCATTCCAAATGACTTTTTACAAGCGCTTCGTACAACGATCTCAGAGCACTGATGTTCGTGAACTGGTTTCCCAGCCGTAAGACCAGCCCTAAATTACGGTATGCTTTTTTACAAATATCAGTGATATGTTTACGGAAATTTAAATCCGTTGTAAAGCGCACGCCCAAGTCCCTAACCTCTGAGACACGTTGCAGTCGGACTCCATCCATGCAATATTGATAATGACTTGGGTCACGCGCACGGGTAAATGATAACACCGAACATTTGGCAACATTGAAACACATCTTATTGCTACGACTCCACTCTACTACCCTATTAATATCCTGCTGCAGTATTTCATGATCAGTTTCCTGTTTTATTTTGAGAACTAATTTCAAGTCGTCAGCGAATAATAATGGTATGGATTTATTGACTACACTCGGCAAGCCGTCAACCGTTAAAATGAAAAGAAGAGGCTCTACATTACTGCCCTGACTGACTCCTGATCTCGTGAAATAGGGCTCAGAGGGGTGCCCACTGCAGTCGACGTACTGACAACGGTCTCGTAAATAGCAGGCGAAAAATGTCAAAGTGTGAGGTGTACAGCCTATACCAGCCAATTTAGCCAAAAGGACGTCATTATCTATGGTGTCAAAAGCCTTCCGGAAATCGAAGTAGGCCACATCTACCTGTTGACCTGCATCCACGGTTGGTACTATTCGTGTCATAAGATCTAGTAAGTTCCCCGTTGTCCCCCGCCCAGGATGGAATCCATGCTGCGCGTCGGACAACAGAGCGCTTATCTGTGGATACAGACTACCGTGAATGGTCGACTCATACACTTTAGATGGAGTGCACAGTACCGCTACAGGTCTATAGTCGCAGGGTTCTGACCTTCCACTACCTTTAGGCACGGGTACGACCCGGGTAAGTTTCCAACGCTCAGGAAAAGTTGCGGTCTTGATAAAGACGTTAAACAAGTGTAGCAACGGCTTTGTCGCGACGTGTAGCTCGCGAAATAAACAGGTAACAGAGTCAAATTAATATTGTTAGGGCGAAACGTGTAACAAGGTCATCATACATGACAACAGGTGGTAATCTGCTGGCAACACCGAATCCATAGAGCGATCATTTGAGTAGCATCTTATAATATGGCGTCTTGCCGCTTATTTTGAGCCAGTTAAACTACACCAAAGTAAAGTAACTAATTGAATAAGTGCGAAGTAAAGTGATTGGTGTTTCGATGCAGGCGTCCGGGATAGAGGCGACTCATCTGAGAGAAATATAAGCTAAGTGGTAGCACTAAGATAATAGTGTAGAGATTTCCCGCCTAAATACCTAAACTCTAAAACCCTAAATTATAATGGTTTCTGCTGTTCTTAAAGCTGGATAAATTGGGAGGCTTTCGCGTTGTAGATCGCGTTGTTCGATGCTGCAATGCGAAGGCCTCATATGAATTGAGACTGGGCGAAGGCCGTAATCAGTCAGTTAGAGGAGATCTTCGGTGCTGTAATACGACAGTCTCCCTAACCCAAATGGCGTACTGTCGTGTCTGGGTGTGTGTACTGAGTGGGTACAAAGTACATGCAACAGAGCGATATTACGATTAACGTGTGCACACAGGGCAAGAGGTTAATTGGCGGACTTGGCCGCGGTTGACTCTTAAATTAAAGTACCCAACAACTGCAGACTTGGCTGCAGTTAGCTATTAATATATATGTATTTACACACCTAAGACACCAGAAACGTTTAAGTGTGTATAACACACAATGTGTAGAATGGTGGGAATCAATTTACTTTTAACTACAGATGGCGAGCTGAATTGCGGTGCGAGCTAGTAAGAACTAAAACCGATTAACGCGAAGCAGACCTCCCAAAGCATTGAAGATTCCTCTCGGATCAAACCTCAGGTACATATCAAGTTTTCCCAATACACCAAACAATCAAAGCCGTCGCGGCGCCCCGCCGCGTCTCTGAGTCGCGTCATTCGTACGGGTCGGACGGGCGAACCTGGCCAGCTCGCACGTCCACGTCTGGCGGATGGCGTGATGGCGCGGTGGGCGTTGCGGCGGCCGCGACATGGTGGAGATGCTGGGATCCGAGAGGAAAATTCATAAATATATGTAAACAAGATTAAACTGGTTAATATAAAATTCAGAGTTCTTACTAGTGCTGCCATCTGTGAGAGCACATTTATATAACTTATCGTGTAAAAGTTTGAAGAAAATATGCTAAATGTTGAAAACTTGATACACGTTTCGCTAATATTGACCCTGTTATTATAAATAAATATTATCGGATATTTCTTAATGTGATTATCTTAGAATTAACTATTACAGGTAATTAAGTAAGTGTCATTAACATTTGAGGTAATGGATCGGTGCGAAAAATATACTAGATGGCGTTACTTGTTGTCGACATGAAATCTAAGTCGATAAGTTTATTTCCTTGTTTGTGAAATAAAATAAGTGATGTTGTTTATTTATTCGTTTCATAAATTATTTAAGGGATTCTATCATTAATATTCATTAATTTATAAAGTTACGACCTCACAAGTCTTTATTACGGATTTATTATAAACCGGAAGTGGAACGAGCATCATTACTAGATAGAGACAGTAAATTCTCTCTGCCATTTTGTGCCCCGTTTTCCTGTGCGAAAACTTGAAAAGTTTTGTTCTGTTTCCAAAAAAGTTTAATGGTGCCAAAGTTTGTAAAAGCAAGAAATATCTACAGCTTATTGATGTACCCCACATCGGGAATGAAATAAGTGTGTTTGGATTAATTAAAGGTCAGTACAGTTTAGATGTGTGTTGATTACAATTTCGAATTTGTGTTCACAGTTCTTGGTATACTTGATGTAAATCTGAAATTGGTAAATACTCTGTTAAACTTAGATTTACATGTAATCAGTAAATCTACCCTATCTCTCGACGATAGGTATAGCATGTTGCGTGAGATTATCCTGAAGGATTGTTAAAGTGTATATGATGGTCTGCCATAATATCAAATTAATGGCGGTAGGTATAGCGTCCTACGAAATATAAAGGAGAATGGCGAGACTACATGTATTGTGGGACCCAGTGTTAGGAGTAGCATACATTATAGAAACTTATGAATTGTTAAAGAACGACATAAGACTAACCAAAAAGCAAATGGGAAGTAAGTTATAGAAGATGGGAGAAAAAAGATATGAACGGTAGAAGATTATAACCTAAAATATTCTTAAAGTACTTTGGGCATGTACTTATTGGCCTATTATTCAGTAGTAGAATGGCTTATTCATACATATTTACTTAAATTCACACCTATATCCCGTGAGGGTAGGTAGAAACTACAGAACGCCATCTGCTACGATTCGTAATAGGTAGGTATCTACTTTTTTTACTTCATCCACGAACATACGTCCGCGCGTTGCGCCTGACTTTTTTAAGGACATCATTAATATTTTCAGTGGATTTTTCTAGGGTGTCCTCCCATTACTTGTCCAGAAACTAGATTGTGGTCAGGTTAAACCTAGCTAACATGTAGTTTAGCATCATCCTATTGCTCTTTCCAATCCATCGGCACAGTATGTCCTCTTCCATATCTACATCTCTACAAGCCATCATCTTAGCATTCACCCCCTTACTACCTACCATACCTATCATCTTTCACACAATCTATGCTGCTCAGGGGTTTGGCTAGGTTTACAGAAATCAACCCTCGTTACGAAAAGGTTCATAAAATAGTAATAACTTTTTAAAGTGGTAAAGGTACACAATATGACTAGATAAGGAGTCCAGTTGTTAGATCTCCTAGATTCCTAGAATATAATATAAATAAGCATATTTGCTCTGCTTGAAACTAGAGGTTTGTTAAATAAATAAAAATATATTTTAAAGAAATCGCTTTTATTTACTTTATAATGACTTATAAAATATTGAAGACATACAATTGTTGTGAATCTTGGATATTTTTTTTTTAGTATGTAAGTATTGATTTATCTAATTAAAAGATTATCTAAGAAGGCAGCTGGTGCAGCGACATACCTCTGGTGTCTGGCATAGCCCATCTACCACAATATGCTCATAATATGAGAGCAACAGCCCACTGTCCATGTTCCCACGGGGCAATAACAATAGTATCCTAATATGGCATTTCGTCCCTCCAGCCTCCTATCTAGTGTGATGTATGTATAATAGGACTTGCTACCTATATGCCTAGATTTAATTCGGGCACTTAGAATAAATGGGTGGTTGCCAAATAAATAGTTACCTAGGTGGAAATTGCAAATTCTAGCATTGCTAGGAATATAGAAATTAAAATCCTTTATAATTCGTTTTCTGAGCCCATCAGGTAGGTATATGTCGCTTTTCAGCATCATTGCACTCCAAAAACAAGCAGCGCCGTGCTGTATCAGCCGCTCTTCTCAACGTGGGCAATATAATATGTTCAGCAGAAGTTTCCTGTAATGGACGTCTTGAGGTGGATGGACTAGCCTCTTCACCCTCTGCGGTGTCAGATATTCTTCTTGTGGGCAATATTTGTTCAGTAGATGTTTCCACTAATGGATTTCCAAATGTTGATGGACCAACCTCTTCAACTTCCACCGTTTGCTCTGTCTGTTGAGAAGATGTTGGTTGACTGATTGCAGAAGGTGAAACTACAGCAGAACTTCTATAAGAACTGTCCACCACTCTCTGTGCCCGTAAATAGCATGGCACACATATGTCCTCATTTAAGGTCAACTGAAACAATAAAAGTAAAATGTTGCCAAAAATAATAATATATTAGGATTTCATATCATTATTTGTAATATTAAATGTTTATAGGGTTACTGGTAAGGTTGGCATCCAAAAAGCCCACTTGTGATGAGACCTTGACAGTAACCTTACCTTAGGCTTACCAGTAACCCTATATAAATTGTTTTCATTACCAACCTGGCGGGGCCTTATCCATTCCGATACAATGTCTCTTATTCGGGTTTCCCTTTCAGACATCTCTGGTCGGACAACTAGCCTGCTCCTGATTCTCAAAATCTATCTGCCACATCCAGCACATACATCACGAAGGCCAGGTTGTGGTTGGGTCTCATGTTCAGGACCATCATTTGGGTTACTATTTATCAACTCCCAACATGAGTGACAAATATAGTTGTCTCCAGTTACCTAAAAATATTATTACTATGGTTAAGGATACACAAAAAATGTTTACAAGCTAAGTTATAATCATGTTTTGCTTCTGGGTTAAGAAAGTGACTACCACATTCAATGCTGCCAAAGCATGTGTGGTACAGGTACCCATACTGAGTAGATTAAAGAACAGACTATCCAAAAACTCTATCCATCAGGTTATTATGCTAGCAGTGTGGTTATACAAAAATAGTAATATTCTTCTAATCAAGTATCTTGACTTGGCCTGCGAAGTTGTACTTCATCAGTGGTACACCTAGTCATACAACATTGTTAGGAGCTTCTGCTCTCTGGAGCCCTTACCATTGGTAGCTTGGGTCCTGATACCGGTGCAGTATTTTATTTTAAAATGTTATTAATATTGTGCACCACAAGCAGTACCTAAGACGACCCACTGACCGTAATCTGCAGTATTATAAAATACTTAAGGTTGTTATTATATTCAGAAGATTAAGAGATGCTCCTGTGTTGCCCAATACTGCAAGACGAGCAGGAAGAGCATAATTATGATAAGAGTATTATATACGAAACTACATATTTGTATACGAAATCTCTACTTTTGCTTGCTCCATTTATTTTATATTTTTATGATTTGTGTTCATGAAATTAAACAAATTAGTACATGAATATACTTACATCACGCGGGTACACCCATTTCTGTACTCTTTCAACTATTTGATCACGTTCATCAGACAAACGATGTCTCGGTAAGCGAGCAATTCTCAATTATTAACACAACGCATTTTAACCGTTGAGAAATTCCAAATCACTTGCAAGTCGGTCGTCAGTCTAAAGGTAAAGCCAAATTGTCAAGAATCCACAAAATCGCAAAAATAGTATTAGAATCCCACCCACGTTAGCTGTTAAACACAAACAATGGAATGAATGAATTGACAATGACATCAAATGACATGACAATTCGACACTGACGTTCCATTTTTACGTTCCATGTTTTCATTACTGTTAAAATAATTTATATTATTTTTACGGACTGTTTATAACAGTATTTATGTTTCGTTTTTTACGTTATTGGTTTATTTAACAAGATGTAAGTAAAATAAAAAGGAAATCTGCCAAGCGAAAACGTACTTAAGTATTTTAAGAGGGTAAATCAGTAGTGTAGATTGGAATGTATCAATGTAATTCGTAAAAAACATTGCGTTCGGAAACTGCACGATACTTATTTTTTAATAAACTAAAATCATGAATAACTTTTAATTCCCATTCTCTAGTAACTCAATATTTTTTATATAGAACTCTTATAAACTTGTTACTATAATTAGTATAAACTAGTCCGAGCACGGTGCTCCGTTAATTTTTAAATTACGTGGGTCCAGCCTCGCCATCCTCCTTTGTAAGAGACACTACCTACGACCAGTGTAATAAAATAAAATCCTATATTTAGATTGTGCTACTACTTATGAAGCTTCACCATATAACCGTCTACATGCAATATTAGGAAAATTCAATCAATTATTTGTAATAATAAGTGGATACCTACGTGATAAAACCTGTGCACTTATCCTTTTTAACAGGACCAGAATCAATAATTATTCAATATTATCGGAAGTATTTGTCACCTTAAAAGGAGGAATAAATTAAACTGTCTACGGCTAAAGAAATAGCTATTGGAGTCACATGTAATTGAAAACATCTCAAGTGAGTAATAGTTTATAATCTTATATCTTAACATTGGATGAGTATCCATGCTACCTTATTTACAATGAATAAATGCTTGAGTGGACATCTCTCGCATGGCCATTTGGTCCCAGACTGACCGACTAAGCCGATATTGAGGACCTCGGTGGACAATACATACTGTGGATGAGTACTTCAGGTACCTACACATTACAATCACAAACACTTGTCTGGGATGCAAGCGGAAGCACTGCTGACTAGGCAGCGGTGTCTTCAAAACTTAAAAATTAATAATTTAAGAGAGATTATAAATTATTGTACTCTGTGAGTATCTAGTAGTGTCTGTTAGTTAAAGGCACACTATACCGTATGGGGACCACTTATTGTCAATAAATTATACGACGTACTTGTTATCGCCTTTTCTGACGATATACAAAAAATTAACGAAATCGGTCCAGTAATTAGGTCAAAAAGTAGAGTTTTAATTTTGAACAAATTTAAACACTCTGTAGAATTGGATCACTAGGTCAATGACTCAATGAACTTGAATTCCTGTAAGGGTCAGCGCACACCGAGAACAGAGGAGAGCGGAACATTTTTTGAAACCACAAATAAAATGACTAATGCCCGTTTTCACCAACAATCCCTAAATTTTAAGTAACCCCTAAGAGATTTTAGGTGACGGTATCGTTTGTGTTAGTGTCACCTAAAATCTCTTAGGGGTTACTTAAATTTAGGGATTGTTGGTGAAAACGGGCATAGGACTATAGCATACAGTGCAAAATGAAATACACGTCTAAACTTGATGCTCGACCATGCTCGAGCTTGCAAGATGAGTGTTCGAGTATGTGTTCTACATGGGCGACCACGCTCGAGCCACCCGCGTTTAGTTTCATTAGTATTGCCACAGCGGGAAAACTATGTGGACGTATGTTTACTACCCACGGCGCGGCCGGTGTAGGTAAAAATCAACGTCGGATTATGGCATCAAACTGGTCCTGCACGCTCACCTGGCAACCCAGAGCATTTTCAACGAAGCTTGCTCACGGGAGGGGCGACTGAAAAAAATTTTGACTGCTGTCGAGCAGTCAAAATTTTGCTCGAACATGCGAGAGCATTTTGCAGTTTGGTGTGCGCTGGCCCTAACACTGAAAAGCGACGTTGCCACGTAGTGCAAAACTACAAACTATCACGAGTTACGTAGGTACCTATTCTAGTTATTTGCCTAAATGTAAAAATGGTACACCTAAAAGACAAAGTGGAATTTAAGGACGCTGTTACATTTTTATACCTAAATCGTCGTTTTTCGGGTACCATTTGAATGCATCAAGAATCCCAACTGTTAGGATATCATTTAACCAATTAAAGACAATATATTCATCTCGAGATCTAGGGCATAAAATTGCATAGTCCCATACAAAATATTCACATAATTACGATTTTACCGTCGCAATAATCGCAGAAAATGACAAAAAATGGGGTCTAAATAGGTACATATAAGCTAAATCTACTGGACATTTTTCACTTTCAAATAATAAGAAATTATACCATATATAGTCCTCTATACGCCTAAGTAATTATTTTGTACCCAAATAAATAACTTTATGATTTATGAGCAAAAATAAATGCGCGCGCTATTTTCTCCATACATTTCCTCTTCACAATCTGCCATTACGCGCTCAGAGGCGCTAGTGAAAGCACGGATGTATCGCTTTTTACTCAAAAAAAATACGATCAAAATAATAGTAATAAAGTGAGTTCCATGCTGTATACTACTGTCGGAAAACTTGATACTTTTTGGACCAAAATATATTTATTCCTTTTATCGGACTACGGACATCCAAGGTAAGATTTTATCCACTGTTTCTTATATTTTTGCTAGAAGTAAGTGGGGATTATAAATTCATATTTCTTTTCGGACATAATGGAGTGACCTGAAGGTGCACTTCGAAGTCTGCTACTGGATCTAATAGACGAGCAGAGCTACGTATGCCGAGTTTGGGCTCGTTTTGTTAGTTATGTTGAGACCTTACCATAGGACTTGATGGAGTGACCTGAAGGTGCTCTTCGAAGTCTGCTACTGGATCTAATAGACGAGCAGAGCTACGTATGCCGAGTTTGGGCTCGTTTTGTTAGTTATGTTGAGACCTTACCATAGGACTTGATGGAGTAACCTGAAGGTGTTCTTCGAAGTCTGCTACTGGATCTAATAGACGAGCAGAGCTACGTATGCCGAGTTTGGGCTCGTTTTGTTAGTTATGTTGAGACCTTACCATAGGACTTGATGGAGTAACCTGAAGGTGCTCTTTAAAGTCTGCTACTGGAACTAATAGACGACCAGAGCTACGTACGCCGAGTTTGGGCTCGTTTTGTTAGTTATGTTGAGACCTTACCATAGGACTTGATGGAGTAACCTGAAGGTGCTCTTCGAAGTCAGCTACTGGAACTAATAGACGAGCAGCGCTATGTATGCCGAGTTTTGGTTCGTTTTGTTAGTTATGTTGAGACCTTACCATAGGACTTGATGGAGTAACCTGAAGGTGCTCTTCGAAGTCTGCTACTGGATCTAATAGACGAGCAGAGCTACGTATGCCGAGTTTGGGCTCGTTTTGTTAGTTATGTTGAGACCTTACCATAGGACTTAATGGAGTGACCTGAAGGTGCACTTCGAAGTCTGGTACTGGAACTAATACGACGTGTAGAGCTGGTTGATAACAATGAGTATAAAAACCTCTTGTAACTGAATCGTTGTTATAGATGCCAAGGACTAAGACGTTTGGGAAACGCTCTTGTAAGAAGCTTCATGCCTGTAGACGTAACGCAGAAAAGGGAATACGGTGCGTGCTTATTTGATTATTAAAAATATTATAGTAGCCACGAATTTATAAATTTGGATATAAGACAATAACATCTTTATACATAGTAAAGAAAAGAAATGAGATTATGTAAGTATTTTCATTCAGAATTCACTATTGACTTCAATATTTCTTGTAAATTATTATGTCTTTTTAACAGGGAGAGCAGCTTACATTTTTCTGCAGGTGACGACGATGAGCAGTTTGATATTTCAGCTGTAAGTTTATCTATATATGCTAGTGATTTTATTTAATTTACGGTACGTAATAATATTGTCTTTTTAACTTTAGGAGCAGGAATATGCAGCGGAAGCTTACAAGCCCAAAGGTAGAAGAGTGATTGACATTGATTACTTTTTTGAGCAGTTAATCCATATAGGTAGTCACAGTTCTCTTTTTGATTGTGGTGTGAAGTATCTCAGCATGATTAAAGAAAAAAGAGCTGGCCTTCAGTCTAAATTTGAAATTCTTTGCAAAATGTGTGGTGAGAAGTTTAAAATTGAAACAGTGCCCACAGACGATAATAAAATGAACATAAACCAGGAAGTTGTAGCAGGAATTATTTCTACTGGTGCTGGATTCACTCAGCTTAATACTGTCCTTGCCCATGTTGACATCCCATCTATATCTCTGCGGCTGTATGAAGAAACGCACAATCAAGTTTGCCAGTGGTGGGAACAAGCGGCGGACCATTGCATGGCTGAAGCAGGGAAAGAAGAAGCCGAGCATGCAAAACGTATAGGAAATGTGTCATCCGATGGAACGCCAATGATAGCCGTAATTGCAGATGCATGCTGGAGTAAACGTTCATACGGCACTAACTACGATGCTTCTTCTGGCACTGCGGCAATTATTGGCCAGCACAGCAAAAAAGTCTTGTACTGTGGGGCGAAAAATAAATACTGTATGACGTGTACCCGATCAGCAAACAATGCAATTGAGCCGCCAGATCATATATGTTTTAAAAACTTTAGTGGTCCTTCAACTGCCATGGAAGCTACTATAATAACTGAAGGCTTCAAATGTTCCATGACTGACCATGGGCTTATTTATTCCCATTTAATAGCTGATGGAGACGCCAGTACTTATGCTTGTTTAAGAAATGCCCGACCTTATGATAACGTAACAGTTGGTAAAGTTGAGTGCAAGAACCATCTTCTGCGAAATTACTGCAAAGCCCTGTTAGCTCTCTCAACAAACACCTGTTATCACATCAAAGCAAGAAAACTTATAAAAGAAAAGTATATGCGGTTACGTTGGGGAGTTGACTCTTCTCTAAAATACTGGTCTAGTAAAAATATTTCATTTGATGAAAAAGTCACAAATATAAAAAACGATATCCAAAATGGGCCACACCACATATTCGGTGACCACAGCCACTGTCCTCCATATTTTTGCAATAAAAGTAATACTGAAAACTTTGTCCCTGAATTGATAGCATTTGGAGTGTTCCAAAAAATTACAGATTTGGCATATAAACTTTCGCTACATGCTTACAGTTTTGCATACAATGTATCAAATAACTTAGCCGAGAGTTTCAATGCAAGAGTTGCTAAGCTTGTAGGAGGAAAAAGAGTAAATTACGCTTTAAAAGGGTCATACAGCGGACGATGCGCAGCTGCAGTAATTTTATTCAATACCGGCACACTTCAAACATTAGCACACAAGTTTATTTTTGGGACAGATGCAGGTGCTGAAATAATTTCATTAGAAAATAGACGCAAGAGAAATAATGAGAGAAGGAGATGTGTTAAAAAGAAAAAGCTTTTCAAACATATTAGGGCAAAAGATGCTCATTATGGCGAAGTTTGTCAGAAACCTGACATGGAAATCTCTGAATACAGTAAAGCGAAAGAAGACTTTATAAAATCTTTAGAATTATCTACAGAAGGCAGAATAAATATTGAAAGGAACACAATTTTACAGAGTGCAAGCCCGCTCTGGTTAGAGACTAGAAGGAAACTTCTAACAGCTTCCTGGTTTGCCAGAGTTTGCAAGCGGCGTGCAAACACTAATTGCGCTGCCCTTGTAAAGCAAATTTTATATGGCAGTGATTTGAGCAATGTGCCGTCTATAAAACACGGCAAAAACAACGAGCATGCAGCACTCCAAGATTTAAAAAGCGTGTTAAATGTGGAAATCGAAGAATGCGGATTACACATAGACCACGAATTTCCATTTCTGGGTGCTACTCCAGACGGCAAATATGCACAAGGTATAGTAGAAGTGAAGTGCCCGTCATCTGCATATAATATAGAACCAGAAGAAGCAATTAAGCAAAAGAAAATTGACTTTTGGCGATACAAATCTGACGCTTTCAGCGTCAATACTAATAGTAAATGGTACTACCAAGTACAAGGACAGTTACGAGTAACTGGTCAAAATATGTGTGTATTTGCCGTATGGACCGGCGAAGGCAAAATAAAATATGAGTATGTAAAAAGAGACGACCAGTTCTGGAAGGAAAAAATGGAAGGACATTTACTTAAATTCTACAACAATTGTTTACTTCCAGAACTAGTTGACCCTCGATACGTTAGGTCTATGAATCTTAGAGACCATAGCTCACACACAAGCCAACGTATATTGGCAGAAAAAAATAATGTGTAAAAACTTACATTCATTATATTGTTAACTGCATTCTCGATTTTTATTACATTCTTTATTAAATTTGTTTTTGTTTTGATTAAAAATACTAAACCCACGCCCCAGTCCCGTAGTATCTGATTATTTCAACTAACACTTTGCCCGCGACTTCATCCGCGTGAATATTCCCAAGGATCCCTAATTTTTGCAATTGATAAATAGCCTATGTGGTGGATAGGGATATATAGCTTTCTAATGGTGAAAGATATTTTAAAATCGGTCATGTCATTTTTGAGTTAAATCGTAATAAACAAACAAATCTTGCCTCTTGCCTTTCTAATATTAGTTTAGATTATCACAACGAAAGTCAACAGTTTTCTCTTCATTTGTTTATGTAATACATAATTATTACAAAAAGTTGGCCAAAATAATATAATAATAATAATTCATTAATATTTGACAAAACCAAAGTTTAATCTATGGGTTAGCTGTTTAATCTAGAACCACAAACAGAGACAAACACAATACGAACGTCAAGGCTGCCTTGTCGCTCATATATTTGAAAATAATTGTAAGTGCACAAAAAAAGGCCGTTATTTACCCTTGGAATCTGGTAATATTACATACTGTATGTAATCATTGACACTATTTATAAATACATACTAAATGTATAAAGATTCACTAACTTTACTCAATCAGTACTAGAAAAATAAAATAATATATTCTAGTACCAAGATTAGTTACGAAGTATATCAAAACCCGAGAACAATGGTTTCAATGTGTGCGTGCGTATAACGTTGTAGTGTGAATCTGTGTGACGACTCAGATACCTAATATTGAGCGCGTCGAAAATGTAACAGCGTCCTTAATGTAACAAATTTTAATTCAACGTTCGACTGTGCAAACTAACCGTGTATGGGGGCCGCGGCCGCGGACCGTGCTACCCGACTTCCACATTCGTTTCGCTACTATTATGAATTTTAATACTGTGACGATACGGCCCACTGCCTCTCTCTCACAGACAGAAGATTTTTAAATTAGATTATTAAATTTTATAATTAATATTGTTTTTTCTTCGGTATACTAGTACCTACTTGGAATTTCCTCTTGAACAACCTCGACCTGCCACGCTCGAAACTTTCTTTTCCAAAAAATACAATTTACTGGGACGCGCCAGTATTTCCTGCGGGTGTACGTCGGCAGCGGTGTCTTTTGACGGCTACCTATAATAGGCGGCACGAGGCACGCGGCTTTCTTCAAAGGCCTTTGAGCGGCGCCGGCGCCGCGCGTGGCAGGCCAGCGGGGGGAGGGGGAGCGCGGGCGCGGGGTGCGCTCGCGCCACGTAGTGTAGGACGTCTGTTATTGACTATTCATAATTATCGATAAAAAAATGTTGTTTAGCTTTAAATACTTATGTGGTGCTAAGGTGTTTTTAGAATTATCGTGCTGTTATGAAAATACTAAAAAAACAATATGCCCTAAGTATTTAAAACTAAACAGCTTTTCTGTTTAAGTGTGTTCTTATTCAATATTATTAAGTAGATTTAGAGATAAAATGAACCACAAAAAATTATGCATTGTTTTACCATGTTACATAGGAAGCAACCTATAAAAAAACTCGTACCTACGAGCTTATTATTACTTATTGATAACAATTAAATTTCTACTATTACTGATCAGCTCTTGGGCGATCGACAGACCCGTTTGATACTCAGAAAGTCACAAAACGTTACTTTCGTTTTTTTTTATTGTTCTTCCAGTTATTGTTAAAAATATTAAAACATTCGAATCACACAAAGATCTTGTATTCTAATGCCTTGTTTAGGTAGCAGATTAGTAAGTGTAAAAATTTATCGATATCGATTAGGACGATAATTACAACGTTGACCCTACATTATAACTTTTATTTTTTTCGCTATTTCGGATTTCGGAAGTTCCGACTTCCGCATTGTCAGTTACCGCGCTACCTCTTCCGGGATAGTGTGTGTGGCTTTCGCAGAGATTTCGTTGAACCTAATTGCGAGCATTGCTTTAAAACGCGATATTAATAAATACAATTACAAAGTTTAATATTTTTTACAGTGAAATTGACACTTATTAGTTTATTAACTACTTGACTTTGTGTGTGTGTAAATTGTGTTTTAAAGTTTTATGTATTTAGTTTTTACAGTGAATTTGACACTTGACTTTTGTGTACGCGTGTCTTTTTAACAATATGCCAAGACAACAGCATTTGTACAGTGCTGCAGAGTATACTGACATGGTATTATTGTATGGCGAATGCAGCCCTAACTGTACGTACCTATCGTGAGAGATACGGCGCTACTCGCGTCTGCCCTACTAGTGTCCGGACAATCCTGGGAGCTGTCCAAAGGATCAGGGAAAATCAGCACATAGTACCCAACACTCATGAAGGAGTTGCTCCACGTCACGTTCCGTCCTCCTTTGAACAACGGGTCTTAGAACATTTCGATCGGAACCCAACCTGCAGCCTAAGGCAAGCTGGGCGTGTATTTAGAATGAGTCATAGAACAATACATCGAGTGCTGAAAAGGAACAAACTACGACCTTATAAATATGCAAAGGTGCAGGCGCTGCTGCCACGAGATAAGCCGATTAGAGAGTTTCACTGCCACTGGGTACTGGAAAAAATCATGCAAGACCAACGTTTTTTATCAGATGTGTTTTGGACAGATGAAAGCACGTTTACTCGAAACGGCATGTGGAATCGACAAACGATGCGTCACTGGAGCCGTACGAATCCGCATTTATTTAGGGAATCAGCTCATCAATACCGCTTTTCCGTTAATGTGTGGGCAGGTATTCACGGAGATCAAATAATCGGCCCTGTTTTTATCAACGGAAACCTGAATGCACAGAAGTTTCTAGATCTTCTTAACGGACCAATAACCGAATACTTAGATGGATTGTCTGTGGTAGCTTACACGAGGGTATGGTTTCAGTTAGATGGAGCTCCTCCACACTCCGTACTCCTCGCGAGAGAGCGGCTTAACACCATGTTCGGCGAGCCCGACCTTACTCCTCTCGACTTCTTTTTATGGGGCTTTATTAGAAATGAAGTTTACTCGCGGGTCTCCGAAACCGAAAATGAACTGCGTAATCGTATTGTCGCCGCCTTTGACAAATTAAAAGCCATGGCTCTGGATCCTGAACGAAATTTGTTGAGCAGGCTTCGGGATAACATTGTGCGGCGGTGTAACTTGTGCATTCAAGAACGTGGTGGTCATTTTGAAAATTTGAAAATTTAAGTTGCTACCTATTCTTTTCGGAACGAATGTGTAATATTGAATTTATTTCGTTCAGTTCAGTTATCGCGAAATAAATAAGTGGCGGTAAAAATGAACTCAGTGAATTTTATTTTCGTCGCACTCTGTCAAATGAATCAAAGTCGGCACTTTGATTTGACGCCGACAAAAAAGGCCGCGTGCATCGTTGCCGCTCTTCGCTCCGGGGTCAAGGTATGTTGTCTAAACAGAGTGTTTTCTTTTACTGAATTTATTTTAATGTTTATTTTGTTTGAAAATTTTACTTTTTTAATTTTCGGTTTTTAGTTTAACATTTAATTTTGCTACACTTTTGTGGACTAGTATTACTTGAGGTTTCATTTATTGCCTATAAGTGAGTTCCATACTGTATAAGAAGAATGATATTTCTTTACTGTACTCATTCATTATATATGATTGATTATGTGCACTCAGTGATTGAGTATTTATGTTGGGTGCGTTCTAAAAGTATTAAGTGAGTTTTACTTACCTGTACAGGGTGACCCGTAACACCTAAATAAATCTGAAAGGAGATGATTATCTCCATGATAGTGAACAAGTTTCCTGAAAGGGAAGTTGAATTTCTGAAATTCTATTTATGGAAAATTGGTACTTAATTAAAAATTTTAAATATTCTATATGTATCATGTGTGATTTATTGTAACTAAATTATGAGTTTTTGTGATAAAATAAACCATCAGCATTATTTCAGTGAATAATACAAACATCAATTTGTTATTCCCTATTTAAAAAATAGGTAGTTATAATTAAAACATACTAGTTACATTATAATTACATTTGTTTAACAAATTAGAACTTGTCATGCCATGACATGACCATAACAAATTAGAACTGTACATGTGATAGTGTTATATTACATTACAGAACGTCAATATGGAGGAAGCCATGTTCGTTATTCTTCGCAGTCTGTGTGATAAAATAAAATCTCTGTCCGAATGTGCTCGAAATACAACTAGCAAACTCACTAATGAAGTGAATGACTTGACCATGCATGAAGCAAAGGTGGTATCCTCTAAACTTCATACCTGTCTCCAACGATTGGAGAGGGAACTAAACAATTATTTTCGACTCGTTAACGAACCGCAAGTGGATGAGGTCTCTGTCATCTATGCAATACAGCTGGAAGCTGAAGAAAATTGCTGCGAACTTAAAGTGAAAATTGAAGAATGTGAAAATTCAACGACAAATAGCAACAAGAATGAAGAACGTTTCTTATCAGGAAAACTACCAAAATTAGAATTACCACAGTTTGAAGGTAGCATACTTCAATGGCATCAATTTTGGGACCAATTTAGTTCTAATATTCATAATCGGAATTTGCCAGACGTTGACAAGTTATTATATCTAATGAATTCCTTAAAGGGGGAAGCCAAGGGAGTGATAGACGGGTTAGAGATTACAAATAAAAATTATCCTATAGCCATACAATCTTTGAAAGATAGATATGGGAAACAAACTCAAGTGGTTGATGCCCACTATTCCTCACTCTACAAAATAAAACCAGCAAACAAAACCGTATCAGATTGCCGAAGAGTTTTATCTGAAATTGAAAAACATTTGAGAGTTTTGGATTCAATGGGTGAAAATATTAACCATAACCACTTGAGGTTTATGGTTATGGAGAAATTTCCAGAAGATATATTATATGAAATGAAATTGAAAATAAAGCAAGAATCAATTGAAGAGATAAGAAAACATTTAGAAATTATCACTTCAGCACGTGAAGATGCAAATAGATTAACACAAGAGAAAAACCTAAATGAGAAAGAGTATTACACTGTAAAGACACTTCACTCCACTGGGCAGGGTGAACATACAAATCAAAAGAGAAAAGAGGACCAAAGGAGACAACAGAAAGGTAACTACGGAAATAATTATGAAAAGGCTCGATACTACCCTACACAGAACAAAGGAAATACTTCTCAGAGGAACTACGGGGTCAAGCAAAAATATACAAGTTATCCTGGAAAAAACCAAGGAAAGGAGGGGCCACCTAAGAAGTCTAAATTTTCTTGTATCTTTTGTAAGGAGTCGCACTACAATGATGAATGCACTAAATTCAAGGAAATAAATGAGAGAAAGTCCCTATTAACAAATAGATGCTATGGTTGTCTTGGAATAGGGCATTCTTATGTAAATTGTAGAAATAAAAGAAAATGCTCTCATTGCAACAAATTAGGCCATAACCGTGCTTTATGTCCTGTTAAATTCTCAAGTGTAAATAAATAAATAAATAAATAAATATCATTTACTTCTGAGTAAATGGTACATCAAGATCTTAATAAATTAATTATAAGTTTCACATTATACTACCGTTGCCGGTGTAGAAATATTAAAATTAGAGTTACTTAAATGAATCTCACAATAAAATTCCTACTCTGTGTTGAAGTCTTAAATAGTAGATACATGTTATATAATTCCAATCTTATAAATACCTACTTTATATTTTCATACTACTGTAATGTCAAAATTTACTAATAATAATTAAAATGTCAAAAACTTAAGAAATTATAAAAGTCAGATATAATCTAATGTCAACATTTATAATGAAAGATTTCTTTATTAGAATAAAAACAGTTGTCTAAAAACACAAAGAAAATCACTCTGTTTGCTAATGTGGTACCAGTGATATCACATAGTGTCTCCCATATCCTCATCAAGATCTCAGCCACTGGCAGGATAAATCAAAACTAGCTGATGATGGTTCTCTACAGGACCAAGTGGACATTCTGATTGGCAATGATTATTACTTTTCACTTATCTCAGAACAGAAAATTAAAGTAAAGGAGAACTTGTATTTGGTTCAGTCTGACTTTGGATGGATACTAAGTGGTAAAATGGATTCCAGTCCTCTTCATGAACTATCGGTAGTGACATACTTCCAGTCTAATGTGGACATGTTATTTAACGAACCTGACCTGCCACTGATCGAGACTAACATGAAGAGCTTATGGGAACTTGAATCCATTGGCATAACCGATTCTCCGAGGGAAAATCGAGAAGATGAAGCTGTAAAAAGATTCAATGAAACTACTGAATATGTAGATAACAGGTACTCCGTATCCTGGCCCTGGATTGAGTACCCTCCTGCTCTGAAGGTGAACTTTGGATTGGCTTATGGTTGACTCGTCAACTTATTGAAGCGGCTAGATACATCCACGTTATTGGCATATGAAGACACATTACAAGATCAAATGATGAAGGGAATGATTGAAGTTGTACCTGATCTGAGAGATCAAGCAGTAGGACATCCAGTTCATTACCTTCCACACCATGGGGTAAAAGTACCTGGTAAACCTATGAGAATTGTCTATGACGCGTCATCTAAAACAAAGGACAATAAAAGCTTAAATCAATGCTTGTATTGTGGACCTATGATGTTGGAGGATCTGACCGGATTACTTAAGTTCAGATGCCAACCAATAGGTATATGTGCAGACGTAGAGAAGGCATTCTTACAGATTGCACTCAATAAACCAGATCGGGATGTAACTCGATTCCTATGGTTAAAGGATACAAAGAAACCAGCTACAGAAGATAATCTACTTCACTTAAGATTTACAAGAGTTCCATTTGGCGTTATATCAAGCCCATTTTTGCTTAATGCAACAATCAGATTACACTTACAAGGTTCAGATAATGAACAGGTTAAGAAGTTAACTAAAGACATATACGTGGATAATGTCGTCACTGGGACAAAAACAGTGAAGGAAGCACTTCAACTTTATAAGAATTCTAAAGAGATATTTAACCAACTATCCATGAATCTTAGAGATTGGTGTTCCAACTCTGAAGAATTTATAAAACAAGTACCTGAATCTTGCAAGGAGAATAAGATCAAAGTTCTTGGACTAACCTGGAAACTGAAAGAAGATACGCTTCAATTAAAGGATAAGGTTATTAGTGAACCTAAATTTACAAAAAGAGATGTCTTAAGGGTCATAGCGTCAATCTACGATCCGTGTGGATTTGCTGTACCATCACTGTTGTCTAGCAAACTGTTTATACAAAATCTGTGGAAAGAAAAGGTAAAATGGGATACCCCATTTTCTGAGACATTAAAAACAGATTGGTCAAAAATATGTAGCGAATTAGATGAGGTTCGTGATATATCTTTGGCCAGATGTTACTTCAGTGATGCTACTACAAGTACTTGTCAAATTCACTGCTTCACAGACTCTTCTTCGAAGGCCTATGCAGCTGTAATCTACATAGTCAATGGCGAGGAGGTAAAGTTTGTCCTAGGGAAGTCAAGGCTAGTTCCTTTGAAGGATCAAGATGATCTGAAAATTCCACGGTTGAAGCTACTAGGCGTATTAATTGGAACTAGGTTGATCAAATATGTATGCCAATTTTTACAATTCAACATCACAAGTCAAACGTTATGGACGGATAGTCAAATTGTCATTGACTGGTGCAAGTCGGACAAACTTCTCACACCGTTCGTAGCCAGAAGAGTAGAAGAAATTAAAAGGAATAAAAACGTAATAATACGACACGTTCCATCAGATCTAAATCCAGCGGATGTTGCCACAAGACCATTCAGCTCTAAAGAAGATAGGGTAAGATGGCTGACTGGCCCTCAGTTTCTATTACAACAACCAGATTCCTGGCCATCAGGAATCAAAGAAATTTCTTCTCTTTGTGCGGGGGAGGGTCTTCCGAAAGAGTCGCAAGAATATACAATGCATAAAGAAAATAAACTCGAAGTGGGAAATCAAGAATACAGTACAAGTAACCAAACTAAGATGGACGTAGACATAAGTGAAGAAAAGGGTGGCAAAATTAAGCAGCTCAAGAAGCTACAAGCGGAACACTTTCCAAGAGAACTAGAAGGGAAAGAGACAAGCTTAAAAATTAATCTTGGACTATTTCTGGATGTAGACGGTCTTTTGCGTTGCAAAGGACGTTTAAAGAACACGGATTGGTCTTATGACCAACGTTATCCAATACTTATTCCAAAGGATTGTGATTACACTAACAAAATTATAACCCAGACTCATAGCGACAATCATCATGTAGGTGTTAACCATACCCTCACTATAATTCGTCAAACCTTTTGGATTCCACATGGAAAACGTCAAGTCCAGAAGATTATAAGGAAATGTCCTAGATGTCAGAAACATGGAGGGGGTCCATACAAGCTACCACCAACCTCTGCGTTACCCACTGAAAGAGTAAATTACACTTCACCGTTTACATTCACAGGCCTGGACTACATGGGCCCTGTACTAATTAAACATGGAAATGAAACAAGTAAACGTTGGATAGCACTTTTCACTTGCCTAGCAGTCAGGGCGGTGCATTTAGAGGTTGTTCAAGATCTCACAGCAGAAGAAGGTCTTCATGCTTTGAGAAGAATGATATCGACAAGAGGTGTGCCACAAATAATCACATCAGACAATGCTACAAATTTTAAGCTTATGTCAGAAATACTATCAAATTCTTATTGTTTTAAACACGAAATTCGTTGGAGGTTTATACCACAACTGGCTCCTTGGTTCGGGGGGTTCTACGAACGATTAATTGGAATAGTGAAGAATTGTATGAGAAGATCGTTGGAAAAGCACATGCTGACAGATAGTCAATTGGTTACATTAGTAAAAGAAATTGAAGCAACTGTTAATACAAGACCGTTAACTTGTGTCGATTCTGAATTGGTACATATTTTAAAACCGTCTGATTTCTTAACTATGGGAAAATGCATAACGATGGAAGGTTCAACCGAAGATTTTTTAGTACAAGGCACTACGACTAAATCCGACCTTATCAAGGCTTGGAAAAGAGGTTTAGTTATCCTCAATGAATTTAAGGACATGTTCACAAATCGGTACTTACAAAGTCTGCGTGAACGATATGGACATTCTGTCAAAGAACCTAGAATCACGGCAAAATTAATCCCAAAGGTAGGACAAATTGTACAGATAAAAGGAGATAGTAAAAATCGAGAAGAATGGAAAGTTGGAAAAATTACTTCATTGGTCAAAGGTTCTGACGGACTATGCAGAGTTGCGAAGGTCGAAGTTGGAAATAAGGAGTTTGTAAGATCTTTAGCTCATTTATATCCATTGGAAATGGAGGACAATGAAGAAGTAGAATACGATGCGAATGTATTAGAAAGAGAAAGTGAGATACCACGGAATATAACGGTACACGAATTAATGCCGTTGGAAGTAAAAGTTATAAATTCAAAGGATACATCAGATAGTTCAAAAAACGAGAAAGAAGGCAGAGAGTCGATAATACCAACGGAAAAGAGTATGTTGGAAGACTTTGACAATGTATCAGAGAGCACGGACAGAGAGAAAACATTGAGTCAGAAAGAGGATGAACCTGATAAAATAGTTCAAGTAAACAACGAGGTTAAACAAAGAAGAGGCGCGGCCACCAGAGCTCTGGAGAAAATTGCAGAGTGGACGCGTAACTTACTAACCCTGCTCTAAGATTCTATTCGGGCGGGAGTGTCGCGACGTGTAGCTCGCGAAATAAACAGGTAACAGAGTCAAATTAATATTGTTAGGGCGAAACGTGTAACAAGGTCATCATACATGACAACAGGTGGTAATCTGCTGGCAACACCGAATCCATAGAGCGATCATTTGAGTAGCATCTTATAATATGGCGTCTTGCCGCTTATTTTGAGCCAGTTAAACTACACCAAAGTAAAGTAACTAATTGAATAAGTGCGAAGTAAAGTGATTGGTGTTTCGATGCAGGCGTCCGGGATAGAGGCGACTCATCTGAGAGAAATATAAGCTAAGTGGTAGCACTAAGATAATAGTGTAGAGATTTCCCGCCTAAATACCTAAACTCTAAAACCCTAAATTATAATGGTTTCTGCTGTTCTTAAAGCTGGATAAATTGGGAGGCTTTCGCGTTGTAGGTCGCGTTGTTCGATGCTGCAATGCGAAGGCCTCATATGAATTGAGACTGGGCGAAGGCCGTAATCAGTCAGTTAGAGGAGATCTTCGGTGCTGTAATACGACAGTCTCCCTAACCCAAATGGCGTACTGTCGTGTCTGGGTGTGTGTACTGAGTGGGTACAAAGTACATGCAACAGAGCGATATTACGATTAACGTGTGCACACAGGGCAAGAGGTTAATTGGCGGACTTGGCCGCGGTTGACTCTTAAATTAAAGTACCCAACAACTGCAGACTTGGCTGCAGTTAGCTATTAATATATATGTATTTACACACCTAAGACACCAGAAACGTTTAAGTGTGTATAACACACAATGTGTAGAATGGTGGGAATCAATTTACTTTTAACTACAGATGGCGAGCTGAATTGCGGTGCGAGCTAGTAAGAACTAAAACCGATTAACGCGAAGCAGACCTCCCAAAGCATTGAAGATTCCTCTCGGATCAAACCTCAGGTACATATCAAGTTTTCCCAATACACCAAACAATCAAAGCCGTCGCGGCGCCCCGCCGCGTCTCTGAGTCGCGTCATTCGTACGGGTCGGACGGGCGAACCTGGCCAGCTCGCACGTCCACGTCTGGCGGATGGCGTGATGGCGCGGTGGGCGTTGCGGCGGCCGCGATAGGCTTAACCAACGCCTCACGACAATCCCTAAAAATGTACGCCGGAATACCATCCGGGCCGGCTGAGCGCTTAGGCGGCAAGCGTGCAAGTGCGCGCCGTACGTCAGCGGGGCTCAAGCTGTCTAGGTGCACCCTCGCGCCCGGCCATGCGCCCGCTGCCTCGCCCGCACTCGCCGCCGCCACGCTCAGCACGGGGGGTTCCGGATTATACACTGACTGAAAAAACCGTGCGAACTCATTGGCACATTCATGCTCCGATAATACCCGTCCGTCCTTAATTAACTTCCGCTGATTCGAATCGCCTTTCCTAGACCTAACATACCCCCAAAACGCTCGCGGGTCCTTCGCCAGGTGCCCTTGCACGCGGTTGCGGTACTGATCATGCGCTCGAGCAGTTTCCAATTTCACTCTCGCCCTGTATCGAGCAAATTCCACATAATCACTGCGTGATTTACTTAATTTATATTTTTTATGTAATAAATATTTAACCTTTATGTCTCTTATAATTTCAGCAGTGTACCAAACTGGATAAACGTACCTATTATTTAATGAATTAATATTATGTTTACGTTTTGGAGGAACGCACTTGTCAAAAACGTCATAAATCTTATTATAAAATAAATCTAAAACTATGTCTGGATCGCATGAACCATAAATCTCACTCCAATCTATTTTAGCTAATAAACTATACATTTCATTAAAGTTGGCTTTATTAAAATTCCAACTTGGTGTTATCAATGATTGAGATTGCGAGTGTTGCGTACGCGGCGATGCGGGAGGGGTACGCGACGCGAGGGGCGGCGGGGGCGGGCGCGCGCTGCGCTCGACGCGCACGGCCAGCGGAGGATGGTACGCTTACGTTTGTTAGTTTAAACGGCCGTTAAAATATTAACCGGACATTAAAAGTAGCGAGTGTTTCACAAAGCGCAAATCCATGTTTAAATGTCTTAATCTGTATGTCTATTCTGTTACAATCTCCCTCGGTGAACACCTAGGTGAAGTGAGCTGTCATCCGTCCGTATGCTTTGTCAATCCCTAGCATCGGGACTGCTGACAGCTCACTACACCTAGGTGTTCACCGAAGGAGATTGTAACAGAATAGCACTACAGACGTTATATTTAATCGCTGTTCCGGTCGTCCGTTAACTTACTAATCGGTGTTTAGTCAGTTGTCAAGATTGTCAAAATGAAGCTTTATTTTTGAAATCAAAATGTTTAGGAAATTTAGAACAATTTACAGGATTTGTAGATGCCTTACACATCAGAAAAATCCCCTTATTTTTCTCACAATAAGACATTATTATTCTTACAAAAAACGATAACAAACAAAATGAGAAAATTACTAAAGGTGTGTCCAAACACAGCGTGGTAATTAATCGCTTTCAAATTCTGCATCCTCTGATGATAAAGCGGTCGCACCAAATATTGTCTTTTTTAGTAGGCTTTTTTCTGTTCCTTCTTCGCAATTTTAGAATAACAGTACACGCGGTTGCTTTCATTGTAATTTGAACGTGATATGAGCGCGGCGTGTCTCGGATATGCCACGTATTATTGCCGCGCAAACATTCTAGGTTTGTATTAACTGGACGCACGGTTGATTTGTGTCTTAGGAAAAAAAACCGCGCGTAGCAGCGTTCTTTGCGCGCTGTGTTTGGACACAACTTAATATTGACTTAATTATGTACCGACAAAATGAAATGTTTCAAAAATAGACTCATACTTGACTACATAACTGACATTTTTACTTAGTTGTATTATTTAACACGAGACTGTAAACGACACCTGCAGCAGCAGCTCCAGCACGACACGACGTGCTAGCCTAGGAAGATGGGATGGCGCGAGGGTGTCGACACAAGTTGCATCCCACACCAAAGGCCTACCCAACTTCCACGGCATTATAGTCATTACATCGTCACGTGCCAAGCCATTCGGTTCTAACACAGCTGGCACCCCGGCGGGCGGAAGCAAGAGCACGACGGATAATGTCATTAATGCTGGCGTGCCGTGCTCTGCGACCTGCGCTCTTGCAGCAAGAAAGGACATGATGACCGAGGCAGTCGACAACTTCACTGCACTGACAACGATGCGGGGCCCCGCAAAGAGCGCCCAGGCCCAGACGTAGGACGGAATATAGAGTCACCGAGCATAGTACCTATGTTAGGTGACGGCAGTGCCTGAAGCCAGAGGCCAGACTTCCACTCACCCACCCGCCGAACTGCCTTCAAAAACTAAAAAGTGATACATAGGTATATCATTTCAGCACAGAACACACATGACTTTTTTTTCGGAAGTCGGTGGCAATACAAAACAACAAACAGAACATTGCTACTACTTAGGTATCACTTTTTAGTTTTAGAAGGCAGTTCTCTTTTTTGTAAAAAAGGGGTTTTTTTATGTCATAATGTTGAAATGTTCTTGCCGTAGGTTCTTGCTAATAGGGTATTTTACTCTATACGAGAAAATATATATATATGTTATTGAGACAGTTTAGGCATAAAGCAGTCGGAAAATGTAAGTTTTAGTTCATAAAATAACAAAACAATTTTTTAAATTCAATTCAAAGTTTTCAGTATTTTTAATCTGTTATAAAACACCTTGAAATAATAGCGGCCATGTTATTACGCCGTACGGCTGTGTAAACAAAAAATTGTCAACTGTCAGTCAACCGATTGGCGTAATATAGGCTTTGTACTTTTATTATTTACGTAACCAACGTAATTTTTTCATTATTACACCTATTACAGTCTATTGTCAGTAATACCCTATTGATGCTTTTGCTTTCTCTTTCGAACGTATGGAGCTACTATGGCTACTGTGAGTACTGTGACTTGTGACTATCTAACCCGCTGTCATAACTGTCGCCTGTCACCAATCCTGTCACATTTTGAGTCTATTGTTGAATGTTGTGTCTTCAGTTTCCTGTTTCAGTCTTATGTCATTGTCAAAGTTCACTTTTTAGTGACTAGCGTCGATTGTTAATTTTTTAGACTTTCCGGCATTTCTTTGAAAAAGAAAAATGCTAAGTTTATCGTGTAACTGAAGAAACCTCAGTGTTTACGGCGATCGACTTGTATTCGCTGTCGAAAGACATAATTTGTACGCCAAGATGTCTAAATGGTGTGTCATGTTTTAGAGGAATATTGTCTTGGCTTTAAATATTATTACTTACTGGGCTGTTATCTGTTTTATTTGATAACTGTTTGGCAGCAGCTTCCGTAGTGGCTGTGTGTGGGCTATGAGTGCGGGTGTAACGCGTTGTTATTATGCAGGCAATCGGAGCGCAGCATTCACGAGATGCTGAAGGACACTCCTCCGCTACGCGAGTCAAGCGACTCTATCACATCGGGCACGGAGCCCAAGTTCCCCACGTCTCGCTCCATGCCTTTCCCACCCGCATACGGTAAGCAGATATAACTACCAATTATTGGTGAACCAACTCAGGCTATTACTGTCACAAGTGTGTGTCCCAAAGAAAAAGAGTAAAAGACCAATTCACCTAAATGAAATATTTCAGTGAGTGATGCCATTTAACTCTGCCTAAATGACAATAAAAGTGAATTGTACTCAAGATTGGACTGTTTTTCACACAACATATAGCTTATGATTGATTCAATAGATCAAATCTATGGAATCAATCATAAGCTATGTATTTGTACACCCACTAGCGTATAAATACATGGCAGTGAATGAATTAGACCAATATCATTCTACTTGTGCCATGATTGTTAAGACAATCAATAGATGGAACACTCAGCAATCAATTAATAATATTGCTATTAGGCATTTGTAAGATGTTATGTAGGTACTACTGAGTACTGTGTAAAGCTAAACAAACCAGCTTACATCAAAATTTCTCTCATTTTCTGTACTTATTGTGATGATTTTAAATGGTTAACACTTAATTTCTAATTTTATTGAAAAAGTAGTATGTTTTTACTGGATAGTATTTTAATAAACCACATTTTGTATATTGGATAAGTTTAACATCATTAGGAAACTAAATTATTGTGAGATTGCAGGTTGACAAAACTTAAATCCAATTATTTTAATTTATAAATGAAAACTCCACACTTACTGGAATATTCAAATGACTAATGCCCCAATACTTGAACACTCTCAAAAATTCTAATTCAAATCTCGTATTGTCACAGTCACTTTGACATAAAGTGATACGACACAGCATGAGACTTAATGGCATCTTAAAATTGAGAAGCATTTCAGTATTTTTATTTGGCTATTATAAATTTAAATCTGTGTTGTGCCAGCTCCTCCAGACGTGTCACAGAATGGTGCGGGCTCCAGCACATTGTTACGTGCTGGGTCATCTAAACTCGATGCCATCCGCAACTGGGGTGTTTCCACATACAAGTGCACCAAGCAGATATTATATGAGAAACTCGGCAAGAGCTCACGCACTGTGGATACTGGTGAGAAATTATCTTATTTAGAGGGCTGTGTAAAATTTAGTCTTTTTGAATTTATAGGAAACTACCTTCTGCCCGCGTCTACGTCCGCGTGAATGTCGGTTATCGCGGATGAAGATTACAAAGTGGCCTATGTCTTTCCTCAGGGTTTAAGCTATTTACATACCAAATTTCATCAAAATCAGTCCAGCTGTTTCAATGTGAAAGCGTAACAAACAGAGTTACTTTCGTATTTATAATATTAAAAGTATGGATTGAAGTCACATTGACACATAGTCGTCCTCTGTCAGTGAGGCGTGGTAGTATCCTGTAATGAAGGGTGCAGTGCTGTGCCTTAGCTTACGGTGGACCCCATGCTTCAGAGCTGGAGGCGCAGATCGAGATGCTGCGCGAGACGCAGCGCAAGTACCTGGGCGTGCTGCGCCTGTCGAGCGCGCTGACGTCACAGCTGGGCGCCGCCGCCGCCACGCAGCGCGCGCTGGGCGAGGCCTTCGCCGAGCTGGCGCAGAAGTCGCCCGAGCTGCAGAACCAGTCAGTAGTACAGCAGTAGCACTGCCTCACACACGTTTACAGTGGTTCAGAGTCACACAGTTACAGGACATCAAGAAGTCATCAAGAAGAATTGTCATCAACTTGGGTTGATGACAATATTATTATCTGCTAATTATTGTTTCATAATTTACAAAAAAAAAACCATTACTTAATCCGAAACCCATGAAAACCGTAGCCAGAGCACGTCTTTATGACGACGTCATCTAGAATTTTGGCGCAGATAATTTAATCATTTCTTTGCTGTTATTCAGATTTTGTATCTTTGTTTATCAATCGATAACTTGTATTCTGTGTGTGTGTTATGTAGATTCTTGTACAACGCGGACACACAGCGCACCCTGACACGTAACGGCGACACGTTGTTGGCGGCGCTGCACTTCTTCAACAACTCGCTCAACACGCTCACCAACAAGACCATCGAGGACACGCTGCTCACCATCCGACAGTACGAGGCCGCCAGGTACGCGCCGACCCCAGACAGCGTCTATGTTGTATGTTATGGGGACCCGAGCATCATTTGTAAATTATAATATTTATATTTGTACAAGGACCGCCAACTGAGAAAAGTGAATTAAAAAATGGTAGAGTTGAAAGATATTTAATGCGTGAGTCGCATGCAGGGTGGAATACGACGCGTACCGCAGCGAGCTGGAGGCGAGCGGCGGCAACCCGCCCGAGCTGCTGCTGGCCAGCATCGAGCGGCACCGGAGACACTACGAGCGCCTGCGCGACGACTCCGCCGTCAAGCTCAAGCTGCTGCACGAGAACAGGGTCTGTATACTACGCGTGTCTAGTCTGTATACTACGCGTGTCTAATGCACTACAACCCGCCCGAGCTGCTGCTGGCCAGCATCGAGCGGCACCGGAGACACTACGAGCGCCTGCGCGACGACTCCGCCGTCAAGCTCAAGCTGCTGCACGAGAACAGGGTCTGTATACTACGCGTGTCTAGTCTGTATACTACGCGTGTCTAATGCACTACAACCCGCCCGAGCTGCTGCTGGCCAGCATCGAGCGGCACCGGAGACACTACGAGCGCCTGCGCGACGACTCCGCCGTCAAGCTCAAGCTGCTGCACGAGAACAGGGTCTGTATACTACGCGTGTCTAGTCTGTATACTACGCGTGTCTAATGCACTACAACCCGCCCGAGCTGCTGCTGGCCAGCATCGAGCGGCACCGGAGACACTACGAGCGCCTGCGCGACGACTCCGCCGTCAAGCTCAAGCTGCTGCACGAGAACAGGGTCTGTATACTACGCGTGTCTAGTCTGTATACTACGCGTGTCTAATGCACTACAACCCGCCCGAGCTGCTGCTGGCCAGCATCGAGCGGCACCGGAGACACTACGAGCGCCTGCGCGACGACTCCGCCGTCAAGCTCAAGCTGCTGCACGAGAACAGGGTCTGTATACTACGCGTGTCTAGTCTGTATACTACGCGTGTCTAATGCACTACAACCCGCCCGAGCTGCTGCTGGCCAGCATCGAGCGGCACCGGAGACACTACGAGCGCCTGCGCGACGACTCCGCCGTCAAGCTCAAGCTGCTGCACGAGAACAGGGTCTGTATACTACGCGTGTCTAGTCTGTATACTACGCGTGTCTAATGCACTACAACCCGCCCGAGCTGCTGCTGGCCAGCATCGAGCGGCACCGGAGACACTACGAGCGCCTGCGCGACGACTCCGCCGTCAAGCTCAAGCTGCTGCACGAGAACAGGGTCTGTATACTACGCGTGTCTAGTCTGTATACTACGCGTGTCTAATGCACTACAACCCGCCCGAGCTGCTGCTGGCCAGCATCGAGCGGCACCGGAGACACTACGAGCGCCTGCGCGACGACTCCGCCGTCAAGCTCAAGCTGCTGCACGAGAACAGGGTCTGTATACTACGCGTGTCTAGTCTGTATACTACGCGTGTCTAATGCACTACAACCCGCCCGAGCTGCTGCTGGCCAGCATCGAGCGGCACCGGAGACACTACGAGCGCCTGCGCGACGACTCCGCCGTCAAGCTCAAGCTGCTGCACGAGAACAGGGTCTGTATACTACGCGTGTCTAGTCTGTATACTACGCGTGTCTAATGCACTACAACCCGCCCGAGCTGCTGCTGGCCAGCATCGAGCGGCACCGGAGACACTACGAGCGCCTGCGCGACGACTCCGCCGTCAAGCTCAAGCTGCTGCACGAGAACAGGGTCTGTATACTACGCGTGTCTAGTCTGTATACTACGCGTGTCTAATGCACTACAACCCGCCCGAGCTGCTGCTGGCCAGCATCGAGCGGCACCGGAGACACTACGAGCGCCTGCGCGACGACTCCGCCGTCAAGCTCAAGCTGCTGCACGAGAACAGGGTCTGTATACTACGCGTGTCTAGTCTGTATACTACGCGTGTCTAATGCACTACAACCCGCCCGAGCTGCTGCTGGCCAGCATCGAGCGGCACCGGAGACACTACGAGCGCCTGCGCGACGACTCCGCCGTCAAGCTCAAGCTGCTGCACGAGAACAGGGTCTGTATACTACGCGTGTCTAGTCTGTATACTACGCGTGTCTAATGCACTACAACCCGCCCGAGCTGCTGCTGGCCAGCATCGAGCGGCACCGGAGACACTACGAGCGCCTGCGCGACGACTCCGCCGTCAAGCTCAAGCTGCTGCACGAGAACAGGGTCTGTATACTACGCGTGTCTAGTCTGTATACTACGCGTGTCTAATGCACTACAACCCGCCCGAGCTGCTGCTGGCCAGCATCGAGCGGCACCGGAGACACTACGAGCGCCTGCGCGACGACTCCGCCGTCAAGCTCAAGCTGCTGCACGAGAACAGGGTCTGTATACTACGCGTGTCTAGTCTGTATACTACGCGTGTCTAATGCACTACAACCCGCCCGAGCTGCTGCTGGCCAGCATCGAGCGGCACCGGAGACACTACGAGCGCCTGCGCGACGACTCCGCCGTCAAGCTCAAGCTGCTGCACGAGAACAGGGTCTGTATACTACGCGTGTCTAGTCTGTATACTACGCGTGTCTAATGCACTACAACCCGCCCGAGCTGCTGCTGGCCAGCATCGAGCGGCACCGGAGACACTACGAGCGCCTGCGCGACGACTCCGCCGTCAAGCTCAAGCTGCTGCACGAGAACAGGGTCTGTATACTACGCGTGTCTAGTCTGTATACTACGCGTGTCTAATGCACTACAACCCGCCCGAGCTGCTGCTGGCCAGCATCGAGCGGCACCGGAGACACTACGAGCGCCTGCGCGACGACTCCGCCGTCAAGCTCAAGCTGCTGCACGAGAACAGGGTCTGTATACTACGCGTGTCTAGTCTGTATACTACGCGTGTCTAATGCACTACAACCCGCCCGAGCTGCTGCTGGCCAGCATCGAGCGGCACCGGAGACACTACGAGCGCCTGCGCGACGACTCCGCCGTCAAGCTCAAGCTGCTGCACGAGAACAGGGTCTGTATACTACGCGTGTCTAGTCTGTATACTACGCGTGTCTAATGCACTACAACCCGCCCGAGCTGCTGCTGGCCAGCATCGAGCGGCACCGGAGACACTACGAGCGCCTGCGCGACGACTCCGCCGTCAAGCTCAAGCTGCTGCACGAGAACAGGGTCTGTATACTACGCGTGTCTAGTCTGTATACTACGCGTGTCTAATGCACTACAACCCGCCCGAGCTGCTGCTGGCCAGCATCGAGCGGCACCGGAGACACTACGAGCGCCTGCGCGACGACTCCGCCGTCAAGCTCAAGCTGCTGCACGAGAACAGGGTCTGTATACTACGCGTGTCTAGTCTGTATACTACGCGTGTCTAATGCACTACAACCCGCCCGAGCTGCTGCTGGCCAGCATCGAGCGGCACCGGAGACACTACGAGCGCCTGCGCGACGACTCCGCCGTCAAGCTCAAGCTGCTGCACGAGAACAGGGTCTGTATACTACGCGTGTCTAGTCTGTATACTACGCGTGTCTAATGCACTACAACCCGCCCGAGCTGCTGCTGGCCAGCATCGAGCGGCACCGGAGACACTACGAGCGCCTGCGCGACGACTCCGCCGTCAAGCTCAAGCTGCTGCACGAGAACAGGGTCTGTATACTACGCGTGTCTAGTCTGTATACTACGCGTGTCTAATGCACTACAACCCGCCCGAGCTGCTGCTGGCCAGCATCGAGCGGCACCGGAGACACTACGAGCGCCTGCGCGACGACTCCGCCGTCAAGCTCAAGCTGCTGCACGAGAACAGGGTCTGTATACTACGCGTGTCTAGTCTGTATACTACGCGTGTCTAATGCACTACAACCCGCCCGAGCTGCTGCTGGCCAGCATCGAGCGGCACCGGAGACACTACGAGCGCCTGCGCGACGACTCCGCCGTCAAGCTCAAGCTGCTGCACGAGAACAGGGTCTGTATACTACGCGTGTCTAGTCTGTATACTACGCGTGTCTAATGCACTACAACCCGCCCGAGCTGCTGCTGGCCAGCATCGAGCGGCACCGGAGACACTACGAGCGCCTGCGCGACGACTCCGCCGTCAAGCTCAAGCTGCTGCACGAGAACAGGGTCTGTATACTACGCGTGTCTAGTCTGTATACTACGCGTGTCTAATGCACTACAACCCGCCCGAGCTGCTGCTGGCCAGCATCGAGCGGCACCGGAGACACTACGAGCGCCTGCGCGACGACTCCGCCGTCAAGCTCAAGCTGCTGCACGAGAACAGGGTCTGTATACTACGCGTGTCTAGTCTGTATACTACGCGTGTCTAATGCACTACAACCCGCCCGAGCTGCTGCTGGCCAGCATCGAGCGGCACCGGAGACACTACGAGCGCCTGCGCGACGACTCCGCCGTCAAGCTCAAGCTGCTGCACGAGAACAGGGTCTGTATACTACGCGTGTCTAGTCTGTATACTACGCGTGTCTAATGCACTACAACCCGCCCGAGCTGCTGCTGGCCAGCATCGAGCGGCACCGGAGACACTACGAGCGCCTGCGCGACGACTCCGCCGTCAAGCTCAAGCTGCTGCACGAGAACAGGGTCTGTATACTACGCGTGTCTAGTCTGTATACTACGCGTGTCTAATGCACTACAACCCGCCCGAGCTGCTGCTGGCCAGCATCGAGCGGCACCGGAGACACTACGAGCGCCTGCGCGACGACTCCGCCGTCAAGCTCAAGCTGCTGCACGAGAACAGGGTCTGTATACTACGCGTGTCTAGTCTGTATACTACGCGTGTCTAATGCACTACAACCCGCCCGAGCTGCTGCTGGCCAGCATCGAGCGGCACCGGAGACACTACGAGCGCCTGCGCGACGACTCCGCCGTCAAGCTCAAGCTGCTGCACGAGAACAGGGTCTGTATACTACGCGTGTCTAGTCTGTATACTACGCGTGTCTAATGCACTACAACCCGCCCGAGCTGCTGCTGGCCAGCATCGAGCGGCACCGGAGACACTACGAGCGCCTGCGCGACGACTCCGCCGTCAAGCTCAAGCTGCTGCACGAGAACAGGGTCTGTATACTACGCGTGTCTAGTCTGTATACTACGCGTGTCTAATGCACTACAACCCGCCCGAGCTGCTGCTGGCCAGCATCGAGCGGCACCGGAGACACTACGAGCGCCTGCGCGACGACTCCGCCGTCAAGCTCAAGCTGCTGCACGAGAACAGGGTCTGTATACTACGCGTGTCTAGTCTGTATACTACGCGTGTCTAATGCACTACAACCCGCCCGAGCTGCTGCTGGCCAGCATCGAGCGGCACCGGAGACACTACGAGCGCCTGCGCGACGACTCCGCCGTCAAGCTCAAGCTGCTGCACGAGAACAGGGTCTGTATACTACGCGTGTCTAGTCTGTATACTACGCGTGTCTAGTCTGTATACTACGCGCACACTGTTCGTGTCTATGGGATGGCATCCATGGGTAGCAATGATCACAGACTCTCTTGGCCTATGAATAACCATAATTTATGAAGAACTCTGATACAGTTACGGTGTCGACTTTGACCTATTTATTTATACCAACACCTAACTTTTAGCTATGTATTGAACATTTTAACTGCATCAGAGATAAGTGTCTTTTCACATAGTAAAATTATTCGTCGGAATAGGCCACAGAGTGAAATAATGTAAAAAATGTAAGCTAAGAATTTGTCCCGGTATCAGGTGAAGGTGATGAACAAGCAGCTGTTGCTGTTCCACAACGCGGTGTCCGCCTACTTCAGCGGCAACAACGTGGCGCTGGAGGCCGCCGTGCGCCACTTCAACCTGCACCCCCCGCCCCCGGCCGCGCCCGCGCCCCCGGCCGCGCCCGCGCCCCCGGCCGCGCCCGCGCCCCCGCCCGCGCCCCCGCGCCCCGCATAGTGTCGCCGGCTGGTGCTCGCGCTGCTGCAGGCCGCGCTGGCGCCGGCGCCGCAGCCGCGCGTTGTGTTTCGTTTCGTCGTTTAAACTGAATCTATCGCGAGGCCCACGTTATGCAATTCCTAAACAATAAAAAGGCACCGCGGTACTCATATAAAATTTAACCTCCCATTTTCTTAATGCGTTAAATTGTATGTTCCTGTTGTTGTAACATGCTTTGCCGTGCATCCTGGAACTCCCATTATATTTAAAAAAAAACATCATTTGATCTCATAATGTTTTTTCAAAATATTAAATTTTTAAACAATCTGATAGGTGATAATAATACTTGCGTATTATGTAGGAAGTTGTTAAAGGTTATCGCGACTTCAGATCGCAGTGAGAGGAGACCCAAGTCGAGACTCGATATAAGTGTGATATGATTATTGTTACAATAAAATACCTCCCCACATTGTTCAACTAAATGAGACAAAATTTAAGTCTTGTATTAAACGCACGCTATGCAACCGAGCATATTATAAGTTGAGTGATTACATCACTGATAAAAATGCTTGGCTGGATGCTGGTCTAGCTCCACAGCCATAAGGGTTCATAGATTAATTGATTAGCATTTGTAACAATTTTTGGAGCTGCTGAAGATGTAGATCTATATTATCTTTGCATTGTATAAACTCAATGTGTTAGTATTATATAATTTTTCGTAGCACATACATGTGAGCACTATGTTCTTTAAAGCTACCATTTACGAGGTATACCTCTCATTGACTTGAATATGCCCTGGCGGTTGGGAGAGTCATGCTCACTTAAATGTCTCGCTGCCGGTGGCGCATGTGTTGGATCATTCGGTTCCCTTCAAAATGGTTGAGCTAAATGGTGCCGATCCATGCGTCATGTTCGTGAACGGACGCCGTCGGTTGGGACTGGTCATCTCTTAGCTGCCTCGGTTATTTTAAATTTTGGTTTGAATTGTTATTATAACTATATTTTTCTCTAGACCTCTTTTAACATGCAAGACGTGTTACATTGTTCTCACATTGTACCCTTAGATTCAACATGAATGATGTAACCTAAATTTGTAAAATTTAACTGATTTTAAAAGAGTGTTCATGGAGTTTCTTGCTCGTTCTTCTCCATAGAAACCTACTGTTTGGAACGAGCAACTAGCTTCAACTTTCTGACTGACTGACTCTGACAATTCAAAAGTACCTGTAAATGGTTTAATTGAAATAAATGATTTTGAGTTTGAGTTTGAGTTTGATTGCAAAGATTTTTAGTTTACTATGTATAAAATGTTACACTGCGCTTTTTGACCAAATTGAAAATGCCCTTCAGACTCTCTAACATCTATGATAGAACTGTGCTTGGAGTGTTACTTGTAACTATTTCAAATCATTACATAGCATTACCAAAGTCATGTGTTTACTCCGAGTATGATCTAATGTAGTGCGCCTATTAGCTCATAAGTATATTTTTGCATGTGACACATTAATTTACTAAGACAAAAATATCCTTTACATAAGTAGGAACTGAATTATTTATTTTTGTAGTTTATTACTAAGTTTGGTGACTTTCCACGAAGCTTACATTATGTTGTATGCTTATTTTATATTCATTCCAGTATTAATGATTGCTTTATGCTTGTGTGTGTAGTTTTCAAAGTCCATTTATATAAATTTCAAATAATATTTTGGTTTCTTACCACTTAACAAAATTCTTTATGATCATTTAATTTAAATACATATTATTTTTATTATTGAACCAATTAATGTAATAAGCTAATGTATATATTTTCTGTTGTAATAATATCCTGAGAACAATAGAAGCATGGTGTTGAAACACTTAAATATGTTGTTAGCAATATTATTATCAATACCCAACATTATCACAGTATTATGAACTTTCACACAATGTGCTTATAGAATAATATTGTATTATTGCATCTTATTGATAAGTGACAATCAAGTCTTTAGTGGATATGTATTGTAATCTTGTTGATTATTATTCAACCCATATATTTGCAGTTTGAACGAACATCAAATTGGCACAAAATGGAAACTCTCATATTTTAGTACTTACTGTGATCTCATATTATTGAGTCAGCTGAGTGAATTTAGACTGCCAATGAATGGGTATATTGACAAATGATGACAATATTGCACAGAGTTAGCTCCAGCATCCTAGACATGTGGAGCATAGGACAGTCTTCATACTAGCTAGTCAAGTTCTTGTTTTAGGTGATTGTACTATCAATGTGACTTATTTATATATATTATTATTATTTTAGAGAACAAATTATACTATTATCGTAAATGTAAGACAATGTGTTTATCATATTTTTTAAGGAGTGTAAAATAGATCACTTGCCACTTTATGCTGTTTCATTTACATATTTAGTCAGAAATTGATTTCAAAAGTGCTGTAAGACCCCTGGTAGTTTCAAACAATAGCTAATTAACACTTATTATTTGGCACTTGATTAGTTAAGTTGACTATATTGACAACGTCCTACTTTGTTGCACCCATATAGCAATACCTAGCAAATAAAGGAGTTTTGGCTAATAAAACTAACAGAATATTGTCCATAACTCAGAAACTGTATTATATCTCACAAAACATCACAGATCTGTCTCTGGGCCCAAGTCTGCAACACGGGTCACTTGCTAATGCTCCAGCGGCAAGGCTTACCGCTTCAATGTCAATCACTGGTTTACGCCCTCACAGCTTCTCTGCTATTTTCTTGTTTCTGTTTTTCATCATTTTCTGCTTTTAGCTTTTCCTGAAAACATAATTCACACATGTGTTTGATGCAAACCAAAACCTTTCAACAGGATTATTTAATACTTAATTTAATTTTAAAAATCAACCCCCGACCCGACTGACCGGATTATTACATTATAAGTATTGTTTTGTTTTCATTTAGGAAACTGTGATGAGGCTGATAACATTATTTTGTTGATTACTGGGCTCATTTAATATACCTATCTTCTGTTTCATTAACACTACAATATTATAATTGTATTTATAAATAACTTTTGATACAGTCTCTATCCAATGGTTTGAGTTAAAATATATTGTATTAATTCAAAGACATGAAAAACTAACCAAATCATATATTACTCTGACCACCAGTGAGCAGCTTGGACAAGTAGCTAGTTCTTCACCATCCAGTAACTCTTCCTGTAAGAATTGGAATGTATTTAGCGAAATTAACCATTCTACAAATCATTTAACTAAAAGATAGCTTGGCAATTGAGTCATTCATTGTAGGAAGTACCAACTATCGACATGCTGAATAACATGTCAATGCATCTACATTGTTTACTATATTTAATATATTTCAATGAATTTAAAAGTGATGGAATTTGTAAGCAGCTGACAATTTAGTAGTGCCCAAACAAATTTAAACAAGAATGAATTAACCAGGTTATAAAAATTCTAACCTTACTTATTTGAAACCTATCGCCGCACGGACAGGGGTAATAATACATATCCTCGTCTTCGTCATAATCGAAGTCTTCAATTTCGATTTCGTCGTGAAATGTCGTCATTATTTTTACAGTTCTTGATCACACATGTGAGAAGATTACCTACTTTTTTTATACCATTTAACCATAGCCATACAACTGACAAAAACTGTAACTAAATTAATTTAATTAATAAACACAGGAACAGGACAGTCACTAGTCAGTGTCAGTCACACAGATTGACATTGACATTGACAGATGTTTTTTCCATGCCATGGATCCACAGAATAATAATACTCTAAATACTCTTACCACAGGTCCACAGTTAACACATGGATCTCAGTATATACAATGCTAAAGCCATTGATAGCCAGTAAGGCGATTCGCACACTGCAACGCATCACGCACCGTAGCGCGGGAGTACGTGTTCTTACGTTGCTTGAAGTGTTCAATTCAATTCAATTCATTTATTCAATAACGATCTTTACATCGTGTCTGAATTATTTTATCTAAATAATATTATAAGAACCATCATGCATGCAATCCATTTTTGAATAATTACAATGATCGAAATAAAAATTAAAATCAGAACAATACATAATAACGAAAAAGAAATATTTAAAAATTAATGTCAAGTCAATTCATTCAATACAATAAAATTTCCATGTCAAGTCTATAATATTAAGTCACTTTCTACGTTTGTAATGATTTATAATTCATCAATAGAATATAGACACTTATTTAACAAGAACCGTTTAAGCTTATTCTGATACCCACTTGTATATACTAGACTTTTTATGTCTGTCGGCAGTTTATTGAACATTTTTAATGACTTGTGGTAGGCGCTATGCTTTGCAACATTCAGGTGAGGTACTTGCTTCATCTGGAGATCTCTTGTGTCTCGTGTCTCTTTGTACTGAAAACAAGCGCGCGTGACTTCTTGGCCACGCATCCCACTGCCGGCGGGTGGCATCGCGCATCGGCAATCGGCATCGGTAGCATATTTTCATAGAAATGGTTTGTCCATAGATACAAGTCAATGGTCCGTAGACTTAAGAGTTTCCTCATTGGTCCAGTGCTTTGGTCACGTCACGTCGTCACTCACACTCACGTCAACGTCACTTGACATTTCATCATTTTTGTTAAGGGAGGATGATCGTAGTGGTCGTAACCAGTTATCGTATTTGTTGTATGCAATAATATTTTGGAGTGTTACAGTGAGTGAACTAGTGCCCGTGCCGTCCTATTTATTGTTAATACAAAGCGTACCCATTTACATACACAATGTTTAGCTGGCTGAAGAAGGAAGGTGAAAAATCCGAAAGTATCGAAAATGTCGTGGAAGGTCTCAAAAGGATTTATAGAACAAAACTTTTACCCCTAGAACAGCACTACCAGTTCCATGACTTTCACTCCCCGCAGCTCGAAGAGCCGGACTTCGATGCGAAGCCCATGATCCTACTCGTGGGACAGTACTCCACCGGTAAAACCACATTCATCAAATACCTGCTGGAGCGAGAGTTCCCGGGAATCAGGATAGGTCCGGAACCCACTACCGACAGATTCATCGCCGTTATGTACGACGAGAAAGAGGGCGTGATTCCCGGCAACGCGCTTGTTGTGGACCCTAAAAAACAGTTCCGGCCGCTCAGCAAGTTCGGCAACGCCTTCCTCAACCGCTTCCAGTGCTCCACGGTGACATCGCCCGTGCTAAAAGGCATCTCCATCGTGGACACGCCCGGCATCCTGTCGGGAGAGAAGCAGCGCGTTGACCGCGGTTACGACTTCACTGGCGTGCTGGAGTGGTTTGCCGAACGCGTCGATCGCATCATACTGTTGTTTGACGCACACAAACTTGATATATCAGACGAGTTCAGGCGCAGCATTGAGGCTCTCAGAGGTCATGATGACAAAATTCGCATAGTATTGAACAAGGCCGATATGATTGATCACCAGCAACTGATGCGTGTGTATGGTGCACTGATGTGGTCGCTAGGCAAAGTTCTACAAACGCCTGAGGTTGCCCGTGTATATATAGGCTCCTTCTGGGACCAGCCGCTACGCTATGATGTCAACAGAAGATTATTTGAGGATGAAGAGCAAGACCTCTTCAAAGATATGCAGTCCCTTCCGAGAAATGCTGCCTTGCGCAAACTTAATGATTTGATCAAGAGGGCTCGGCTCGCTAAGGTTCATGCATACATTGTCAGTGAGTTAAGGAAAGAGATGCCTTCAATGTTTGGTAAGGATGGTAAAAAGAAAGACTTGATAAAGAACCTAGGTCAGGTGTATGACCGCATCCAGCGGGAGCAGCAGATATCCCCTGGTGACTTCCCTGACATTAAGAAGATGCAGGAGACGCTAGCTAACCATGACTTCACAAAGTTCCACCCGTTGAAGCCCAAGCTGCTGGAGGTGGTGGACCATATGCTGGCCACCGATATAGCGCGCCTCATGGACATGATCCCACAGGAAGACGTCAACATTGTCTCAGAACCACTAATAAAGGGTGAGTTTTAATTGAATAAGATTCTAGGTATTTAGACTGCATATTGTATTGTATTTCCAATTCATAATTCTGTAGGTACTATCAAAGTTTATCTTGGACATCATTGACATTGGTAAAGGAGAACATCATAAGGAAACCTAAAAACCAGAGTGGTGAATGGTGATCACTGCTCACGCCTTCTCCACTTATATGAGAAGATGACTTTGCCTTATAATAGGTGTGGTTTATTATTTCTGAAGGTAAAACCTTTATCAAACTATTTAATTTTCCAAGAATTTTATGAATCATTTTACAAATGAAAACTCAGGTAGATAGGTATTGAAGTGGGTAAAATATTTAGCTAAATATTTACTATCTTAACGTTACAATCAACATACTTGTAATAATGTAGGAGTGGCACTTATCACTTCGTTGACGAGGCTACAAGTACAGGCACACTGTAGTGTGTAGGGCAATATTATTATTATATGTATAGATACTTTATGTATCTCGGGACCCAGAGGTCCGGGGCCTTTGTAAGGCGTACGAGGAGCCGAAGCCAACTCGCAGAGGCCCCTTAGGTAGCTTTATATGAAATAAGACACCAACCGACGATTATCCCTGTATGCACTATGCAAGTGCACCCAAGGACAACCCCCGGTTGGTGCAGGACTATTACAGGACATGGAAACTAACAGTACTGGACTATGGGTATGGGTTGCTAAAGTGACTTGGTTACCTGGAACTATGAAGTGACTATGGCCCCTGCCGAATCAATGTTTGTATACATGGATAAAATAGCAGGGGGTGACTTGCACACTCACTAAATGGGCCCCCTGAAACAGTCGCTAGCACGAAGTGACGTAGCGACAAGGGGGCAACATATCTTGAGGTGCTAGAGGAGTGGAGAGGTATTCCACGGCTATCAGGACAATCCCGGAAGTACGGTCAAGATCCCTACCAGCGTCTTACTGGAATACTTCCTTACCCCGAGCACGAATGCTCTCGCGAGTTTCCACTCTAACCGGCCAATTAAGGCAAGATAGAGGTGGGAGCTCCGTTCTTATTATTATTATTATTATTACAGTCACAACATGTTGCAGAGACAGATTCCGCATGGCATTATTTTTGTAAGCCTAAAGTATGATTTCATACTGATATGTAAATAATGGCGCTTAGCATACATTACGTAAGGTATAAGTAATCGGCCTATAAGAGCAAGGTACACATTTACTATCACGAGATATTGACCTGAATATAATTCTTATCAGAGTGATAACACATTTGCTAGGAATTCGCTAACGTTACTGTTAAATGCGTTAGGCAAGCTCTATAATTAGAAGTTATTAACTTATGATGTCTGACCTCATGATCGGGAATTGGAAATACATAGCTTAGGTACCTACCTACATTGTTGATGAAGCAACTCCCCTGTGGTTACATGCCGCCATTGCTGTAATGTTGTTTATGATAGCTTACGCCATACATCTCAGTGTGTAGGATCACATTGATATGATTCGGAAAATGTATCAAATAAACATACAATGTGATTTATTCAACAACAGGATATAGGTACCTTTTATGTCATATCATAATTTGTCGCACCGGCTAGACGGCTGGTGTACTCAGTAAACTTCTACATTGCGCATACTGGAATCGATTCCCGTGCGGAACAGATATTTGATGTCTGTACCTAAGCACTCTCTGGGTATGACTCGCACATACTTACTTGTTATGGTTCTCCGTTTTTTAACAAACACAAATAATGCAAGAAATTCCATATAAATAAGCAAGCAATTAAACAATTTAGTAGTATGTGAATGACTTTTGCCCTGCAGTAAGACAATGTAAGATAGCAAAAATAAGATACTAATGCATTGTTTAAAAATAGACATTTACTTTTAGAGAATAGTTACAACTATCTAGATCAAAACAAAATAATATGATTATTATAATATCAATTTACTTTTCGACCCCAGAGCCCCAGACTACAACTATACCCTGTTCACAATAAGATTAGACATAAACACAAACCTTTTTTACAGTCCCTTCAACCGATTTTGACTTCGTAGGCTTAAGAATGACATTAGAGGCAAAAAAGTGGTTACAATAACAACTGTTTACTGCAGTTGCCATTTGTCATGCTACCAACGCAATATAAGTCAAAATCGGTTGAACGGACTGTAAAAAAGGTTTGAGTAAATGTCTAATCTTATTGTGAACAGGGTATAGGTAGGTAGGTACCTACTTAGTTTCACGTTAAATTGCGTATTGCTATTAAAGATGGGAATAATATCAGTTCACATTGAGGACGGGCTGCCGACGAGCTCGGTCGTCGACGACACAGGCGTCCTTCGTCCGCGGCTGCATTCGGCGAAAGTGTCGACGGCTGATAAATCACTAAATATCGTCATTTAACACTATCACATTTGCACCCATTATCAACCACGACCGTGACAATTTATGTTTATTTTAAACAATCTAACCGGAAAATGGTTCCTGTGTCTCATATATTATTATACAAAATCTGTAAAGTATTAGACTACAGACCATTGATCTACAGACAATATTATTGTGCGAAACGGGTATTTACAATTATCGATTGAATTTACGAATATATTTACTTACTCCTCGAGTTCGTGCTGGAAGTATTCAATCAATCAATCAATCAATCTTTATTTGTGAACATAGATAAAAAAAGGTGTTATATATTGCGCGATTCGCTTACCTAGGTAGGTCACAGTATAAATTAACACTAGGTACCCCTAGGCCAGTGGCGAACAAAGTTAGGGCAAGCCCGACAGATGGGACAATGATTCAATACCTACATAGAGATATTTTACTTCTGTGCTTTTTAATTATCTCGCATTATTGATTGCAAGCCTGGCTTTTGGGCTTTAATAGAAGTCACGCCACTACCCTAGGCAGTGTTTCATGCAGCCACTCTGCCAGTCGGTCATCAATTTGCTGTTTACAACAAAGTCATCGATGTAAGGTATATAGGTTTATGTCACACACGTGTGTTGATGTATCACCTTGTCACCATACACAACGAAGACCTTCGCATCGACAGCCTGTTATTGTCTCTTGTAAAGACGGCTATGTACCGACCTAATGAAAAACATAGTTTATTATTAGTCATTTAACATTATGGAATGGAGTACCGATAACAAATTTTATTATTCTAAATATAATTAGCACGTATTAATTTTCCATGTAATTATTAACGATAAACGACTCGATGCTTACATAATGTACAATGTTTTACATAGAGAATGACGACGTATCACAGCGAGAAAACTGTGTCATATCTAGAAATGTACCTGTACCTTAGCGCATAGCCGACCCTTAGCGCATAAGAATAATTAACTAATATAGATTAGTTAATTATTCTTACGGAATTTAGAATTTTATATCACCAAATTACATGCTATAAATAATACGAGGAAAATTTTAACCTTCATTAAATGCTCGATGTCAATCCACAGTTATGTTAATAAAACTAATAAAACTTAAAATATGTGAAAGTAACTCTGTCTGTTACGCTTTCATGATGAAACGGTTGAACCGATTTTGATGAAATTTGGCATAAAGATAGCTTTGGAATGGGCAACTAGAATCAATTTTCTCATTTGACGTTCAAAAGTGCCTTCTATGGTGTAATTGAAATAAATGATTTGACTTTGTCTTAAACCCTGGGTAAGTAAGGACATAGGCTACTTTTTATCCGCTGTCTGTCTGCATCCGCGATATTTATGTGTACAACCGACATTCACCCAGACGAAATCACGGGCAAAACTGGTAATAATTATAGAGTACGCCTAAATAATACCTTAAAATTATTAAAAATCTTTTTACATAAAAAGCGTTATGAAGGCATAATAACCCGCCAAGTCTGCGGGCGATAATCGCAACCGCACAGAACTCCGGTCCCGTGAGTTTGGGCTGTTCTTCCACCGTAGCGGGCGCGGGTAAAAACCGCATCGTGAGTTCTTAACTTCTTAGCCTTATGTGGTGACAGTTTTGCGGCTCGTTGAACTTCGGTCACTACTCTCTCTGGCTGGCTGGGTGGCTCTGGCTGAGACACTGCAGTTTGCGCCCAAAACATTTACTGAACACCATTGCAACTGCACTGTTCCCAGCCGTGCGGTACCGGCTGCGAATAGCACCACCCCATTTCTACCCGTGGGTGTCGTAGAAGACGACAGAGGGATATTATTGATCAGAGGATGGGCACTGGACAGCAGCGTCCTTCTGCGTACCATAACATAACTGCCATGGCCAAGATGCATCAGCCTAGCATGGTGATTACGGCTGAACCCCCCTGTTGGGGGAGACTTATGCCCAGTGGGCGTCTAAAGGTTGACAAGATGGTGATATCATCATCATCAAAATTGAAGTAGTGCCTACATAGCTACTCAGTGAGTGGACCTCGGCTGGTCGCCACTCGCCAGACGCCCATGTCCCAGTTAAAGGTCCAATTTTTCGCAGTTTACTTTGATAATGTAATTTCCGTCGTAAGAGCTCCCATTCACTACCAGGAAAGTTAGGTCTGAGAGCCGATTCTGGTGAAAGCCTACTGCCACATTTAGGCTGTCTGTAGTGCCCACTGGAGACCAGACTTGGGTATTGATTTGATTGTATAATCCGGATATCCCTTAGAACAAGAGTAAACCTCTCAACATTACTCAACAATCAAATAATTAGTGGAGCATCTCAGACTCTCTCTCTTATATTGGTATTAGTGGAGCATGAATCACCTGATCGAGCACTAACAAAATATTCGGAGTTGACTGTGCTGCTCCACTGTGTAAGTTGATATTGTCAGTTCACATTGAGCAATTAATGTCACAAACACGTTATACAATTAGTGTTATTGCTATCTGCTGGGCTTGTGTTATCACGTAGCTAATCTATTTGGTAACAGCGACTTGGTACTGCGATGGCGACAGCTATCTTTGATATCTGGGTATCGCGGCAGGGTATCGCACACTGACTGCTTATGCTCACAGTTACACACTAATTGCCGTTTTCGCTAACACTAGGCGATACCTAAATGTAATGCCTGAATATTGTTGCACTGTGGGACAAGTTGCATTGTTAACTATCAACCAAAGACTATAAAACCATTCTCTTTGCTCTCAACCGATCGTTGAGAATCCAACAGTGCGTTTTAATTTAGATTACATAACAGGTGTCTCTTAGTTTGTCAGTTAGTACAGGCATAAAACTTTTTGACTTCATTTTCTTCGTAGTGTGCGTCATCATTCAGTTAGTCATCGCTAATGAAGCTAAGTAGTGGTTTATATTTTGCAATACCTATACTACTGACTCAGCATTGCATTCACATACTACGTGATCTTTAAGAAATTGACGTCGACATTATAATAGTATTATTGATTGTTTTTGCTGTCTTATCTCGTAGGTCTCGAACTATTATAATTATAGTGGCAATGCATGTATTACAAATGAGCAATAAATGATTTCCTCGTCGGGACAGGTTAGGGTCACTTGTTAAGGGTCTGTCTTCAAAGGCCGCGCTCGTCATTGGTGCAGCCCGCCAGTCATGCGGTCATGTTGCACACTGCTCCGGTTTTGCAATGTTACTTTTCGACCTAAAATGCCTCTTATTATGTAAAGTCGGTGAATATTTGTGGTTACTCATGCAAAAAACTATCAAATATTTTTTTTTACGACACTAAAATGTATTTTTTTATCCACTACATTGCAAAACTGAAGCAACGTGTGCCGCCGCCAACATGTTTCTTACACCTCGTGTTGGAGGAAGGCTCCACGCCTCCGCGGGCGAGTACCACCCGAACACACAGACCTATGTAGTATTTGGAAGCTTTATGTATATTACTTTATAAAGTACTAGCACTTTGGCCGCGTACATTTCGTGCTTCCCCTACAAACACACACCTTAGGCCCTCGTCGTCGAACTCCCCACGTTTCACCCCCGTTGAATTTTAAATAATTTTAAGTGCTCGCCAACATTATAAAAGGAAGTCGTATGCATCATTTCGCGTTAGATTGTATGATTACATATAGATGCTACTTAGCCCTCTCCCTTTCCTAAAATGTCTGCGCCCGACAGGGTCTATATTGATCTTTTTCTTTTAATATCATCTATGATCTATGTAATAATAATAGTAATAAATTTATTTACAAATAGTGTTTCACAAAGTTTACATGGTTAAATGGGCTAGATATTTTACGGCAATCATTAGAAGACAGAATCCATTGCCGAACTAGGTTGAAAACCTGTATTTCAGCATTATATGCCATTAGATTTGGAATGCAATAAAAAATTGAATTGTATTGAATTGATATACATATCAGATTAATCTATGGGTCAAATACTGAAAATAAAGGTTTTCTGTTCTATAATGTTAATATAAGTCTTTGTCATAAGTCTCATGGTGGATAGCTGACAAACCAGTTTACCCTGCTTTTGAAGATCCAGTCGTAAAGTGAAGAGCATCTAACTGGTCATGTCCAATTGGAAAAACGATTGTAGACTAGTGTCCCAACTACCTACGCCGTTTTATCTCGTTTCCTTTCTTCCCCCTTTTCTCCATAGCCATGTAATGTACGTCATCCAATTACTGTCTTGCCTTGACAGTAATTGCATGTCATTGACTTCGATGACACTACTTTTAAGTAAGTACCTGAAAGAGATTTTAAGTGCTTGAAATTTGAAGTATCAATGTCAAAGTCTTCGTGATCGTTACCAATCTAAACCTTAATACTATAGGTAATAATAATAGGGTATTACACCCATTTTTGAAAAGTGTCTCAATGAAATTCTGTAGTGGTAATATGCCACCAAAAAAAAACACAATTTTTTTATTCAATCGATAAGTGGACGCCATATTGTTCAGCGTAAATGACGTCAGTTCGTTTTGTATCAAATGAGCTCATATTAAATATGATAATTGTATAGGTATCATTTAAAAATAATTAAAAGCATATTTTGTAATAGGTGTAATAATGAAAAAGTTACGTTGGTTACGAAAATAATAAAAGTACAAAGCCTATATTACGCCAATCGGTTGACTGACAGTTGACTATTTTTTTGTTTACACAGCCGTATGGCGTAATAACATGGCCGCTAGTATTTCACGGTGTTTTATAACAGATTAAAAATACTGAAAACTTTGAATTGAATTTAAAAATTTGTTTTGTTATTTTATGAACTAAAACTTACATTTTCCGACTGCTTTATGCCTAATCTGTCTCAATAACATATTTATAGATTTTTTCTCGTATAGAGTAAAATACCCTATTATGAATCATCAGGCAATAGTTAAAACGTCAAGTTGTGTGGTTCCTTACGGGCGGCGGCGCACGCGCACGAGTGATGAGTGATGACGCGCAGCTATTGTACGGAAACGAAATTAAGGGCACACCGAGTCGACAACTTTAATAAACTACCGTCATCCTCACTCTCAAACACGCCACCACCTAATACATTTGGTCGCCATTGTGTGCCCGATGAAATATTTCTTACTAGCTTCTGCCCGCGGCTTCGCCCGCGTAAAAATAACGATTATCCCAAGGGAACACATTACCGAGATAAAAAGTATCCTATGTGTTAATCCAGGAAATGGTCTACCTGTGTGCCAATTTTCATTGAAATCTGTTCAGCGGTTTACGCGTGATTGAGTAACAAACATCCAAACATCTTCACAAACTTTCACATTTTTTATAATATTAGTAGGATTAAGCTAAGTCCTCTTGATAATATTTATATATTTATGAAAATCTGTGCACATTGCACAAGTAATAAAATAAATGTACAAAAGCAGACTGAATGCCTACCAGTCTACCAGAAGTTAACGCCGAGAGGACAAACGCTTCGCCCTCCATCTCTTCTTCTATGCGATGTCACGGTTACGAAACTGTTGAAGGTCCTACTTCAAAGTCAACTACAAGTTGACAGAACGTGGAATTCAATGTGAATGTCAAGGCCCCCCAAAAAAAGAGTGGCATGCATCAAAATGGATGTCGGCGAGTGAGTGTGGCGTGCAGCTTGCAGGCGGCAATGGGAGCGCGACCGGCTGTGGCGGCACTTTCGCCGGCCGCGCTCGTTAGCTCTAGATTAATCATGATTACAATGGAAAATGGGCATGAGCCATGCTCTACTCACTGGAGGTCGTTGTACTCGCGAGTCGCGACCTACACGCGAGGTGCGCTACTTAACTACTGTTTGTTTTAATCGATATTCTTTATTTCACCCTAATTATACATTGTACCACTACCCCATTTCTGCCCGTGGGTGTCTTAGAAAGCGACAGAGGGATATTGACAAGAGAATGGGCAGCAGCGTTCTTTTGAGTACCATAACACCTATTGCGATTAACATGCATCGGTCAAGCACGGCGATCACGGCTGAACCCCCCCTTAGGGGAGACCTATGCCCAGCAGTGGGCGTCTAAAGGTTGACAGGGTCATTGTACCTAGAGGCTGACTATGGTTTATGAATCCAAAACTAAGTAGGTACATACCCAAAAGTATAACAATAGTAGGTAGGTAGCTAGGTAGTACTTTTTTTGCGAAACTGTAAGCAATTAATTGTCCGTAATCGACATTAATTAGCTATTGTAACTATGTAGGTAAATCAATTTTATTACAGTTTACTAAACTACAAGAAATGCTAGATTATAGACCGATAAGGTTGCATCGCGTGTGTTTGCTGGAAGTGTCGCAAATCGGCGCCGGCGCAACATCGCCGCTTCCTCGCAAGCCGCGGCGGCTGGCGGCCGCGTTATGCAACATGTAACGTCTAGACGTTTATCGTTAGATTGCTTCATGAATGCTCCATTAAAATCATCCTCATCCATCGAAATTTACACTCAAATAGATAAATTACCACTACACCCAATAAACTAAAGGAGGAGCTCGTGGCTAAGTTAAAGACGTACAGATCGGTCAGTCAAAGGTTAAGCTACGCTAGCCGCGGTCGGTCTGTGGATGGGTGACATCCCTTTCATACCGATTTCTCTCCGACCCTCTGAAAGCACGTAAAGCCGTTGGCTCGCTGTCATTTGTAGATCTTTGTGCAGTTGTTATGCGTAGTCAGAAGGCAGTCTTACCAAGGCCCAAAGGGTATCGTGTTACCCAGTAACTGGGTTGTGGAGGTCCGAAAGGCTGTCACTCCATGTAAAACACTGGTATTCAATCAACTGCACCCGGTTAGACTGGAAGCCGACCCCCAATATAGTTGGGAAAAGGCGACGCAGATGATGACTTTGGAAACCAGTACAAACACCATAGCTAACAGGAAGGCAGCTCATTCAGTGAGATCACTGATCGCTTCGATTCAGTGAATTTGTTAGATCCACGAATTTGTATGGTACGCATGGCGCACGCTCAGTGTTTACGTCCGATGCGCGGGCGCACACACGCGACGCTAATTGTAGCGGCCTTTGTTCCGCATCCGCTGTGACATCACCCGATGTAGCCGCCCATTGAGACGCATCTGAGCAGCATCCATTGTGCCGGCGGCGGCCCACTTGCCGCTCAATGGCGATTCATTGTACTCGCATCACGACACAAGTACACAACACATCAACTCAAGCTCAGACAACAATATTGGACCGCTCGTTTGTTCTTTTTGCTTTTGTCGACTAATCCCAATAAAATCGATTGCCTCATGTCCTGTACGTACCTACGTGCTTGTGTGAGCCCCGTTGTACTTTGTGTTTCAGCATTTTTATGGCAGCAAATTATTTGTCATACTTTCGTTTTGGCAGGTAAAAGTTTTTGACGTTGTGGGGCGCAAATAAATGAAATCGATGCTCGTATTGGTGTAGGTATGATAAGGTTTGGATACTGTGGACGATGTGTGCCGCGCGTGCGCTGAATGGCAATCAGTACGCGCGGAACGGCACATCACAGCGTTAGCCATTTGCAGCGCATTTGATTAAGAGGCGGAGAGGTGGCTTGTCCGTTTACCGAGATATTCTTGAGTTGAGCTATATTCGATAGGGCTTTTGGATCGATATCTTGCCGAATTGCGTTTGGGAAGACTCAGTTAGGGCGCTAGGTAAGGCCAATCATCTTTCCCATAAGGATCGGAAGGAAAATTTGTATTTGTTCAAATATTTCGCTGTCCCATAGCCATTGAGCCACATATGGTATAATGGTAATCATGGTTATATGGTCCAGGGTGATTTAACATTTGTATCTGCTTCGCGGACGGTGAAGGTGTTAAAAAGGGCAGCGTTCCTCACCAAGTGAAATTTCCCAACGAATTGAACTCATTTAAAGTCACATCTAACAATCAGTCACTAACGTATCTGTTACTGTGAACGCGAGATAGAAAAAAAAACATTATTAGATCTCTAGTCACTAAATACGTCGGCTCGGCTCTACGTATAGCGTTGAAAATCCAGTGCAAATCCAAATAGAAACGCCCGGGTCAATCTAGTACCTTTATTGCTTGTTTATTTGAATTAATAATCATAATAGATCATTTTATATATTTGGTACGTGGCAAAAATAACGAAATGGAACTAGTTAGTTCATCCATCATCTGCTTTTCGCTGCGTAGGTCGTGGTGAGAGACTAGCGCACCTCTGTCATTGTCATCTAGTGCGTAAACATCCATGTAGCACTGTAGAGATATGATCAATTTCCTAATTACCTTAGCCGACCGGACACGACTCGCGCCCTTTTCGGTCTAATAGAATAATTATGGTCCTTTATTTGACGCTCCGATCTAATCTGACAGCAACAAGTTCCGCAAACTCGCTCTCAAACTGATACTTAAAACTGTGATTTAGTTTTTATCCGCTTTGTTTTAAAAGTGATGCAAATAAACTATAATAACGGTTATGAATTTATTATGATGCGTTGGCGCTCGATGGTGATTATATTAGTATTGTAGTGAATTCAGAGCGCATATATGACGACGTGACTCGCATGTGCGCGTGACTGTATGCAGCCATTGTCCTTAGAGTAGAACCCTCGGCTTATAATCCAAACCATCATTTATTTTATGCTCTGCTTGACAATGCATCTGAACACCCGACTGTTAGAACAACGGTACAGTACGGTGCGTTTATGTTCTCGTAGATCGGCTGTTCTGTGGTTCCTAGGTGTCAAGAGTCACAAAAGATTCGATTGGAAATATTTCTAGCATAATTGATTAACTTAAATACCATGTGTTGAGACTTTGTTGTCAATCCAATATTTAAAAAACAAGGTCAGTAAAGCAAGCTATGCTCTAAGTATTGGGTACTTTCTCAATTTCTTGGCAAAAGCCTGTTTCCCAGTATGCAAGTCGAGAATAATTTAATGAGCTAGATTTTGAATTATACAATCAAGGCGTCCTTCTATGATGTCCAAGGTCGTGACGCGTTATGAGGCCGAGTGCCCTTGAGGCCGCGGTCAGTCGCTGGTCGCCGGCGGGCGGCGCGTGGGCAGGGGCGACGGATGCACATCCTCCTTACCGCGAGGATACAGGTATCCTGCGCTACACTCGGACCTTGAGGCACCGGGGAACACCCAAATTGTCCAGTTCGTTTAGTAAAGGAAAGACATATCCCCATGCGACGACGACGGAACGAATTGGACGTAGATACTGGCGCGCGGCGGCACTTGCGTACGAGTCGTGTTCAACCGATGAATTAGTTCGTAATATTATTCTATTACCGGTCTGCCATAGTTATAAAGAATTTAATTTTGTTTTAAAATATACTTTGTGTGCTCGCGACACTGAAGGGTTTAAGAGCCTCAAACCCACGCCTAAGTGTACCGTATAATAAACTTATGTATGGATAGTTATAATAACTCTCAATGTCTTTCAAATTGCCCATAACCGAAAGTGCCAAGTTTCCAAACAGGAAGACAAGGTCTTTTTCACACATTCTTATACTCCGAAACGTTTGTGTATTCATAATCTGAAACAGTGATTACACCAAGGTCTCTTCCTGGTGTGTCCTCTGCTCATGACGACAGCGTCTCACTATTGGCCACTAAATATTTGTTGTTTGTCCAACGGCTCTAAATGTAGTGTTAACTCGTGATAACTCGGTTTGCTTTGACTATAGCACCGCAATTATCTTGACCTATGACTAAACCATACTTAGATACACATTTTCATGCTATATCAACCCAGAGGGTATCCAGAACAAAAACCAACGTTATTAGGTATAATGTGGGTGGCTGATTGGACCAGAAAAATTTATAGGGGCAACAACCTTCGCAATAAAAATGATCATCAGTCTAAATGGCAGACGTGGTAATTGTGGCAGTCGCCGCAGCATTCGTTGCGGATTTACTCCAACCGGCGGTTACTGCTCAACTGCAACAACGGATTCTTTTACATTCACTGCACATTAATTTATTTATTTTCATCGAACCGAGTTTTCAAACAGAGTGTTGGCCCTTGTGGCGCCTTATCTAATCACGAGAGTCGCCTGTTGAATATTTATACACATCTTCCTTTTCCTCTGATAAGTTTTCATGCTCACTGTCTTCACTGCAAGGAAATGGACCCACCATTGCGATACCACCACAATAATTATTTATTTGGCGTTGAAAATCGATGATCTATGATGATATAATGACTATCGTACATTGTGATCGATAGATGTGTGGACATTGATTGACGCAGTGTTCATGTGGCACCGCCGCCGGTGGTCGCAGTTAATGTGTAATCATCGATTCGCTGCCACACTGCCACTCGCTGGCCGCCGGCTGCCGCCCATCCACGCGAGTGCCGCACTTCCTGCACTTTCACTGGCATGAAACGCGATCTAGATTAATGCGCCATTAACTATTACATGAGTTGTGTGGGATACGCTCTGCATTCACAACTCCGTCGGTTTCACATCGACATACAATTGTCAGGGGCTGATGTCACTTGTCGCCGTGAGAACGGCCCACTTGCGTCTGTTGCCATCACGATCGCGTCTGCAAAACATAAAATTGTAATGACGCAAAATATAGATTACTGCTACTGCTTGTAAGGTGTGACCGGTGTTTCGTCGATATATAAATGTATCTATTAGATTCTGCTATAGCGGCCACGCCAGCCATACAAATACCACAACGCATTCCGGTAGAAGTGAACAACACCTGATGTTCTACCGGCTGCGGCATGCGGCATGATATATACAACCGCGACTACGTCTGGGCTTAAAGTCAAAGTCAAAGTCAAAAGTTTATTTGTGAAACATAGGTATAAAAAGGTCACACATATAGAATAGTACGCTATGTTTTGCCATAAGACATACAAATATTTAAACATGCAAAATAAATATAAGTACTACAAAATTTTGCATTAATAAAGATAAACATAACAATATTCATAAAAATTACAAATGTCAAAATTTTTATTGTAGCATTAATCATTACAAATTATCGTTTAAAAACTCGTCTATTGTATAGTAGCATTTGTCAAGAAGTACCTAGTTAGTGTAGTTTGTTAGTTGTGTTAGTTTAGTAGTACGAGCGGACTTTTAATTCTACTTATTTATTAAACTCGCTAAGTGGCAGTGAGAGAAGGAAGGTATAGATATAAGAATTCAATTAAATTATTTATTTCCGACGTAAATGTTACTGTATAGTAAACCACAACATAAAATTAAGTATTAATCAAAACAAGTAGGTACTTACAATAAGTTTACAAAACATTTTTTAAAATTGAGTAAGGGTGTAACCAGACTAATCGATCGATCGTCGATCGACGATAGATCGATGGTAGAATTTTGCAGTCGACGTCGATCGAGCTACTTGATTATTATAACTGACGGATTATAGCTGGGGTTAATTGATTAACGTCGACCGATGCCATCGACGGCCAATCGATTGATTGGTTAGTGGAATGGTATCCGTCGATCAGCCAAATCTACAACACCAATCGATCAACGTCGATCGATGTCGATTGATGGCATCGATCGATGATCGATCGATTCGTGTAGTAACACCCTAAGTAATAATTACGTACGCCAAAAGGATGCGTTTTTGTTTGAACTTTCAACCGAACAAAAAAACTGCTGTTAGAACTATGTTAAGAATTAGCTCTGTACACAGTTATGTAGAGAGAGGTATTCAGAGGTATTTACTTATTAAAGTAGCGCGCTGTATCTTTAACGTACATAATTTTCCAACTAGATGAACATGGTCGGAATTGTTTGATGTAACAGAATTGTTTAATAAATATTAGCAATTCGTTTCCTGAACAAAACTTTAACTCAAATGTTTTGGAGGAGAAGCAACTAAATACAACAAGTCTAAAGTTATTGTTTTGAACACTGAGTTTGGCACGAGATGTCGGATCTGATGCCCGAGCCCCTGACGTACACATAGGTAAAACCTGACTTCCCGTTTGCTGGGTTTAATAATAAAACGTGTTCCTCATCGACAACTTTGCTTGTCCCTTATTATCACTACATATTCAAATTAAAGTCGAGTCTGTTCGATCGGGCTAAGGTCCCGAATTCCCGATCGATTCTGTAAACTCTTTCACTAATAGGAAGCTACGTATCTCTAAAGCTATAGGTGTATGGGCTTAGCTTAAATAACACCACGCGGACGACATCGCGGGCAAAAGCTAGTCTATATAGTAAAAATGAATTGCTGATCGTTAGCCTCGCTAAAACTCGAGAACGGCTAAACCGATTTGGCTAATTTTGATCTTGAAATATTTGTGGAAGTCCAGGGAAGATTTTTTTTTGTTATGGTTTAAACGGTGAGAAAATTGGAAAAAGGTGGGTAGGTAATGTAGGTTAGATAGGGCAGACCGCAGATAGATAGGTAAGTAGATAGACTACGTCTGTCGGGTCAGCTAGTCACTATTATAATAAAATAATGTTTCGGGCGTATCGTCGCGTCGGCGGAATGGCGGCGTCGATATACTAGATAATAACTAGCTGTTAAAAATGGGAGCGCTGCTCGAATGACAATGAGAGATGAAAGTTGTTTATTTAGCGATTGATTCAAGTACGAGGTCTCGTGGTAGCGAGCGCGGCTGCTGAGCGTGGCCATACAAAACAACAGTGTCGACTGTCGACCCAGCACCCCCGGGCTCGAATCCCACGTTGGGCAGTGTTAACAAATAACTTATTTCTTTAGGAATTTCTCAATAGCAGCCAATTGCAATTTGGAAGTTGTTGACCACTGTGCCTCGCAAAGGTTGTATCGGATTGCTCTCCTCTGGGCTTACAAGAGGGAAGAGGGAGTGCTCCTGTGATGTGCCTGAAATTGGCCGCCGTGGATATTATGGTGTTTGTAGGACGATGTCAGCACAGCGCCTCACTAGTTCCCGAGTGTGACGCTCTGATGGCGCTCAGTGAACAAAACCAGATAACGATGAAACCTCACCTCAGTTGCACTTTTTACCAGCTTTAACTGAATAAAATAGTGACCTACATTTACATATTAAATCCTTGAAGTAACAGTATTGTGGTTGGACATAATCAAAAGTAAGTGTGGTAGAACAATACCAGTGTTTGTTCGGCACATAAAAACAAGCGATCCGCGCCGCTGAGCGCTGACACAGCAATCAATAATGTCCTCGCTTTTAATTTACAGTTATTGAGCCGATTGTTGTTATTTTTATGAGCATAAGTACTGCTCTTGTTATTATTGTTTGACATTATTATTTCACACAAGTCGTCGTCATGCCCTTTGCTTGCTCTGATTTATTATGTTGCTGTTATGCATGTTGTGCTGACTAGACTTTGTCAAGTTATTTGCATGCAATTGTCTATAATTAATTTTACTAAGCCAATTAGAAAGTTTGAACAATCAATCAATTAATAATTTGCTCTGTACAGGGCTCTATTATACCTTAATAAAAAGCGAACAAGTGCGAGTAGGACTTATGCCCTAAGGGTTCCGTGTCAAAACTGTGGCAGCTGCCCTCCATTTCGCTTAAACGACGGCCTAAGTGGCAATTTAAAAGCTAATATTTTAATGTGATTTAACTACACAAATTAACAATTTCTTTCTTTAGTTTTGCTGTTAGTCTTTGTTTTTTTGCCAAATTTCATAATTTCATCGTGCAATCGTTATTTCGGGCGAACGATCTTCGGTCAAACGATCATTCGTGCAATCTTTTAATCTAATGAACGTTCTTTGGGCAACCGTTCATTCGGTTGAACGATCATTCGGGCAAACGTTAGCTACTTACTGGGCCCAAGTACAAAAAGAAACAGTAATATATCTAATTGTCCTGATGTAGGAAAACTACTGCCTTATAAATAATGTAAAGATATAGAGATCGTCTCCATTACATACAAGCTATGCAAGCGATACCCACGTGTGCTGACAACTAAGGCCGACCCTCACCATAACTATGATTTAGGTAGGTACGCGCGCTCATGTATCTTGATCTTGCTCTTGTCAGCCATTCCGGAATTGAACTTGACCATCATTCCTCGTGGTCAAGCGTGATCTTGTTTGTACAAGTGTGAATTGTGGCTCGACGCAGCAATACTATTTACGTAGATCGAATAATAAGAATATTATACGTTTCTAAAACTAAAACTAACGGATTTCCCAAATAAACTTTCATCCCCAATTTTACCACCTTAAGAGTGGATTTTTCAAAAAAAGCTAAACCACGTTATATTTTTATTGTTAACCAAACGTTAAATAGGTACTTAGGGGTTGTATTTTATTAGTCGTCGCGGACTTTATAGAGAACTTTTTGAGTTCTACAACTTCTCTATAGAAAGCAATTCATATATCAAGCTTCGTTCGTAAAAAACGCACCACTCGACCATTTTTTTGTCGACTAGTTCTAAAATAGGTCACCACGTACGAGGCGCAGAATGTCCGAATATTCCCGATCGGTAACACCCCGTCGTCAACATTGTTGACGATCGGGAAAAAAAGTTCCGATCGTTCACAGTGTTGAGGAACGGGACCGTTTTTCGATAATTTCAATTATTCCCTTTCAGTAACACCCCAGTATTGACGACGGGGTGTTACCGATCGGGAATATTCGAGAATGTCCAATTCGCAAAATTACCACGAAGAGCACTAATGCTAACGGAATATTTATAATAGAATAGGTACCCTATGTCTACCTTAAAAGTACATTCTATAAGTTGGTGAAAGAATTTTTGAAATCGGATGAGAAGTTTCTGAATTTTTTCCTACACCCATCTAAACTTACAAACATACAAACCTTACATCTTTATAATATTAGTGTAGTAGAGTGTCGATGTGTATCGCTATAGGAAGGTGATTATAGCGTTTACAATGTTGCCTTTTATCTGCCGACTGCTGCATGTTATCATAGCGACAACTTTGATAAGTCAGGAGGCAAAATTAAATGTGATCAAATCAAAAGCATCATCAGTATCTTCCCTATCAAACTTACTGTTTAATTTACTGTACTTACTTACTTAAATCTGAAGATCTTACTGTAAGATCTGTAAGTTGAATTTGACCCACCTCCCGGTGTTCATTAATTTATTTTTAAATAAGTCAACATAGTATAATGTTAGGTATATTATAGCCGTATTTTTGCTAATTACCAGTACTGTTATTTGTAGTGTGAATCACTGATTAATGAAGCGGTACGCCCCTAACCTTGATATAATATCACTGAATTTGGCCATCAGTCTGACATGACAATACAGTTTGTACTGTATGATAATAATTAATTTCAATTCAAATGAAACGTATTCCTATTGGTGTTATGTTATTGCCTGAGGTTTGGTGACGTGAACAGTTTCCGTATTGCGAGTTGTAACACTTATGACTACGTGATCACTTATTAATCGTAGTACAATACGGTCAACGTAATTTGGCGCGGCTGAAGTTAGCTGTTTGGCTGCGCAATGGAACTTTTAGGAACGAAATTGTCTACTGCGCAGCTAATCGGCTAACTTCAGAAGCGCCAAGTTACGTTGACCGTACTGTACCTGCTCTACCTGCCTATAAAATAACATGTACAGAGCGTTAGCATGTCCGTGTCATAGTGTGCTTCGTGCGAGTTCTTATTCGAACTCGATCGCATTAACGTAATCTATCGCCTACATCAATTTGCATGGAATAATTGTGTTTCCTATTGCTGCCACTAGACTGCGCTGATCCAGTTTCAATACAAATATCTCAGATTGTGAAACAAAAGGCAGATAGACCGCGCAGAACACTGAGAGTGAAGACAAAAAAGCAAATACAAATTCAAAACCTACAATTTCGTGATTGTATTTGCTTTTGTATTTGTATTTTTATTTGTCTTTTTTAACGATACGGCGGCGGCGTTTCGTGCTGTAATGATTCGAGTCAGTATAGCCAAAAGCGCTTTGTAGGTGTTCGTATATGGATTTTGACGACACGGTTGGCGCAGTGGTTGAGCGATTGACTGCTGCGCTGCGTGTCGCGGGTTCGATTCCCGCACGGAACAAATATTTGTATGGCCTACAGATAGTTGTTCCGGGTCTGGCTGTTTGTATATGTGAGTTTATATGTTTGTGTACCCACGACACAGGAGAAATTCCTAGTGTGGGGCAACGTTTTTTAACAAAAAAAAATGTATTTGCTCTTTTGGCTTCACTTTCAGTTTTCCGCGCAGTCTATCTGCCTTTTGTTTCATAATCTGAGACAAATAGGTATATTAAATTACAAATTGGAGCTTACGTTAACGTGATCGAGTTCGAATAAAAACTCACACTGCGCCCTCTGACGCATGACGCGGGTTAGCCTTCGAGCTTACATACATATTGGTTATTGCCATCGGTTGCCTGGGAGCTTATAGATTCCTGCTCACGTACAGTTTCCCGCACCGTCTACCCATGTAAATAGATTGTAATAATATGTTTAGTTAAGTATAAACAAATAACTAACTACTACCTTCAAAATCTACAAATACAATAGTTTCCATACATACAATTGTTTCGGAATTCAGTAGCTAAACCACGTTGTTTTGTATTGCCACCGACTTTCGAAACTAAAGTTATTTTTCACTTTGTAGTTTTTGAAGGCGGTGTTCTGTTTTTGTAATAAAGTTTTGTATTTTTTAGTACTTCATAATCGTCAACAAGCGGTAACACTAAATAGGTATAACAAACAACAAATAATAAAACAAATAATAACAAATTGTTATTCTACTGAAGAAGTGAAGATCAAAGATATTTTTTTCCTTTTTTTCTTAAAGAAACGGTTACCTACACTAAATAATACCTATTTAACAATGCCATAACCGAATCTTAATACGGCCGCATAAGGAACATTCTCCATTTTTATGTCGTAAATGATTACAATGTAAGCTACGCTGGGCTGTTAGATAATCGATATTTGTAAAATATTGGGCGACATACGTACCAGTAGGACTCGTGCCCCGAGGTTTCCGTCACAAAGCCGTCCCGGCTGCCCGCAGCTGCGCCCCCACTCAATGCTCCAACTGCAAATGTATCTTAGTAATCGCAAAAATTAATATTATTTGATTAATCTACAAGCGCAGATTTTCGGACTTTTCTCTTTACTTGTACCGTGAGTGAGATCTTGCTTCCTGTCATATTTCATGATTCTAGGTCGAAACCTTTGGTAGTTTTGATATATTTGCGTCTGGGACAAAATATGCGGCGTGAATGGCCGTATTGTTTGATTGAGTTGACCTTTTTGATACCTCCACACGATCCCGAGAAAAAGGGTCTTCACAAACAAACAGACAGACGTACAACGAAGTGATCCTGTAACGTTTCCTTTTTTCTTTTTGAGGTACGAAACCCTTAAAACAACTTCGTCATGTCTCTAGGGCCCGGGAGATAAACGGCTTTCTGGTACGGTCAACAATCAAAGTCTATTAACACTTCGGATTTTTATATCATTATTATTGAATTATAATTTTACAACTACAATTTAAAGTAAATACTGAAAGGATCAATATAAAATAAACTCCAATCTTCATAGATTGGAGTTTAATTGGACACAAAATTTCAGTGTTTTTCAGTATTTCAGATCATTCTGAAATACTGAAAAACACTGAAATTTTGTGTCCATTTAGGTGATATGAAAATTTAACAGTGTTAATAGACTTTTGTTGCTGACCTTACATGACACACTTAACTCTATTTACTTTGAACTCTGCTGTACCTGCCATGTGTTTTAAAGATAACTGATTAAATCATTAATATTCGGAACATTATATTCCAGGTGGTGCGTTCGAAGGCGTAGAAGACCAGGTGTCACCGTTCGGCTACGGACGCGGCGAGGGCGTGGACGCGGGCCACGGGGACCCCGAGTGGATCTGCAGCAAGGAGAAGCCGCAATACGACCAGCTCTTCCTGTCGCTCAACCCCATCGACGGCAAGGTCACCGGCGCCGGTACGCTCTCGCGCTCAGACATACGCACCCTCACACACCTACTCACCACACACCCACACTTGCGCGGCCACCTCGTCGTCGACAAAGCCCTCGAGGCGCTGCTCTCTACCACACAAAACTGCTCCCTCATCACCGAACTGTGCAAACGTCTGAAAGATAGTGAGAATGACCAAAAGGATAACGATAGCTTCGCCAAACTCGTAGATTCTCTCTCTAGTTCGACAGAAAACTGTAAACTGATCGCACAGTTCATTCTAAACGTACGCGAATCACAAGTCACGAGCATTAGTGAACCCGTATCACCTGCTGTCTCTATGTACAGTCTGAACGATACCTTAGCCATCGATGGCGCTGGCGACAGGTGCGACTCCAGTCAATCTAGGTATCGACACGAATGGGTCGGAACTAAAACTTGTGACAGAACTAAAGTTCACCCAGACTGTACCGATAGGAATGTCGATAAAAGTGACGACAGTGGCGACGACAGCAGTTCTGAACCACAACCCGCGCCACTGGACGACTCGAATGTGCCCGAGAGTAGCGCAAGGTATTGCGGATCGTTGTTTTGGGCAGTTAAGTTCATAGTTCTCTTGTCGTTGAACGTGGTGACGCTGTTGATAACAGCAGAGTTCATGTTCGTGTCGCTAGTCTATGCCTTGACGGGTGAGAAATACATCGAGTTTTACGTGAACAAATCCCCGATCACTTGGCTGGACAAGGCGAAACTTTTGACCTTCGGGCCAGACCAGCAGGCGGTCAGGATACAGTCGGTCACCGAGCTGTTCTATCGGGACAATATCGTTCATATTCTCAAATACTTTATAGAGAAACTGACGAGCTCAACGCCAATGCAAAATTTGACTTAGTCTAACTGGTGGAAATACATCATTATTGGAGTGTTTAGCGCAGTTATTGACTTATTGCTCTATTTTGTTTTAGTCTTCATTGCGATAAGTTGTGCTCGAATTGTCTCTCTTATCCTTAATGTAGCTGGTTGTTATGGTTGTATTGCTCCTATAAAAATATTAGACATGTAAGCCTTAGACGCAAGTATTAACGAAGTACAAGAGTGCTGCTCGCCTATAGTATTAAACATTTCGCCATCAGTGTTATCTAACCCTGCTATCGTTTCCCAATACCGCGCTATCTCGCCTCTTTATCGTCACGCTTCTACTCACGATATAATCTTTTTCATTGCATGATCATTTTTCAAATTCTAACTATGTTTTAAAAACTAACTATGACGCTTTATTCATATGATATGATGTCACTTTATTCCTTTTTAATTCTGTTGGCAACGAAAGTGGTTATGAGGAACTAGCGGATCAGTGCTTGAATGGCTCCGATTTTGAAGAGTCGGTTACGTTGTCTGGTTGCTTCAGTTACTGCTGTAGCTACAGTCGTCTCACACTGTCGGAGTGACGCTATCCACGTTCGTTACCGACGCAGTTCGTTGCACGTTCACAAGTTAACCTGAAGGCGTTTGTTGACAGCCGCCAAGACTGAGATGGTGAAGTCCAAGCTGCCGAACTCGGTGCTCGGCAAGATCTGGAAACTATCGGACATCGACAAGGACGGCTTCCTCGACGAGGACGAGTTCGCGCTCGCCATGCACCTCATCCACGTCAAGATCGACGGACACGACCTGCCCTCCGAGCTGCCCAACCATCTCGTGCCGCCCTCCAAGAGGAACTGAGCGCTAGCACTAGGCACTAGCTCATGTCATGTGGCGGATATTGATTCATTATGGCACTACACTGAACGACACAGGTGAAACATTACGATGTTTCCATACTGTAAAGTATTGAGTTTTGTTCTCGCATCTACGCAAACTAGGAATTCTATCGAACTTCTATTATTTGTTAATAACGAAAGATTTTTAACTGAACTACATCATCAGTAGTTTTAATGCAATCCTCACATTGAGCACTATTTTTTTCTCTCAAAAATTAGAAATGAAAGAGTTAGTAACAATTGTATGTTTGTATCCAATTCAAAGAGCCTTTGCAATCGCAGAGCGATTTATTTATAAGTCAGATATTTTATGTAATGAATGATTGATGGATCGAAGATTTAATTACAGCGAATTTGAGGCTTTCGCTATTCAACTTGATGTCGCACGATCGACCCATCCATTGGCGTTAATTCCTGCCAGAAACTTTAGTATTGCAATGTTTGTGGAATGAACGCCAGTGAATTTGAAACTTGAATATTATATTAACGCTGCGTTCCGTTGTCAGTCGCGTAGTGTAGGTGTCACTAAACTTCGAGTTTTAATTCTATTTAGTAACAGTTGAAGGGATAGAAATTGAAAAAAGGTAGTGAGGTGGTGTAAGAATGAACGAAATTGAATTAACTTAAATAATGTACTTTTATGCAAATATTTTATTTGAAATTTAATAACTTTTCTTGAAAACACGATTTACACTTTTAAAAATCTATACACACATTACACCCATCTATATCTTTTCACTATTTAAATGACAAAAGTAAAATAATATGATTTTTATTTTGATTCTATTAGAAGAAAAAGAAAGGAAATTATTTTAATTAACAAATTATTATTGTTCGTATATTCCACATCTTACGTATGAACATTTAAAGTTTTATTTAAATTGAACCATTTTTATCATTCGTTCTTTACGCCAAATCGTTCACTTCCCCAACACTAATAGTTTTAGTATAGTATCATTATTATTCTTTGAACTGTCAAGTTACTGAATAGAATTAAACGTCGCGGTATACCAGCTGTGTGTGTGTCAGTTGTGTGCACGCTGCGCGATCACGTGTATAATGTAAACTGTCTCTTAAAGAGAAGTGGCATGCTCGGGGTGATCGCATGGTGTCGTGTGTTTGTGCAAGCTTCATGTTGTCCGCCATCCCTACAAGTTTTGTGTGCGAAGGGGCCGCGCCTACGGCTACTACAGTGCGACACGGATCGTTATGAACCTAAGGGCGAAGCTGCTTGTCAAGCAGAGATGTAATCCTGTCAAATTTCATGAAGTCCTCTTTTTCGGTACGTTCATTATGATCCGTGGCGCATTTTACACCCGTACCTTATGACGTCACACACGTTGTCGTTCAACACACACAGCGGACGCAATGTGATGCTGTGAGTCTGTGACACACAGTGGTACAGCTCTATAATATAATATTATTGTACACAATTATTGTCTTTATTCATTTATAGCATTGTAATATAAATTATTGAAAATATATTTACTACAAATATAAAAATATTATTTATTAGCTTACATTCAATTTGTAAGTTTTACTTGTTTAAATGATTATCTAGTTTAAAATTGAATGATTGATCAAATAGCTGCATCCAATGTATTAGCTTTATTTACTTAATTTACTGTTAGTCGATCACTCGCCGCCGGCGCCGGCTCGGCTGCCGGAGCCGCTTAAATTATTGTATGTTAATCATTAATGTTATATTGTAAGTAAGTACATCTTTATTTGATAATGTTCATCAAATTATTTTGTAGTCGATTTGTGATTGTTATTGCGATATCTTACATATTTATTAGTTTCCATCTTTCACTTCTCTAAATTGTAGGTATAACCTACGTAATGTAAAGCCCAGTAATCATCTGTTTGAATGAACGAGTGACTTCCTCGCGGTTGGCAAGTCGATGTTTCACAAAACACGTTAAATAAGTATGTACCTACTATTCCTAACATGTCATCTGTTTCTCATTTGGTCATTTAATCCTCATGATTGAACGTTAGTTCAGTAGATAAGTTGTTCCTACTAGAGTTCTGGGTTAACTTTAATATAGTGACCGTCGTTACTACATTCACGACAGTTGTGTGCGCTCCAAACCGCAGAGGCGTTGAAATCATATTTATATTGTTCTTTCATTGTGTATATCGTTGAATTGTTCACGATTGGTACTTTATACTTGATGCATTTATAATATGGGACTATCCACGATCCACGGTGCCTTTGCTTTAATATAATTAGATGTAACGCTTCGTACGACGGTCGGGTAACTTCACTAGTGGGCGGTAGGAGGGGAGGGGACGGTACAAGGTTTAGTCGAATACTAACTTACGTCAGGCATTTCGTGTGGGGTTTGTGTAAATACAGATTTTATATCGAGTAGATGTTTTGGTATTAGCGAGTCCTGGGCGCCGCTCGCTCGCTGTTTTTACATTTTGCTACTGTGTGTACATAAAGATATGTAAATTGATTACAATTATCATAAATTATACTTAGAGTGTAATAAATAGTTAAGAAAGCATTTGGTGGTTTTATTGCAGTTTCTTAAACTGACCTCATTGTATGGAAATCCTGTACTGGACAGTGTGAACACGTACTTATAGCTTGATACATATGTTATTCTTTTACTACCTAAGTTAAGACCCACTCGAACAGGCTCATAATAAAAACCCTACACACCTCAAGTATTGTAGGGTTTATATTAAAAGATTGAGGTAAAAAATAGAAAACCGCCTTCAAAAGCACAGAAAAAAACTGATAAATAACTTTAGCACAGAACACACATTACTTTACTTTCGGAAGTCGGTGGCGGTGGCTTAGTGTTTGTTGTTTTGTATTGCCACCGACTTCCGAAAGTAAAGTAATGTGTGTTCTGTGCTAAAGTTATTTACCTATCAGTTTTGTTCTGTGTTTTTGAAGGCGGTTTCATTTTTTTTTTTTTTTACTTTTTTATAACTATGTAGTTATAAAACTTATCAAATACCTTTGTATGTGTATGTAGTTTTGTATAAAATAATCTCCTGTGATGAATTAAGGTAAGATAGGCCTCCAAGACTTCCTCCAATCAGCGACGGCTGACCTGAACTGGCCGAACGAGAAGGAACAAGTGGAACTGTCCAGGGATTGGATTGCATTTACATAAATGATAATAACAAATTATAGAGAACTAATACCTTGATGGTCAATCTCACTAACCTGATTGTAAAAAAACTTTTGAAAAATAAAAGACAACCGCCTTCAAATACTAAAAAGTGATAAGGGAATAACTTTACCACAGAACACACATTACTTTAGTTTTCGGAAGGCGGTGGCAGTGGCTTTGTTCCGTTTGTTGTTTTGTATTGCCACATAATGTGTGTTCTGTGGTAAAGTTATTTATCACTTTTTAGTTTTTGAAGGCGGTAGCTTGTCTCTTTTTTTTTAGAAAAGTTTTTATTCTTCGGTTTTTAGTATCGCCTTAACATTCAAAAACCATAAAGAAACGGCGACACAGTTAAAATAGATTGGAAGTCTTCCAAAGATTAAAGAAACTAAAACGTCATCTATGTAATTTTTTTGGGGTTTTGTTGATTTTTTCAAAAAGCGCTGAACCAATTTTGATAAAATTTGTAGGGGACCATTTCGTATCCCCACCCCCGAAAAAAACCCCTTTCGAACGAAACAAAAAATTTGCAAATCCGTCTATACAGGGCGTCCCACGGACATGGAAAGTACCTTGAATATTGTAGATGGAACATTTTACTGTAAGAAAACTTTATTTGAATTTAAAAAACAATTTAAACTGCATTCATAGATATTTAAATAATTTCATGGTTCAACCGGGCATCGAACCCGTTACACTAGAAAAATAATCGATACCGATCGAAAGACTTCATCATAAAGATTATTTTTTGCTAAATATAACATAGTGTCAGAAATAAAAGGAAGACCATGAATTTTAACATTTGATGTGAAATTTTGTTCAGAAAAATGAAAAGCTGGCATTGCCGTAAGGACATAATATAACTGACATTATTGATTAATTTTGTATTAAAATGTTAAAACTCATGGTCTTCCTTTTATTTCTGACACTGTGTTTTTTAGCAAAAAATAATCCTTATGATGAAGCCTTTCGATCGGTATGATAAAGCTACAGGTTGATTATTTTTCTCGTGTAACGAGATTCGATTCCCGGTTCAACCATGTAATTATTTCAATATCTATGAATGCAGTTTAAATTGTTTTTAACCGACTTCGAAAAGGAGGAGGTCATCAATTCGGATGTTTAAATATTTTTTTTTATGTATGTTCGGGCATAACTGTGATATATAGACGGATTTGCAAAATTCTTTTTTTGTTCGAAAGGGGTTTATTCCGAAATGGTCCCATATATAATTTTTACCAAAATGGATCTAGCCCTTTTTAAAAAAATCAACAAAATCTCAAAAAAAAATTTAGATGACGTTTTAGTTTCTTCAGTCTTTGGAGGACTTATAATCTCTTTTAAGTGTGTCGCCGTTTCTTCATGGATTTGGATGTTAAGGCAACACTAAAAACGAAAAATAAAAAGATTTTTCTAATAAAAAAAATGTATACCGCCTTCAAAAACTAAAAAGTGATAAATAACTTTAGCACAGAACACACATTACTTTCGGAAGTCGGTGGCAATACAAAACAACAAACGCAAAGCCACCGGCATCGACTTCCGAAAGTAAAGTAATGTGTGTTCTGTGCTAAAGTTATTTATCACTTTTTAGTTTCTGAAGGCGGTTTACTTTTACGTTAAAGTTCATAATAAGTGTTAAGTTATTTTGAATTACCTATGATACGTAACGTTATGTTTGTTCCACATGTTTGAACAATGAACTGTAAACTGACGTTTTCAACTTAGTGCTTTTTTATATTCTAATAAGTTTGCGTTTGACCGCAACTCACCTAATCTTAAGTTATATTGTGATCTAAGGTGGAACACGCATGCCTAGGATAAACCGGTTCACTCGTGCCTTGAAGATACCCAGATTATAATTATCAGAAAACAGAGGGGCGGGCAGTGAATTCCATAGTCTGGCAGTTCGCACAATAAATGTGGTATCAAACCGTCCAACTTCAACCATATAGCGGTTACGCTTCGCCGTATCTCTGCTCGTCTGATGATGGAATAGGGATGGGGGAATTAAATTGTGCAATTCCAAAGCTCACTTTCCTATCACTTGCCCTAACCTGAGAGTCGTTGTCAATGAGCTTTTCTCTGCTCTGGCACGTCTATCAATAACTTCCAACACTTCTAGTTAGTATTTAGCTGATTCATCATCACAAAGGTGCGAACAGTACTCCATGCATGATCGAACTTGTGCTTAGTATAAGTTGAGCAGCTTTTCCGACGTAAAGTACTTTCACACCTTTGCGAGGACTCCCAGTTATTTGGCAGCTAATTGGACCTTGGATACAATGAATGACCCAAAGTTAAGATTTGGCGTCATAGAAACGCCTAGAAGCTCAAGATGGTCAGTGATCAGGATCAAGGGCGTCGCCAGGGGGGGGCAGGTAGGGGCAGCTGCCCCCCCCCCCTAGACACTCAAAAAGAAAAAAATAATTAGTTAAATTTTATTGATCAAAAAGAAGGATCTCACTTGAATTCTTCAATATTAAAATCTTGCACCTAATTGAATATTTTATTGCTTCCAAATTATTTTTATCCCATTGTTCTATTGTTTATCCTATATTTTGTCGAAAAGTAGTTTTATGGTAATGAATATGTCGGAGATGGTTTATAATCTCAATTAATATTGTGGGTAGTTAACTAAATTTGTTATGATTTGTTTCTCTTATTATCAATTTAAGTGATTTTAGTATCAATTACTGTCTATTAATTCGAAACATGATTTATTGAGTACTCACTGTATGCACACTGATTTGTGGTTACTTTATTTCGATAATTGTTATCGATGGTTTTATTCAAAACAATTGTTGACATGTTACTTTGAATGTAAAACGAATTACTTTATGAAATCACTATTGTTTATTCATGACAATGATTAGTGTGTCATTGATTGCTTTATAATTAAATCTTATTAGATTTAGTACATTGTAGTGTTTTGTATCAAGTAAACGCGTGACGCACTTCCGTGCGGCATTGGATAGACTTGTATGGAGAGGTTGCAAGGTGGGGGGCATCGCCTTATAAAAGAGCGTGCACTCCGTAAGTATGGCAGTCGATCCTCGGATTCGACTCAGTAAAGAGTTCCTGCTCCCGACAATACTGTCGGTTTACCTGGTACAGCGCTGCTGTATATTCACATAGCTGTATAGGCTTGCTGCTAGCGGGCGATACACTTTGTATTTGGGTGGCTTATGCTACTGTACGAACTATGAACCTTAAGGGTTTGTTCGTTTATCATTGGGTGGCTTATGCTACTGTACGAACTATGAACCTTAAGGGTTTGTTCGTTTATCATTGGGTGGCTTAGGCTGCTGTACGAACTATGAACCTTAAGGGTTTGTTCGTTTATCATTGGGTGGCTTAGGCTGCTGTACGAACTGTAAACCTTAAGGGTTTGTTCGTTTATCATTGGGTGGCTTGGCCACTGTACGAACTGTGGGACCTTAATGGTCTGTTCGATTAACTGTATTGTTGCTGTACCTTTAACTTACTTTATTCCTGTTACTGATTACCATTTGTATTGTGTGTTTCTGTACTAATAGTGTGTAATTGTTTTTACAGGTCTTGTTTATCCCTAATAGGATAATGGGAACGCCTATAGTCCTGACGATGTACTATACCGCTCGGCACTCCTCCTCGATCGCACCTGACGATCCTACATCAGAAGTGGGATAGCCTCTTAATGCTTCCGCATGGCTTCCCTAATTATCGTTCAAACCAGGTACAATAGTATGTCACTTTAGTGACTACCGGAGAACAGCCGGGAGGTTCGAGTGAAGTTACTGTGAGTCGGTTTTCGAGCAACTAATCATCCGTGATAAGTTGAAGTCCGTGATAAGATAAGTGTGATGTACCCACCACTGATGTGATGTTCTTTCTACAACTATCTGGTAAGACGCTTCCATTTTGTTATGACTCTGGGTTTGAATGTACTTTCATTACTGATACATGTGTGGCAAACTTACTTGTATGGTCAATATAAAGTGAAGTTTCATTTAATACCGAATGCTTATTCAAATCATAGTATCATATTATGCCGTGAGATACTAAATTTAGATTTTGGGGTTATTATAACCGAAAGTATTGTTACCATTACGAAAGTTGAGATTGTAACAGCTATGCTCTATTCCTGAAACTCCGAATAAAATTGATACTGATATTCCATCTGAATATAAATCAGTGATAATACAGCTATGTCAAATAGTTGGTTTTTAGCTAAACAAATAGGTAGCGTGATTCTGAGGTTTGAGGGATAGTTTATCTGAAAAGTAACTGTACCCCCTGATTGTTGACATGTGTTGTGAGGTAAGGTAATGACATGTGTTGTGAGGTAAGGTAATGACATGTGTTGTGAGGTAAGGTAATGACATGTGTTGTGAGGTAAGGTAATGACATGTGTTGTGAGGTAAGGTAATGACATGTGTTGTGAGGTAAGGTAATGACATGTGTTGTGAGGTAAGGTAATGACATGTGTTGTGAGGTAAGGTAATGACATGTGTTGTGAGGTAAGGTAATGACATGTGTTGTGAGGTAAGGTAATGACATGTGTTGTGAGGTAAGGTAATGACATGTGTTGTGAGGTAAGGTAATGACATGTGTTGTGAGGTAAGGTAATGACATGTGTTGTGAGGTAAGGTAATGACATGTGTTGTGAGGTAAGGTAATGACATGACATGTGTGGTAATAAGGTAATTACATGTGTGGTAATAAGGTAATTACATGTGTGGTAATAAGGTAATTACATGTGTGGTAATAAGGTAATTACATGTGTGGTAATAAGGTAATTACATGTGTGGTAATAAGGTAATTACATGTGTGGTAATAAGGTAATTACATGTGTGGTAATAAGGTAATTACATGTGTGGTAATAAGGTAATTTCATGTGTGGTAATAAGGTAATTACATGTGTGGTAATAAGGTAATTACATGTGTGGTAACATACTAAACTTGTTTTGTGTTATCAGGTCTGTAGTGTTTCAATTAAATTGATAAGAATGACCGAACGTTAAGCTGTTTACTTGAGCTCTTTTCTGATTGTTTACAGATGATGTGATAAACTGTTCACCTAAGGACGTGTGAAGATGCAGGGTGACCGTAACGGCGCGTGGCGTGATTTAGTAATGAAAATCAGTTAATTTTTAGGGTTATGGTTTATTGTTATTTTTTTAATCATTGGGAATATTCTCACAATGCTGAGACATTTGCTGAAAAGTGTACTGGCAAACGTATTCTTGTACGGTTAATAATTGTGATGAACTATGGTTAACTGACTCTTGGACAATACAACAGTGCCTGTAGATGGTTTAATTGAAATGAATGCTGCGACTTTGATGGGATAGTATGTACCGAACAAATTCTAAGTGAAGTAGAAATAGTTGGTTGCTAGGGTTTAGAGCTTTCATGTGATACTGGATCAATGATAGTATGCTCATATGCTGTGAGATTTTTAATTTCATTTTTGCAGTTAATATGACCGAAAAAATAGTGCTATCATTTCAAGAGTTAATTGACCAATGCTGTATTCCTTTGATAATACAACTGTTTAATAATTTAACAATTGTTTCAGCTATTGACAGTGTGGAGATAGAAGTAAATCTGTCTCGTGCAAGAAAACAAGCAGCCCTGGGTGCCGAAGGTTTAAATTGGAGACTTCGTTGGAAACTTCGTACTTCTTGCAGATCCAACATGATATTGGTTGAAGTCTTTGAGTGCCAGTAAAATTTAGTCTTGATCATGTATGAAAAATGCCTGAATGTCCATTCAATTTTAACGATGTCAATGTTGACACTGATAATAATCATCTGCTGCTGACATACCATAGCTTAACTGACAAGATGTCTATGTTGACTCTTGTTTGGATGTCTATGTTGACTCCTGGGTTTGTTTGTTGAACTTGACGCCTATGTTGGTTGTCTATTCGACATCAAGCTACTTGTCGATTCCCATGGTGTGAATTCGGCTGGGAGACTATGTCTCTACTTTTGTTTGGATGTCTATGTTGACTCCTGGGTTTGTTTGTTGAACTTGACGCCTATGTTGGTTGTCTATTCGACATCAAGCTACTTGTCGATTCCCATGGTGTGAATTCGGCTGGGAGACTATGTCTCTACTTTTATTTGGATGTCTATGTTGACTCCTGGGTTTGTTTGTTGAACTTGACGCCTATGTTGGTTGTCTATTCGACTTCAAGCTACTTGTCGATTCCCATGGTGTGAATTCGGCTGGGAGACTATGTCTCTACTTTTGTTTGGATGTCTATGTTGACTCCTGGATTTGAATTTTGAACTTGACGCTTATGCGGGTTGTCTATGTTGACGCCTATGCGGGTTGTCTATTCAACTTCAAGTGACTTGTCGAATCCCATGGTGTGATTTCGGCTGATTTGTTGAGCTATGTATTGTCTGTAACAGTATGGTTATTTTTACTGGTTATGATGCTAATTTTGCTAATGATATTACTTCAGGGCTAATTCAGGATTTTTCTTTACAACATACCTTTTGCTAATTAAAGCTTTTTGTCAGAAAGGCCGATCGATATTTGCCAAGAAATTTATAACTACACGAGGACGTGTAGAATGTCAGTTCTGGCCGTGTCGGAGATGGTTTATAATCTCAATTAATATTGTGGGTAGTTAACTAAATTTGTTATGATTTGTTTCTCTTATTATCAATTTAAGTGATTTTAGTATCAATTACTGTCTATTAATTCGAAACATGATTTATTGAGTACTCACTGTATGCACACTGATTTGTGGTTACTTTATTTCGATAATTGTTATCGATGGTTTTATTCAAAACAATTGTTGACATGTTACTTTGAATGTAAAACGAATTACTTTATGAAATCACTATTGTTTATTCATGACAATGATTAGTGTGTCATTGATTGCTTTATAATTAAATCTTATTAGATTTAGTACATTGTAGTGTTTTGTATCAAGTAAACGCGTGACGCACTTCCGTGCGGCATTGGATAGACTTGTATGGAGAGGTTGCAAGGTGGGGGGCATCGCCTTATAAAAGAGCGTGCACTCCGTAAGTATGGCAGTCGATCCTCGGATTCGACTCAGTAAAGAGTTCCTGCTCCCGACAATACTGTCGGTTTACCTGGTACAGCGCTGCTGTATATTCACATAGCTGTATAGGCTTGCTGCTAGCGGGCGATACACTTTGTATTTGGGTGGCTTATGCTACTGTACGAACTATGAACCTTAAGGGTTTGTTCGTTTATCATTGGGTGGCTTATGCTACTGTACGAACTATGAACCTTAAGGGTTTGTTCGTTTATCATTGGGTGGCTTAGGCTGCTGTACGAACTATGAACCTTAAGGGTTTGTTCGTTTATCATTGGGTGGCTTAGGCTGCTGTACGAACTGTAAACCTTAAGGGTTTGTTCGTTTATCATTGGGTGGCTTGGCCACTGTACGAACTGTGGGACCTTAATGGTCTGTTCGATTAACTGTATTGTTGCTGTACCTTTAACTTACTTTATTCCTGTTACTGATTACCATTTGTATTGTGTGTTTCTGTACTAATAGTGTGTAATTGTTTTTACAGGTCTTGTTTATCCCTAATAGGATAATGGGAACGCCTATAGTCCTGACGATGTACTATACCGCTCGGCACTCCTCCTCGATCGCACCTGACGATCCTACAAATATAATAATTTTCATTACAATTTTTATTCATTATCACAGTGGCGTAGCTATCCGAAGGCTAGTCGGTGCGATGTATCGGGGCCCCTAAGCTCAGGGGGCACCCCACCCCTTGGCCAGCAAACAGTCAGAATATAAATACAAATTATTTCTGTTCTTGTGCCTAGCCACTTTAACCAATCAGCTGTTATGCAATTGATTTGCGTGATATTTCAATTTCTTTAATTTATATTATCATTTTATGTTATCTGAAAATGACTCCTTAACTCTGCCAAAGTGCCAATGCTTCCTTTAATTCTTCTGCTGATGCAAGTTTTATATAATTGAAGTTGACACCCTTGGTGACTTTGTGCGTCGGAGCTTTAGTCAACAGAAAGGCTTTCTTTTATGTTTAATGTCTGCCACATCCACACAAAGTGTATCAAGTCACTTGACCTGTTAGAGACCTTTTCTGATGTCTACGTTCACGTACATCGTTCTGATTTCTGAGAGTTGGCTCAAACCTCATCTTCTCTCAACCTACCTTTTTTCCGGTTTCGTTCTTATTCGTAATAATACAATTGGAAAGGCAGGAAACGATGTTGCTATTTGTCTTCGTAGCAATTTTCCTTTCAAAATCTTTGCTTCTTCACACAACTTGCTTCTTTTACAGCTGTGCCTCCGCGAGTAGGTACCTCTTTCTGGAGATCCATATCAAATGTGTTAAAACCCTACTTGGTGTTGTCCATTGTCAGAGCATACATATTGCGTCAATAAGCCTCTTGTTCCCGTAAACTCCTACTTATCATCGAGTCTGTTAGTCTCGATGTTCTTCCTCTGCAACCGACTTACTTATTTTAATATCTCAGGGGATGACACGTAGCTCGAATTAGTACTAACGACCAGTCTCTCTCTTGTGTCCACTTATGGTGAGTATTCTGCACCTGACTTTTCCAACCATGACCTTATTTTCCTCTAGTATGTTCAAAAACAAAACCTAAACCGGTTCATAAAGGTCTGTATACGTGTTGTTTTGCGCGCATGGATGTGGATAAGCTACGTCAGGATGCGTCGGAACTCGATGGGTGTCACCTTGCAGCTACAACAACCGTAGACGACCAGCTGTGTATATTTTATCGATCGAGAACAGACACGTTCCTATAAAGAGGGTTCACCTTAGGCGTCCACCTGCTCCTTGGATGACGACAGGGGTTCGTATGGCGAAGAGGCAAAGGGATCGGGTGAAGAAACCTCTTCAAAGCAAGAAATCTCTAATCAGATTATACGTAACGCCAAACGCCGCCATATCCTCGAAAACATTTCACCTTCTTCTCTTGCTGATATCTGGAAATTCTTCGGAACTCTTGGTATCGGCAGCCCCCGTCATGTGGACTTCCCGAAGACAACTTACCCAGATGATATCAACCGTCACATCACAACAACTGGTCATTGGGGTTTGGGCCCATATTTTGTCTCAGACAGAAAAGCTGGATAGGGTCCTCAATAGTTGCGTCAGGTTTATCTTTAATTTGAGGAAATATGACCATGTGTCAAGCTTCAGGTACGAGCTGAAATAATTGCCCATTCGCCAAAAAAGTTTCCGTGCGTTGACAACACTTTCCTCTCTGCTTCACTGTATCTCCCCTCCTTCTTATTTAATGTACCACTTTCAATATCTATGTTCTTCACACTCTAGGAATCTACGGATTTCTAACAATCTTATCTTGCTTAGCCCTCCTCATACTTCAGATTTTTTCATTCCTCCTTTTATGTCCAGTTCATTCCTTTCTGGTATGCGCTTCCTCTCGATATCAGAACGGCCTCCACTGACTGGGGGCCGTCCTAGGCATTTAAGCGGAAGATGTGAATTTATTTTAGCACAAATAAGTATACTTATATGTATTTGTTTTTACTTGATAAAATGAAACGTAACCAGTTTAGATAGGGCCCCATGTTTTTTTTCGCACCGGGGTCCCTGGTCACGTAGCTATGACATTGAATTGTATAGTCAAGAGTTTGTGGAGCTTTACACATTGGACTTTGTACCGTTCTTAGAGTCCCTTCACACTAGCGATTGTCCAGCCTACGTCGTCGAGCCTACGCTGGATCACCGCTACGCATACGTTTGTGGCGTTTATGAACGCACCCGTAAGCGCTGGCAGCACCAAAGCATACGGACGAACTCTATGGTGAGAGGTTTTTCCACGGACGGTAAAAAAAAACATGGCAGAAGAGGTAGCAGAAACCCTGACACGGGAGTGGATTGCTCGTTTCGGCGTGCCATCAGTCATTACAACAGACCAAGGAACTCAGTTTGAGTCTGATCTGTTCCGCCGACTTATGACACACTTCGCCACCACTAAAACTAGGACAACGGCTTACCATCCCTGCGCTAACGGCATGATTGAGCGCGTCCACCGCCAGCTTAAAGCTGCGCTCATGTGCCACCAGGACTCGTGGGTCCGCGCACTGCCCCTTGTCCTCCTTGGCATGCGATCAGCTTTCAAGGAAGACTTGAAATCCACTGCTGCCGAAATGGTGTACGGGGAACCTCTTCGGTTGCCCGGTGAATTGCTTGTCGCGGGCGACGGACCACATAGTTTAGATGACCCGGCAGATTTTGTTGTACAGCTTCGGCGTAAAATGTCGACTGTACGACCTATCCCGGCATCTCGGCATACGCAGCCATCTGCCTTTATCTTTAAGGATCTTTCGTCAGCAACGCACGTATTTCTACGGGATGATTCCGTCAGACGGCCTTTACAGCCACCATATTCCGGCCCGTACCAAGTTGTAGATCGTGCCAGTGATGGCAAAACTATGACTTTGGACATCAACCGCAAAACCGTGACTGTTAGTGTAGATCGCATCAAACCAGCACACATGGATCACACAATTCATACCAGCCATGACCTCCCAAACAGGCCCACAGAACCTGCGACACACACGACCCAAAACCTCCCAAAGAGACCCACAGGGCCTGCAAAATACACAGACACTGCCCCAAAACTGCCGTATACCACGCGGTCCGGTAGACGAGTTAAATTTAAGGATCTCTCCGATTTCGAGTAATCGGTTCGTCCTTCTCCGTGGGGGGGTGGTGTGGCGTTTATGAACGCACCCGTAAGCGCTGGCAACACCAAAGCATACGGACGAACTCTATGGTGAGAGGTTTTTCCACGGACGGTAAAAAAAAACATGGCAGAGAGGTCCAGACGGAGAGTCGTGAGCCTTTTGTACAGGATATCACAAGTTCACGTATAAGTCCGCATCCTTGTGATATATGTGTAATTACGTACAGTGACAAATGTGTATTAAACTATCGCATAACAATTATTCGTGCAAGTTTTATTCGTCCTCGTGCCGCAATCTTTTAACAAGGGGGAACGAGTATCTTCTACGCGTGTTCCCCAAACGTTCATCGATGAACGTATGCGCAGCGTAGCATAGAAACGCCGGCACAACGGGACGCAGCGAGACCTCACACAATTTTGCTGTCGTTTCGGTATACTATATAATGCCGCCGACGTCTGCACTGCGATAGAGCAGCGTTCAATTATCTGCAGAGGAGGCGTCTGTGCTGCGCATACGATCATCGAACGCCTACGCTTTAGAAACGCTAGAGTGAAGGGGCCCTAGTAGTACAAGCGTCGCCCGTAGGGGTAAGACACGCACTTCCAGTAAGGCTTCATGTGCTTTTGACTGTATTTAAAATTCATGTTATTCCTGTCAATTTATGTTTATGCTTGTGTAAATTAAACAGCTTTGTGGTTGAAATACACAATTAATCTTTATTATAATTAAATGAATTACAATACAACATCTTCACATGTCGGCTGTTCCTAGATCAAGAGAGCGATTCTAGTGCTGTGCTCATCACTTACTTAATTACAAATAGTGATGTGACCTATTATGTCACATCTTTCCTTTCAACAAAACAAAACAAAACAAGTTAAAACAATTGACTGTTTACATTCTAGGTTTCTAAGCAATGTCTATAATCTCTTAGGTAGGCAGGAAGTCTGATTGTTCTACCTCTACTTGACACTCTCCTATTTATGTTTTCCACCTCAGGTTCCACATTGTGCTGACCACCTCTACCATCTTCATACAATTGCTTCTCGTTATCAATATTTAAATAATCCTTACTTTCTAAGCTATTATTGACATCTGCATTATTATCATTTACAATATTCTGAAATTCCGAAAACTCTATTTCACTATTTTCCTTGAAAGGAAAAATTTTGGAACTATTTTTTAAATGAAATCTATTTCTATTTATAATATTACCTGATTCTGTTACTAAATTGTAAGATCTGGGTCTATCTGCAGGTCCCACCACTTTTGCATGTCTATCATAGGTCCCATTATTATGATTTTTTATTAATACTTGATCTCCTACCTTTAATTCTTTGAGGGGTCTAGTATGCCTATTATAGTATTTTTCTTGTGTTTTCTGTCTTTTCATTAATTTTGCATGTATGTTTTCATTACTCTGATCTACCTTTGTTTTCACATTTGGTATTATGCCTCTGACTTTATGACCCAGCAATACTTCATTCGGAGACTTAATTTCACTAGAAATAGGACAATTTCTAAATTCTAATAATGATAAATAAGGGTCTTTTTTGTCTTCAACACATTTCTTCAACATCCTTTTTATTGTTTGTATGTGTCTTTCCACCATTCCATTACTTCTTGGATAATAAGGTGATGAAAAAATGTGCTGAAAACCCCATGTATTTGCAAATTTCTTAAAACTTTCAGATTTAAATTGTGGTCCCCCATCACTATGTAATTCTGTTGGAATGCCAAATCTTGAAAAACATTGTTTAAGACTCTTTATTGTGGAATCTGCAGATAAAGATGGTAAAGCTATTACTTCCACATATTTTGAAAAATAGTCAATTAATAACAAGTAGTCTTTTGAGTACAAGTGGAAAATGTCAACTCCTACTTTTTGCCATGCTTCATGTGGTACTTCATGTGGTTTTAGTGGTTCCTTACAATTTTCAGAACTAAATTTGGTGCAAATATTACAATTTTTTATATAATCATCTATATCTTTAGACATGCCTACCCAAAATAAACATTCTCTAGCTCTTATTTTTGTTTTTTCTCTACCCATGTGTACATAATGGAGTTTTGACAACATTTCTTTTTGCAAAGATTTTGGTACAATTACACAACTGTTTTTAAAAATCAACCCCTCTATTACATGTAAATCAGTATGAAAAGTATGATATGATTTCAAACCATTTGGTAGGTCTTTGGAATCTACTGGCCAACCATCTAATATGTGTTGTTTCAATAGTTTACACTCTTCATCTTTATCCGTTTCTGTCTTGAATTCTTCATATCTTTTCACACTCATTATTTTCTTTAGGTCTACTAATAATATGCTACAATCAAAGTCATCATCATCCTTAACTTTGGTTTTTAAGTAATTTCTTGATAAATAATCTGCAAGTTGCAATAATCTTCCTGGTTTATATGTTAATGATATGTCATAGTGTTGTAATCTTAATCTCATTTTTTGAAGTCTGACTGGTATTTCTGCTAGAGGTTTCTTCGAAATAGGAATTAAAGGCTTGTGATCCGACTCAACTTCAAAATTCCTGCCCATGATATAAAAATGAAACTTTTCACAAGCAAACACTATGGCATACATTTCCTTTTCAATCTGTGCCCATGCTTTTTGTGTTTCTGTTAATGCCTTAGATGCATATGCTACTGGATAGCCATTTTGCATAAGAACCGCACCTACGCCATTGCTACTTGCATCAACACTTAATAAACATGGAGCATTTGGATCATAATATTGTAGCACTGGTGATGATGTCAAATATTTTTTAATCATTTCAAAACATTCTTCCTGCTTTGTACCCCATTCCCAATTCCTGTCTTTTTTAAGCAATTCTCTTAATGGAGCAGTTAACTCAGCAACATTTGGTATGAATTTGGAAACATAAGTAATTACACCTAATAATTTTTGAACTCCATTAACATCTACAGGTTTTTCCATATTAATTATACTTTCAATTTTATCCTCATCAATTACAATACCCTTGTCTGTAAAAACATGTCCTAAAAACTTTAACTTATTAGTATTTATTATGCATTTTTCAGAATTGAAAGTGATATTATTTTCAGCTGCTGTTTTTAATACCTTATGTAATATTTCATCATGTTTTTCTTGGTTTTCTGCCCATATTATCATATCATCAATAAATATCTCAACGTTACTTATATTTTCAAACAAACGAGAGAATTGTTTATGATACACTTCTGATGCTACTTTTACTCCATAAGGCATTCTCAAAAAACGGTATCTGCCAAATGGTGTTTGGAATGTAGTCAATTTTGAGCTTGATTCGCTTAACTTTATTTGATAAAATGCTTTACTACAATCTAACTTACTAAACACTCTAGCATTAGCCATTTTAGCAGATATTTCTTCAAAAGTTGGAAGTTTATAATGTTCTCTTAACAAACAAGAATTGAGGTATTGTGGATCCAAACATATTCGAAGCGATTGATCATTTTTTCTAACTATTACAACTGCATTTACAAACTCGGTGGGTTCTTCTATTTTGCATATGATGTTGTTCTTTTCCATTTCCTGTAATTCTTTTTTGTAGGCATCCAGTAGTTTCATGGGCACAGGTCGACAAGGTATCACTTTTCCAGTATGATTAGGAATCAATTTGAAATCATAAACATAGTCTTTTATTTCTCCTAATCCTGTAAATAAAGATGGATATTGACTTATGATATCTTCCTTATTAATGTTACACAACCGAATTATCAGATTACATTTTTGGATTATAGGCAGTCCCAACAAGGGAGCTGAATTACAATCAACAACATGAAATTTAATTATTTCTATTTGGTCATTGATTTCACATAAGAGGTCTATTGTTCCTAATAAATTTATTCTAGAATTGTTGTAATTCCTTAATATAGAATTTGAGCCTTTTAATTGTGCTTTTATACCTAAACTATCCAAAGTTCTCTTACTAATTACATTGCAACCTGCACCTGTGTCTAATTTGAACTTTAATTTTTTGCTAGTATTTACAAATTTTACCTCCACAGTCCAGTCGTTCACATTAATGCTGCCCAACATGTACTCCTGATTTGTAGCATTGTCCTGTTGCTCTTGAGAAATTTCTTTTACTGTGTGGTCTTTTGCCCTTCTTTGCATACATACTGTTGCATAATGATTTTGTTTTTTACAGTAATTGCATATTTTTCCATATGCTGGGCATTGGCGAGGTTGATGTTCAAAACCACATCTTTTGCACTTGAATTTAGGTGAATTTTGTATCTCTGACTGTTTCTGTTGTACCCGAGTTTTCTTCTTGATGTAATCTACATTTGTACTTTCTTCTTCCTTTAATTGTTTTATATAACCCATGGCAATTTCTGCTGTTTTGCACATATTCACACACTGTTCTAATGTTAGGTTTGGTTCTCGGAGGAGTCTTTCCTTTAATTTTGTTTCTTTTATACCTCCTATTAAGCGATCTTTTATCAAACTATCTCTTAAATTTCCAAAATTACATGGTAATGATAATTTTTTCAACTCACACAAATATTCTGCGAACTTTTCTTCTTCCTTTTGATTTCTCTCAAAGAATAAATGTCTACTTATTGTTTCATTACTTTTTGGAAGGCAATAATCTTTAAGTATCTGAAGCACTTTCTCATGGTTTTTCTTTTCTTGTTCAGATATGTCGAGCGTCTCAAATTTATCTTGGCCTTCTTCTCCTAATAAATGTAGTATTATTGCGGCTCTTGTCTCAGTCGTTTTTTTGTGGCATTCGTTTGCCGCCATGTATATTTCGACCTGGCGTAACCAAATCTTGAAATTTTTCGCTAGGTCTCCTTCAAACGACAATGGCGGTGGTTGGGCGAGCGTCATAGTCGGCGTTGTGCTGTCCGTTATTATATTCACTGGCCTGGTCCCAACAGGAACGTTGTTTGCTTCCGGCTGCGCCATGTCAATTTATGTTTATGCTTGTGTAAATTAAACAGCTTTGTGGTTGAAATACACAATTAATCTTTATTATAATTAAATGAATTACAATACAACATCTTCACATGTCGGCTGTTCCTAGATCAAGAGAGCGATTCTAGTGCTGTGCTCATCACTTACTTAATTACAAATAGTGATGTGACCTATTATGTCACAATTCCCATCCTCCATATATCAAGTTGCCCCCCCCTAGGCCATCGGCTGGCGACGCCCTTGATCAGGATCATCAACACACATGTCGGAAAGAAGGGACCGATGGAAAGGCCTCTTCTTGGCAGAGAAAAGACACGCCTGAGTCTTAGCGTCATTAAACTTGACCAGATTAGCATCGCCCCAATCGGAAACTGCCTTGAGGGGCAAGTTCAAGCATTGAATTTATTATAACAAATAGTAAGCACTTTCTAGCCTGAAGCACAGGTTTAACCTAGTTCAGGCAAATATGCAATCACGATCTATTGTAGGTATATTGATAAATATTGTAAAATAATGTGACGTTGTATTAAATAAACGATTTATTATTATTATTATTTTATTATTATTCGACCATGGAAAGACTGGATTTCAGCCGCATTGGCACGTGCGCTTGATGTGCAACTCTCTACAACCGTGTTGTCATCTGCGTAGGTACCCAAAGGTACCGGGTTTCAGCATATCATTGATATGCAGCAAAAAAAGGGTTGCAGAGAGTACCGAAGCCTGAGGGACACCAGCATTTATAGCCATTCGATCAGACAAGCAGCCATCGATGTCTACTCGAATTGAACGATCTCTCAGGAAATCTGATATCCATGTAAGTATAGAAACCAGACGGAAAGTCATTTGATTGAAGCTTGCTAATTAGGCCATCATGCCAAATATGTTCCGGGAGACGGCAAGTGCTTCCCCATATTTCTCGATGGCGTCACTTCAGGTTTGAGTGGCGTACGCAAGAAGATCCCCAGTGGACTAATTTCGACGAAAGCCGTATTGACGATGACTGAGGAGATCATTAGCTTCAAGGTACGCCGGGAGTCTGTTATTGAGGACACGTTCCATTGTCTTGCAGATAATGGACGTGACCGAGATGAGCCTATAGTTGGTATGATCGGCATAACTACCTTTTTTTGGGCACGGGCTACACGTTGGCGAGCTTCCATGACTTCGGCACTAATCCAATCTCGAGAGAGAGCCGAAACAGGCATGTCAGTACAGGAGACAACTCAGGTGCACAGGTCCTCAGAACTATAGCTCGAATATCATCTGGTCCACTGGCCTTGTACATATCAAGAGTTGCGTTACGCATTTCGAACCTCCTTTTGGCGAGAGCGAGTATCAGACATTGAGGTCGTGCTGCCAGCTAAAGTCGGGAAAGTTGCGTCTCCTGCATCAAGATGCAAAAAATTCTGCAAATAGGTTTGCTTTCTCTCCTGCAGTATGAGCCAAGAACGGCAAGAACCATCAGGGTTCAGCCATAGAAATTAGTACACATATATCGATGGTTTCAGCAATGGAGGCTGTGAGGGACGACAGAAGTTTGACTCGACCGATTTAGCTAGGGACCAAAAAAATTTACTACCCGCAGGGTACGAGGCAAGTTTGTATAGGAATAAGGATTTAAATTTATACCTAACAATACATTTCTTCCCAGGTAAATAAAGTAATAACGTAATAAATGTAAACAGATACTTACGATTATTGTCGAATGGTATGTAATAAGCTGTAAGTATGTAGATTTCTCGGCCGTAAATGGTTTTTGTGTGAAGTTTCTTAGGTGTCCATCCTAGAATTTCGAATTGCTAACCCAACATCCTGGGGTTGGCACAAGACCATACTGGGGTGGGCACGGCCCACCCGGCCCCCCCTCTATATACGCCTATGTATCCGTGGGACGCCCTGTATATGACAGGAGTTACGCCCGAACATACCTACATAAAAAAAATAATACAAATATTCGAATCAACAACCTCCTCCTTTTTGAAGTCGGTTAAATAACATAGACAACACTGAATTTCTCCTGTGTTGTGGGTACTTGGTAATGTGCGTTGATCAAGGATTGTACATTTGCAATTTTAAAACTTGTGTTTGCCACCACGGAACAGACTCTATTTATCTGTTCCGTGTTTGCCACAAAGGAGTTTTCTCAAGATCCATGCAACATAGGAATTTTCACACAGTCTTAAGTTTTGCCCACATATTTTATTAGTATGTATATCCCAGTCAAGACAAATAATATAAAGCTTTGAGGTAGGTTCAGCCAAACGGGAGATAATTGCGGACAAACATACATACATACAACCATACGGATTGAACTGAGAACCTCCTTTTCTTTTTGAAGTCTGTTAAAAATAACCATTCCTTGGCTCATATTGCCTATACTAAAGTTACAATTTAAATTCTAATAGGGTTATTGAATACTCAGCCAACTATTACAGAAAAATTATAGCCACTTAGTGTAATTGCAGAAAAATATTATGTAAAAAAGTGCTCACTTACAAAGAAGAAAAAGAAAAGAATTATTTAAATAAATTTATTAACAATACCAATAATTGAAACCTTAGCTTTTAATAATTTGGGTTAAAGATAGATAAACTTCCCTTGAAGTTTCTATCTCGTTTAACATTTCACACATAGTTCAATTATATTTTACATCACATGTGGCATCTGAGCATGGCCTACATGTAATGCTCCGTACAAGAGCTCACTTTATACAATTTTTAGTCTAACTAGTGATTAAGTATATTGATTCCTATGTGGGTAAATAATATCTGCTGATAAATAAATGCATATAATGCTACCAAGTACCTCCATTGCTGTTACATTATTCTATCAGACATCAAAAATAACATAAAATAAATATTATTTAGATAGCAGTGCAACATAGCAAAGGTTTATTTCATCATAATATATACATTTATGAACTGGAGGCACTAAAGCCTAAGACTATCAATTTTACAGGAAAGTCATCAGCCACATGTTTTAAAAGTGACAGGCACGTGTAGTGTCATTTAAAAAAAGTAAAGTCAATATATTCATTCCCACTATCAGGCGGAAAATCAGTAGGTGTGAATAAAATAAAATTATATTACATCTTAAAAGATTAAACAATCTTCCCCTCGGAACAACTGGCTACAGACCGGCCGTGGCTCACTGCGGCGGCGCGGGGCCGGGCGGCCGCACCTGGCGCCGCAGCTGCTCCACCAGCTCGGGGTTGGCGGCCTGCATGTGCTGCGCCAGCGCCTGCCCCGCCTCCAGCAGCGCCGACATGCCGCCCGCCCCCGCGCCCGCGCCCGCGCCCGCCGGCGCCGCGCCCCCGCCGCCGCTGCTCATGAGGCCGGAGATGAGGTTCTGCATGTTGGGGTCGGCCAGCATCTCCGTGGCCATGTTGAGCAGCGCCGGGTTCTGCAGCAGGCCGCCCAGGTCCAGGGGCGCGCGCTCGCCGTGTGCCGCCAGCTGCTCGTCGGCGAGGCGCAGGTTCTGTCGGTACGACTCGTTGTCGGGCTCCAGCTGCGCCGCGCGCGCGTACGCCATCCGCGCCTCGCGGTGCCGCTCCAGCGCCGTGAGCGCGAGCCCGAGGCGCGAGTGCGCCTTGCCGTAGTCCGGCTGCAAGGTCAGCGCCATCGTGCAGTCGCCGACGGCCGCCTCGTTCTCGCCCAGCTTGAAGTGCGCGGCGGCGCGGTTACAGAAGTACACGGGGTTGGAAGGGTCGAGCTCGATGGCCCGCGTGTACTTCTCCAGCGCCTCCCGGTGGCGGTCGCTCTTCATGAACTCGTTGCCCTCGTTCTTGAGCTTCTCGGCTTCCGAGCGCGTCGGCGGCGCGCTGAACGGCGCGCTGCTCCGCGTCTGGGCGCGCACGAGCTGCAGCAGGTCGACACCGCGAGCCGCGTCTTCGGGGCCGAGCTCGAAGGCGGTCTCGATGCACTGCACGCCGACCTCGACGCTCTCGCGCGAATCCACGCTGAGCGAGTCTGCTTCCAGCTGCCGCTTTAAGAAGTTTACAATGCTTGCTGCTACAATTTTGATATCCGACATGATGCTAGAGTTCCGTTTAATGCGATATAAAATTCTGAAACTTAATTTGCAGTAATTTCTATTATTTTTAGATTTTTCGACCGACGATGACACAAATGACAAAATTAAGAAATTAACGCAATGACAGATGACAAAATGAAAATGAAAATGAATTAGGAGTGGGCGTTAATTCAACGAACGGCTTTTTTTAACTGTTAATCTAATGTTAACAAATTAACAGCTTTTTGTTTGCCGCAAAACCCGTTAAATCTATCAACTGTTTCATTCAACGATTTTGGCAAAGCGCATATTATTAACTCAACGAATAGGCATTCAAAAGTCGCTAACTTTATCTGAACTGAACTGAACTGAAGCTGCTAACGCAAAACCCGCTAAAATTATTTGTTTCTTTTCTTCTGCGTCTCGTTCTCGTTGACGTTCTACGAAATATGCCGAGTAGACGCGAGGGCCGGGGCGCCTATGCGAGCGAGCGAGACGCCGCTAGCTTAAAATTGTACGAGCGAGAGTCAGAGATATCTATGTTTCTAAGTTCGCTTGCTCCATGGCTCGCGCCGCTCTGTCTTGCCGAAACGAACAGGTTTTTACTTGTAAACATTACAATCAAATTAGTTTGTTTGAGTGACAGGTTGAAGGTCAACACTTTTTTATTTGTTAAGTGAAGTTTATTTCATTTAAATGTCAACTTTTGATCATTATTTAAAATTGACTAGTCACTCAAACAAGCTAACTCCAAAACACGAAAACGTTGTTTTCGTTTTAGCAGCCCGCGTAACGTCAGCTCCTTTTTCAATTTGAACAAAGTTTCGTCTATTAACTGCTACGTACATTAATGAAAACCTGTTAATTACGTTAACGGCTTTTTTAACAGGTTAACAGGATGAAATTAACGGCTTCGTTGCGTTGACCCAAAAATCGTTAACGACCCACCACTATGAATGACAATTGACAATTGACTGACATTTCGGTTCTAATTTTTACTTTGACTTGTTATGTATCGCTTTACTTTTTCTATTTTCCAACTTTTTGAACTCCTATTAAAAATGTTAATTGCAGTCGTTTTATATAATATTAAGTGTATTTAAGCAAACAAGCAGTGTATTTATGCAATCTTTCCTAAACTGAGCTAACATCAAATGATAATTTTTGATAATTTTTTTCGTAGTTATGATAGTTGAGGAGCCAGCCAGAGGAGCAAAGAGTATACGGGTAAAGAGTGCCCTCTTACGATATATTTATGCCAACGAGCGCAGTGGCGCTGTCTACAATTTGTTCCCGAACTAATCCAGCGTCTATATCTAGCTATAGATGTATAGGTGGGTACTGGATGTATAGAAATAGAGCATTATTATTTGGTGCAACCGCTTATCAACGGTAACGAAACCATTTTAAGCGGAACTGGCTTATTATCACTTGTCGTAGATACTTTCTGGAAGATTTCACAACCGAAATACAATCTAAAAATGGAAAAGATGATACAAGCATGCGTATACGCAGTGATACAGCCACCATTTTGAAATTTGTAACAGATAGTACCAGTCAAAAAAAGATCAGTACGAAGCAAGAAGCTTATAGATAAAAGTGGAGGCAACACTCTAAATACCTAAGTGAAGCCAACTGTGGGCAGACGCTCTCTTTCTGAATGCATACATAAGATAAGGAAAACACATATCATTTTCTCGTTCTTATGTATGCATTCAGAAAGAGAGCATCAGCCCACAGTTGGTTTCAAGCTTTTGTTCTGAGTGTTGGCTCCATTTATACCTATATCTTCATGGTACGAAGATATCATCTTATTTATTTTAATGTTTAAAAATATTAAAATAAGCTCAACTTTAATTGGAAACTTAAAAGATATTTTGGTTTTATATTTTATGTCGTAAAATATATAATAATCACTGTAATAATTAAATTGGTTTTTGTTGCGACATCTGTTGAGATGATTTACTTACAAACAAAACCTAAAGTTTTGGGAACAACATGTAGATGGAGCCATCATCTTTTGGTTCAAGCCAAATATATGTGACTGTCCCCCCCCTGCAGAGGAGCCTGGGATTTATTCCACCTCTTTTCACAATTTCACATGGCAATAATCTAAAAATGTCAAATGGAATTTTATGGAATGTCAAGTTTGTCAACCGATCACCCCTTACCATAGATAGTGTGCTTTGTGTTTAAATCATAGAGTAAAGTAAAATAATAGATATCTGGAAAACACGTAGCCTCCTTACTCTCTGTCCATCGGGTTATTCGTTTTTTGACGTGGTTTTGACAACTTTTTGCAGCCACGTAACGTTTATTATCGATAGTATCGATTATTTGAAGCAAGCAAGAAACAATCGTGAAAAAGGATAATGGCAGGGTTTGTACAAAAATATAAAGATGTTTAGAGAAGTTGAAATTCTAATTCTTATACTCTTGAGTACCTTCAGGCTGACTGTATGTTCAGGCATTTACCATATTTTTAAACCCCCGCAATAATAATGGATGTTAAAGGTGAATATTTTAATGAAAAGCTCTTTATTTCAGAACCAAATGGCGACTAACAGTAACAGTGACATTGACAGCGCTGTTTCGCATCGCAGTTCTTACTCGAAAATTACATCGTTTTATCCAAATTAATATTATAAATGCGAAAGTAACTCTGTCTGTCTGTCTTTCTGTCTGTCTGTCTGTCTGTCTTTGCTTCACGCCTAAACTACTGAACCGATTTGTGTGAAATTTGGTACAGACATAGTTTGCAACTTGAGAAAGGACATAGGATAGTTTTTATTACCAAAAATAAAATAAAAAATAAAATAAAAAATAAAATTTGTGGATATAAATGCGAAAGTAACTCTGTCTGTCTGTCTGCCTTTCTGTCTGTCGGTCTTTCTGTCTGTCTGTCCGTCTGTCTTTGCTTCACGCCTAAACTACTGAACCGATTTGTGTGAAATTTGGTACAGACATAGTTTGCAACTTGAGAAAGGACATAGGATAGTTTTTATTACCAAAAATAAAATAAAAAATAAAATTTATTCCGGACATACAGCGCCATCTATTGGTCAATAGTCGGCATCAATTCAGTACTGAAAATTCTTCGGAAAAATGTAAATAAATAGTAAAAAGGTATTAAAAATATAATATGAAAAATGTAAATAAACAGTAAAAAGATATGAAAATATAATATAATACAACTTTTAGTACAAAGAAAATGCTCTAACGGAGTATAGATAATTCTATTAGTACCTGTACGAGCCAATAATGCACGTACAGCAAATATACTTTATATTAAATACTTTACTAAACATTCTAATTCAGTCGTAACAAAACAGCCGTCACGCGCTTAGGTGTCAATAATCAATTCGTTTAATAAACGTAATGTGCGGCTCAGACCCTCAAACTTGTGCGTAGACAGCAATTTGTATTAACTCTATTGAAGTAAATAAACAATTAATTAATAGTGTTTGTGGAGTGTCATTTATCATCTACAATCAACTACTTGGAGTATCGTCAAAGGCGAAAACCCCTACATCTTTTGGTCCTTCGAGAAACTTTGAACCTTCTGGTAAGTGGTGTCTTGTAAATTTTGACGGTAGCGAATCGGTTCAGCTGGCCTCCCACAAGCGGGTCTCACCAGTTGGATTGAGACGAAGCGCAAATACCGTCATTTAAAGGCAAAACTTCCAGATTTCTTAGCAACGAACCAGCGGAGACAAAGTCTACTGCTATCAATGGCGGAAGAACAGCAACAGTTTGCAGAGCTACTTCAAAAGCAGCAGAGCAGCTATGAGAGTATCAAAGCTCTGCAAAGTAACTATAAGAAAGATTCAGGGAGTAGAAAAACCCTAGAATACTTGAACAAACGCATTGAAGCGTTACAATCCCTCTGGGATGAATTTTTAGCGAATCATGAGTTCTTGAAGAAGTTTGAATCTGTAAAAAAGGACCATGATTACTTCAAGGCGGACATTTTTGACATAACAAGGAGAATGTTCGACGAAACTAAATTGTCGATGACTCAACGAAGACAAGAGTTGTTAGACGCACCTGGATTTTCAGGGACTCCGAAACTCAAGATACCAGAAACTAGCGGAACACCGAGGTTCAATATAACGGGTGTACCGCAATCTACAGGAGATGAGGCGGACAAGCACGTGTTGTTGCTGTTACGTAATCAGATGTGCAATTTCAATGCCTTAGAGCGAACAGTTTCAAAAGTCAACGTGAAGAACTTAGACGAAAAGTGGCAACTCCAAGACCAACTAAAGACCATACAGGCAAAATGGGAATCTATCGACAAGATCCATTGGGAGTTAAGCTACTTACTAGACGGTAACAACGATGATTATGAATCCAAATTCGAGTATTGGGAGCAAGTCTACGACAAGCTGAAGGAAGATTTAAGTAGAAAAATCTTTGAAACTTCGTACTACGAAAAATCAACACCGCGAATGGAATTGCCAGAGTTCAACGGAGCTTACAACAACTGGGTCTCTTTTAGAGATTTATTCTATGAGATGATTCACAACAATCCAACGCTGAATAAAACGCAGAAAATGAAGTTTCTGAAATCGAAGTTGAAAGGGGAAGCAGAAAAGTTGATTAAACACCTTGCTGTGAGTGCTGAGAACTATAACTCATGCCTGGAAATCATCGAACATCGCTACAATAACAAGCGAATACTTTTCACATCGTATCTTGATACGATTCTCGATCAGCCAGCTATCGATAAACCAACTTCGGCAAACCTGAAAAGACTACACGATACTACGAAGGAGTGTGTGAACGCACTTGAAAACATCGAGATTAATATTTCAGTGTGGGGTCCATTTATCGCGCATTCACTTGCATCAAAGCTGGATGACGTCACTCACAGTGATTACATAGAAAATATGAAGCACCCAAGAGAGTTACCAGACTTAGACGAACTTATGGACTTCCTGGAAATGAGATTCATGACATTGGAGACAGCTAGAAACAAGAAAGGCAGTCAGAAGCAAAATTATTCAACATACAATAACTTACATAAAAATAATAAGTCAACGAACTTTAAAGACGCTGAAAAATCGACCAAAACATATCATACTTCATTGCGAAAATGCCCTCTTTGCAATAATGAACATGCATTGAGGCACTGTTCGACATTTTTAGACATGGACGTCGCAACACGAAATCAAACAGTAAGCAAACTTAACGCTTGCAAAATCTGTTTGTTTGTTCACAGCGGGAAATGCAAATTTGCGAATAAAAAATGCCGCACGTGTAACTATAACCATAACTCGCTTCTCCATAACGAAAATTTAAAAGGGCAAAGAATAAAGCCAGCTACCCCTGCGGTGACAGAGCTAACTTCGAATCACGTTAACGGGGATCAAGAGATTCTCTTAACGACTCTTCAGATGAAGGTTAAAAATAAGGAGGGGGAGTATGTCATCCTTCGAGCGTTACTGGATCAAGGCTCTCAAGTAACCTTGATAACAGAAAATGCCGCTCAGCGGTTGAACCTTCCCCGAAACAAAACTAATGCCACCGTCACGGGTGTCGGAACGATAATGGGCGCGAGTAAAGGGCTAATCCAACTGGAATGTAAATCTATACACTCTGATTATACATTCCAGACCGAAGCATTGGTCATGCGTAAACTTATAAGTAACCTGCCAAACTCTACTATTAACGCGGAGAATTGGACGTATTTAGATAACATCAAACTGGCAGACCCTGACTTCAACATCTCCGGCCCTATCGATTTATTGCTAGGAGCTGATATTTACTCCTCCGTAATCCTAGAAGGAGTACTCAAACACAGTCCGAACACACCAGTAGCGCAGCAAACAAAGTTGGGCTGGATATTGTGCGGGGGAGCTGCGAAGCAGTTTAACTGTCTGGTCACCCTAACCGAGGTAGACGATCTGACAAGGTTCTGGGAGACGGAAGAGATTCCTTCGGAACCCGAGGCCACAACAAACGATGAGTACTGTGAGAAACACTACACAGAAACTACACTGCGAACCAACGAAGGGCGGTATGTCGTGAAAATGCCAATGAAAGCTAATTACGAACAAGACCTCGGCAGTTCAAAGTCGCAAGCCATAGCGCAATTTCTTCAATTAGAAAAGAAAATGTCAAGACAAGAACACTTCGCGAAGCAGTATAAACAATTCATCAGCGACTACATCGAATTAGGTCACATGAAATCAGTGACAGGATCCGATAGTCAGCCACAAGCCTACCTACCACACCACGGCGTGTTAAGGGAGAGCTCATCAACAACAAAACTACGAGCTGTTTTTAACGCATCAGCGAAAACAGACTCTGGCAATAGCCTAAACGACTTGATGGAAAAAGGACATAATTTACAAAAGGACATCTTATCGCTAATAATCAAGTGGCGGAGCTATAAATATGTTCTGACGGCGGACATAGAGAAAATGTACCGTCAAATCCTTATCCATCATGATCAACAGCCTCTTCAAAAAATCATTTGGAGAAATTCCGTAAAAGAACCGCTTAGAGAGATGCAACTGTGCACCCTAACCTACGGCACCAAAGCAGCACCATTCATAGCAATGCGCACTCTTCAGCAACTTGGCAAGGACGAAGGCAACGCATACCCCTTAGCCTTAAAGTCGCTACAAAATGATTTCTATATGGATGATGTCATAACGGGACAGCATACCATAGAAACTACAAAATTATTGCAAAAGGAGCTCTACGAGCTACTGAAGCGAGGTGGATTCATCTTACGAAAATGGGCCACTAACGAACCCTCTATTCTTGAAAATCTACAAGAAAAAGAGAAAAGTCACACGAATGATTTTGATTTCGGTCAGCAAGAGTTCAGCAAAACTCTGGGTCTTGCATGGGATGACGCAAGCGATACATTCCATTTCAATTACGAAGCGCCTAGCGACAGTAAAAATATACCATACACAAAACGCAGGCTACTATCGGAGATAAGCAAGATCTATGATCCACTCGGCTGGCTAGCTCCAATGACGATCCAAGCTAAGCTGATTTTCCAAAAACTATGGAATGCAAATTGCCAACATATTGGTTGGGATGACAACGTCCCTGACAGCATACAGAAGGAGTGGCAAAAAATCAAAACAGAATTACCGAATATTAAGAAGATCAGTTTACCTAGATGGATAAAATATGAAAATAATGGAACGATCGAATTGCAAGCATTCTGCGACGCAAGCGAGCAAGCCTACGCATGCGTCATCTACAGCCGTACTTTGTCGTCAACCGGTGAATACCAAACTGTGCTGATAGCAGCTAAAACGAAAGTGGCGCCAATGAAAAGTAAAATTACAATTCCTAAACTGGAATTATGCGCAGCAGCCTTACTGGCGAAACTCATAGAGAAGACAGCCAGGGTCCTTGCAGACTACAATCTGAAGATATCCTGTTGGACCGACTCGAAAGTAGTTTTAGCATGGCTTCAAGGTGTTCATGCTAAATACGACAAATTTGTATCAAACAGAGCTAAGCAAATAACAAACACCGTACCTGCAATAAACTGGGGTTACGTAAAGACCAACGAAAACCCCGCCGACTGTGCAACGAGAGGACTATCGCCATCGAAGCTAGTGACTTTTTCTTTGTGGTGGGAAGGACCTCAATGGCTTAAGGATCAAGATCAACAAGCCACTGCAGCATCTGAAACATTTTTCACGAAAGAAAGTTTCATAACAAACTGTTACACAAATGTGAGTACAGAACCCACATTGATTACAAATGAATTAATTAACTCATTACTTGTTCGACATAGCAACTTAGATCGCATTACAAGAATACTTGCTTGGGTCATCCGTTTCGTCGAGTCAACACAAAACAAAAGGAGGTCAAATGAGCGCAATGAACTAAACTTGAAGGAAATAAATAACGCATTATGGATTATTATAAAATCAGTACAAGAAGATCATTTTAATAGTGAAATAGAATCTCTCCGTAAAAGCGAAAAACTTCCAAACAAGAGCGCCATTCTGAAACTCAACCCATTTTTGGACTCGGACGGGATACTACGCGTCGGAGGTCGTCTCGAACATTCAGACTTACCAGTAGAAGCCAAACACGCCATTCTCATTCCGAGAGAGGGCAGACTGACTCAACTGATAGTAGAAAGCGCGCACCAGCACACACTACACGGTGGAGCGAGATTAACGTTGGCTCACACAAGAAGCAAGTACTGGATCATCAGCGGCAATAGAACTGTCAAGAAGATATTGCGACAGTGCGTCCGGTGCCGTCGTTACGCAACAGTTCGGACTGAGCAACTGATGGGGAACCTACCCAAAGAAAGGATTACTCCGTCGAGACCATTTTTGCACTGTGGCGTTGACTTCACAGGTCATGTGGATGTGAAGATTAACAAAGGCCGCGGGATAAAAACCTGTAAAGGTTATATTGCAATATTCATCTGTATGTGCACTAAAGCCGTACATATTGAGCTAGTGTCGGATCTATCGACACAAACTTTTATAGCAGCATTGAAGAGAATGTGCGCAAGAAGAGGTACTCCGAAACATATTTATTCCGACAATGGCACTAACTTTGTCGGCGCTGCAAAAGTATTGAAAGAAGAATTCCTTTTATATAGAACAATGTTATCGTCAGAGTTCTTTAGAGAGGTCAACAACCTTCAAATCGTGTGGCATTTCAACGCTCCATCCTGGCCTTCGGCTGGAGGCCTATGGGAAGCCGCCGTACGCTCCATGAAGTCCCACTTGAAGCGAGTAATTGGACAACAGAAGCTGACATACGAACAATTCGCAACGCTTCTTACCCAAATCGAGGCGTGCTTAAACAGTAGACCGCTAAGCCCATTGTCTGAAGACGTGGAAGACCTGGACTATCTCACTCCCGGTCATTTCCTTACGGGAGGTCCGATGCTCTCACTACCAATGAATGAACCTGAAAACTTGAAATCAATGGACATCAGAAATAACTGGAAGTTGATCGAATTTATGCGCCGACACTACTGGGATCGCTGGTCAAAAGAGTACCTACATCTACTGCAAAACAGAAGCAAATGGCAAAAGACAAAGGAGAACTTGCAAAGGGGTCAACTAGTACTCGTGAAGGAAAATAACTTGCCTCCAGGAAAGTGGGCTATGGGTCGTATTACAGAATTACACCCCGGCACTGATGACCTAGTTCGAGTCGTCACGCTGAAGACACAAAGTGGAGTTCTTAAAAGACCAATAAGTAAACTTGCACCGCTACCTGTAAATGAAGTATACGAGACTACTGAATCACCCGAGGAAGTGAGTCCCGAACCCGAAACCCGCAAGAGCCACGAGAACAAACGAGTTAGGAAAACCAAGAAGGTTAACTGTTTGTTGATGTTGTTACTTGTGGCATTTACAACGCTACCATTCGGTCTAGCTATGCCCATGGAACATTTTAAAACGACTCGATTGACTGATAACCAACCTATTTACTTTGACCCTAGCGGAAACATTCAACTTATTCACGACGAATGGAAGCTTTTGGTATTCTACAACCTGACTACATTCTGGCAAAGTACAGCAAAGGTGGAAAAATACATCAATCATTTGGATCAAATATGTGACACAATGCCCAACGAGCAATGTCACTCTACGATACATCAGCTAGAGTTCGAAATGAATCAGCTGAAGGAATACAACAACTTGTTACTGTCTCAACATCAGCAACGAAGACGTCGCGGCTACGTTAACGGCGTAGGAAACCTCGCACGAGCCCTCTTTGGTGTCCTGGATAGCGATTTTGCTGAAAAATACTCCAAGGACATACAAAAAATCCAAACGAACGAGCAATATTTATTACAGCTGATACGAAACCAAACAATTATTATCGAGGCAGAAAACAATGTTATAAAGAAAAATGAAGACTTTGTAAAAACACAACTACAAACGATTCAGCAATTTATGGATGAAACGAGAAACAATACAGCAGTACTAGAAAATAGATTTCAAGTTATGAAAACGATGAATGATGTTAACGCAGGAGCGTTAACAGCTAGTCTACTCTTGTCCATATTGAAAAGAAACCAACAGATGCTCCTGGATGCAATTACAGACGTCTACAGAGGACACCTCGATGTGAATTTATTCACTCCTGAACAACTGTCGGAGCAGCTCAATTTCATATCCGGCGTCATATCGAAACGATTAACGTTACCGATTAAAGACAGCAATGGTGAAAGCATACGGGACATCTACAAGCTTATTTATGTCAAAGCTCGGCTTACCGAAAAATACCTGCTATTTGAACTTCATATCCCGTTACTAAGTGACGACGAGTATACGTTTTATCGCAACATACCTTTACCTATACAACACACATCCAACCAATGCCAGGCGATAGCGATAACAACCAAGTATATTGGAGTGAATTACGTCAAGAATACCTATATACAAATGGAAGAGGAGGATCTTAGTCAATGTACAACGATGACGGCTAACAGCTACATTTGTCACGCCTATACGCCTATACGCAACTTACATGGGACCACAGCGTCCTGCGAGGCCAAAATGCTGAGTCAAACTGTAAACATCACCTGTGATTGGAGACTACAACAATGCTCTGACCAATGGATAAAATTACAGAGACCGAACATATGGCTATTTAATTGCATAAATGAGTGTGCGACAAGAATAGTATGCGAGAATCGAATTACAACGACGATGTTCACTAAGACAGGGCTCCTTGCCCTAGGTCAGGACTGTGTAATTCAACACAACGACGCGGCAATATACTCACACAACGTTTTTACTAGCAAGGCGAAAATTGGAATGACTTTGGAAGTACCGACTATTGACTCCCCGAATGATATGTGGAATACGTACAAAAACACTGCGATTGTACTTCATAAACTCAATTTATCTGATGAACACCGATCTTTAGATTACCAGATAAATGAACAGAAGAGACGAGAGCGCCTACCTAACGACTTGTCCGTCCATGATGTCGGCAACTACGCTATGAGCGGTTTGCTGGTGGGAGGAATTGTCGTCACAATGATAATATGGGGAGTTAGAAGAGGCGCACCTTCATGTCAGAAAAGCAAGACGCCAATAACAAGAGAAACATTAGCAAGAGAAAATATAGAACTAGAGGAGATTCCCACCTATGCTACGGTAGGAGGTCGACGTTCAAGGAACCCTCGTCAACTACCAACAATGGAAACAAGTTTCCGATTATGAGTTGATTATAAATAGATTGTACTTTGCTTTCACATTTTAATGTAATATTTCTATTGTAACACAAGTTTGGCGATCGGGGTACGCATGATCTTTCCCTCGGGAGCATGTACGAGCCAATAATGCACGTACAGCAAATATACTTTATATTAAATACTTTACTAAACATTCTAATTCAGTCGTAACAAAACAGCCGTCACGCGCTTAGGTGTCAATAATCAATTCGTTTAATAAACGTAATGTGCGGCTCAGACCCTCAAACTTGTGCGTAGACAGCAATTTGTATTTACTCTATTGAAGTAAATAAACAATTAATTAATAGTGTTTGTGGAGTGTCATTTATCATCTACAATCAACTACTTGGAGTATCGTCAAAGGCGAAAACCCCTACAGTACCTACTATATGTCGAGTTGGTGATCGCGCAATGGTGTCGATCGTTACACGAGTTCGGTTCATGTTATTGTTTTAATTCATCGGAAAAAAGTAAATAAATAGTAAAAAGGTATGAAAAAAATAATATCAATATAATAAAACTTTTAGTACAAAGAAAATGCCCGAACGGAGTATAGATAAATAGCAAAAAAACATAAATTCACAATCACTATGAAGCTGCCATATTACACGTGAACATTTGGATTGGACACAGTAGTGTAATTGAAGTGCTTTATCATGATTTTAAAAGAGTCAATGCCTCAATGTCCTAATTTAATACGAGAACTTAATAGGTTTCAATAATGAATTGCTGAGTGTAAATCAACAAGATTATTCTACACAGCTATTTATTAATGAAGACCTTTTGTTTTATTATTTTATTCAAATCACCAGAAATGTTATCGCTTTTGGTTATGGCCAAGAAATTTATAGATAAAGTGGAGCAACACTAAATACCGAAGTGAAGACGACTGTGGGCGGACGCTCTCTTTCTGAATGCATATCTACATACTTGAACGAGACAGAGATGGATGTGTTTTCTTTATATTATGTATACATTCAGAGAGCGTCGGCCCACAGTTGTCTTCACTTGGGTATTTAGTGTTGCCGCCACTTTATGCTTCTTGGTTATCGCCCAGTAATATTGAAGTTGCAGAGTGATGTAGCTAAATCGATTTAAATGTACTACGCGTCTACGCACTAGATATAGCGCTTCTAATCATCACTGTTTCACTGAACTGAGGTTCGGGATCCGAATGTCATTCAGTACCTATGACATTGTCATTCTAAAAGAGCGGTGCATCGTGATATTTGACATTTGTGAAATAAAAATATACTTACGCTAGCAACTATAGCGTGCGGCAGAGTGTAATGTGAACGTGGCAACCCAGAGTGGTTACCCGGTCGCCCGTAGGAGGGCGCCCGCGCATGTTCGATATAGTTCTTATGAGGTAGGCAGTGTGTTAAGTAGAGTGTAAGACGCTACCCGCGAATGTGTGCGCGCGAAGTTTAAGCTTTAGTTAAAATTTAGTTAAGTAGTGACTTGTGATCTGGCAAATATACAGTAACCTGATAGCACCAGCGTTTTTCTACACCCGTTCCCCGGCTATAAGTGGCTGCCCAACGTGAAAATCTAAAGAAAAATGCCGAAGCTTCGATCGGAAGATGTCTCAGAAGACGCCGGTGCCGCTAATATTACAATGTCACAAGAAACCCTCGCGAGTTTTATCACATCATTCCAGCAAACCCAAAGTGAATTTTGTCAACAACTAATACGGGAAGTACGATCATCAACACCTCACGTTAACGTGTCTGAGGCCCTACAGGGATCGGGCCTTGCATTTAGCTCGAATGGAAACTTCGCTAAATGCTCGTCGCGTTATGGTGGACGTGCCGATGAATCATTGGAAAACTTTTTAGACGCGATTGTTATCTACAAGGATTGCGTAAACGTTTCCGACGAAAATGCTCTCCGCGGTTTTTCAATGTTGTTGGAGGGGCCTGCTGCAGTGTGGTGGCAAGGTGTTAAAAGGTCGATGAGCACATGGTCGGAGGCCCTTACTCGAATAAAAGGGGCTTTTGGCGAGCATGACCCACCCCACCGACTCTACAGGAAATTGTTTAGCCTAGATCAAGAAGACGAACACACGGATTTGTTTATCGCCAAGGTACGTGCTCTGTTAGCTAAATTCCCAGAGGACGACCTCTCGGAAAAAGTTAAATTGGATATGGCATACAGTGTACTTAGCCCGCGCATTAGAAAACGCGTGACGAGAGAATGTGTAAATAGCTTCGACGAGCTACTTCATAAGTGTCGCCTTGTAGAAGATTCCTTAAAAGAAACAAGAAAAGGACAGGCATTCCCATCGAAGTCTCACGCGCAATCGAGCAAACGCGCATCATCGTCGTCACAGCGGGATGTACCTACAATCACCGATGCTTCAAGTACCGGCAGCGCCGCAAACGTCGAGCCCGCCGAGCTAGCCGCCGACGCCGCAGCGAAGGAAAAGAAGCCCTTCTGCGTGTACTGCAAGCGTCTCGGCCACCGCAAGTAAATGTGCGAGAAGCTTAAGCGCAATAGTGATAAGTCCGATAAGTGCGATAAAGTAAAGTCTGAAAGTGAAATAAAGTGTTACGGTTGTGGTACCGCGAACGTTATCAAATCGAAGTGTAAAAACTGTTCGCCGGGTCAGACGTCAGCGTTTTATTCAATAAACTTAACGAAACATAGCGGATCCATAAATAATAACAGCAAGGCCTTATCGCTTCGAGATTCGAGAGCGCCGGGCTTATCGCGCTGGCGCATGCTTTCGCGCTCGCTCCCGCGCAACCCCGCTGTCGCCCATGCTGCCCCGCAGCCGTCGGCGTCGGTAAGCCCGTCAAAGCAAGTGTCGGCTCAAGGTAACCCTACGCACGTCGTCAGAGAGGGCCTTTGTAACACTTTTGTTGATAATAATTTAGTTAACGTAAATAATTGTTCGGATAACTCAAGTAACAATAATTGTTTAGCTTTAGAGTTTTTAGACGACCATATTCCTAATGAAAACATTTGCGTGCCTGGTTCTAAGGATAAATGTTTAAGATATGATAATGTTGTTAATGTAAATAGTAATACGTCTGTGTCGAGCTGTTATAATTGTAATTCTTGTAATAGCTGTGAGTGTTTAGAAGAAGCATACGGTATCGGTATTGTACCTTTTCGTCGCCCTGTGTTAGATATAAGCGTTTTAGATTATTGTGGCACTGCTTTGGTAGATTCAGCAGCAAAAAGCTGTATTGCCGGTCACACGCTTTACGCTCTCCTGCTCAAATTAGGACATCAGTTAGTGCCGTCAACGCAAGTTGTTAAGTTGGCGGATGGTGTTAGTAGGGAAATGAACGTATTAACCACAGAGGTACAGGTGACACTTAAACACAAAACTAAATTCGTTAACTTTTTAATTTTTCCTGAAGCGAACAGTAATGAAAGCCTGTTAGGCATAGATTTTCTTACGAAATTCAATCTCGTTTTCAACTTCGGCGAGAATAGCTGGCACTTTGCCGAAAATAGTGAACAAAAGTTTGATACCCAATTTGAGAGAGTGTCACGGTCACCTGTATCTTCGTGTGCTGCTGTAGAGGTGTTGCGGGATGACGAGGCGAATTCACTTAATGATAGTCAACGCGAGGTACTTGCGCAGCTCATTGTAGAGCATCAAGATATCTTTAAGCCAGGGGGAGACCCGACGCCTTTCGCAGAACACATTATTGATACTGGCGATCACCTGCCCATTGCTGTTCCACCGTATAGGTTGACGCCTGCTAAGAAAGAGGCCATGCGGGCGGAGTTAGATAAGATGTTGGCAGACGACATTGTTGAGGAGTGTGAGTCCGCGTGGGGTTCTCCGGCGCTTCTAATCCCAAAGAAAAATGGTAAGGTTCGTTTTTGTGTCGACAATAGAAAACTCAATGCGGTAACTAAGACCGACGTCTATCCGATGCTACTGATAGACGAGCTTGTCCAGTCAACAAAAAAACATTATTTTATGAGTACTATCGATATGCGCAGTGGATTTTGGCAAGTCAGTTTACGCGAGCAGGACAGAGATAAAACAGCTTTCCCGACGCCTTTTGGTTCTTATCGTTTCAAGCGTATGCCGTTTGGCTTGAAGAACGCTCCTTCAACCTTCCAGCGTCTGATAGATAGGCTTCGTACGGGCGCTTCTCTAAAGGACGTGACCCTTCTTGCGTACCAAGACGATTTGTTAATTATATCCCAAGGCAGCTTTGAGAAGCATATTTCTGATTTGCGTAAGGTGTTCGAAAGATTACGCCTATTTAAGCTACGTGCGAACAGAGACAAATGTGTGTTCGCACGAGACAAAGTCAAGTACTTAGGCCATGTCATTACCCAAGATGGTGTGTCACCGGATGATGACAAGGTCCGTGCAGTTTTAGATATGAAGGCACCGTCGTCGTTACGCCATTTAAGAACCTTTTTACAGACGTGTTCGTGGTTTAGAAAGTTTATCCCAAACTTTTCTGCTGTAGCTGAGCCTTTAACATGCCCGCTCAAAAAGAATCAGCCCTGGTCTTGGGATGCAAGCCAGACTAGTGCGTTCGACGAGCTTAAAAAGCGCCTATCGTCGGCACCGATTCTCATCCAACCAGACTATAGTAAGCCTTTTGTGTTAAGAACGGACGCTAGCAACTACGCCATTGGAGCTGTATTACTACAGGGCGAGGGCAAGGATGAACGCCCCATAGAGTACGCTAGCCGTCTGCTTATTCCAGCAGAAAGAAATTACAGCACTACAGAGCGTGAGGCTCTTGCCGTTGTCTGGGCTGTCGATCGATTCAGAGGCTATTTCGAAGGACACGAGGTCATCATAGGTAGCGATCACCAGCCATTAAAGTGGCTTCTTACGTTAAAGTCGCCGTCGGGTAGACTTGCTCGATGGGCTTTAAAGCTTCAATGCTTTAACATTCAGTTTCAGTATACGCCTGGAAAGGCTAATGTCATTGCCGATACGCTTAGTCGGCCAAGCTGCAAAGAAGAAACCAAGGATCACTGTGGAGTTTGTTCTGTAGTCGTTGACTTACCTGCTAGGAGTGCTACCGACCTTCGACGTGCGCAGCTAGATGATCTAGAACTTAAGAAAATCATTAGCGATCTAGAGGATACATCTGATTCGGAGTCTATAGGTCTTAAGCGTTGGTCTGAAAGAGGTTACTTCCTGCAACAAGGCGTTTTGTATAGGTACAGTCCCGACGTAGACAGTGAAGAACCACAACTGGTAGTTCCAACTTCTTTACGCCTCGAAATCATGAAAGAGTCTCATGACTCTGATTTAGCAGGTCACCATGGAGTAGACAGAACTTACAATAGAATCTCTCAAGGTTTTTATTTTCCAGGCATGCGTAGGGCCATAACAGAGTATATCAAAACTTGCGCCAGCTGTCAACGGTATAAATCTTCAAATAAAAAGCCGTCAGGTCTTTTACAGACACCTGTTCTAAATCAAAGGGGAGAAGTGTTAGCCATTGACCTATTCGGTCCGCTTCCTGTGGGAGATAATGGAGAACGCTGGATATTGTTAGTAGAAGACACTGCTTCTCGGTGGACTGAGCTGTACGCTTTGAAGGAGGCAACTTCAGCAGCGTGTGCTCAGATATTGATTGAAGAGTTCTTCCTGCGTTACGGATTTCCTCGACGCATTGTGTCAGACAATGGCGTTCAGTTTGTTTCTGCCGTCATGCAGCAGTGTATGTTTGTTTTAGGTATAAATCAAGAGCCTTTGTATCATCCCTCAGCTAATCCAGCGGAACGCAAAAATAGGGATTTGAAATTCCAGTTGTCACGTTTAGTCGAAACGAACCATTCTTCATGGCCGCAGCACCTACCTGCGATAAGGTTCGCCATGAATTCCGCAGTTTGTCAGACTACGGGTGTCTCTCCAGCGTACTTAACGTTTGCTAGAGAGTTACGCTCACCCCTCGACGTCCAACACGATATTCGGTCGATACTTAACAAAGATAATTTTATTCCACAAATCACTCCTTATTTGAAAAACTTTGTTAACACTTTCATTGCTGTTAGGGAAAGGGTTGAAGCACAACAAGACCGACGTAAAGAATGTGCTGATAAGTCCTTTGTACCAGCCGAAATCTTTGAGGTCGGAGATCAAGTGTTGTTAAAGTCACACGTTCTTAGCAGTGCAGCAAAGAACATAACATCTAAGTTCATTCCGAAGAAAGACGGACCGTACGTTATTGTAAAGAGTCCCACGGCATACTTCTTAGCAAACATAGATAGCCCTGAAAGTTTGCTAGGAAAATATCACGTATCAGACCTCACTCGGTTTCATAACCGGGACAGTACACCTCCTCGTCCCGTAGTTCCAAAACGTAAAAGAGGGCGTCCACGAAAACACGTTTGTTCAGTCTGTTCAGCGTCCCTTGAGCGAGTTCATGAGCGGGGACGTTCTCTAGAACTCGAGGGGGAGTGTATAGCGTGCGGCAGAGTGTAATGTGAACGTGGCAACCCAGAGTGGTTACCCGGTCGCCCGTAGGAGGGCGCCCGCGCATGTTCGATATAGTTCTTATGAGGTAGGCAGTGTGTTAAGTAGAGTGTAAGAAGCTACCCGCGAATGTGTGCGCGCGAAGTTTAAGCTTTAGTTAAAATTTAGTTAAGTAGTGACTTGTGATCTGGCAAATATACAGTAACCTGATAGCACCAGCGTTTTTCTACACCCGTTCCCCGGCTATACAACTAATAATATAATTTTTTTTCATCATGCTGGTGATCTTCGTTGTTATCACCGGTTATTGTTGTTTGTTCATCATGAATAATGTTCCTAAAGAATGATAGCTGTGGTAAATCGGCATCCATTCCATTAATTTTTTTTTTTAAGTCGAAAGTTGAAGAGAAAAGGCCTGTTTGGCCGAAACTAAAAACGGTCCGCAATGAAATCTTGAATAAAAAGTATAATTAGCAAAAAAAGTACTTAATTAGCTCCTTTTGAACAGATGCTCCTCAGTTGGACTACTTTGACTACGAGAAAGAAACGACATTTTTAACCAGAAAATAATTTATTGTCAGATGAAAGTCACGAATAATGAATTTGTTTGCATACTTGCCTCTCACTCTTTACCTCAAGGTATTAGGAGCATCCAGTTCGGAAAGCGATGCAGAATAATTAAGGAATTAGAGACAAACATAATGTTGAAAAATAAGTTATTTATTAAAATAATACAAAACTAAATTAAGTATAATATTGAAACATAGTTTCTAGGTTAGTATTTAACATTGCAGAGACTTTTTATTTCTTGTACAATATATGATTAGGTATACAAGGAGATCCTCGAGGTAAGCCAAGCGTTGCATCGGTCGACCGTCGAGCAGGCCAAGCTGGAGGCAGACTGGTAGAGAGCGGCGCCGCGCTAGTGAGTGTCGTGTGTCGTGTGCCTACATGTCTCTCAGGTCGCGGTGCGGGTGCGAGGGCGGCGTGTTGTCGAGCAGACACACCCAGTGCGCCGCGCTAGTGAGTGTCGTGTGTCGTGTGCCTACATGTCTCTCAGGTCGCGGTGCGGGTGCGAGGGCGGCGTGTTGTCGAGCAGACACACCCAGTGCGCCGCGCTAGTGAGTGTCGTGTGTCGTGTGCCTACATGTCTCTCAGGTCGCGGTGCGGGTGCGAGGGCGGCGTGTTGTCGAGCAGACACACCCAGTGCGCCGCGCTAGTGAGTGTCGTGTGTCGTGTGCCTACATGTCTCTCAGGTCGCGGTGCGGGTGCGAGGGCGGCGTGTTGTCGAGCAGACACACCCAGTGCGCCGCGCTAGTGAGTGTCGTGTGTCGTGTGCCTACATGTCTCTCAGGTCGCGGTGCGGGTGCGAGGGCGGCGTGTTGTCGAGCAGACACACCCAGTGCGCCGCGCTAGTGAGTGTCGTGTGTCGTGTGCCTACATGTCTCTCAGGTCGCGGTGCGGGTGCGAGGGCGGCGTGTTGTCGAGCAGACACACCCAGTGCGCCGCGCTAGTGAGTGTCGTGTGTCGTGTGCCTACATGTCTCTCAGGTCGCGGTGCGGGTGCGAGGGCGGCGTGTTGTCGAGCAGACACACCCAGTGCGCCGCGCTAGTGAGTGTCGTGTGTCGTGTGCCTACATGTCTCTCAGGTCGCGGTGCGGGTGCGAGGGCGGCGTGTTGTCGAGCAGACACACCCAGTGCGCCGCGCTAGTGAGTGTCGTGTGTCGTGTGCCTACATGTCTCTCAGGTCGCGGTGCGGGTGCGAGGGCGGCGTGTTGTCGAGCAGACACACCCAGTGCGCCGCGCTAGTGAGTGTCGTGTGTCGTGTGCCTACATGTCTCTCAGGTCGCGGTGCGGGTGCGAGGGCGGCGTGTTGTCGAGCAGACACACCCAGTGCGCCGCGCTAGTGAGTGTCGTGTGTCGTGTGCCTACATGTCTCTCAGGTCGCGGTGCGGGTGCGAGGGCGGCGTGTTGTCGAGCAGACACACCCAGTGCGCCGCGCTAGTGAGTGTCGTGTGTCGTGTGCCTACATGTCTCTCAGGTCGCGGTGCGGGTGCGAGGGCGGCGTGTTGTCGAGCAGACACACCCAGTGCGCCGCGCTAGTGAGTGTCGTGTGTCGTGTGCCTACATGTCTCTCAGGTCGCGGTGCGGGTGCGAGGGCGGCGTGTTGTCGAGCAGACACACCCAGTGCGCCGCGCTAGTGAGTGTCGTGTGTCGTGTGCCTACATGTCTCTCAGGTCGCGGTGCGGGTGCGAGGGCGGCGTGTTGTCGAGCAGACACACCCAGTGCGCCGCGCTAGTGAGTGTCGTGTGTCGTGTGCCTACATGTCTCTCAGGTCGCGGTGCGGGTGCGAGGGCGGCGTGTTGTCGAGCAGACACACCCAGTGCGCCGCGCTAGTGAGTGTCGTGTGTCGTGTGCCTACATGTCTCTCAGGTCGCGGTGCGGGTGCGAGGGCGGCGTGTTGTCGAGCAGACACACCCAGTGCGCCGCGCTAGTGAGTGTCGTGTGTCGTGTGCCTACATGTCTCTCAGGTCGCGGTGCGGGTGCGAGGGCGGCGTGTTGTCGAGCAGACACACCCAGTGCGCCGCGCTAGTGAGTGTCGTGTGTCGTGTGCCTACATGTCTCTCAGGTCGCGGTGCGGGTGCGAGGGCGGCGTGTTGTCGAGCAGACACACCCAGTGCGCCGCGCTAGTGAGTGTCGTGTGTCGTGTGCCTACATGTCTCTCAGGTCGCGGTGCGGGTGCGAGGGCGGCGTGTTGTCGAGCAGACACACCCAGTGCGCCGCGCTAGTGAGTGTCGTGTGTCGTGTGCCTACATGTCTCTCAGGTCGCGGTGCGGGTGCGAGGGCGGCGTGTTGTCGAGCAGACACACCCAGTGCGCCGCGCTAGTGAGTGTCGTGTGTCGTGTGCCTACATGTCTCTCAGGTCGCGGTGCGGGTGCGAGGGCGGCGTGTTGTCGAGCAGACACACCCAGTGCGCCGCGCTAGTGAGTGTCGTGTGTCGTGTGCCTACATGTCTCTCAGGTCGCGGTGCGGGTGCGAGGGCGGCGTGTTGTCGAGCAGACACACCCAGTGCGCCGCGCTAGTGAGTGTCGTGTGTCGTGTGCCTACATGTCTCTCAGGTCGCGGTGCGGGTGCGAGGGCGGCGTGTTGTCGAGCAGACACACCCAGTGCGCCGCGCTAGTGAGTGTCGTGTGTCGTGTGCCTACATGTCTCTCAGGTCGCGGTGCGGGTGCGAGGGCGGCGTGTTGTCGAGCAGACACACCCAGTGCGCCGCGCTAGTGAGTGTCGTGTGTCGTGTGCCTACATGTCTCTCAGGTCGCGGTGCGGGTGCGAGGGCGGCGTGTTGTCGAGCAGACACACCCAGTGCGCCGCGCTAGTGAGTGTCGTGTGTCGTGTGCCTACATGTCTCTCAGGTCGCGGTGCGGGTGCGAGGGCGGCGTGTTGTCGAGCAGACACACCCAGTGCGCCGCGCTAGTGAGTGTCGTGTGTCGTGTGCCTACATGTCTCTCAGGTCGCGGTGCGGGTGCGAGGGCGGCGTGTTGTCGAGCAGACACACCCAGTGCGCCGCGCTAGTGAGTGTCGTGTGTCGTGTGCCTACATGTCTCTCAGGTCGCGGTGCGGGTGCGAGGGCGGCGTGTTGTCGAGCAGACACACCCAGTGCGCCGCGCTAGTGAGTGTCGTGTGTCGTGTGCCTACATGTCTCTCAGGTCGCGGTGCGGGTGCGAGGGCGGCGTGTTGTCGAGCAGACACACCCAGTGCGCCGCGCTAGTGAGTGTCGTGTGTCGTGTGCCTACATGTCTCTCAGGTCGCGGTGCGGGTGCGAGGGCGGCGTGTTGTCGAGCAGACACACCCAGTGCGCCGCGCTAGTGAGTGTCGTGTGTCGTGTGCCTACATGTCTCTCAGGTCGCGGTGCGGGTGCGAGGGCGGCGTGTTGTCGAGCAGACACACCCAGTGCGCCGCGCTAGTGAGTGTCGTGTGTCGTGTGCCTACATGTCTCTCAGGTCGCGGTGCGGGTGCGAGGGCGGCGTGTTGTCGAGCAGACACACCCAGTGCGCCGCGCTAGTGAGTGTCGTGTGTCGTGTGCCTACATGTCTCTCAGGTCGCGGTGCGGGTGCGAGGGCGGCGTGTTGTCGAGCAGACACACCCAGTGCGCCGCGCTAGTGAGTGTCGTGTGTCGTGTGCCTACATGTCTCTCAGGTCGCGGTGCGGGTGCGAGGGCGGCGTGTTGTCGAGCAGACACACCCAGTGCGCCGCGCTAGTGAGTGTCGTGTGTCGTGTGCCTACATGTCTCTCAGGTCGCGGTGCGGGTGCGAGGGCGGCGTGTTGTCGAGCAGACACACCCAGTGCGCCGCGCTAGTGAGTGTCGTGTGTCGTGTGCCTACATGTCTCTCAGGTCGCGGTGCGGGTGCGAGGGCGGCGTGTTGTCGAGCAGACACACCCAGTGCGCCGCGCTAGTGAGTGTCGTGTGTCGTGTGCCTACATGTCTCTCAGGTCGCGGTGCGGGTGCGAGGGCGGCGTGTTGTCGAGCAGACACACCCAGTGCGCCGCGCTAGTGAGTGTCGTGTGTCGTGTGCCTACATGTCTCTCAGGTCGCGGTGCGGGTGCGAGGGCGGCGTGTTGTCGAGCAGACACACCCAGTGCGCCGCGCTAGTGAGTGTCGTGTGTCGTGTGCCTACATGTCTCTCAGGTCGCGGTGCGGGTGCGAGGGCGGCGTGTTGTCGAGCAGACACACCCAGTGCGCCGCGCTAGTGAGTGTCGTGTGTCGTGTGCCTACATGTCTCTCAGGTCGCGGTGCGGGTGCGAGGGCGGCGTGTTGTCGAGCAGACACACCCAGTGCGCCGCGCTAGTGAGTGTCGTGTGTCGTGTGCCTACATGTCTCTCAGGTCGCGGTGCGGGTGCGAGGGCGGCGTGTTGTCGAGCAGACACACCCAGTGCGCCGCGCTAGTGAGTGTCGTGTGTCGTGTGCCTACATGTCTCTCAGGTCGCGGTGCGGGTGCGAGGGCGGCGTGTTGTCGAGCAGACACACCCAGTGCGCCGCGCTAGTGAGTGTCGTGTGTCGTGTGCCTACATGTCTCTCAGGTCGCGGTGCGGGTGCGAGGGCGGCGTGTTGTCGAGCAGACACACCCAGTGCGCCGCGCTAGTGAGTGTCGTGTGTCGTGTGCCTACATGTCTCTCAGGTCGCGGTGCGGGTGCGAGGGCGGCGTGTTGTCGAGCAGACACACCCAGTGCGCCGCGCTAGTGAGTGTCGTGTGTCGTGTGCCTACATGTCTCTCAGGTCGCGGTGCGGGTGCGAGGGCGGCGTGTTGTCGAGCAGACACACCCAGTGCGCCGCGCTAGTGAGTGTCGTGTGTCGTGTGCCTACATGTCTCTCAGGTCGCGGTGCGGGTGCGAGGGCGGCGTGTTGTCGAGCAGACACACCCAGTGCGCCGCGCTAGTGAGTGTCGTGTGTCGTGTGCCTACATGTCTCTCAGGTCGCGGTGCGGGTGCGAGGGCGGCGTGTTGTCGAGCAGACACACCCAGTGCGCCGCGCTAGTGAGTGTCGTGTGTCGTGTGCCTACATGTCTCTCAGGTCGCGGTGCGGGTGCGAGGGCGGCGTGTTGTCGAGCAGACACACCCAGTGCGCCGCGCTAGTGAGTGTCGTGTGTCGTGTGCCTACATGTCTCTCAGGTCGCGGTGCGGGTGCGAGGGCGGCGTGTTGTCGAGCAGACACACCCAGTGCGCCGCGCTAGTGAGTGTCGTGTGTCGTGTGCCTACATGTCTCTCAGGTCGCGGTGCGGGTGCGAGGGCGGCGTGTTGTCGAGCAGACACACCCAGTGCGCCGCGCTAGTGAGTGTCGTGTGTCGTGTGCCTACATGTCTCTCAGGTCGCGGTGCGGGTGCGAGGGCGGCGTGTTGTCGAGCAGACACACCCAGTGCGCCGCGCTAGTGAGTGTCGTGTGTCGTGTGCCTACATGTCTCTCAGGTCGCGGTGCGGGTGCGAGGGCGGCGTGTTGTCGAGCAGACACACCCAGTGCGCCGCGCTAGTGAGTGTCGTGTGTCGTGTGCCTACATGTCTCTCAGGTCGCGGTGCGGGTGCGAGGGCGGCGTGTTGTCGAGCAGACACACCCAGTGCGCCGCGCTAGTGAGTGTCGTGTGTCGTGTGCCTACATGTCTCTCAGGTCGCGGTGCGGGTGCGAGGGCGGCGTGTTGTCGAGCAGACACACCCAGTGCGCCGCGCTAGTGAGTGTCGTGTGTCGTGTGCCTACATGTCTCTCAGGTCGCGGTGCGGGTGCGAGGGCGGCGTGTTGTCGAGCAGACACACCCAGTGCGCCGCGCTAGTGAGTGTCGTGTGTCGTGTGCCTACATGTCTCTCAGGTCGCGGTGCGGGTGCGAGGGCGGCGTGTTGTCGAGCAGACACACCCAGTGCGCCGCGCTAGTGAGTGTCGTGTGTCGTGTGCCTACATGTCTCTCAGGTCGCGGTGCGGGTGCGAGGGCGGCGTGTTGTCGAGCAGACACACCCAGTGCGCCGCGCTAGTGAGTGTCGTGTGTCGTGTGCCTACATGTCTCTCAGGTCGCGGTGCGGGTGCGAGGGCGGCGTGTTGTCGAGCAGACACACCCAGTGCGCCGCGCTAGTGAGTGTCGTGTGTCGTGTGCCTACATGTCTCTCAGGTCGCGGTGCGGGTGCGAGGGCGGCGTGTTGTCGAGCAGACACACCCAGTGCGCCGCGCTAGTGAGTGTCGTGTGTCGTGTGCCTACATGTCTCTCAGGTCGCGGTGCGGGTGCGAGGGCGGCGTGTTGTCGAGCAGACACACCCAGTGCGCCGCGCTAGTGAGTGTCGTGTGTCGTGTGCCTACATGTCTCTCAGGTCGCGGTGCGGGTGCGAGGGCGGCGTGTTGTCGAGCAGACACACCCAGTGCGCCGCGCTAGTGAGTGTCGTGTGTCGTGTGCCTACATGTCTCTCAGGTCGCGGTGCGGGTGCGAGGGCGGCGTGTTGTCGAGCAGACACACCCAGTGCGCCGCGCTAGTGAGTGTCGTGTGTCGTGTGCCTACATGTCTCTCAGGTCGCGGTGCGGGTGCGAGGGCGGCGTGTTGTCGAGCAGACACACCCAGTGCGCCGCGCTAGTGAGTGTCGTGTGTCGTGTGCCTACATGTCTCTCAGGTCGCGGTGCGGGTGCGAGGGCGGCGTGTTGTCGAGCAGACACACCCAGTGCGCCGCGCTAGTGAGTGTCGTGTGTCGTGTGCCTACATGTCTCTCAGGTCGCGGTGCGGGTGCGAGGGCGGCGTGTTGTCGAGCAGACACACCCAGTGCGCCGCGCTAGTGAGTGTCGTGTGTCGTGTGCCTACATGTCTCTCAGGTCGCGGTGCGGGTGCGAGGGCGGCGTGTTGTCGAGCAGACACACCCAGTCGCGCAGGCGCGGCTCGCGCGCGTAGTGCTCGCGCGGCATGGCTCGGGCGGCGCCGGCGTCCCCCGCCCCCAGCACGGCGCCGCCCAGCCACGCGCACGCGTTGTGGTGCGCGGGCGCGCTGTGGAACTTGAACTCGGTGATGTGCAGGCGCTCGCCGTAGGGCGGCTGCGTGACGAGCTGGCGCAGCTCGGCGGCGAGGCGCGCGCGGAGCCCCGGCAGGCTGGCCCCGCCCCCGCACAGCAGCAGGTTGGCGGCCAGCGCGCGCCGCACGTCGCGCGGGCAGGCGGCCAGGCACGACAGCACGGCGTCCGGCAGGGACGCCTGCTCCGCGTCGCGCGCGAACAGCGGCTCGGCGCAGAGCTCGCGCGCCCGGCCCGGCACCGTGACGTCGCCGTGCCGTACCGGCCGCGCCGGCGCCGGCGGTGAGTCGGACGCCCACTGCAGCGCGCGCGTGCGGGGACTCACGAAACATGTCTTCACTGAAACAGTGAGGTGGAAGGACACGTTCAATTTTTTATCACTTTACGACCGGCTTGACTCAGTTCAGAAAATATGTTCGTTTGCGACGTAACATTGTTTGTTTACATTTACCATCAACCTAAAAAGAAGTTATTACATTCATGCACAATTTTTATTATGGGACCAATCCTGAAACCGCGAAAGGCGCGGCAGGCGCGTAGGTACTCGACAAAATGGATCAGTTTTTTTTTGCGGTTGTCGTTTTTGTAAAACAGTTTTTTTTATCATACAAATTAAACGATGTCATCAAAAAAATTCAAATTATATAACTTTGAGGTATACATACACTATCAATTAAAAAAAAAAATCGTCGAAATAGGAATACACTAAAAAAAGTTATGCGTGGTCAAACATATTATTTCAGTCTTGTATTTTCTGCTGCAAGGCAAAGACTTCTATAATCTAGTTCGTTATGCCAAACTTGGTTGAAAAGTATAACAAACGTCTGTTGCCTGTGTGACTGTTCCTAAAATACCCTAGACAATTTTATTTTTCCTAATTGTGTTGAAATTTGTGATTTAGGTCTCTTGAAGGAGAAGAGATCGTGCTCCGCCGACCGCTCGACCCACCCCTCTGGACTGGTCACTCTCCCACCGAATATAATGAATTCTCATGAAATATACGAACTGCGTTGTCGCGGCTGAAAGCCAAGGACAAAGAGGGGCGATACAAGAAAACTACGGTCAAACAATAGAAGATCGGGAATTCATAGGTATTAGGATTAAGGAATGGGAAACTACTTTACTTCGATGTTCCAACTGCCATCGAGCGTGACACGCGAGGTACTCGGTGAAGCTCGGCTCGGCTCTAGTTAGTGGTGTACATTTGGACTACTTTTAATCATTGTTCTTTCTTGTGTTGCTTAAAATAGAGATATTTCAAAAATTACGTTTCAAGTTATCTTTTTATTATATTTTGCATACATTAAGTGCAATGCAAAGTATCCTGCAGTCAGTCAGTCCACAGACAAAGGTAACCATCATTCAAAATAGGAGTACGTGACACAGTCACACCTGTTAGCATAGTGTACCTTGGATGTCCTCGAGCACGTGGTCGGGCAGCTGCAGCGGCGCGCCGTGCTCCTGGTCCAGCAGGCGCGCCAGCTCCGCCCGCACGGCGCGCGCGCCCAGGGGCACAGACTGCAGCGCGTGCAGCACTACGCACGAGTGCACCACTGGCGACACGTGACACACGACACATTATAACTGCGAGAACGCTGTTGTAAGACTTGATTCAACTTTTATTTGTGTCTAGCTTTTGCCCGCGACTTCGTCCGCCTGAATGTCGGTTATCGCGGATGCAGACGAAGTCACGGATAAAAAAGTAGCCCATGTCAGGGTTCAAGCTATATTTATACCAAATTTCATCAAAATAGTTTCAGTCGTTCCGTCGTGATAACGTAACAGACAGAGTTACTTTCGCATTTATAATATTAATAATTATAAAGTATTAGTATGGAAGTATGGATTAAAAATGAGAAAGCAAAATATTATCACAATAAATTACTGAAAAAAAATTAAATTAAAAATTTAAAAAAACCCCCAACGCAAAACATAAAAGCGATTATGTAAAAAGTCAAAAATAATACCTTTTGTTGAGCCATCAAATGTTTGTTCGTTGAAATGGCGCTATAATGTCGCGGCGGGGTACCGCTTAAGTAAGTCAGTCCCTTAATTTCATTCACTGTCTATTAATTTACCAGCATTTCCGACCAATTTGCTTCGATATTATCAAATTTTTGTTGCTAACCTAGTTGTTAATCTTGTTGCAAATCTAATTACCATCAGTTCGCTATTTTAGCTATTTAGTTATTGCTTTAAACTTAGCGGTACCCCGCCGCGACATTATAGCGCCATTTCAACGAACAAACATTTGATGGCTCAACAAAAGGTATTATTTTTGACTTTTTACATAATCGCTTTTATGTTTTGCGTTGGGGGTTTTTTTAAATTTTTAATTTAATTTTTATTTTAAATTTTTTAAACGTAATTTAGTTTGGTTTTGTATAAGAGTTTACAAAAATTATTTACAAATTTTTAGTTTTCATTTCGTTACTCATTCCTCATTCCCTTGCAATATAGTATACATTATTCTACTAGTCAAGGCCTTTCATTTGATACCCATATATTGAGGGAGTTGTGAAAATAGAATGTAATTCCCTAAGATCCCTACCGCAGCTAACAAAAGAGCCGATAACTTTAAAACTGCTGAACCGATTTTGATGAAACATGTCTAAGAACCATCGCTAGAGAATCTGCTTTCAAATAAAAAAAACCGCATTCAAATCGGTCCACCCGTTAAAGAGCTACAGTGCCACAGACAGACACACAGACACACAGACACACAGACACACATACACACAGACACACAGACACGTCAAACTTATAACACCCCTCTTTTTCGTCGGGGGTTAAAAACAATCAATTCAATTTTGCAATAATTTTTACTGACTATTTTAATAGGTGACTCAATACAAGTTACTTCTTATTTAGGACATCTCAGTGGCACGGCTCTAGTTAGTGGTGTACATTTGGACTACTTTTAATCATTGTTCTTTCTTGTGTTGCTTAAAATAGAGATATTTCAAAAATTACGTTTCAAGTTATCTGTTTATTATATTTTGAGAGCAAAAAACATTTTAAACCCGTTTTTAAAAACAAGTGTGTTTCAGATTTCAATATGTTCGTACCTGCGCACACTTCGGCCTCCTGCGCGCCGATGGACACCACGAGCGCGACGGGCGTGCCCAGCGTCAGCGCACACAGCCGCGCGCTGTCGGCCCAGATCACGCCCGACACCTGCCGACACACGGTGCTATTGCTGTGCCAGTAACTAATAAATACATTTGAGCATGTTTGCTCGCTGCAGTGTGATGGGGCTCACCTCATAGTGTGTGAACAGCACCTTGGCCAGGGTCTCGCGGAAGAGAGTAGGGGTGAGCAGCGACTCCACCACCACCACCTTGCGCTCCTTGGGGTTCACCAGTACGTGTCTGTGTCAACATGTGCACTCGTTACTTACTGAACAATCATCAAAACTGCACATGAAAGGAGATTGCATGCAATTAACAATAAGTGGATGAATGTATATTATAAATTAAAAACCAATAAAATAACGACACCACCAGTAACACCCTAAAACTAACTAATATTTATTTCTTTTTATATTATAATTTATAAGATCCACATAATTGATAATTTGCCCGATTCAATCACCGTATCCGTATCGCCGATGCGTAACATGATTGCGTATTTGGACGGGTGACGATACTTCTTCTTCCACTAATTTTGAGGACATGACGGGTACGATATGGAGTAAAAAAGGCGTCGATCGAATCGGGCAAATGGCGGGGCAAAAGGCGGGTGCACATGTGCATGTGGACCCTTTAGGAAGACTGATAAGGACGCCGAGTAACAAGGCAGAAGACAAATGTGTACCTGAAGTAGAGCAGATGCAGCATGTGCACGAGGTTGTCGTACAGCTCGTCGGGCGACGCGTAGTCGTGCACGCGGCGGTAGCGGCGCGAGCCCGCGCACCAGAACTCTGACCGCACGATGCAGCGCGGCGCCGCCTCGCCGGTGAAGCCGAACCTGCGAGTGTACGGCGAGTGTCACGAATATCCCACTAGATCAACCAGGCAATCATAAGTCTTCAGTTGTTTTTAACAGAATACATTTCGACAGAACAAGATAACCATAATTATAATAAACGAACAAAAGCCTTACGTTGAGTGTGAACCAAGTATAAGGGTAAAGAATACAGGGCAATGTATGCTGGAGCCGCAGGAGTACAAACACATAACTACTCATACTATTTATTTAAAATAAACCATTAACAGGCTAATAGATGGACTTTTTAATTGCCAAAAGTCATTGATCAGTCAGCAAGTTGATTCCGTTATTATATCTTTATATAAATGTAGACTCGTGATGATACCCACTTACCTATTGTAACGAGTCTTTTAAGCTCGTTACATGAGTCGCCATCTCCCGTCACTTTTTCTGGGTCTCACCGTAGTGTGGTTATTTTTATAATATGGCTATGGTTTTGGTGAAATGTTCGCTCCATAGATTTTAAGTACATGGTTTACCTTGAACCATTGACAGTCGTTTCTGTTTGACATTTCCACGGTTCGCAAAGGTGACTTTCCTTATTTTGATTCCTTACAATGCCATCGTCGAATTGTCGTGCCATGGCCAGAGGAAAGCACGTTCTTTAACTATAAGAAAGCGCCCGAAAAGGCGTTTCTCTTATACGCTTTTGTTTTCTTTTTCGTTTCATTTCTTTCTTCCAACACTTTTGGAACTACAAATTTAACTTCCCTTTGTGACTACCTTATAAATACATAATAATAAGTTATTTCTTACATCATAACTTTGCATTTTATCGGGCCACCTAAAAATACCTTTCATCTACATCCTTTTTTGTGCAGTGCATTAGCCAGTCAACAAAAACATGTTTTTTATTTTAAAATTCCCTAACATAACATTGAGTCCTTAGAAAGCCATTATGTCTATATTTTATGAGTCGGACAACTAGCACTTATGGTCGGTATTAGTTGAAAAACAATATTTTATGTTAATAGAGACGCAATATTTGAACAAATTCTGAGAAACGAATGGAATATCCTATTTCTAAAAACACCACTTACAATGTTAGCTCACCATGTGCATACCATAAACGCGACCCAAGTAACACTTTAAAAAGGGTCTTTAAAACAATTGAGAATCGATATAAAAAAATTAAATTAAAAATTTAAAAAAACCCCCAACGCAAAACATAAAAGCGATTATGTAAAAAGTCAAAAATAATACCTTTTGTTGAGCCATCAAATGTTTGTTCGTTGAAATGGCGCTATAATGTCGCGGCGGGGTACCGCTTAAGTAAGTCAGTCCCTTAATTTCATTTTTCACCAGCATTTCCGACCAATTTGCTTCGATATTATCAAATTTTTGTTGCTAACCTAGTTGTTAATCTTGTTGCAAATCTAATTACCATCAGTTCGCTATTTTAGCTATTTAGTTATTGCTTTAAACTTAGCGGTACCCCGCCGCGACATTATAGCGCCATTTCAACGAACAAACATTTGATGGCTCAACAAAAGGTATTATTTTTGACTTTTTACATAATCGCTTTTATGTTTTGCGTTGGGGGTTTTTTTAAATTTTTAATTTAATTTTTATTTTAAATTTTTTAAACGTAATTTAGTTTGGTTTTGTATAAGAGTTTACAAAAATTATTTACAAATTTTTAGTTTTCATTTCGTTACTCATTCCTCATTCCCTTGCAATATAGTATACATTATTCTACTAGTCAAGGCCTTTCATTTGATACCCATATATTGAGGGAGTTGTGAAAATAGAATGTAATTCCCTAAGATCCCTACCGCAGCTAACAAAAGAGCCGATAACTTTAAAACTGCTGAACCGATTTTGATGAAACATGTCTAAGAACCATCGCTAGAGAATCTGCTTTCAAATAAAAAAAACCGCATTCAAATCGGTCCACCCGTTAAAGAGCTACAGTGCCACAGACACACAGACACACAGACACGTCAAACTTATAACACCCCTCTTTTTCGTCGGGGGTTAAAAACAGAAACGGTCAGGTACTAAGGGATTTCACGAAAGTGTGGGAAGATGAACGAGGGGCTGAGGAAGGGGCAGTCGGTTTTAGACCACTATAGGGTGCAGGCAGTCAGTTCGAGACGACAGGAGAAAACGGACGATTATAGGCTCAGCTAGTTAAGTTAGAAGTCTGGTGAGATCGAAGAGGCTAGGTTCATGTACAGAGTAGGTAGTGAGTGTAAGGCGTAAGAGGAAATCAGCTGAGGTGAGAAGCAAGTCTGGTAATTAAAGTTGATTATAATCGAATCCAGTCAAGGCGTTGTTCGGTAAGTCTAAACCTTATTTTAATTTAATAGTTAAGTTCTACTAAATATTATTCCTTGTGTAGGTTTATTTGTATTGTAATTTATAGGTAGCAATCAGGTGATACTGCTGCGGGTCGACTAATAGTTAATTATTTGTCCTAGCTTGGCGCAACTACTAAGTACTTTACCTCATGATAGTGTCTAATAGTATTGTAAATTATGTTTGTACGAGTAGCAATACCAGCGTAGTAATGTTGGCATAGGTAATAGCAATTTGCGTAGGTGCATCAGCGAAGTATTCTGCGTAGTTGAGTAAGCGGAGCGTAGAGCAGTAGCCTTGGCGAGGTAGTGTTTGATATTAGTGTAATCTAACCGTACATTATGTACCCATGTCCTAATCCATACCTTGGCAGGGAATCATCATAAGCGTTTGGTTTTAGGGAAGCGGGGAAGGCCTTCCGCTAAACTCTACCCCGACTGCTGACGATAATTGACTTTTGACTGACATTCAAATATGGAAGGCAGAACCGTACATGATCAATTCTTTTAGATCTTTATAATAGTAGCTTCACGTCAATATCAAGCTAGGCCAAAATGCCGAACTACATAGCATTGTAGCATTGTTTGCTAGTGGTATATAATATTATACCTATTCTAATAAGACCAAATGTTTTTGATGGTAACTGCTTCCTAAAGAAGGTCTTGCTCGGAATACTTTGCGCTGGGTTTGTTGTACGCACATTTCAAGGGAGAGGGGTAGGCGCCCGTGTTACTTCCTACTTAATTGGTAGCCGTTCTAAGGACGCTAGGGCCCGTGTGTCGTTAAACTCACACCCGGCTATGAACTAAAGCCATATTTCTAAATCGACACTATTTAGCGAGACACGTGATTTGGACGCCTAGTGGCTGAAATATGCTGCGACGCAACCTCAAACCAGGGTTCGATTAATGAAATGTGAAGTGACGACATACCACTTCGGCGTATACCAAGAACAGCTGCAATGAGTTCTGCTACAGACTGAGTCTACGATGCACTTGTGCTAGTTTTGTATTCCATTTAAATATAAGCGTATCGCCGAAAGTTGGTATGATAACTTAATTATTAGAATTTTATTTAGATACCAAAGTGCAATATTGACAGTAGATCTTAAACTCAACTTATAAACTATAGAAATGTCTAATCTGTTTGAATATTGTTAGGTTAGTTATCAGTTAATTGTCATTTGTTTAGTACCGCGATTACGCTAATAGATGGCGTTGTACCGTGACACAGGTTTTCTGTATCGCGGTGTTAAGATTCTCCTGTAAATAATTACCTCGACTAACCAATATACGATGAATTGTCTTGCTTTGGAAATCTATTGTTTTATTCCTTCGGGATATATTTTTGAGACTCTGTACAAATGGTCCTTCGGAGCCGGTTGAAGGATTGGTGTGCATTGTCCTTGGCGGAGTACCTACTTGTGACAAGCTATATGTCCATGTGAGTGATAGTGAAGTGATTCGAGGATTATCTGTGAGTACTTTAAAGTTTATCGGTAGCTAAGTGATTGGTCAAGCAAATTTGGACCTTACTAACTTGGAAGAATTTAGAAAAAAATTAGACAATAATTGCAAGGAAAAGTATACTACGGGGAACCTATGCCCGATTTTTATGCGGTGTGTATAAGTTTCAAAGACTTGTAATTTTTCACGTGTTAACTACGAACTTAGAAAAAATTGGCATTCAAGAACATTTTAGTAGAAAAGACTTGTTGTCTTTATCGTATCAACATGGAAGGCATGAGTAATTTACAATTTAATTTGAATTCTATTATAAATAAAGCTAAGTCTAACTTTAAGAAAACGCCTAAGGAGCGACTAACTAGTTCATACATCAAAACCAGATTAGAAACTTTAAAATCTAACTGGTCAGCGTTTTCTGAAGCTCATTTAAAAATGGTAATTGAATTTGAAAGAAAGAAAGAACAGTTTATTTGTAAGAATATAGTACAATAAGGTGTTGTGCTTGTCATGGTCTCATACATTCTACCATTTCTGGTGTACAAATATTACAAAAAAAAAAAAAAAAACTGAATATAACATAAAAAACTTATATGAAATTACGGAAGAATTGTTTACTGATTATAAAGCTGAGTTGAAAGAAACATTAAAGAAAATTGTATGTTCAGATAGTTCAAACAAAGTGGCTGAATCTTCTATAAAGGGTTCTGGTTGTTCTATCAAATTACCAAGAATTGAGTTGCCGGTATTCACAGGAAACTATTCGGAATGGATTAGTTTCCGAGATTTGTTTAAATCCCTCATACACAGTAATGGTCTTCTAGACGATGTTCAAAAATTACATTATTTAAAATCTCATTTGTCTGGAGAAGCCGAAAGTCTTCTACGGCACATTCCCATTACTAGTAGTAATTATGCGATCTGTTGGACTCAATTAGAAAACAGGTACAATAATAAAAAATATTTAGCGAACTGCATAATAAAACGCTTTATGAGTCAAAAGAATATTGCAACTGAATCCTCGAGCGCACTTAAAGAATTATTGGACACTTCGAATTAGTGTTTACATGCATTAGAAAATTTAGGCATAATGGTGGAACATTGGGACATTATAGTTATATATGTATTGAGTTTAAAATTAGACAGCGAGTCACGTAAACAATGGGAAATGAAAATTAGCGATTGTTCAGATGACTTACCATCAATATATCAGTTCAGATCTTTTCTCGCACAAAGATTTAGATCGCTAGAATTTTTGGACAATAAGATTCAACGTTATCAATATAATCGTAATGATCCAGTTAAATCGCTTCATGTTTCAGCCATTGTGTGTATTTATTGTCAAGATGATCATAAACTTGCTAATTGTAAAAAGTTTGCAGCTCTCGATATGGATAAGCGTCGTAATTTTGTCCAAACAAACGGCTTGTGTTACAACTGTTTAGGAGCAAATCACTCCGTATATGCATGCCGCCAATCTACCAGATGTCATTTATGTAAGAGGAAGCATCATACTCTCCTTCATCTCAAGAATATTTCCACATCAGTTAGTGATAGTCACACTACTGATCAAGTTGTAGACAGCAGCGTTTCTGCTGGAGCAACCACATGAATCCAGAGCAAGTCCACAAACATGGTAAGTTGTTTCGCTAACAGTCATAGCCAAATATTATTGGTCACTGCTTTAATTGCAGCGGAGTCAAAGAGTGGGACTGCCATACCATTAAGATCCTTGATTGATCAGGGTTCTCAGGCTTCGTTTGTGACGGAGTCCGCAGTCCAGCTCTTGGGTCTTAAAAAGATACCAACTAAGGGTTTCATTTCAGGTATAGGCGGTGATCAAGGACGATCGATGATTTCATTAAATTCGATGGTTCTCCTTAAAGTTAAATCACGCGTCGACCCTAGTTTTGTCATTACGGTTAAGGCTTATGTTTTAGGAAAATTAACGACAATTTTACCAGAAAGGAAGGTTATGACAAACGTTTTAACCACACTCTCGTCTTTGAATTTAGCAGATCTTTCGTTCGATACACCGAACAAGATTGATTTGCTTTTGGGTGCAGAGATTTATGGCCAGATTTTGCTAGAAGGTTTAATCAGAGGTCCACCTGGTCGACCTATCGCACAAAATACAAGACTAGGTTGGATCTTGTCTGGTCGGGTAGGTAAAGTCAATCAAAGCGAGACATGCCACAATACTGTAGTTTCGTTACATTCAACTCATACAGATGAGAATGCACTTCTCAAAAAATTCTGGGAACTAGAATCAGAACCCAATATTGATTACAATAGGATTCACTGGACCCCGGAAGATAAGAGGTGTGAAGATTTATTTAAAAAAAGCTTTTTACAAAAAAGACAACCGCCTTCAAAAAGTGAAAAATAACTTTAGCACAGAACACACATTGACTTTAGTTTCGAAATTCAGTGGCTTTGCTCTGTTTGTTGTTTTGTATTGCCACCGACTTCCGAAACTAAAGTCAATGTGTGTTCTGTGCTAAAGTTATTTTTCACTTTTTGAAGGCGGTTGTCTTTTTTGTAAAAAGCTTTTTATTTTCCGCTTTTTAGTACCTCCTTCTCATTCAAATCTATTAAGAAGAGATGGAAAGTTAACTACTACAAAGATTGATGAAACTAAAACGTCGTCTATGTAAAATTTTTGGGTATTTGTTGATTTTTCAAAAAGTGCTGAACCAATTTCGATAAAATTTATATGGGACCACCCCTGAAGCATACCCTATCTATTAAAAAAAGAATTTTCAAAATCGGTTAACGTTTGCCTGAGAAATCGCGTAACAAATCACGCACATACTTAATGCAAATTTAAGACTTATACGGTTTTCTCATGGATGCCATGGTCAGAACTGGACCAAATTAAAATGGGACCGCACGGGAAGCACTAGCTTCCAAATAAAAAAAGAATCATCAAAATCGGTTCACTCAGTCCGGAGAAATCAGGTAACAAACATAAAAATAAAAAAAATAAAAATAAAATACAGACGAATTGATAACCTCCTCCTTTTTTGAAGTCGGTTGAAAACACGACAAAACGAGATGAAACGGGTCGCTATATTGTGCATATGCCTTTTAGGGCAACCGATCCTGCTTGTAAATACGGCGGTTCAAAAGAAATTGCTTTAAAGCGATTTTTAACTTTAGAAAGGCGGTTCTTAAGGGATCCTGATTTCAAGGCTCAGTACTCAGCTGTTATTGCCGAGTACATAGCCCTTAATCATATGGATATCGTACAGGATAAGGATAAAGAAGGTTCCGTTTATTTACCGCATCATGCCGTCATTCGCAACGATAAGAGTACAACAAAATTGCGCATCGTATTTGATGCATCTTGTGTAGGTAATAATGGTGTATCTCTTAATCATGATTTAATGGTGGGTCCTCGTCAGCAATCTGAACTTCGTCACATTATCATGCGTTGGCGTTGTTATCCTATCTGTCTGGTAGCTGACATCGTAAAAATGTACCGACAGATTAAGGTATCCCAGGATCACACGGATTTTCTGCGTATCTTATGGCGCGAGAATCCAGATGATGAACTTCAAGTCTTACGTCATTTGCGAGTTACATTTGGTACATCATCGGCACCTTGTCTAGCAGTACGGTCTTTGCAGCAAATAGCTCAAGACGAAGGCGCTGAATTCCCTTTAGCAAAAGACCGTGAAACTCTCGTTAGGCAGTTTGTTCATAAGTGTGTAATTTGCATTCGATATTCGTCACAAATAAATCAACAAATGATGGGTCAGTTACCTAAAGCAAGGGTATCTGCTCGGAAACCTTTCCAATGCAGTGGTGTGGATTACGCAGGTCCAATCAGCATCCGAACCACTAAAGGTCGCGGTCATCACTCTACAAAAGGATATATATGCCTGTTTGTTTGTATGTCGACCCGGGCCATTCATCTGGAAGTTGTTAGCGATATGACTTCTCAGAGTTTTCTAGCGTCATTTAAACGTTTTGTAGCCCGACGTGGTCGTGTTTTGGATTTGTGGAGTGATAACGGGACCACATTCGTTGGTAGTGCAAAGGAATTGCGAAAGCTATTCAACGCTGAAAGGTCTGTGGTGGCTTCGGAAATAGCTGACTTCCTGTCTACGAATGGTACGACTTGGCATTTTGTACCTCCCCATGCTCCAAACTTTGGAGGATTGTGGGAGGCTGGTGTCAAATCCACGAAACACCATTTAAAAAGAATTATAGGCAACAGCACATTGACTTTTGAAGAAATGACAACAGTGCTAGCTTAAATTGAGGCTTGCTTAATTCAAGGCCAATTTCTCAGCTTTCTAACAATCCAGAGGACGTATGCCCCTTGACACCTGGTCATTTTCTTGTGGGTGCAAACCTCTGGTAGTTGTGCCTGATGCAAATTATGAAAATTCATCCATTACTAATTTGAAGCGGTGGCACCTTACACAAAAAATGCTTCAAGATTTCTGGCGGAGGTGGTCACTAGAATATTTAACCCAATTGCAGCATAGGTATAAATAGACAGATTGTAAGCCCGAACCTAAGATTGGAGACATTGTTCTGGTGAGGGAAGATGGTCTTCCACCTGCTAGATGGCTATACGGAGTTATTGTTAATAAACATCCAGGTTTGGACAACCTTACTCGCGTGGTAACCATAAGGTGTAAAAATAATGAGATCAAAAGACCTGTATCCAAATTAATAATTTTACCTATAACAACTTAGTAATTGGTTTTGTACCGGTTGTTATTTTTGCTTGTACGAATTTGTTTTTTTATTTTGCTTGACACTGTGTTTAGTTCTACTCACATAAGATATGATTTTGTATTTTGATAATAATTGCCCTAAACTATGTTATGGTGGGCGGCCAATGGCGGCCATGACAACAGAATGTCTCTGTTAATATTGTTTTGTTAAGGTTGATGGACAGGGCTGTCCATGGTGGGCGGAATGTCTAATCTGTTTGAATATTGTTAGGTTAGTTATCAGTTAATTGTCATTTGTTTAGTACCGCGATTACGCTAATAGATGGCGTTGTACTGTGACACAGGTTTTCTGTATCGCGGTGTTAAGATTCTCCTGTAAATAATGACCTCGACTAATAAAAAATATACGATGAATTGTCTTGCTTTAGAAATCTATTGTTTTATTCCTTCGGGATATATTTTTGAGACTCTGTACAGATTTTCCACAGACTCTGTACAGGTTATTTAAAAACCCTCCTCTGCAGATTAAAATTCCGCTACCCGGCTTTCTTTTTCATAGTGTGCTCTGGCGCCCCAACCTTCTTTTCTTTTAGATATTTTATTACACTATGTTATAATTTCACATAAGTAGATTGTTACAAAAATAAACATACTATCTTAATTGCTGAAAATGATTTTATGTTGAACTAACTTCTGCCTCTTCTGCTTCTTCCTTTGCGTGGAAGTCAAATAAAATATATCACAAAACATATTCGATGACACTCAATGATAATGTAGCTTAATATTTTTTAAATTGTCTAAGAGATTACTTCTGCCACCCAAACTTACACACTCTTCTTTACACCGGCGCCACACGTTGCCGCCTACACTCGTGCCGACGTTGGTCGGTTAATTTCGTGAGGCGTTCACACGTTGGCTATTATACCAGTTCTGTCCCGTCAGAGCCAATGTGAAGATGTCCGATACAGAAATCGAAATTGCTCTAAGCGCTTTTACATTACTTATAATTTATATTTGTTACTGAAAACTGCTCTTCCGATATGCATACCATATTATTGGCTGTGCCTGGTAAACACTCTAAAGATACGATAACTTTTTCATTTGTCCATACGGGTGGTATTTTTGAGGGTGAGTTTGACATTCTCGCTCTCTGTGCGCTCTCGATGCGTTATGCAACAGGACTGAGCATAGCACCACATGTGTACGGATCGCGAACGTTGGCGCAGATTTCTTTGATAAAACCGACAGGCATCGGCCAACTTCCAACGCTTGTTCCAACGTTGGCGCCGATACTATTTTCTAGATCCACACGTTGGACGAGTGGCGTTGGGACCTACGTTGGGGAAACCGTGTGGAGTCCGCCTTTTAATTTTACCATTATGTTAAAAAAAATGACACAATAAAATTACCTACTCTTATTGTGGCACTTTGGAATATATATATCTATAACTAGCGACCTGCCCCAGCTTCGCACGGGTGCAATGTAGATTCAACTATACGTATAAACCTTCCTCTTGAATCCTCCTTCTTCTATCTATTGATGAAAACTGCATTAAAATCTGTTGCATCATTTAAAAGATCAAGGGCAAGGTGCATAAAATCTTGTAATTAAAATAATCCTTTCCCTTAGTAGTAGTAGTAGTAGTACAGTCAACAGCAAAAGTAGATGATCAAAATCAGAAATTAAATACTAATTTACTAACACTAATTTATATAATTTATTACTAGTTTAATTATTAAAAGTATGTGTTGTCACACATATACTTTTGAATCACTTCGACGCCACACAGTTCTGACGCGAACTCCGTTCATTAGTGTTGAATTTCTGATTTTGATCATCTACTTTTGCTGTTGACTGTACTACTAGTATGAGGGGCCGGAGTCTGCAAGTCCACATCTCAGCACATATTTTATCCTTTCCCATATGTTCCAGTATAATCTCTCCTCCTCCTCTATAATCGCTCTTCCCCCCGGACCGCCACAAGGTGTAGACGTGCAATAGACTCTTAGCAATTGTATTTAAAATAATAAAATCACAAATTTAAAGTAAATTTAAATTCAGTGAAATAATAGGACAGCATAAAACGCAGTAGGTGTTCGCAGTTCGCCGCGCGTGAGTACCGCTCAAAATACTACTCGACAGTTCTGTCGCCTTGGTACACAAGACTGTGATGACTAATCAGCGTACACGCAGGAGGCAGTACTAATTTGTCACGCCTGCTAATTAGCGACCGCTCAAGAACACCATCCATCCAAGGCTAAGCACCGCCCACCTCAAGGACTTAGCTCTGCCCCATTAAACAGTCATTGATCTAGACATGGGCGAAATAGCTCACTGAAAAGAAAAAGAGCGAGTAGCTCTTTCACTCAAAAGAGCTATATCACTCTTCTAGCTCATCGCTCTTCTATAGCTCAGCGCTCAGACGCCGACTGTTAGCTCATTTGACTCACGCCGCACACGCGTCGAATGCGACGGTTCGACTCGCTCAAGAGTCAATAGCTCTTTAGAAGTTTGAACTCTGTTACGGTTCTTTAGCTCTTATACATGCGAATTACTATGAAATTATCGTTATAGAATATCTTGTTTCTTTGCTGTGGCTGTGTTAGAAAGAAATTATTATGTTTGCATGTTATCATGATTGATTTTTGTGATATTTAAAAATTTAAATTATGTGATGGGTACTTAAATATTTTGGTTAATTTGACGAAACAACATAAAAATACTAATTCAGTAGGTTTAACCGTTTGATTTTATTACTACTTACCACATAATAGGTACCTTAATAATATTACGAATCAAGCAAAATTAAAATAATAGCACAGTCTATAAATCATACAGTCGTCCGACGAAGACGTCTAGACAGGGCAATCGTGCGGGGTGTGAGGGGCGAGACGGAGGAAGGGCGCTCCCGAACTGCATACGGTACCGTGTTAGTAGTTCGGGAGAAAACTTTCAGGGCTATCATGTGTCAGTTTCTTTTTGTTTTAATTAATGTAAAATAATTTTATTAAAATGGTGCATACGACTTGTGTTGTGAAAGATTGCAAGTCGTCATCTTCCATTAATAAAGAACTGCAATTTCATCAATTTCCGCGCACGGATGAAAGGTAAACAAATAAATAAAATATTGTTTATTTGATAGAAAGAAAATACTTGAAATTATCCTGAGCCCTTGCCGCTAACTTGCGGTGGCGCGACGTGTAGCCGACATTTATTTATTGTGCGCCGGCCAAGATGGCGCCGACGAAAATTTGCCAATTTTTCGTCATGGGTATCATTTCCATGGTTCTCGAGGTCGCTTAAAACGATTATGGGGTCGAAATTAGAATCCAAGATGGCGTCGACGAAATTTACGTCATGGGTGTCATTTTCATGGTTTTTGAGGTCGCTAAAAACGACTATGGGGTCGAAATTAAAATCCAAGATGGCGCCGAGGAAAATTTGCAAATTTTTCGTCATGGGTGTCATTTTCATGGGTCTCGAGGTCGCTTAAAACGATTACGGAGTCGAAATTAGAATCCAAGATGGCGCCTAGGAAAATTTGCAAATTTTTCGTCATGGGTATCATTTTCAAGGTTTTCAAGGTCGCTTAAAACGATTATGGGGTCGAAATTAGAATCAAAGATGATCCAAGATTTAAAACCATTTTTTTACTCAATTTTTATTTACAAGTTTTTAGTTTTGTTCCTTTTTAAATCTGTCAAAGCATATTACAGCATGTTGTTGCTCAAGCCCTTTCATTTGATATCCATATTGCAGGGGTTGTGAAAAGAAAAATGACATTTAAATCTTGGATTTACAATGAAACCGAATGTATTAAATTATATTGTCATGAGAACTAAAGGTGCGAACCAAATTTCAGATCAATCCGTAAACAGGAAGGGGGTCAAATTTCAATTGCTAGATTTGACCCAAATAAACAAGTCCAGCTAAATAAAACCGTTTAATGAGTACATTCTTACCTATAATTTTTTTTTAAAGTTAAACGCTTGATTAAAATTTCATTCGCCCAACGATTTTATTTTTGTAGCTAGGACCTAGCAATTTTTTTTTAGCTTTAAGTACTACATTGTCTATGTCATTTTAATCTTTATTTTCAATAAAACCGTTTAACTTAAACATTTTTTGCTCATTTTTTATTTTATGTTTTTAATTTTGTTAAGTATATTTTAAATTTGTTATAGCATAGATACCCATATTAAAGGGTTGTGAAAAGAAAAATTAACCGGCCATTTTGTTGATGGCCATATTAGCTTTTCATAACGAACTCTATTTTACTAATCAAGCCCTTTCATTTGATACTTTTATTGAGGAAGTAGTGATAAAATATGTTATCAGCCAATTAGTAGTGGCGGCCATCTTGGATTTACAATGACGATTTACCGAATTTGTTAAATTATACTAATACTAAAGGTGCATAACAAATTTCAAATAAATCCGTCAACAGGAAGGGGGTCAAATTTCAATTACTTGATTTGATCCAAACAAATAAATAAACAAACAGGGCAAGCTAAATAAAACTGTTTAAAAAACGATATTTTTGATAATGGTTGGTGTTAATAGTTAATGTTGATCTAAAATAAATTAAAAAATATTGTTTAGTTGAGACAACCCTAGCTGTTGCGACAATGTCTACACGTTGTCGGCATTTACAAGAAGATCAAAGGCGTCGTCCTACTGTATGTTTTTATACTGTGATAATAGTACGTAACAGACAAAATTAAACAATGCAGTTCCTTTTGAAAACGTGCCAAAGTATTTTCAACTTTAAATCCATGACATTAAAGAGATTTATAATGACGTATGGCGTATGATACGTTTTCAATGACATAGCGCCTGGAGAGCTAATAATTGTTGGAAGAGCAAATAATGCGATCCGAACTCATTCGAAGTATTCCCAAGCGAGCCGAAGAGCCGTTCGGTCGCTGACTTCGTACGCCAGCGAGCGAGTGAGTGAGCCAGAGCGACGTTAAACGAAAAGAGCTAGCTCTTTTCTATCACTAGCTCACGAGCTACCCAAGTCTACATTGATCGCTTGACCTGCGCTCGCGCCTAATACCAGCTGTCTATATACGTATATCTGCATAGTCCATGCAACTGGACCCAACAACTAATTAACTCCTTGTACTCATCACAGCCTAGTACTTTAAACGGGTATATAATGGACAAATCTCTCTCTGATACAAATATCAGCGCAATGATGGACACGACTCCCCCTAATTTCATCTCTACGCGTAATAGTAGAGCAAGGGAAGAAGATCTACCAGGGGAGTTTACTAAATTCAAGAATGAAATCAGAGAAATGTTAACTTCCTTTATCTCAACTCAACAAAATGATGTAGTGTTTAAGTAAATCATGTTATAAATAAGTGTAAGATACTGAATAAAGTCAGTCCTTAGTAAGCAACCTGTCGTTTCACTTTTTCCGCCTTTGCAATGAATTAAAAGTGTTTACTTCGAATCTCAAGGATATTCAGATAACAAATAACATAGAAACTGCAATTACCAATTTAACTACTCAAAATGAGGAATTCCGTAAGAAAATCGAACTGCTTGAGTTACAAGGTAAAAAGGACCGAGAATACATTGTCTTGTTAGAGGATAAGATCGAAGACTTACAAAGAAGTAATAAGAAAACATCAATTGAGATAAAGAACGTCCCTAAGATGCCTCAGGAAAATAACTATGACTTAATAAATATGATTATTCGGCGGAAGTATTTAGCAGCAAAATTTTGTTTAAAAGCTAAATCTATTATGGAAGGTGACACCATCTCAATGATATCAAAATTGACATCGTTATGCGAACAGGAATCATATTGGCGTAATAAGAAAAAACCGTTGTTAACTATTGTATACAGTGAGATGTCTAATCAAACGTTACATCGTTCAAAAATTCTAGAGATGTTCTCACTGCCAACATGGGTTACAAATATTGACATCAAGACACAAATTAACTTCAGAATTAACGATCTGACAAAACCTAAAAGATCTCATACTTCTTTAGCACTTTTAAAAAAATCTGCTGAAACTATTGCACTAAATTATGATGGATTCTATCAGATTTACAGTGATGGGTCCAAGGATGATACTGGAACAGGAGCAGCATATTTCGATCCTCAATCAGGTACAGGCGCCAGTTTTACATTGAACCGCAAAGTTTCGATAATGTCAGCAGAACTGTATGCTATTTCGGAATGTCTCTCGTACTTCATGACATGCGAACATACAAAATTAGTAATACTTTGCGATTCAAAAAGCGCTTTACAACATCTAGCTCGGTGCACCTCGGGTATCCGAGGTCTGCCCGTAGCTTATTCTATTCTGGGTTCATATTTAAAGTTGACGGAAAGTGGCAAAACTGTTAAATTCCAATGGATTCCATCACATGTAGGTTTGATGGGAAACGAGTATGTAGATAAATTGGCAAAAACAGGAGTTTATGAAGGTATACCTGTGAGCCATTTGCCCTACTTCACGGATATATTAAGGGATGTTAAAATAATTTGCGCTGAGATGTGGAAAGAATATTTCGATAAAAGATCTGAAGTGCATGGAATCTGGTATAAAACAATTCAGTCTGAACCACCAAGGATTCCTTGGTTTTCAGAAATACAGATGAATAGACGATTGTTGGTAATTAGTATGCGTCTGCGATCCGGGCACATTCCATTGAACGCGTTCGGGCATCTCATGAAGGTTGTTGATAGCCCAAACTGTCAGATATGCAACATGAGGGAGGACACCTACCACGCTTTGGTGGAGTGTGCTCGGGTTGCGGTAGAACGAAGAGCTTTAGAATCAGAAGCAGGAATTAGATTAAGGGATGTAGGTATTTGTAATTTGATCTTGTCTAAACCTACTTCCAAATTAGCTATTAAGTTATATCGATTGATTGTTCAATTAATTAGGTTAAGATCCTAGTAATTACGTTTTTTCTACTTACTTTGTAAAATTACGAGGCTGACATAATCGCTTCGCGATTAAAGCCTTTTCCAAATAAAGATTAAAAAAAAAAAAAAAAAATATGATTATGAACTTATCTAAACATCTAAGCCTCGAGATGGACTCACGTGACTTAAAGGACATTTACCGACTGCCCAGTAGAAAAGAAGGTATCACAAATACTACTATAATTGTGGAACTGAACTCCACTATGTTAAAAACTAACCTATTGAAGAAGGCTAAGTCATATAATATTAAAAACACTAGTAAACTTCAAGCAAAACATCTTGGGATAATTAACAACGGCTTGGTACCTGTGTTTATATCTGAGCAATTAACTCCTAAGGGCGCCCGACTATTTTTCTTAGCCCGAGATTTGGCTAAAAGTAAACAATATAAATTTTGCTGGACATCGTTTGATCGTATTTTAGTAAAAAAAGATAAAAATTCTCGGGTACCTAATTGCCATCAAAAGTGAGGCTCAGGTACATCAGCTGATGCAAGAAGCATGACTAGTATGTAATGTCACTATTATTAAGTTATTCTTAGTACTAAAAACTTCGCCATTTTCTATTAATATTATTAATGTTTTGTTTAACTTAACTAAATACAGGTCCAGTTTAAACTGTTATAATTATCATTGTAAGCATGCTCAGCCTGCTGCTACACACTCACATACACACTCTATGTTTCGTACACTCCGTATTACAAAACAAAAACAACTAACTCACACAATACACTCACACTTACACCCACACCGAACAGTGCCTAATATTGTATGTCTTGATGTACCACTTTACTTGCATATAATTAAATACAAATATACAGAAATAGTCGTCAAATTACTGCTAAATTATGGTTCAAACTGCAAGAAGCAACGTTTGTTTATACCAATTAACAATGGATAGTAACTTATTAGATTTACAGGAATTGGATACCGCTGAGATAGCTAACTCTGCTATTCTTGATGTTGCACACTTACATACATACCTACAACGAGATTCGAAAAACTTAACTGTCCTGACACAAAATATAAGAAGTATTTACAGTAACTTCGACGATTTTCAGATAACTCTGTCTCAAATCGGAATTGAGGTAGATGTGCTAATCCTAACAGAATGCAGACTAAACGCTAATAAACCACTACCAGTGCTAAATAACTATACTTCGTTTAATACATTCAGGCAACTAAACCAAAATGATGGCGTAGTAGCCTATATAAAAAACTGCCACTTACCCCTGACAACTGAAATTAATTTAACACATGCATCCGCCTTGCAAATAAAATCTCAAATTACACCATTATTGGTATCTATTGATCTCCGTCGAATGTATCCATAGATAGTTTTATTAACTCACTTGCGCAAAGTATTCATACACATAGAAACATAATTATTACTGGAGACATTAGTATTAATTTAATAGGAAAACCATCAGAAACAGCACAAATAAGAGCTAACAGATTAACCTACTTGAATATGACGGCGATACATGGTTTCCTCCCAGGACACTGTTCATCTAAGAGGGAGGAGAACTGCCTCGATCACGTGCTCCTTAAGCTAGACAAATCACAAAACTCGGCTTTCGTGGCAGTACTAAACACATCCGTCACGGATCATGCAATGGTGTTATTAAATATATCCCACACATACCAAAGCAATAAGACTTGTGTCAAATATAAAACCATAACAAACTTTGAGAATGCCTATAAGCACCTTATAGACTCAGATATAACTTTTCTTAGCGCACATAAAGACCCAAACATTCTAGCTGACGAGATGATAGAAGTGATCAGGACATCCCTCCTGCAAAACACTAAAGTTGTCTCATTGTCCAGCTCCAAGCGAACGTTAAAGCCCTGGATTTCTACGGGCGCCCTAAGATGTATCAGGTTTAGAAATAAATTGCAACTACAGAAGAGGAAAGACCCTTTTAACGTTATTTTGATCATAACGTACAAACGTTTTCGCACATATTGTTCTAATCTTATTAAGAAACTCAAACGACAATACCACAAAAAACAGATACTAAATTCTTTAAAAAGTCCTAAACTACTCTGGCGTAAAAAATTATGACATTACACATTATGAAAAACCCAAGGTGTCTAGTACACACCTACTGCATATCACACCACATCCCCTCGACTCATTAAACCGTGTAAACCAATTCTTCGTAACTATTGGAAAAACACTTGCGAAAGAAATCATAACCCTCACTGGACAAGCACCTAGACTCATCACAAATTTAAATTCACTATCTCAAATCAACTCGTTCGTGTTACTGGAGACAGATCCGGCAGAAGTGGATAGCATGGATGCGCCAAAGTTCACCTAAATTTTTAACTCCGATAATTGGAAATCCGAAAATGTTCTTCCTAACATTTTTCATCCTAACAATCGCAATTCCTAACTACTCTGTCTCTAATGTTCATAATCCGAAGCATTCAACTTCATAATGTCAGTAGCAATAAACATCTATTATACTTTTATTGGTTTTCCTATATTTTCTCAACATAACCATCTTTTACACTATTATTCAAAGTCATATCTTTTTTGTTTAGATTTCTTTTTATTCATAATAATCAGTACTATATACATTAATTTTGCGTAACTTTATTTTCACATAACATGTATAACGGTGTCCCCTTGTTTCGCAGACAGAAATTTCATAGAATTTCGATTTCCAGAAAATGTTTCATATCATATTTGGTTCTTGTAATTTTATTTCGACTATTATTGTTTCAAAGACTATTTACTTCAATGAAACATATTTCACAGAAACACAATTCAATGAATTTTTATTCACATTTAGTGTTTAACAAACTTATCATACAGTAGAATTATTTTTTAACGAATATTGTTTGTTCAGTGTATTTTTCCACGGAATTTATTTCAACGAAAATATATATAAATAGACAATAACTAAAATATTGTCTTAAAAAGTGAATATGTTGTGCTACAAAAGTTAATGAGAGAAACGAATCGCTGCGAAACCGACTCCACGTAGTCTTGTCTGCCCTACATAACGGTGTCCCCTTGTTTCGCAGACAGAAATTTCATAGAATTTCGATTTCCAGAAAATGTTTCATATCATATTTGGTTCTTGTAATTTTATTTCGACTATTATTGTTTCAAAGACTATTTACTTCAATGAAACATATTTCACAGAAACACAATTCAATGAATTTTTATTCACATTTAGTGTTTAACAAACTTATCATACAGTAGAATTATTTTTTAACGAATATTGTTTGTTCAGTGTATTTTTCCACGGAATTTATTTCAACGAAAATATATATAAATAGACAATAACTAAAATATTGTCTTAAAAAGTGAATATGTTGTGCTACAAAAGTTAATGAGAGAAACGAATCGCTGCGAAACCGACTCCACGTAGTCTTGTCTGCCCTACACCTAGAGTGTAATTTAAATCCGCGTAGGCGCGGAGCGGCGAGGCGGCCCGCGAGCTGAGGAGCAGGTGGTGAGCGTGAATACCATCTGCTACGATAAGTTCGCGTGGGACCGCCGGAGCCCCGCAACGCCGGAGCCGTGACAGAAATCATGCCTGCTGCATGCTTGCTTGCATGCTTGCTTGCACGCTGCATGCTTGCTTGCTTGCACGCTGCATGCTTGCTTGCACGCTGCATGCTTGCTTGCATGCTGCATGCTTACTTGTTTGCTGCATGCTTGCTTGCCTGCTGCATGCTTGCTTGCACGCACGCTCAGTAGGTTTGAACTTAGCAATAGACACAACTCAGTACGTTATGTAAAGCATACCCCCAAATAATAATCATACCCTCAAATTAAAACTATAAATATCATCTTCTTCCCACATATAATTTTTATTACACTTGGTAAATGTTTCTTTCCGAGTATGAGTGAAAATATTATGGTAATTATGTTTAGGGACAGAAGCGTTATGATAAAAAACAGTAGGAGTTTAAATATATTTACATTAATGATATTATTAATAACAATTTTCGGAAACATGAGTGTTATGAACATCGCCGGTAGCACTACAAATAGTATGAATAAAAACTTTAGGATGAAAAATTTTAGGAAGAGTGATCATTCGGATTACAAATCCTTAGGAAGTACAATTTCGGGTAAAGAACTTTAGGTGAGCCAATATGGACCCGTTTCTAGACCTGAAAAAGGCTTTTGACACCGTATCTGTTCCTATCCTTGTGCAGAGACTTGAGGCTATAGGGATTAGGGGGATTACCTCTGAGGCAGGAGACAGCAAGTTAAAATAGGTAACTCGCGTAGTGAGGAAGAAAACATTATTTTCGGTGTCCCGCAGGGGTCAGTTATCGCCCCACCACTGTTTCTAGTGTATATTAATGACCTCTGCAACCTACGAAACAGTGGCGGGAAAGTCTTCTCCTACGCGGACGACACGGCCATTGTCTACTTTGGGAACACTTGGGAAGCCGTGTGCAATAATGCTGAGCAAGGATTAAATGCTATAGATAGATGGCTCAAAGCCAATCTGCTAACCCTTAGTGTTCCTAAAACAAACTACATTTGTTATTCTCCTAGTGTGAGGTCTAAACCGGGCCCTAATTTTAGAATTTGAATCCACATGTGTGCGGACCATTTGGATCAAAATTGTAACTGTCGAGCCATTCAACGTGTTACGTCCACAAGATACCTGGGGGTTATAGTTGACGAGTGTTTAACACGGGTGCGTAAATTTATATGGATTTTAAAAAATTTAAGACATGTGATGCCTCAGAAGATACTCAATAACATCTATATTGCGCTCACGCAATCAGTTATAACATACTGCTTACCAGTTTGGGGAGGTGTCAGAATGGCTGGTTGCCTGTGGCTTTGGTGTATGAGAGTTGATTAGAAAATTGCTACATAATTGCTTATATTTGCTACATTTAATAAATAATTGCTACGACCTATATATATTTAGAAATAACATATTTTTTTTGTACAGCCATCCTGACGTTTGGTTGGCTGGTCGCCTCCTAGTTTAAAGCCAAGCATGCAGAGTTTCCCGAAATGTATTGCGTCAATAATTGCTACATATTTGCTTCATTTATCTAATTTAGTTGTATCTTCAAACATATGTTAAATAAAGGATGTAGCAATTATTTTAATTATCCCAAGGAAAAGTGCCTGATAAAACAATAAAGGCAAATACTTAGTTATGTTGAATCGGTTTAATCATTTAGGCTCTGGCAACAGCGTAAGTAATGCGATTCTTAATAGCACATATATATATAGCACATCTTATAGCGAAGCTAATACCACATTGTATAATATATGCGAAAAAATAATATGGAAATTAAGTAAATTAATAGTTGAATATTTTTTAAGTAAATTGTAATATTATTAAAATGAATCTTATGAACGAACTGACGTTTTTATTTACGATATCCTTTTAATGTGCTTCCACTTGCCACCACTTCCACTTACCTACTCATAACATAAAGTAGCAATAATAGCCTCCTAAAGTAGCAATACCGTTGACTGAAGACACACTGCAACTATTTGCCTTTATTGTTTTATCAGGCACTTTTCCTTGGGATAATTAAAATAATTGCTACATCCTTTATTTAACATATGTTTGAAGATACAACTAAATAAGATAAATGTAGCAATTATTGACGCAATACATTTCGGGAAACTCTGCATGCTTGGCTTTAAACTAGGAGGCGACCAGCCAACCAAACGTCAGGATGGCTGTACAAAAAAAATGTTATTTCTAAATATATATAGTATGTAGCAATTATTTATTAAATGTAGCAAATATAAGCAATTATGTAGCAATTTTCTAATCAACTCTCATAGACCAAAGCCACAGGCAACCAGCCATTCTGACACACACCAAAATTCCTTGAGTTAGAAAGAGCCCAAAGGTCACTTATTAAAGTTATGTACTATAAACCATACAGATACCCCACAGTCGATCTATATAGAATCAGTGGCTTGCTCTCAGTCAGGAAACTCTATCTCTTAATGATAACCCTGTGTTTACAAAAATCTATTCCATTTAACAATGACAGTCAGGAGAAAAGACGAAAGGATTTAGTGGCTCACTCCCCAATGGTCCGAACCGCTTTTGCTAGGCGTCAGTATGCAACCCAGTCAGCCTACATTTATAATAAAATAAACGCTAAAGTAAAATTCCACCCTGAGGTCTCACACGTATGCAAAAAGTTAATAACTGAGTGGCTAAAAACCCTAACGTACGAGGAAACAGAGCAAATCTTAGTTAGACTTCGATAAATAATTTCTTTTAATAAGTTTTATTTTCTTTCTTACTAAGTAACTAAACGGTTACAGAGTTTTTTATATCAACCACACTTCTAACATATCGGCACTTAAAAACATACACATTCATACAGACACAAACATACATACACAAACATACACATTCACACACATACATATCTACACACACACACACACCACAAACCCTGTTTAAAAACAACACACACATACAGTTTCCCATACAACTACAGTTACACAGAGAGCTGCTAATTAGTTTATATGTGGTGGTTTGTAAGGGGAATTTCTTTATTGCACACCTAACTAAAACTAATTCTTAAAAAGTTATGTACGACACTTGATATGAATCCACTTTACCGTTTCAGAGATCCAGCAAAACCACCAACGTTAATCCAGCAGGATCTAAATTACTTTGCAGACGAAGAGAGAACAAATACAAAATAAGTTGCAGCACTTACTTCATCTAGACAACTAATTTATTAGATGGCTAAAATATATTTCCATATTCCCATTAAAAAAAAAAATATCCGGCTGCAGTAACATTACCCCGGCTGACATTAAATACCTCTGTGAAATAATTAAAAGAGCAACAATTTAAAAAATTTGAGAAACAATTACAGAACCTGGGATACTAATTATCTATAACATTTAAATGACTATTTTCGACATTAACTTGCTGGGCAGCACACACTCCTTAACTGATTTATTGATTTGCTGACCTAATTGGTTTAACCAAAATAGAAACATGAAAGGAATTTGGAAGTTTATTAGGTTAAAATTTAGTATACGGTGTTATAATTGGGGACCCAACCCCTTCTAACTGCAATACTTTTGACCCCCCAACTCATGCTACCGTATACTAGATCCAATATGTATAAACTAGAGTGTGAATTGTAAATAATTACAAAAACTACGGTAGATCTGTAAAAGTAAACTACCTACCTATCTTAGTAAAGTTGATGAGTGTTTCCAGTGGACTCAAAGTTGTGTCGGTTTTGGGTTAATATAGAGGACCTTATCATTTAGAAGATAGGCCTTATATTAAAAAGAAAAGAAAACTTTCGACAAAGAAACTCACTTCGTGTAATCAGTACCGAGGTCCAACACGACGGCCTGCTTCTCTTGTATTAACGCTATTCCTTCGTACAGCGCCATATTCTTTCATTTAAGTATTTATACTTTTGTTCATTCCTTAATTATTACAATTGTTTCACAGATTTTTTCTGGGTGGATCGTCTATCCACAGTATTTCCAGCATTTCACAAATTCACGTCAGCTCACTTAGTTTAGTCACACAATTTTCGAATTTTCATTGATGACATCACAGACAGACTTGTCATATTGTATTGACAATTGACATTGACATAATATCACGGATGTCGCTATTTCACATGTCAACGCATAGAGCTATACTATACTTCAGTGTATGTCATGGCAAACACTGAGGTGTAGCTTTGTAGATGCCCTTATCTTCTAACTGAATAAAGAAAATAAAAGACCTTGTCTGAACATATCTCGTCCTATCCGCTATGTGTTCAAAATACAGGAAGATTTTTTTACACAACATTTTGACAAAATAAACAACGAGTCAATAAAATTAATACTTACGTATTTTGATACCTACGTCATTGTTGTAGTAGTCTATCTGATATATAAAATTCTTGTGTCACAGTGTTTGTAACAAATCTTTTCCGAAACGGCTTGACCGATTCTTATAACGGGTGGCGCAAAAGTAAAGACCCTATTTGGTTCAGCTATAACATTTTTTCTAAATTAGAAAACTAGATTTAGATTTTTTTAAATGTATATTTGTGCCATTAAATTTCGTACCATTAGGATTTAAAGATGATGTCTTTTAAATGGTGACCTCCAGAGTTGATACACATTTGAGTCCTTCAAAATTGGTTATGAGTGACGAAGCGCATTTCCATCTCTCAGGGCATGTCAATAAGCAGAATACTCGGTTCTGGGGCACTGATAATCCGCGCATTATTCAAGAAACACCTCTACACCCACTAAAAGTTACTGTATGGTGTGGCATCTGTGTTGACAGAGTGATCGGACCCTATTTTTTCGAAGACGCTGGAGGCAATGCGATTACTGTCACTGGAGAACGCTACAGAACCATGTTACGTGAGTTTTTGATACCCAGTTTGGACGAATTGGGGCTGGAGCACATCTGGTTTCAACAAGACGGCGCTACGGCACACACAGCGCGCGACACTATGGACTTAGTGTGGGACGCTTTTCCAGGCCGAGTTATCTCTCGTTTTGGCGATTTGCCTTGGCCTGCAAGATCACCCGATCTGACCAGTCCAGACTTCTTTCTTTGGGGTTTTTTGAAATCTCGGGTGTATGTGAACAAGCCACAGACTCTCGCAGCTCTAAAAGAAAACATTCGTCAAGAAATAACGAACATATCGCAGGAAGTGTTACGGCAAGTTATGCAAAATGTCATAAATAGGGCTCAAATGTGTATCAACTCTGGAGGTCACCATTTAAAAGACATCATCTTTAAATCCTAATGGTACGAAATTTAATGGCACAAATATACATTTAAAAAAATCTAAATCTAGTTTTCTAATTTAGAAAAAATGTTATAGCTGAACCAAATAGGGTCTTTACTTTTGCGCCACCCAGTATTTTGTACATTCAATATGTCTGAGAATAGGTCGTAGGCTATTTTTTTATGGCAAACAACGTTTGCCTGGTCAACTAGTATTATGATATAAAGAGGTCAAGTTTGAAGTTTGAATGTAGCAGGTAATCTCTGAAAGTAGCCATACGATTTCATACATGATTTCACCAATAAGAAGCTTCATTATTCCCGAGAGCTATAGGCTACATTTTATTATCAAAATATTAGCGATCCGTAAGAAACCTCACTAGAGTAATTGGTTGAGATGTTTAACTTTCAACTGTTTATTATGGTCAGCGCCTAGCAAATACACGACAAATGACTGGGCGATATAACGTTGTTCAGTACGATTTCTTTCATTCAAGTCTTGGTCATGGTCGAGGGCTGCATGACTTGGGTTAAGCATTAGTCGCTAAAGTGCTAACCATGAATAGGCTTGCCTTTGGCCGCAACTCAGCTGATCTTAAGTGATGATGCAGCCTTGGGTGTAGCACACATGCCTGGGATCAGGGACACACAGGGACAGTTACATTCACTTTGCTTTGCTGCAGTTGAGTGTATTTGTCCCTAGCTATACAAACTCACGGTCCGCCACTGTTCTCATGGCGGACCGTGGGTTTACTACTTGGGGCCCTCCTGAATCAATGAATTGTCATTTTGTCAAAAAAACTGCTTGACTATTGATATTCACGATGGCATTCTTTATAGCTCTATACTCGTATTCATATTATTGTCCATTGTTTTCAGGGTCATTCCTATATACTTACCTGTTCACGCACGAGGCCCTGGGCTGCAGTCCAAAAAGCCCTTGCATAGATCCACCCCTACGTGGGAATAATTACATTATGTAATAAGATAAAAAACAAACAAACTAATTCGAGCAAGTAACCCTTCATCAGATGGTGTAACTGGTGTAAGACCACCGGTTTCATTATCATCATCTCTGGCTGAGATCTCTGGGGTAAATTTTTTCAACATTAGTTTCATCACTTTTGTCATATTTATCACGGCCACCATCAAATCTATCAACAGTGTCAAGACGTTGTGTCGGAGGTTACTACTATATAGAAAAGTAAAAAAAAAGAAACCTGCTTTAAAAACTAAAAAGTAATACATAAAGCACAGAACACACTTATTTTACTTTTGGAAGTCGGTGGCGGTGGCTTTGTGTTTGTTGTTTTATATTGCCACCGACTTCCGAAAGTAAAGTAAGTGTGTTCTCTGCTAAAAAAGTTATTTATCACTTTTTAGTTTTTGAAGGAGGTTTTCTTTTTTTTTGAAAAAACTTTTTATTTTTCGCTTTTTAGTATTGCCTTAACCTCCAAATCCATTCAAAAACGGCGACGCTGTATCCATCAGGGATAGTAATTGTCAGTTGGTGTTTCATCATATATTTAATTTAGGAGTAAGCGTCGAATCGGTCTCTAGCTGCGAGTTGGCTTGGCCCCTCCGTATGCCTCTCACATGTCTGGGACCTCATGGTCCCGAGTTTTGTCAAAGACAATGATATAATATTGAGCAATAACAATTTGTGACAACGTGTGATTTAAGCGTATACTACGTGACCCAATATGAGAACCTCAGGAGGGTTGCTGGGACCAATATTGAGGATGAAGCGCTCTCAACTAGTACAGTTGGGAGCTCACCACTTAGAGAGTAAAAGTAAAAGATGACAATAATTTAACTATTTATTTATTTTATACAAATTCCGCTATAATACATATTTACAAAAGTAAAAACGAATCGAGAATATCGCGGTATAAAAAAAGCTTGAGCAGGAACGGCGGCGGCGCCGGGCGGTCCGCGGGCCGCGCCACACCGCCGCCCCGTGCGCGCCCCGCCCGGCGCGACGGGCCGCTGACGTCACGCGACGGCGCTGACGTCACGCGACAGGCGCTGACGTCACGCGCGGCAGGCTGCGCGCACACGCGGCGCGGGGCCCGGCCGCTCCGGGCCCGCGCCGCTGGCCTCTACACTACTACCTACACTAGGATATTGTTCTACATGCTCGCGCATTAAATGATGGAAGTGATCAGTCGCGCCTTGAAGTTGACTATTCTCTCGGAGGTCTGCGCGATACGCAGGATGAGGTCTTGGATGAGGTTGGCGATGCCGCGGTTGGCGATGATGAACAGCCTCGTGATGGGGCCGGGCACGCCCTCCGTGAGGTTGTCGCCCTTGGCGGCGCCGGCGTCGTCCACGTCGCCCGCGCCCGCGTCGCCGCCGGACGAGCCGGACGACGAGCCGGCCACCAGCTGCAACACAACGCGTTAGTTAGTACAGTGAGCCTGCACACGCATGCGCGCCACAGATCACATTCATACAGAATTTGATATTTTCTTGGTGCCCCATAGCTCCGCTTTTATTTTCCTACTATGACAAAATAATATGCATAGTGTTGAGTGTCGAACGAACGGAAGTATCGGTGTGTTATGTATGCAATCTGTGGCGCTTCTTTCTGTATATGTACAACATGTAGCATGGCGTCGGTTGGTCAGGAGCCCTGCGCCAATTGCAGGAAGCCCCTGAAAGCAACTGACATTACATCAACCTTCCCCAAATATACGCTTTGATTTGACAACGATATTAATCTACAGCTAGGACTACAACAACGACTACAACAACGACTACAACAACGACGACGACGCTGCGCAGTCGACGTGACGCCGACGTGACGCCGACGTGACACCGACGTGCTGGCGTGGTGACGTCACACGACGACACTCAACTAATAATGCTGGCTTTTCAAAATTTCTGTACATTTGCTTAATTTGTAGTTATATCACATATGTGTGTGTATAGTTATTAGTTTTCGCCATTATACACTTTAATTTGCAGTTGCATCGAAAATGATGTAAAACCGTATAAGAAAGAACATATGTTATATTTATTTATTTAGTTTGTTCTCTTTGAATTGGAACATATATTTATTTATTCAGTTTGTCAATTCTGCATGCCTCCTTCATCTTGGGTTCAGTCGTTAGTGACAGCCAGGCAATAGGCATAGCTTCGTCACGGAACCCTCAAGGCGGGAGTCTTACTTTATGGTATTGTTTTGTTGTGTGTTCGTTCGCTTTGTGATAAGTAAGTATCCTTTTTTTATTATTAAAATTGTACAATAATTTTGAAAATCGCTCTTCTACATGTTAGTATCAATGTAGACACGTAATCTGTATGTGCTGACTAATGTACTGGGGAGGGAGGGACAAGGAGAGATGTTTTGTGTCGTGGGTGTGGGGAGTTAGGAGTGTGCGAGCCGACAGACTATGTTCTACGCGCTGTGTCGCCGCACTACGACGGACCGCTCCGGCGGAGGGAGCTGGAAGCTGGAAGCTGAACAACTGTATGGTGCACAACTACGGCGTTTACTGTCCTAAGGCGTAGTTTCTACGTCCTGGTGTGATCTATGTAGTGGTGCACAATGTAGTGTGTATACTTGTGGGTCGTTAGGGTCCAGGGTGGCGGTGTGCGAGGCGGTCAGGCCCACGTTTAGCGAGTCCGTGCCCGCGAACAGACGGAACGCCGTGCCGGCCGCGCGGGCCATCGCCTCCGGTGCGCGCTGCAAAACAAACCTTCTCACTCGCAACTGTAGCGCTACTGTCGGCCAACCCTCGCGCGACTACACCCTCACTGTATACCTACGCGAACAGTGAGCGCAGCGTGCGCACATCCTCGACGAATGTCACAGGAGGTACTCCAATTGTTTGGTGTTCCTAACATATGCCGTCATAGTATGAAAGTGTTAACACAGATTGTTATAGAGAAAACATTTTGAGTGAAACAGAATGTGGGGCGACAGTCTTACCCTGACGATGTCGAAGAGGAAGTTGCCCGAGCCGCCTCCGGAGCCGCCCCCGGCGCCGCCGCCGAAGCTCAGGAATCTGGAACAGTCGGCTCGTTAGCACCACGTGACGCGTAATGTGCACTCGTATATAACAGTTACATGATCGTACGCCTCGCCGCGAAACTAAATCGAAACGTGCGAAAATGATCGCAAAAACCTACAATAGCAGCTCTCACTCTTGAGTATTGTTCGAGGTAACGCAATCTGCGGCACAATACGCCCGCGTCTGCGTTGAGTAAGGCGCTACCCAAATATTAATCGATTATTCACGATAATTTATTCATATTACCATAGTCAGAAGTCTGTATCAAATGATTCCAACATAGTTTACCCTTGGAATGCGGTAGATACTATACATATTGCTCGGGAAGTGAAGCCTAGTGATAGTAAACAGAAGACAAAGTAACGCATTTGTCGCACAGGTTGCACAGGCTGCACGGGTTGCACTCACCTCTTATTTCTGTTTTCTTCGCTGCCGTCAGCGTCGTCGAGCGTGATCTCGTCGATGCTGGCCGCGTTGGTCTGCGCGGCCGTCTGCTGGTCGTCGCTGGCGGCCGCCTGCTGGTCGGGCAGCCCCTCGCCGAACGCCACGCGCACCTCCGCCTGCTGCGACTCGGCGCCGGACAGCAGCTGGTTCTCCTCCGCGAGGGCGTTCTGCAAGCAGTGGGCGAGCGTGAGAGGGGGTGCGGGGGCGGGGGCGGGTGATGGTTAGTGTGACGTGACGTGGCCATGCGTGAGTGACGATGCGATGACGATGACGATGGAGGCGCGCGGTCTGCGCGCGCCCGCGCTGCCGTCTCAGGGCAGGCTGAGGTGCATGGTCGTGACGTCATACCGGCAGCAGGTAGAGCGCGCGGCGGCGCCGCAAGCCGGCGATGGGCTCGCTGGGCGGGGGCGGGGGCGCGGCGCTGGTGCTGGCGGGTTCGTCGTCATCGTCATCGTCGTCGTCCACGAGCTCGACGGTGCCGCCGCCGGTGTTGCCGTTGTTGCGGCCGCCGAGGAACAGGCGCAGCACCACGGGCCCGAGCGTTTGCAGCACCATGCTCGTTAGTTGCTGTACCTTCTGTTCGATTATCTAGAACATACACCGCCCTTAGCGTCGCCGAGCGCGACCACACACAACACACGAAAGTCCGCGACCGCGTCTCATGGCGCCGGTCTACCCGGGGCTGACCGGCGCTCGCCGCCACCTGCTCGACTGGCTCGGAATGTCTCCGAAGGGCTAGATAACTTCCTGTGTATATTAGGGGGATCTAACTACTGGTTGTTAGTAGCACGGTAGTCTGTAGAAGGCGTAGACCGCAGCCCGCATGTATTACCTGCGTAAGAGAGGGGAACAGCTGTCGCAGGATGCCGATGGTTCGCTTGTTCCTCTCGCTGAGTTCGGAGCCAGGCGCGCCCAGGTTCAGGGTCGCTAACGTTTCCTGCAACATGAACGGTTGTTACATAAGAGACCTTAAACTTGAGGAAGGCTAAGGGTGTAACCAGACCGCCGTCAACCATCGACATTGTGACAAATAGAGACAGGACGGTGGATGGTGGCGATCGTCGTGAATATTTGTGACAGAGGGACATGACATTAAGTTGCTCAAGAATGGCGTGCTTGAGCTGCGAAGCCGTGGCCCCCTAATCGGTGTCGAAAAGTCACAGCCTCGACGAGGGCAGAGATGGACGAGTCGTTCATTATTATTAATGATAGTGGTATTGTCACGAACAAAGCGATGCAATTACGTTATTATATTATTGATGGATCGAAGTGATTAGGGTCACGCGAGCCGCCCGTCCCCTCACCCCTCACCCGGTCACTCGGCGTCCGTCTCTTGTTTGTCTGTCATGTTCATCGGGTTGTCTTCAAGCTCGACGACAGTATCAGTAGTGAGTACCTGCGCGCTGGCGGCGGGGGCGATGATCTCGATGATCTCGGGTCTGTCGTCGGCGCCGGGGTCCGGCAGCGCGGCGGGGCCCGGCGCGGCCTCAGGCGCGGGGACCGGCGCGGGGCCGGGGGCCGGCTCGGGGGCCGGCGCCGCGTGCGCAGCCACGAGTGCGCACAGCGCTACTATGTACACGGACGTCCTCATGCTGGTGTTGCTCACGTTGGTCTCGACTAGCGGACTGTCTGATAGTTCTCTCCGTTGCAAACTACTGGTTGGGACCTGCGGGACACACGGCTGGTTAGTTCACAGTGTTGTCGGGGTGCTGCTGGTTCGTGGCTTCTTTCATTCACTGAGAAGCTTGATTCGATGACTATGAGTTGTTATCAATCAGGTATGTATGTTAACATCGTTTGCAGGCTTCTGTATCTGTAGAATGAGAACAAGCTTAGACCAGAGGACCCCGAGATGAGACGCATCAACAAATTATTGAACAAGCAATGGTAACAGCAAGCAGCTCGGTATACCCGCACGTGTGTGTGTGTGGTGTGATAGTGTGCTAGTTATGTATGCAGGGCGCGTCGGGTTGCGCCGGCGCACCGGACCTCTGCTCTGCTCGCGATCAGACAACCAATCGGTCATTTAATCAGCTTGTACATAGCTATATAAACGTTCACATAATTGAATAATTCTAATAAAGCATACCGCCTTCTTTGCTTTACCAAAAGAAAAAGACCGTGAGACAATTCTTAGGCAATCGATTCTGTGGGAATGGCAATCGATCGCTACCGCTGCGTGTGCGGCAGGTGTCACACACTCGCACACACAGCCGTCACAACTTGTAACAAGTTGCGATATATTAACGTGCATCTAAACTGAATGTCATAAGTATATTTAACACCTGTTAAAAACATAAAACTGGCGTCGGTTGGGCTAGTAATAGCGACATGGAATGTTTCGGGTTGGGAAACTAGTGAAGTGTGAACATTCTCTGCAGCTGTAATAGCCGTGTACGGTGTAACACGACAGGTTCAGCCGCTAACTGATCATTGAGTACCTATTGTTGCCACTCCGACGTACTCGTACTGCAGCGCATAATGTTGTGCGTGTGTGAGTGTGCGTGCGGCGATCGACTCACGAGACACGAGATGCTGAAACTGAGGCTTAAGAATGTAATTAAACGCACAAACGCTCATGTTTTTGATTAGGTTCACGACTGCTTGGTTTATTTTGATTATATCATAATTTCGACACAGGAAGTACGTGTGTAACGCGCGGACGCGGCAAGGGCGCGTCCTTAGCGATGGTAAGCTCACGAAGCATTACATTACACCGACGGTAATTAACTGTTGCAACACTGCTCGCTGATCAGTCGCCCGCCGACAGCGACCGACTACTTTTAATTCGATCGAGGTTAAGGTGAAATAGTTCCTTTTACAATGACATGTGCCTGTGTGGAGCCAATGGACCGCACGAGACGAGCGGACCCGCGGCGCGCTCCTAGCGGTGACTATCGTAATGTTGCATTCACTGTAACTTGTAACGAGGTTCAAACTAGCTAATCTTAAGTATCCAATTATTTTGTAAAACGTACTTTGTAATGATGAAACGTATAATTACAGTAAGCATGTTAGTACGCGGCGCGCACTTTGTGGCTGAACATTATAATTACATGTAGGTATCTGTACATCTATCGGAGCTGAGTGGTCGTCTGCTGTGCATTAGGTACACGCTGACACGTATCGCAATTGTGTTTTGCAAGCGACCTTGAGGAGGGCTATAAGCGATGGTATTAACGCCACGAACATAGAATTACTAGGTTGAGTAGTTCAAGTTTTGTTCTAAACGAAGATATTATGTAAATCTGTGGAAGCGATTGAATGGCTTGTTGTGTCGCAAGTGTTCCCGATACACTCGTATGACAGATATCAGTAGTGAGGCACAGTGAGACACTGTGAAGCACAGTGAGACAGGCACTCGAGGAAAACGGATATTTGGCTCTGTATTGTGCAAGTAGTGGTAGTGGGTCACCTGCATTGACCGCCGACACATACAAGGCGCGACAACAGCACCGTAAGCGTCGCGAGCGAGTCAATGACATCAGCTCAAGGAAATGTTGCAGTTCACCTTCTAGTGCTCCTGAAAGGAGCAGTTGCCACAAGCGAAACCTTTCACCATTCAACTGCCACGCATTACGATTACTGTGCATTTTCTTAAAAGGTTGAACGCTATATAACACTTGATTTGAATATCAAATCCAAGACTTCATGCTCTGCTGCAATAGCGCGACCTACAGGACTGCTCCGTGCTTGATTGATACGAACACGCGGACAAGCACACACACACACACACACACAGACACGCGCGCGCACACGTGTGTTTGTGTGCACTACTCTGAACTGTGAGCTAGTGTTGCGTATTAGGTCACGTCTCGGTAACATTTGAATTTTAAATATATGATATTATATATTTCGTAAGCGCGGTAAGACTTGCTCAATATCAACACTTTGCATTATGCAAATCAGTTTCCATTCCAGTTTATATCGTAGTCAGTAGTCACCTCCAGCCTTGCACTGACAGCAGATTGCCAAAAGTAGATCAACGCGGATCGCGATATGCGCATGCGCGCCGGCGACCACACACACCACCACGCGTCTCTGACACACGCTTCCACGACGAGGAGGAACGTAAACAAGCGTCCACTCTACATGAGTATAAGTAAACGATGGCAACCACTTCACTAACACTTCAAATTATAATTGATGAAGCCCCGGTTCAAGACGATACAATAGCTACAACTTTTCGTTATGTGTAGAGTCACTGCAGGCGTTCTCAGCATGTGTGAATAGAGTGCCGCGCGGAACATTCCTATAATTCTGAATGCTACTGGTGCTACTCTCGAGTAGTTTTGGAGTGATTTGCGATCATTGCAGCGAATGTCGTAAAGCGACGTTTATCAAACGGAATAGATTGATGAACAGTATGTCTATTCTGTTACAATCTCCCTCGGTGAACACCTAGGTGAAGTGAGCTGTCATCCGTCCGTCTGTTTTGTCAATTCCTAGCATCGGGACGGATTACAGCTTACTTCACCTAGGTGTTCACCGAGGGAGATTGTTACAGAATAGCTCTACTGGTTAAAGCAAAATTATCTGGTAGTGAGGCAAACGCTTGCGCAGGTTAGGCGGCGGGGGAGTGGAAGTTCCAACACAACACGACAGATAGACAGGTACAGCGATAACCCACATCTACGAGTTGAACCACTTCCTGTCTCCACTGGACGTCACACGTTGGTTGGACTGATGAGTTCAGTTTCCTTTTCAGAATGTTTGCTGTCGCGGTGACCTGATCCATGGTTTCACAAAAACCTTTGGTTTTATTAATACTGTGGGTGACTAAAGTGAGTGTTTAGAACGTGTCTGTCATGTTCATGAGCTGTCGAGTCGCGGGTCATCTCATCAGGACTGTTCATGTCTGTTCAATGATTTCCTTCTACTGTTCAACTCGCGTCCTCGGAATGGAATGCCAAATCGCGGTATAATCAAATTGTAATTACCTATTACTCATACGTATAGTATCGTCTATGCTATACCAGTGTCACTTTAATTAAGCATATTTTGCTGCCATGTGTATTTATCTGCCATGGACTTTATCTTGCTTCTTTTTTGTGTTTTGTATTGTTAGATTGCCTTCATAGTTTTCACATATAGAAGCAACAAGAATCATGTAACCAGCCTTTGTAAAAAACTTGATTTTAAAGAGTGTCCGTGGAGTTTCTTGCTCGTTCTTCTCCATAGAGACCTACCTACGTTTTGGAACGAGCAACTAGCTTCAACTCTCTGACTAACTGACCGACTCCTTGACAATTCAAAAGTGCCTGTAAATGGTTTAATTGAAATAAATGCTTTGACTTTGACTTTATAAGATATATATCGACGGTTGAAAGGCTAATTGATCTAAGCGACATTTTGTAAAACTTGCAGGAGGACGGATCATAGTTATTTTTTTTGAAAAAAAAATCGTAAAAAAAAAATTATTTGATAGACTTTTATTTATTTAATACAGTATATTCCTAATTAAGTAAGGAAGTTTTTTAAGTTATTACTGTTGTGAATTGTGTATTATTATAGAAAATTTATGTTGGTTAGCCCAAAATGCATCAAATTTAGTTATTTTTTGAGAAAGGCAAAATGGTTCAAATGCCTACTGTAAGTAAAATAGCTGAAAGTAAACTGGCTCAAGCATCGACTTAGAATAAAATAATACGTGAGATAATGAATTTAGCGCCAAGTCAACAGACAGTTGAATATACCCAATGAGCACAAGCAACATGATGGTGTTGCACCAGAGTGAAGTAGTTTGATGCAGATGCCCATTAGAGGAACTGCAGGATGAAACAAAATGAACCCTTACTAGATTATAGTAGATATTGATGCTTAGGCCATCATAATTCAGCAACGTCCATAAGATATTTTTGAGGTTGCTATGCAACTTTATACAATTTTAGACAGTGTCTTGTATAATTAAAAAACCAAACATTTTTGTGTAGAGGAATCATTCAAGATGTTGGTTCAATGTGTCTTGAAACAAGATAAAGTGGTATATCACCCTAGGCCTAGGAAGTAGTATTGCCACGGAATACATTGAACTTTAGCATCACTTTGTAAATAAAACAACAAAAAAATGGTTTTTAATTATAATTTATTCAAAATCAGACTTCAACATGGACGTAGGAACCTAATTTAAATCAGTAAGTCACAATCAAACATTCAAAATAAAAAAAAAACTTCAGTAACTTTTAAAACAAAATTTTAAATGTTAACGATGACAAAGAACCTTAAACTTCTGTCTCATCTTCAATATCTGTATCTATCAGAACATCTTTACCAACGCGGTGCGGAAAGTTAGTGTATTCTAGGTGAAAATTTTTGGGAATAACCCCTGTATCACACAGCTTTTTAAAATCTTTGTATTTGGCCGTAGTTATAGGCAAAGATGTTTTATATTTCGGCTGCACTACCTTTGGTCTTGAAATTATGGCTATAGAATCGGTCTCAGCATCTTTATCCATGCTGTATTTGACAGTCATGACATTGGGTGACGACTTTTTGAATGTCGCCACCCGAACCTTACTAAATCTTTCCGGTTAAATTGCCTTTAAAATACTTTTCTGAAAACTCTTCGTAATTCATAAAGTCGTTGTGCGTAAGAGTTTCTACGTAATATGGGCCGGGATCTTTACGAGCCAACTGAAAAACAGTTGGCCACTGCGACGGTGCCCATATTATAGTATTTCTTACAGAATTTTCAATTGCGGCATGAATGCTATCGACAGTCATTTCCGTATGCCCTGGAAGCAGATAATTCATTTGTATGGTTTCAATGTGTCTTGTTTCAAGCAGTGCGCTATGTATGGCAGCTAAAACTATTTTGTTTTTATTCTGTCCTGGGCATGAGTCTGAATAAAGAATTAAATTTGTTACCGAACCACGTGAATCGACTTCAGCTACATACTTTCGTAAGATTGTAGCTATTTCATTGCCTCCTCTTTTTCCTTTGGTTCCTCCCCATGTATAACAAAAGCCATTTCTGGTACCACTTTCTTAAAAACAAAGGTTGTACACTGTAAATTTTCTAGTATAAAATAGCAGCATACTCTCCCCATGTGGGATGTTCAGTACCTTTTGTAGATCAAAAGAAGTACAAAGCATTGCGTTATTCTTCTTGCTTAGTTCACGGTGAAAAGCTAATCTATCTTTTGATGCCTTTTTTTCCTTTAAATGATTTAACATTTCAGGATTTTCTTTTTCATTCTGGAATTCAAAACGTAAACATTTGGACATATTTATCCTTCTTTGGAACGTGGAAACCAATATTGAATCACGCGGGGCGGTGATGTACTCGTAACGGACACTTACACAGAGCGCGCAATATAGTGAACTTAGTTCTAAGCGACTTAGGAGTAGCTAATCTCATTAATTTATTTGAGGTCTATGTGTTAAAACCGATTTGATAAAAAGATGGAAATGCCAATTTTACAAATACTGAATAAAATCAAAATGTTTCAACGGCCAAAACACTAATGAGATAGTTAGGTCAAAATAGCCGAAGTGATATTACTCATTATCCTTAATAGAGGCTAAATGGGTCAAGAGACATAGTTAATCAATATAACTTAATGCAAAATGGTTCAAGCAACACTGTTTTTTAAAGTAATTGAAAGCAAAATGGGCCAAACGACATAGCTTATTGTTTTGGTTTAATGCAAAATAGCCCAAACGACAAAACCACAACTATGGCGAAAAAGTCAAATGCCTTAATCGACACACGTTATAAAATTTCGAAAAATCAAAATAGCCTAAGTCACCGATTCCTCAAATTTGTCTAGTTTTGTGTCGTATAGATCAATGAGCTTAGAAATGAGGCCTGTTTTGCAGTGGGTGCTAAACGCCAAAAAAATAGTCAAAAAAATTTGAAACCTGACTCAAACGACGGAGAAAAATTTGCTGATTCCGAATATGTATATAACTCAATATTGCAAAAAATGTCGCTTAGACCAATTCGCCTTTCAACCGTCGATATTATGTTGGAATGGCTGGAATACGTGTTTAAACATCTTGAATGGGGCAACACTATGGAATAAGCATTAACGGAGCGCAACTGAATCACTTTAGATTTGCAGATGATCTGATACTTATTTCTTGCGACGCAAGAAGCCTGCAGGAAATGCTCGAACAATTGGTTTATGAAAGTGGAGATGTTGGACTGTCATAAACATCTCGAAAACGAAACTAATGTCAAACGGAGAAAAAATTCCTACCACAGTCAATCAGTCAATGTACAACGATAGAGTACGTTGACACATAGGTATTATTATATTATTCTTAAATATTGTACACCCTATGGGTATGTTACAGAGAACTATATGTATATTATTATGATAAGAGCTCCTTCTCCACCTGTGACAAACAATAAATGAATTTGAATTTGAATTTGAAAAATTACACGTATCTGGTCAAATAATATCTCCGACAGACCTCACAACAAAGGAGATTAACAACAGAATTAATGTGGCTTAGAAAAGATACTGGTCTGTCAAGGAAATAGTGAAAAACCACCATGTAATCGTACCAGTTATATTCAGGATCAAAATATTCAATTCGTGTATTTTACCGATTATGATATACGGATGCCAAACATGGAGTTTGACAGAACATAATATACGCAAACTAGAGACCTGCCAGCATAGTATGGAAAGGAGCATGCTCCATGACAGGTCAAACTCAAATTAGAAGTAATTCGCAGGAAAACTGTAATTACGAGTGTGACGTATTCAAAACTAAAATGAAAACCTCCTCATCTTCTGGATGAGGAACAAAAAAGATAAATGGGCCAAGGGAATAACCGACTGGTGTCCAACACTATGGAAAATAAAGAAATGGAGACACTGGAACCGACGTCGCGGCGTAGACGGGAGGACGACAGCAACAGTGCAGCAGGCATTACGTGGACAAGGAAGGCACATGGTCGCACTCTGTGGAACGTTGGCAGCTAATGCTGGGAGTAAAATCAACACAATCTTCGCGAAACTGGTGTCCAATAATAATACTTAGCATGTAAAAAAGGTATAGATATATATGTTAGATTGTTGAATAAAGCCTATTATTATTATGATCTATGCTAAAAAAGTAGAATGTGCACGTGTGTGTCGGAGTGCACGCACACCGGCAACACGACACGTGTCGCATTGTTTGTTTACCAACAGACGAGCGCACGAGCGAGCTATTGTATCGAGCGGTAATTGATGGCTTGTGTGCGGAGCCATTGTGTCTGCTGGGATACGACGCAGCACTATCATACACTTGTGATAACGAGCTGATTACCTGCATTTTTTATTACTCAATTAAACTATTGATTGAAACAATTGTAAAGCAAATTGAAGCAATTTAGAAGGCAATAACAGTTATTACATGACACTGTTAAAGGACAATTGACGTAAGTTTAATTGTGAACACGTGTAAACAGAGATAGCGAGTGGCGCCCCCGAGCACCTTAATGTGCACTACAGACGCTCTGTGACGTGTCGACGCTAACTACAGGTGACGCGGTGACGCTGCACTAGCCAGCGGGCTTTCAATATACTCGATTAATTACAATATTTAAATTTTTATGAACATTACGAAACCATTCAAATTAATTTATTTTTCCATATTTACTACTCATTTTTTGTGATAAGTTTTTATTAAGCAACACTATATAATTAATTCTATTGACTAATAAACACACACTAAAGCTGACAGTTTACACAACGACGAATTAAGCTTATTTACATAACGTGTATTTAGTTGCGCGACCGGTCGTAGCACGCGGACCGCGTAGCACCGTAGCGCGTAGCCGGCCGCTACGGCGCTACGAGCTCTCCACGTGGACCAGCTTCGACCTCGTAGGATACAATAGTAATGTAGAGAGGTGACGTACCCGATCCTGTGGCGACACTCGTGAAGGAGGCGGCGGTGTGCGGGACCGAGCCCGCGGCGCATGTATATAGCGCCGGTCGCCGGTCGCCGGTCGCCAGGCGGGGGGCGAGGCGGCTTGCTCCGAGCTGCGACCACCAGCCGTTACACGTAATGTGCAGCATTACGCGTCAATCGTAACCATCATCATTATGTGTCCGAGCTCCACATCTGAGGTCTCTCTTCACGACTGTCGCAACGTGTAACAGTATCCCCGCTCGCCAGCACTCACGGTGTTGCAAGCGCGGCTCGTATCGGAGCTCATTATTGCGAATTGATTTAGAGCCGAGCTCCTCAATTAAAGGTAGTAAATATCTAACAATTTACTACTGAGCTGTTGCTAAATTAATGACTTGTACAATATTTAAATTGCCAGCCTCTACATTACATACAAATATTAAATTGGTCTAAAATTAGAACGGCCGGCCAAAGAATGATGAGTACGGCTGAGTGATCACTTCACTGACACGGATAGCCGGCGGTGGAACAGTTTGTCCGTATGTGTAACTATCCTCACATAAGTGCGACTCGTTTTTGTTGTTCTACAAACAGCCGTGAAGTAGTATTAACATTTTGTCCTTCTTATGGAAGCTTCTATGCAAGAAGTGAAATAATGTGCGTGAGGCGGCGGCCGTGACCTTTGACGAGCGCTAACGAATGTACGATTGTGCGTCGAGACTAATGAGCGTCGCTACAAAGTCACAGCGCGCGGGTGACCACGATACGGTAGCAGCACAAGTGACGCTGTGGCACATCACCTACTTCTGATACGATATCGTTTGACTATTGTTGTGATGGCTATGGCTAGTGGAGCTGGTCGTTATGTTGTACTCTCTGTTGTCTGTAACATCATGTAAAGCACGGGTGGGCAAACAGTCGATCGCTGTCGACCGGTCGATCGCAAGCAGTTTTAGGGTCGATCGCGAGCATACTTCCAGAAATGTAGCTGTTATAAATATTCTCAGCGAGTTAGAAAGACGTCTTTCTGAATTACGAAAATTGACGAGAATTGATTGTTTATCTGTTGTCTTGTCAGGATGTTGAAGTAACTGTTTCTGAAATATCGAATACCTTTGACATGGCCTTGCCATCTCTTGAATACGAGATGATACAGATTATTTCAGACATACATCTCTATGTCAGAGCAATAGGTACCAAATGTTAGTTTCTTTTAAGCCAAGAAAAATATCCAAATCTCAAAAATATCCCTCAGTAGTTGACTGTTTGCTTGGGTCGAAGTATTTGTGCGAATCTGCGAAAGCATTTTTTTGCTATAAATGTCTTTATTTTTTTTTCTGCTTGCGTGTCGATCGTTTGTCGTACAACTTTAATATTGTAGATCGCCAATGTTGTAAGTATGCCCACCCCAGATGCAAAGCATCACTTCTGTGCACTCCGGCGCGGCCACCACACTAACGACATGTAATCATTACAATTACACTAATTGTGTAGAATGCTGGCATTGTGCACAATGGCCGCTAGTTCCGCGTCCCGCACGTAACGTTTGCGAAAGCGACGATTGTTCTGCGCCCGCGCCACAGAATTGGGCGCTCGATGTGGTGCAACACTAGCGTGCTCATGTAACGTGCACTTTGTTCACGACTAAATGATAATTATCGTATTTCCTGGTTGGCCCACTGCGACTGGTCGTCTGCCACCAAACTGTATTGTTCCACGACCGGTTCCAGGGCAATGACACGTTGTGTCAGCGCTTCAGAATAGATAGCATCATGAGAATGCTCAAGACTTACAATGATAAAGAATTTACTACGATAGTAAATGTAAACATTGTATAGCGTGTCTGTGGGAGCGCAGTGTGTGCGGCGGTGACGTGAGCGCCGGGGGGGACACACACGCCGGGGGGACACACACGCCGGGGGGGGACACACGCCGGGGGGGGACACACGCCGGGGGGACACACACGCCGGGGGGACACACACGCCGGGGGGGGGGGGAGCCGCGACCTCGCCCTCGCGCCGATGGTTCGCGCACCGACAGACGCCCCTAATTGTAAAATAATAACTAATAATAACGCTCCACCGATTGAATTAGCCAACTAGCACTGTATTAACTACTACACTATGTGCTTATTATCAGCGTAACAAATAATGTGAAGCGTGAGCCGCGTTCGGCCGCGAGTGCCACGCTTCCTCAGCGGCACGAGTGGTTGCGGCACTGCGTGTGTCTGTTGCGACAATCTGATGCTCGGTTTGTTTTTTCGTAATGTTGTTGTTGAAGTGTAGTACGATGCGGTTTATTCCAGCGCGTGGCGCGACGCGGTGCGGCGCGAGGCGCGACTACTTCCCGATGAACTCGACACCCCCTAGCCCCCTTTGAGAGGTAGTAAAAGCTTATTTAGCTAGCTTATTAGCCCGCCTTCATTTGCGTGAACTTTCATAAGGATCCCAAATGTTTTCATAACAAAATACAACCTAAAACACTTTGGGATTACGTAGCTACCTACTGGTGAAATAATTTTTGAAATCGGATGAGTAAATTCGGATCTTGTTTGCTACATCCAATCATACAAACATTATCTCTTTATGATATTAGTATAGATGAATGAAATGGAATTAAATGATGACACTAGAATACTTTGCTTTCTATGAGACCCTCTGTAAGTATACATAATTTAAACACACACAACAAAAAGTGTGACGCTCTAGTTTTGATGCGTGCGTCAGAACAGGGAGGTTCTGTGGAGAGACAGGCTGCTGTAGGAGCAGAAAGTTTACGGTGTCATTTGAACCGACTGTGTGCGTGGTGATACTCAGCACGGATGTCGCACGCCGGTGGACTCGAAACGTTGCCATGGTTACTGTAGCAGCCGTACCGCCTTCCACTTACGGAAACGTGTCAATTAATGAGGTCTGTAGATACGTGACAGTAAGTATATACGCCGAAGGTAACGCGCACTGCACAAAGGTAGTGCTCAAAGGTTTCTACGTATTGTGTTTTGGGCGGAAAAATATTTTAAAAACAATTACTCACAACACTTCCTTATGCTCGTGAATGTGCAATAAGCGGGAAATATTTATTTAAATATGACCTCAAATTATGAATATTGTTTAACCTTAGCGCGGCGTCACCTACGGCGCGCGGCCTTGGGCCGGGGGGCCGGCGGGCACACTTTCGTTTCCTATTGATGTAATGGCGGACGCCTGACGCTCAGCCCATCGCTTGTTCTTCTAATGGAACTTCTATTGGCTGCTGGACAGGGATGCAGGCGTGTCGGCGCAAGCGCAGTGCTCGCTGCACTAGCGTTATGTAATCTAGTTGCGACACATGCAGCTTGCCAAGCTCTGCGCGATCGTCTCGAGTGTGTCCAGTTTCGCACTCGGCCGTTCCTCGACGTGGTCGTATTAAATTCGCATTAGGCTTTCAATCGTGTCGCAATTAAATGACTGCAACTGCAAATGTCGCGTGTCGTTCAGTTTCAGGGTCGAAGGGTCTCGTGGCGAACCGACTGAACACGGCGCCCGCCGGACGCCGGACGCCGGACGCGGTGAGGGCAACTTCCTCTCGCGGGCGATAACGACGGGACCTTTGCTCAACGGCTATTACCTCGCTAAGTGCTACAACTTAGTTTATAATTAGCGGCGGATAGTTGCACAAAGTGTGTCGGCGGCCGCTCGCCGCTGTGTTACTAGTGTTACACGTGCACCGGTAGGGACGCCGGACGCGTGGCGGTCACGTGGCGGTCGCCCTTTGTTTAACAATTGATTGACATCACCTAGTTAATTAGTTATTTTAAGAACAAGGAAATAAAGAGCAAAAAATGCACTTTTTGTAGTCAATTAAGTACATCTCCTCGAAACAATTACATTTTTTGTTCGGTGTGGTTTTGATAGCTCATGTACCTACCTACATAAATACTATTACGTAGAAGCGTATTTTAAACGCTTGATATTCAGAAACAACAAGCGGTTTGTTAAGTTAACCTATCGAGTTACATCGCAGCCCAAGCCGGGACTGTGAACTTTATAGTGTGGCCATAATGCAAACGGTGCAAGTGTTGCGGGGGGCGGGGGGGGGGGGGGAGGCAGGCTCACAGCTGCGAGCAGTTTGCACAACACCCTTTCACCGTGGTGGCGGTGGTGGTGGTGGTGGGTGACTCATAACGGAAAAAACCCAAACCGGGAGAATGTTAACGTCCTCGGGCGCCCTTCGACGCCGCCCACCGCGCCCGCGCCGCTCCGAGCGACGACCGCGTGACGTCACCAGCGGGACCGCGCCGGGCACTGAGGCTTACAGCCAACTGCGCCTCCCCACTCCACAGCACTCCACCTGCTCCGACGTGCGCGACGTGTGATGTCCACGAGCTCGCGAGTTGACGCAAGCGACTGACCCACATCGAAAGCTCTATTACAATATTATGTTAATGATGGACATACGAAACCACGTCAATGATATCTATGTTCGCACAGAGATTCAAACACCATACTTGTCAATGTCAGCTAGACAATAGTCAGTGGGAGGATTAATCCTTTGAAGTAGTACGTTAGGCTCGTTCAAGGATCAATCCCTCTACCTCCCAGGGCCCCACCTACTTCAAGTCACACGGGCCCCAGCTTAGGAGACATAGCCCACTGGGTGCTATCACCGCAGTCGCGTCTGGACAAATTCTACTCCTGACCCGTTCCGCCTTTCCCCACTTCCTATGGCGGCCCGTTGGCGTACCCCTCGCTCAAGGAACAGTACTGAGCACTCAGACAGACAGTTCAATTCAGTCAGACAAGGAGTGTTGTGTGTAGTTGTGTAATATGTGTCCAGACACGTGTCGGTGCAAGGGGCAGGAGGGAAGCTCCTGTCGAAGCGCTCCGGGCGGCGAGGAGTAACGCGACCTGTTACTGACGACTTTGGTTCTTGTGATGCAACACTAAGTAGATGTAATTACATACAAAATAAGTACGTACAGTTTCAGTACTTTCTAAACGGAGCCGCGGTTCATCGGCGGGCTGTGAGTGCTGTGAGTGCTGTGACGCAACCGACGCCGCGGACATCGACTGATGCCATTTGTACGACAGAGCGATGCGATACGTGACATGAGGAGACGGTACAACACACACCGCCTCCTCTCAGCTAATGTTGAAATGAATTGAATCAGTTCCATTAAGTGCAGATGATGATTGCTAAGGTTTAAGGAAATTATGATAAAATAATTCTGATCTGCAACAATGCGACGACGAAGAGTTATTTATGAAATGTCACGCGTTCGCGCAACTATGCGCAAATCGTGGAGGAAATTAATATAATTTAGAATATTAATGAAGTATTAGAAGTGAACGTTGCGCATATGTTGTGAGGTGTTAACGGTTCATAAAGTGTATAAATAAAGGCGGTGTGGCAAGCGTCGGCGGTTGCGTTTCACAAGCGCCGCGCCGGATGCCGCGCGGAATGTGCTCGATATGTTCATTTATTTATTTATTTAAGCATGGACTACTAAGACTTACAGCCACAAAACAATACTTAACAACAAAAAAGAAACTTATAGTCGACAGCAAGACAATTGCAAACCAGCATTAACAAAACTATTTTACGATACATTTTTGTATGTTCTCAATGCGGTCAATGTACTTATAACGTGGGTTCCATATCTGAGATGCATTCTCTAGCTGGCTTCTGACAAAAATGCAATATAATATTTTAAGTGTTTTTGCATGTGTAAAGCACTTAGAGATACGCATTATAAACCCAAGCAATTTAGACACTTTTTTGACAATGCCGTCAATGTGTGTGTCAAAAACTAACTTATCGTCTAGGTGGACACCCAAGTCACGATTAATATTGCACCTAGGCAAAGTTTGGCCCGCTAAAGTATACGTTGTGGCTAGGAATGCACGTTTCCTGGTGTAAGGGATCACTGAACACTTTGAAGGATTGACATCGAGTTTATTAGCTCGACAATACTCTTCACGCCGATATAAGTCAGCCTGAAGTGCTAACCCATCATCATGAAATGAAATTTCTGTAAAGATGATGTCATCCGCAAAGCATAATAATTTGGATGATTGCAGGTACTGATCGATGTCGCTTAGCATAGACCACAAATAAGATAGGACCGAGCAACGACCCCTGTGGTACTCCGCTGGGTACAGATACCCAGCTAGACATATCATTATTTAGCACTACTGTTTGCGACCTGTTCTATAAATATATATTTATACATTTATGTCATTTAGATGTGGGTGTATGTGTGTGTGTGGGTGGGTTGGGGGTGGCCTATAGTATGTAATTTTACAAGATGTAGATTAAGGATTTAGCATTGCCACTCTATCGCATTGAATCGCAGATCTGTAATGGTAGTTGTAAGTAAGATTTGCGTAAATAAATAAATAAATAGCTCCGACACGTCCAGTCCGACACGACCTTGAGGTCGGCGCTCGTATCGCACTGTTTCAATCTCAACGTTTACATGTTATTAGGCATATTTCCAAAAAGGTGTATATTATGTGCAGTGAATGGCGCACCGAGGTCGGCGGTAAAAGTTGCACTCGATCGCATTGGCAACACGTGCAACGCTTGCGGGGAGCAGGAACGTTGCTGTGACACGTTGCTGCAACCCGCCGCGTGCTGCAACATGGCTCACAGTTCCACCCGCACGTCCTCCAACCATGTGCTGCCTCACTCCTTCGTCTCTCTCGAGTGCACTTGTCTGTCGTCTGGTTTATTGCAATTCATTTGTAACTTTAGATTGGAAGTGAATGAACTCGCATGACTTGTAAATGTCGAAAAGTTCATCGAAAGATTATTTGTACAAATAATCTGTTACATGTGTTGAAATGAACATGACACAATGGATGGAGTGTGTGGAAAATCATAAGTAAGAGGGAGACTTTAGAGATGTAAGGAAGAAGAAGACGCACTGCGCACAACGCAAACATATTGCGATACGAACAGCAGCATGACGCAGGAGGAGCATGCGCCGCGCGCCGAGCTCCCACAGGCACACGCGCGGCACGCGCGGCACACTCGGCGCGCAAGTTCCCACACTATCGGCACTGACACGATGCGACAAAAACGTGGACATTACCAACAGCATTGTGTGTGAATACACACTGCCACAAGAAGTGCTCCCACAGCGCACAACTACTGTCCCACCGAAGTTCTCAGCTAAACACACGTGCAGACAAATCGACATTTTGTTTTATTTCTTGAACTGCAGTATGTCTGGGTGTGTGGAAGGTGACTAGGTACTAATTACCTACGTATGTCTTAATCAATTTATTAAACCAGAGGTTCCCAAACTTATTTCGTCTAACGTCCACTTTAAAAATTAGTTATTGTGTAGCGCGCCCAATTTTTTTTTCACGTTACAGACCTATTTTAGAGTATCTTATTCGTCTTGCCTGGAGTTTAATTAAACCTATATTCTAAACGAGACTTTTCTTACTAGAGAGAGCAATAATAATGCAACTTTACAATATTTTTCTTTATTTTTACTAGATTAGGTACATAAAACATCCCGGGTTCGGCAAGTGCTCAGCTTGGCCGCAACAATAGATATACCTATTTTTAATACGTGTCTTCGGAGGAGGGAACCTCACTTGCGACACTTGAAGACACGAATATTTTTTAGTATTTGATACCTATTACTAAATATCTTAAGATGTAAATAGCGTTGTGAACGCATTAAAAATTATAAATATTTATATATTTTTAGTTTATATTTATACAATAAAATAGGATATAAATATGAACTAATAAATGGATGTTGTGTAGTATGAGGATTTTAATTTCAGTAAATTCTAAATATGAAGTAGCTGAAGTTACAAATCACCCATCGCCCCCTCAAATCACATCAGCGCCCCTCTAGGCCTCCAGCGCCTACAAGGGAGCGTTATCGCCCACTTTGGGGAAGACTGATTTAAACACTAGTACTACAAGTACTAAGTATTAAATTATTGTAAGTTTAACTAACAGCGAGCCAGATGCCCGATGGCCACTGAGCCAGACACGACATGCGCGGACATCCTTACTACCAATATTATATGTCAAGATTCAAGAAGCCGCTGAGCTGACACTAAACACCTGCAGAGTACAGTCATTGCTGGACAATGACTGTACTCTGCAGGTGTTTAGTGTCACTCATTACAGAATAAAAGCTGGATTGCTACGAAGTAATAAATCACGGAGTCAACTGCCCCTGCAAAAGACATCAACGCACGTGCCTGTCGTAGCGCCGTAGCACTGCTACGAGTCATCTCGCTGGGTCTCGTGTCATTAGTTACGCGTTCAATTTGTTTATTCAATAGCGGGTTGTTGTTTGTATTAGTTACTTATATAAGGATGATGCCTACATAGCTGTAGTAGGTTGTGTAGGCGTGTGGAGGCGTGTGGAGGCGTGTCACTATATACCCGACACGCGTCCTTACAAAATTATTTTGTTATTTTGCCAGTAACTGAATTCAGTTGGAGGCCAAGAGAGAGAAACTGTTAAGAAACAGTGAGGACGCAGAGCGACAACTTGATCACATTGAAAGTAAACTTCAATGATTGAAGTCAAGGAAATGTTACTAAAGTATAAATGTAATAAAGCTCGAGTGTTGTGGTGTCAGATGTGTCACAACTCACACGTCAATGTTCTACATGTTTGACATTCGAGGTACAGGAGCGCATGTGCCTGAGCTGACCGAACATCAACCATGAACAGACGGTCAGACGGACAGATGCCATAGGTCACCGTGATCGAGTACTGCCCTATCAAAACAAAACATTTATTGTACTATGTGTTATTTTATGGATTTTAATAAATACTTGGACAGCCATCACAGCTACGCGATCATTGCGTAAAGATATATCTGTAAATCGGAGGAGGCTCGACCCGTATTCATTTTATTTTCTATTGCTATCTTCTTTTTCCCAAAAACAATATAAGTAAGCTACTTTTTTAAATATTTCGTTTATGGTGCAATTGCAGTTGTCGCGTCAAGGTATATCTACAAACGTAAGAATGGCTCAGTAAAAGGTTTGCTCTGAACACAGCTGTGTTTCGATTGGTCAGCGTGAAAGCGCAAGTAATTGTTGGCAGCGACCGCGACCTTGACCCGGCGCAGGAGCACCGCTAACTGTACAGCCACAGAGTAGCTGTGAGCAGAAAACTAACTGCGCTGGCGCCGAGTCGCAGAGCATCAACAGCGACAGCGCGGCGAGGAACACGAGCACTAACAATGTACAACAGAACGCTCGGGACAACACCAAACAAATCATCTGTGTGTTAGAACAACTGCAACCACATCCGCCTCATGTTACTTACAGCGTCTGCCAATCATATGTAATAGTAGTGACAGACAGACATGACAACTCAACTCTGTGTCTGCGGCGTTACTTACAGAAAGACAGACGGTGTTGTTGAGGGAGGCGTCAAAGGCTCACCACGAGTGGGCACTGAGCACGCTTACCCACCTGTAACGCTCATGGCACATGGCTCATGTTTTGGAATGCGAGTTGTTATCCAAGGAATTATCGCTTGAGCAACACGAGTATGAGCCGCTTCGCAACTTGACGAGTAGTAGTAGAAGTATTAAAGTGGTGCTAGCAGGGCTTGGGGACGGACGGAGCAGGCGGAAGTTAACTTTTAAGGTGACGTGAGCTGTGTGACGTCATGCGTACAGCTGCACCGGTGCAGTGGCACAGGTACATACCAAAAGGTACTCGCAAATAGTTGCCATGACACTTAACTGGAAGGCAGATGTCAAACATACGCGGTTATTTTGTTTACGAACCGCGTAATGTCGTCTACATTACATTACGAGTACGTCGACACGGACGCAAGCTTGACATTGTGCGCTTTAACACTCCTCACTAAGAGCAGCCATTGAGGAATTGTACAAGGGTTTAGGATTAGTTTGATTTTAGTGCGCAGAGATTGGTCAACACCGCGGCACGACTCCCTGGTTTATATTTCCATCTGTGTTGATTGTTATCTCGTTCATGCAATGTTCACAGACACCCGCCTCCTGGTCGCACTGTAGCTTGTAGGACGCGCTGACTGCGGTTGTGCAACAGAGCGCGGAACGCCCAAATATCAAAGTGGCACGTTGACCGTCAACACGGACACGGTGACACACACACACGTACACACGCACGCATACGTACGTATTAGCGGAGGCGATTGCGCGTGTTATGAGATGTGTTCGCGAACTTAATACGGCTATTAATATACGTAACTTGTGGTCTCTGTGTGTGTCACTGTGTACACTGCGTTTACTGTGCATAGACACGGCGCGCCTGTGTGCGTTTCCTTTCGCCAAGGCGTGCGCGACCTCCTTCCGTCGGCGAAAGTGGCGCACGCGCATGCCATAGACTACATACACACAGTTGCTCAACTCACGGAGTAGTTCTATTCTCAGATTCTGTTCCATTCATCCAAACCGACCTGAAGCAGTGTCCTAACTCAGACTGTCATGATGGAGCATTTGAGCAAGCAGTTTATTAAATGATCATCTGATAACTATGCAAATGATATACTTATACATTTCATAACCGTAAACGTAATTTCCAAATTGCAGAATTCGTTAGGAAATCGCGGCGTCTGAGGTAAAGTAGTTCATTAATATTGATCTGTGTCACGATGATGAGTGCTGCTTGTGAGTGTGGCTGCTCACACTGGGCACTGGGCACTGGGCACTGGGCACTGGTCCGTTACAACTAATAACTGGTAATTGTCCCACTGTGTACGCTAGGCTGTGGCGTACAGCCTGCAGCCTGCACACTTCGTGCTCTGATTACAACTGGTTCAATATCGAGTTTGAGTTTTAAATGCATAGTTATTTTTGCATTGCTGTTGGTTTACCAATAAACACACAACAAGTTTACATTAAATAATGATGCAAGCATTGTTTATTGACATAATTGGTTTGTAAAAGTAATGACAGACGGTCTGCGCTTCCGCAATTGAATTTGGATTCAGTGAAAGATTTAAAAGCAGTTTGTATGAGTGTTTAACTGGTTACTGGTTGAATAATAGGGAGCAAAACAACAGTTGGAGAGGCGGCGGCGGCTGTCCGCGGTGATATAACGAGCGGTCTGTCGTGTCGAGTGTCGGCTGCGGCGTCTACCGCTTGTACTCGCAGCTCTCTCAGATAATGTCATTGCGCTTAATTTCGCAACTCGTGCCTAGATCCGGTCGAGACCCGCGGGGCTGTGGGCGGGGCAGGGGGGTACTTCGTTATGCTTTATCGATCCGCTGAGCCGCACTCAATGTCAGGTTAATGATCAGCACCAGCGTGTTGTGCTGAAGCGTCGGTCACCGTGACTGACTGTTGTCGTGTCTTACGATTGTCATCGTGAACGACTTCCTTTCGTGGAAGTGACCGGATGTATCAGAGTTTTTTTATACATCACATAGGATGACTTAATCATTTGCATAACAAAACATTTTATTTGAAAACCAGAACAAGCTTTTATGACTTGGTCGACGGGAGAGACACGGATTAGATTAGATTCACATAACGTTGTCAAGTGAGGGTCTGGTCAACATCACGAGAGCATATGACAATGATTCACTAGAATGAGTGCAGTGACTGTACTTTAGACTCCAGTAGTACTGAGAGGGGTGCTCGGGCGGGCTGCTCAACATTATCACTCAATGACGAGAACTATTGGTGGAAGAAATCGATTGCTTTGAATTATCATTAAGGTCGGAGGCAATCAATCAGTTCACTAACTGGGCTGTCATTCATTAATTTGTCATACTTTGTGTACATTCAAAGATAATGGTTTCTAATTATGTAAGGTTCGTCATATTTACGTGTTACGTATCAAGTGTAGTTATAATTCCTGTATACTAAAAAATATTTATTTTAAAAGTAAGTATAGAGTTTATAGCCTATTCTTCTCCATACAAAACTACCTTTGGGAAGGGGCAACTAGATTCGATTCTTTTTCTTGATAAATGACGTGTAAAAGTGCCTTTTGAATGGTGTAATTATTACAAAGTCAAATCATAAACGCAACAAAAATTGTTTCATTTCATTTCAGAAAGGTAAAATAATCTTTGAGTATTTGAAGTTAAAAGTTTGCGCAATAATTGGAAAACCAGTGCAAGAAATTAATTGATTGCCTTGAACCAAATTAGTGTTATTGTCTCCGTCAGCAGTTCTTGAACAGTTGACAAGCACACAATGTTGCGCAGGTAGTGACGACGCCCACGAGCGGCACACGGCACACGGCACACGGCACACGGCACACGGCACACGGCACACGGCACTCGGCACACGGCACACGGCACGCCGTTAATGCGGGGCAGTGCCAGCAGACAAATGATATTTTATGTCGAGGAAGTCATCATAGTTTCTAGAATTATTACGAGTTTAGTATAATTACATTTTATATCTCATTACACGTTTTCATTTAGTATGCGCGTTTATTCCGTATTCAATGCCTCTTCTAAAGTTCAAAGTGCGAATTCTTAATTAGTTTATGGTGTGTGGTGTGTGGTGTGTGGTGTGTACTCGGGCAGTTAGCACGTCGTCATATGTTGACAATGTTTGCGTCGCGCGAATATTAAGTAGTTAGCAGAGCGTGAAAGTAAACAGGATACGTCACTGAGCAAGCCACACGTGCTACTGTCCCTGCAGCCACGCACAGCCCGGAGACAGCGGGACAGCTCCGGTGACACCGCCGGCGTGTTGCGTAACGTGCGCCCCCGCGCCCCCCGCGCCCCCCGCGCCCCCCGCGCGCTCCACCACGCGTTCACTTCCATCGAGAGCGCACTATTGATTACATATCGAGTAACACGTTATGTAACAGCTGACGCAGCTCATTGCCGGGATGGTGCAACTGTGGCCGGGTCATCGATCATGTGCTCACACGAGATAGCGCTCTGTAACTCTGTTCTACTATCACTTAAGAGGTTCCGTATTGCACTCAGACGAACTGACGCAATCATCATAAAGTTTCGCTTCAACACTATCATTGACCTGGCTGGCTCAGATCGCCACTCCCACTTGTTCAAATTATCATAAACTGTTGCTCAAAGTTTGAAGAAGAAGAAGCTGAGGCTCGTGATCCGTGTGGTTCACCTGGTCGTGCTGGTACTTCCTCGCCGTCAGCTGCGTCACACTGCCAACACTCGGTGCTCACTGACGGCTGGCTGCTGGTCGCTTCGATCAGGTCGTCGCGACGTCACGCGGTATGTCCGCCACCTGTGCGGTGTGCGGTGTGCGGTGTGCGGTGTGCGGTGTCGCAACAGTGACGAGTGGCATGCTCGTAGTGGTACACTCGGCTGCGATCAAAACAATTATCCGCGCTAATGATGTTGCAAACTTACAATCCGCATTACTATAACACACATGTTGAGCTTGCATGTTTGCGGTCAGTTCCCACGGCGTGTTGCGCAACAAGTGTGTCGCACACACCGGTCACACGCACACACGTATCCGGATATCAGCGTGGACCAGTGAACATATATCTGTATGACATTCGCAAGATTGATCGATCGATTTGTTCTCGTTGGGCAACAAAGTGGCAACATTGTCGTCGCTGCGGTTTATTATGGTAATAACTAATAATGGATACCTATTCAGGTAGTTTGAATGTAGCACGTCCTTTGGCTTGACCAGCGTGACTAATGCCAAATTGAAAACAAAGTAAGTAGTCCGCGACATCGTTCCATATCTTAACGTTCAAGTGTTGAGCACACACGAGAGCACGGCGGCGGAGTGAGGCGGGGTGCGGCGCGGGGCGGGGGAGGTATGTCACACGGTACACGACAATAACGCGAGATGCGCAAGTTCAAGGACGGCGCGGGGTCGTCGCGCATGCGCTCACTCACTCGACATACATGGCGGCAGTCAGTACACGTAGTACCGCGCAGAAGGTTGACCGCTACAACGTGGGGAGATGAACATATTCACTGCGATGGAGACCACAGGCGCAGCGACACCCAACTACCCGCGCCCGTGCCCGTCCTAGTGGTCGCAGGTGCTGCAATGAAGTCTTTTTCCCTTTTTGTGTGTTTTCACAAGCCAGTGATTCTGCTTCGTACCAAGTGGAACTTCTGTGAGTCCACTGGATTGTTCCCGCGTGCACATCGCATCTCACTACAAGGTCACGGCGCACGCACACATGCACGCCGCGTCAATGATAACGGTGCTCGACGTGCACACGTGTGACTAGTGTACAATGACAAGGTCGCCGGCTCACGATCTTCTTATAGTCAGATTATCAAACGTAAGGACGGTATTGTGTTTGTTTGCAAATGGTAAACAAGGATGTTCACAGTGACTGCAGTACAACGTGCAGGTGACCAGTGGGAGACACCGCCTGCTTCATATCAGCACAACATGAGAGAGTTGCTGTCAATGCATCAATAAATCTAATCTCAGCTCGATCTCTAAGTAGCTGCAGCGGTCGCCTGCACCCGCACACGTACAACACGTCGTAGTTCACAAGCCGCAGCCGAGTGCTCCTCTGTGGACGCTTCGTTGCGTTACCGCTGCGTTTCCTTCTGACATAACTTGAGTTAGGCTGTCTCACAGATTGGCGTCACATTTGACGTGAAATACAATACCCATACATACACGACACCCAGATACAGTTACGTCAAAGTGGTTGCATATACACACGTGGTAGTATGTATACATACACAGTAGCTGCACGATACAAAGTTTTCCAACATGAAACACGAGTCGTCATTATTGTAGTAGCTTGAGAATGCTCAGTGATTGTAATGTTCTCCTGTTGTTGATGCAATCGCTACAGTGCGGTTTCGATACCAGCAGATAAACCGTTTCAAAGGAAACTTAAATATGTGCGGTGGACGTTGAGCGATGACAACACAACATATCATGTCGTATAGATCACATACTCGTAAGAGAGACATGGGCGACGCTTGCGCACCAGACGCGGATAATGTTTCCGTCGGAGATTAAGCACACTGCGACAGACTGCTTCAATTCCCATTTCCAATTTATCAACAAAGCAAGAGAAACGATGAGTCAAGAAGTAAGTGGAATCTGAGAGTGGCTGATAGATGAATGGGAGAAAATTGGGAAAAAATGTGTGTTACGTTACTGAGCTACTCACCCGCGCCAGCACCGCAGTGGGCAAACGCGAGCCGGCTCAAACAAACACGAATGTTTCACAACAGCACTTTGACCACAATATACGATGATGTACTAAAAGCCTTCTCTTGTAACACCCTCCCTCTCAGAAACCATTGCTGCATGAGGTTACGACAACCTACTGCACTTTTATGAATAACGATACGACTGCAGTTGGTGCCAACGACTCCTTTAAAAGGATCATCAGCAACATTTTGAACTGACATTCCAGAGTCGACAGACATACGACATTCAGTAATGGACGAAATTATGAGATCAGACAGATGATTATGTACGACGTTTTAAACGTTGTTATGTATGTTAGACAGAAATAATGTATGTTAGATGTTAACAAAATCCTGAAAAATATATTTAAAATCCAGCCGTAACACTTGGACGTAACTAGGTGAGGCGCATCTGGTACTTGATACCTAAAAGGGGGACTGCGTGCTCAGTAACTTGAACTCTGCCCGAGTTCGAGTTAGAGAGTATACATACCTTTATACCTACATTATTTAGATATTTCTTCTCATTACAGCCATAATTATAATGGATCGGAATGTTGGGCCGTGAAGAAGATTGATGAAAAAAGATTGCACGTAGCGGAGATGAGAATGTTGAGATGGATGTGTGAAGTGACCAGAATGGATAAGGTGAGAAATGAATATATTAGAGGAAGTTTGAAAGTGGCGCCAGTGACAGAAAAGTTGAAAGGGAATCGTTTGTCTTGGTATGGGCATGTGAAGAGAAGAGACGAAACGCATGTGACCAAAAGAGCCATGAATATTAATTTGGATGGATGGAGAGGGAGAGGAAGGCCAAAGAAAAGATGGATGGATCGTGTGAAGAATGATATGAATGAAAAGGGAGTCTGTGAAAGCATGACAGTTGGATAGGACTGAATGGAAGAAGAAAACATGTTGCGCCGATCACAAGTAACATGGAATAAGGGCAGGAAGAAGAAGAAGAAGAAGACAGCCATATAATGACGTATGTCTGGCGACTCCAGCTTCCGCAGAACTAGTGCAACACGCATTGAAGTTGAATCGAACTCAAACGAAGTCTAGAAAGTTTACTAACTCATGAATGGAGCGACAGTCAGCGTTGCTTTTACTCTTCATCGTTAAATTTGGGAGCTAACATTTAAGCAACGTGCAAGCGGCGGCGGGTGCGCAGCTAATGAGTGCCACGTGTGCCTGTTACGACACGGAGAATACGCCGCGACCGCTGCGACCACCGCGACCACGGCGACCGCTACGACCACCGCACCCACCGCGACCTCCGCCACCACCGAGCGCCGAGCGGTCGCGGTCTCGCCGGGCAGCGCTCGGTATCCTTGTTCTCGTTTCCACTTCGTTTGTCCGATTAATAAATAATGGCAATGACAACAGACTGCCCCCGATAGACCATAATTGTGCTGACCCTCAGTGACCTAGTGCGCGGACGTCTGCCGACTGTCGACTGCGTTTGCAAATCTAGTGATGTGTTTTTCGGTAGCATTAGTGTTGTGACCCTTCTTTATGTCAGCGTAGTCCGCAGTGTGGCGGCACGCTGCCACCGTCACTGAAGCTGGGACTATTGTAAGAGTCATCTTCGCTGTGTAACGTGTCAGAGAAGCAAACAGTTGTGCACATATCGTGAGTACCGCTAGGGGTACATCTACGTACTATTCCAACCAACTCACGACTCGTGCGCCAGTAACGAGTGTAATGGCGGCACCACACTTCGCTATGCGCTATGCGTTATGCGCCTTATTCGCCCGCATACGACGAAGTGTGGAGGGTTTATTCGTCTATATTTGCTTTATTCGCCCGCATAACGCATAAGCGCGAATAGCAAATACGCCTATCCGTCCACCTGTCGGTTTTTTGACACACTTCAAAGAACACGAATAAGCGCAGCCACAGTCAACACGTCCATTTTGTTTTTTCAAAAGCCAAACACCACATATGTTTGGCACACCGACACGAAGTGTGGATGGCGTGTTTGTTGTACGCTCACATAACAAATATTTGGCGAATATAGTGTAGCCGCATAGCAAATAACGCATAACGAAGTGTGGTGCCGCCTTAAAACACACTTGACGAAACTTACATGTTGTTAAGCGATGTTTCAAGTTGTTATAGTTATTAAGTTCCAACTTTTACGCTGGTACAAAAACCAGTTTAAAATAATTTAAGTTGACGTGAACTACCCCCTCCCCCTGTACTTGTTGATTGCACTGGTCAGCAATACTCGTATGTGTGTATAAACATTTTTCACACCAATGTTCAAAGTATAATCTTGTACATACAAGAATAAACATTTGCGTGGTTTTAGCAAATAAAATATTATTTTAAATCTCAAAAATGAATGTTATTTCCCGGTAATATTTTTTGTGCTGCTCGATGCGCTGTGTGTGCTGTATGAGTATGCGTAGGTAGCGGCTATGTGAGCGCTCTGCTGACGCCCCGTGTGTGTGACAGCCGCAGGGGTGGTATGGGCTTACAGATGTCAACATGTTCAGCGACTTTAATGTTGTACTGCTTACGTGACATGGTCTTCTACACATGAACATTCAACAATTCGGAGACAAAGCGTTTTCGTTTTGTTTGGTGCGTGCGCGTTGATGTCTTTAGTACCGCAGTGCGCAGGCGCAACTGTTACTGGGAGCAGACAACTTCTTATTTGTGTTATTCAACTCAATATATATTATGATCTTCAGATTAGGTCAGTTGCGGCCAAACGCAAGCCTATTAGAATATAAAAAATATGTCTATGTCCTACCACTTGATGGCTTGACTTCATTGCTGCTCGGTGTACGATGCCTCAAATACGGGTGTACTTGTAATAAGACAATGAACTACGCCGGAGGTCATTTATTACTGAACCATGCTCGGGTACCTTCAGGGTTATGGAGATAGTGCACGTTAAGTTGCATAAGGAAACTCTACGAGTATGTCTTACGTTACAATAATTCGCGTTACTGTAAACAGTGCTCATTCACAGAAGTTTCCCAGTAATATTTTTTTCTGAATGTTACTATTAGACCGATGCAAAAAATGCAAAGATGTCTGCTTTGTGATGGTCTGTTATACCCTCTGTAATCCTCAACAGTTTAGTTAGAAGCTGCTAGAAGCTGTGATGGTGAAATTTTATAAATAGAGAACATTGTAGCGCTTTGTTACAAGAACATTTGGTATTTCAGTAAAGTTGTAAATGGGGTTAATTGTAAGCGTTAATACAATTGGTACTAATAATAGTCGTATAATGTGCGGCTCATTGTCATTTAACATGTAACGTAATTGGACTCTGTAGCGTATGTAGCCGTACAAGTTAGGCAACGGTTCAGAGGGCGAGTACGTGCGCAGCGCGTGGGACAGATCTGTGTGGTGGGGCCCGGGGCCGAGGGCGTGGGGCAGGGCTCCGCCCAAGTTTGAAATTGTGGCTGTACACTTTCGGTAAGGTAACTTTATTTGCTGTATAAACATGAATGACGTCTCACAGATCATGTGGACCAGGGGGAGGCCGGGGATGCACCACATTCACGAAACCCCATTGCTTTGCTAAAGATGTTGTGTAATGTCCGGTTCGTGGCGTTCACTAAAACTAAACGAAGTCTTTAACATTGTACCAAGCGCGGATCCACCGTTGTGGGCACGGTGGGCATGCCCACAACCCTAATTTTCACTAAAAAGAAACGTTAGCTTGAATGTATTATACCTAGATGATGCATAGGTTCATAGCCAGCGGAGGTTTGACCCTCAACATTTTTAGCCATTGAAATAAATAACACGTAATTTAAATTTATTAATGTACTACAATGTGTACTAAATTTTTTTTTTATTTTTATTTTAATTAAAGAAGTAGTAAAAGTCATTCAATTCAGCTCAAAAATGTTTGGTGACCACAACCTTTTTTTAGGGCTAGACCCGCGCCTGCATTGTACCACAGGCAGGATGTATGCAAACACATAGAGACGAAAGACGGAAGAGCGAGACTAATGTACATACGGATCAAGTGAAGGAAAAGCAAATATGTATTAAAAACAGGCAATTTTCGGTGCATAGAGTGCAGCGCAAGTTGTGGCTAGCACGAGGCAGTGCGCGACAGTGCGCCAGGTGGCTGCCGACCTCCGCGCCAGGCCTCCGCTGCGGTGTAAACCTCAGCTCGAGTCAAGTCTAATCGAAAGCGAAACTAATTTGTTTCACTGTCTTGGGACCACTGAACTAAAGCTGACTCGCCTCAAATACGAATCGTAAGTTTCAACATTTAGATCTCAAACATCCGTTAAGTGGTTTGAGAAAGATTGGAAGTGCATAGTGCAGCTCGAAGCAAGTCAAGCAACGGTGATCAGCATATACTGATCAGGATCTGTGCCCTGCGCGCGCCGGAGCGGAGCCCCTTGTGACCAGGAACACTGCCAACGAGCTGGATGAACACATGATTGCGACGATGCCAGAGTGTAAACATGGATGACAGACTGCCGTGTGAATTGAATAGCATCACGGATGAAGCACGAGTATACGCGGCTCTAGGCAGCGTGCTCCATGCACTACTGTCATTGGCTGTTATGGTGAACAAACGATCTCAATTTGATTAACAAAATTAATGTTTCGCGATATTATTTCGCAGTCGAAGGTCTCGGTTTAGTCGCGAGGGGTGAAGCGGGGCGGGGTGGGGGGGGGGGCGGGTGGGGTCACTCGGACAAGTCACGACCTTGACCGCGGAGGTCATCTAACTTTCCTTCGTAAAGTCCGAACACATTCTTTTCAAAACAAAATATGGAGTGTTAGATAAGATGACATGAAATCATTGGACGCTCGACCGTCCATTACGTAATGGTCAAGCGACCCACTTGTGTGCGAGGAGCCAGCGCGACACGCGTCGTGACCGAGTGTCTGCGGAGTGTGCACCACGTGCGTGACGTCACACGCACCACCACCACCACCACCAGCGCCGCAGACACTCGTTTGTTTACATCTCACCGACAGCTGACGATACAATCACAACGCTCCTGCTCCTATTTACTTATTAAATTAGCGAAAGGTGGAGAGCAATATAGCAGCGGTTTGGCTCAATGTTATTGAAATCGGTTTCAATCGTGCGATAGATCGATATTAAGTGTCGAAACGCGCCCAATGCCGGACGGCGAGGTTGCGCCGCGCCGGTGAGGCAACGGACTTCAATTGCACTACATTCAGATCAGCGGGAAATTGACCGCAGAGCTGGTGCGGGCCCGGTGCTGGCCCGGCAGCCGGCGCCGGACAGGCGGGCACTGGTTCACTTTCGGTTTCGTAACGGGTGGTGAGGCGGAAACATCGCACTTATGCAAGCGCGCGTGCTTAACGGAGTGTAAGTGTGTGTGTGTGTGCGGGTACGTTACCGAGCGGCGGCGAGGAGGCGAGGCGGCGAGGCGGACACGTACGGGAGCTGCACTGCTGCGCGGGAAGTCCGGGGACGCGAGTGATCGGGGCGGGCGCGCGCGACCGAGTGCCGCAGCGGCCGGCGCCGGCGCCGCGCCTGCCCGCGCCCCCCACCCGCCGCGCCTCTCACCGGACACCGCTGTAAGTTTTCCGCGGCAGCGCGTGGTTTTTCCCGTCCGCGTCTCCTGTACACAGAGCTTTTGTATCGCAAAGCGCGCTACGCTGTCATATAGACTACACTTACTACTGTAGGGTTATTGGGTTTTCGTCGTAGTCATTCGTTCTGTGCTGTGCTGCTTTCGCGATCGTTTCCACCGGACTCTATAGGCTGCTTGGCGAGCACATTCGGCCACAGAGATCTTGGTGACAGATTTGATGTAGTCTGTCCATCGGGTACGCGATCGACCACGTGGTCTCGTGTCCTCGACTCTACCCTGAATCGCTCCATAGAATCATATTTGCCGATATTTTGCGTCCAGAGAATCTGATAATTTGTAATTGCATTAGTAAAGCGACGTCAGTCACTGTTTAATATTAAATGGTTTGAGTATGGACACGTTAGCTTGATGAGCGGTCATCCTGAGCATGCGTCTGCTACACCATGGCTTGAGGGCGTCTCTCTTAAGTCGGTTTTGCATTCGCAATGTACGTATCCGCTTCACAAAGGAAGTTCGGGAAAACCAGGGTATTCATGATGCATATATTTCGGTATTTTTATTTATTTGGCGGCTTCTCCAGATCTTGTGTAAGTTTTGTGCAACCGATCGAGTTATGGCACAACTTTGTGTGATTTCAGTATCGCAGCCCGGCATCGGTGATAGTAGAGCAAAGATAATATATGTAGCTGTTGACGACTTCACACTTAGCAACTGGTGTAATATCTGGTTTTTTTTCGTGACCTTGTTATCCACATCATCACTTTGGTTTGATGACGCCAGAAGAGTTGTGTCGTCAGCATTCCTCAGATTGCATATCATGCATACCTCTGACCGACACACGTTGGTCCCAGCTCTCTAAAACAATCCACATTAGATTATTGCTCGAATTGACTATAATAACCTACATCATCAATACTGTCTGAAAGTTATAGTCACATTGTAGTGGCTAGTGCCGCGACAGCACTTCAGAATGATCTACTTAACTGTGAGCAACGTGTAGGCGGCCGTCGAACAAGCAAGCTCTAAGCAAGCTCCCGTCCCGCTTAAGCCACGGTTACAACATTTTTCTGAAGCGCTCATTCGTAGTTACTAATCAATTTTTGATGAGTGTTCGATCGAAACTCAATTTTAAAATATATGTTACGACACAGTAGACCTGTCGGCCACCCGTGTGTACAGCGCTCGTTTGCACACACACACACACCACCTCCATCCATAATCCTGGAAAATTGGTCCGGTATTTGTATTTGTTGTACAATCAAAACTGCATTAGCTCCCCAGCTAAAAAGAAGAACTTACTCTGCTGTTCTTATTTCTAAGAGAGTTCAGATAATCCACAGTACCTGAAGGTATATAAGTCAAGGTGGTACATCAAACGTGGTTATCGTATGATACTTAAGCACCACTTCGGAGATCTCCTACGTGCGAGTACTTCCTCAAACCACACTGAGTCACACTGTGCTTGCACTGCACACACACACACCACACATACTGCTAGTGCTCCACTGCTTCGTCGATACACCGCGCTGTGACACGCTTGTGATGCGATGTGCTTGTTGACTAGCTGCACGCACACACGCGCACTGCCGTGATGTAATGCTAGTAAGTAGGTCTGTTTAGAGTGGAGCCTTTTTTGTGTGTCTAGTGTACCATGTAGGTATTAGTAGGATTTATTAGTCAATTGTTGCGTCATGATAAACTAATGTTTAGTATAATAAAGTAATAATCTAGTGTAGATTCACAAAAGCCTCGGTTTGCGCCAGCATCACCGGATGGCAACTAGTTGCTACTGTTACCGCACGCCGTCATTCATTGCTCTCTACCTTTCGCTAATTTAATAAGTAAATAGGAGCAGGAGCGTTGTGTGTATGGTACACAGAACAGGGGAGTGATTCTGTAAGACCTCATTCTAAACTTCGAATCTGAATCCGCTGTGAGTTTCTTGATTGGCATTCTAAAAACTCGGTTGATAATTCGAATTTACACTAGCGCCACCCTTGCAAGCGTGTCAGCGAGTCGAACTAAATTGACAGGGAGATTTTGACAGCTAAAGTATGAGATGATGTAAGAAGTGGCATTCTGTAAGGTAATTTCCCCGTCACTTCGACGCTCACTTCGCACTTGAACCCGATTCAAAGTGTCAAATATATCAAGATCATTTTGAACCTTATGCGAAGTGAGAGTGAATAGCGATGTGAGATGCGAGTTGTTGTTTGAATTTTACAGAATCGACCTACAGCCAAGATTTATTTACTTTTGTAATGGCTCCAGGCTCACCCCCAACTGCTTGCGGCGTACATACAACCAGAAAGGTGGGCGTACTGTACAGCCTACCTGCCGCGTTATACATTTATATGATGGATGTATATTTTAACGAATAGGTTTGAGAAGTTTTCTGCGTGAGTGTCGCACAACAGAGAGATCAGAGAGAGTAGATCTTCTGCGCGAGCGCTGTTCAGTGTCACATGCGCACAACCGCTCACTTGCTTAATAAAATATTGTAATTTTATGACCCTTTGTAACTTTGTATATTCGACCCCGTCTAAGATAAGTCATCGTTAATCATTTACTGAGACTACGCAATAATTAGCGAATGTAATGAACACGTCAAGTGAGCTCGGTAGAGGCGGCGGGTCGTAGGTCGCGGGTCGCGGGTCGCGTGTCGCGGGTCGCGTGCGCACGCAACGGTGCAGTCGCAAGCCGCCGCCGAAGGTCCCCCGGGGCGACATTTGAGGCGAGTGTGATATGTCACATCAATTAACATTGTTGTAGAGTCACATAGCGGCAGGCGCTTGTCCCCGACTTTTATTACGCGACTCTGGGGGACCCCGACCTGGGCAGGCCTGCACCACACACACACACACACACGCGCAGGGCCTGCTGACATCGACAGGCTACACGCGCTGGTCTCCGCTCGTGTGCGTCCTCATCATTAGGTGGTTTACATCCATGTTACTCGTGAATGTATAAGACAATCAGAATGTTACGTGCATACGTGTGGCGTCATCGAGTGCAACTCGTTATTTAGAGGTAAAGAGAAAAGCTGTTATTATTGACTAACAAGTGTAACAATGGCGACGGGAACAGCGGCGCATGCGCTGTCACTACCACTGTACCACACCACACAGCTGTCACTGTCACTACCACTGCACGTGTACCACACAGCTGTCATTACCCAGCCGCTGTTACGCTATGCTTAGGTTTTTACTCGTCGCAGATGATAATACACTTAATTGTATTGTATGACATCGTCATTCTTTGTCGCAGTTTCACCGATACTAATCCCCCCCTCCCCCCGGTGTTACTGGGGCGCGCCTTGGCTTAGTTTTCTCAGTTTACGGCTAATTAATATCACAGTAGATTTTTTTTTTGTCAATAAAAGGGGCAACACGAATGCGGTTCGCCTGGTGTGAGGCAGCCCGCTCGTGAGCGGAGAGGCGGACTTATTCTGTGGTTCTCTGGGTGAATTCACAAGGAATGCTTTGTTTGTAATTAGTTATAGGTATTAGTTATAGTTAACAATTAAATTACTTAAGTATTAATTAAGCTGCATTTACCGCATTGGTTAGCTGTAATGGTAGATGTAAGTATGTTGATAAATAAAAAAATAAACATCACAGCGGGTAAACAGAAGCGGTCGGGATTGTCGGCCGCTTTCACACACTCTTATAAGATACGTGCAAAAATAAAATTAGCTCCTCTTTGTGTTCCAATGATATCGGTTCAGTGGTTTCGGCATGATGAGGTAATGAACTGTCAGACAGAGTTACTCTCGCATTTATAATACTAGTGCGTACCTATATCAGTTTTGTATAATTATGTGACCGACAAGCCGCCGCGCGCCGCGACCGTGGCGTGGCGGCTCTTGGACTTATGGCGCAGTGTCTCTGGCCAATTATTGTAGATGGGGAGGTCCCACATATAATTTCATGAAAATATTCCAACTTTCAGGGTAGAAAATCAGAGGATGACTTAATTTTTATTGATTGTCACTCACTTTATGACGCTCATCTTCGGAAATTGTGAATCGATTTCGAAAATTACTTTTTTAGTGTTGCCATTTCTTAATTTTGATGTCGAGATTTAGATGATAATAAGTGGGTATTTCTTCAGGGTTACAAGTGGGTGTTAAAAAGCGAAAAATATAGAACTTTACATAGAAGACAACTGACACAAACAGTACAAGAATCGCCGACTTCCGAAACTAAAGTCATATGTGTTCTGTGCTAAAGTTAATTATCTCTTTTTAGTTTTTGAAGGTGGGTTTTATTGTTCTCGTTTTCAGCCTGTTTCACGCTCACGTTGAACGCAGTGTCTGCAACTATATTAGTGTAGTTATTGTGTAGCAGCGTGGATGTGCTTTTGTGACACATTTCATTCATTTTGTAGCAAGTAGTTAAGAATCATATAGTGGTCCCAGATAGCAACGTTAATAAACCATATTTTAAAGTTGATATGAGTTTTTAATTCATGTATACGTGAAAGTTTGAAGGTGTGTTGACCTTCAAACTGGCCGCCGGTTTCATGGATGTGACGTGTTACAGTTCAATGTGAGTATAGTTAATTCATGAGGTGTATATTTGCATAATTAAGTTTAATAGCATGCGACCTCTGCTGGCTGCCCCCGGCCACTATTTCTGTCAGTTAACCTAATTCATAATAAACAGGTTAAAGCGCTGTCAGAGAGAAATATTAGATTATTTCGAATGAGCCAGGGTAATGGGTATTTCGTTTGTTTGTTTCCTCAAAACAAAGACTGAGTCAACATGTTAGCGGCGAGCTGCGTTATCATTCAGAGAGTGCGTGCGGTGCAGTGCATCGAGTTATGTTACGCACAGCGGCACGTGGTCATGACTCCAATGCATACGTTACCCACTAATAACTATGTAGGTACATAGTTCTCGTTGGCACGGTGCACGGGTGGCACGCGTTGTACTTGTGGTACTAACACGCACCCGCAGCAGGGCGGCTGGCGGACTGTGGCGGACACAGACAGGGATACCATGTGTCAACTGACGCCTTTGTAAAGTTCACGCAACTCGAATGCGGACAGCAGTCAGTAATGACTGCGATGTCGTCGCAGAGCGGCGGAGAGCGCTCAGCGCGTCCGGCTGTCCGTCCGCGGCCGCGTCCGGAACACTGCCCCCGATGACTAGTGCATGACTTGTGTAATTCCAGCACACTAGCTCCGAGTTAGTATTATGCCACATTTGCAGACGGTTTCGTTATGAGGATAACTAGTTGTCTACACCACGGCGCGGCACGGTGCGGCGGCTGCTGCGGCCTCCCGCTGGTGCAACAGTCGGCCGCAGCTCGCCGACAGGTGACGTCAACAGAAGATCTTATCTTAATCTCTATTATACAGTTATGACATACAAGACGCGGACAAGTTAGTCGGTATGTCGGTCGCGGGTCGCGGGCGCATGTCTAATGCGTGACCCGCGGCCAGGCGCGCTGACCGCCGCGCTTGTGAAATGTTTCACTAAACAGATAACTGGAACAAAGCCTCGCGACACACTTAGTGCTGCGGCTGAGGGTCGCGGCCGAGCTTGCGCCCCCCTCCCTACCGTGGTGTACAGCCGCGCACTGCGCTCGACCGCTGCACTGTCGCTGCACCGCTACTCAGCGGTGCAGCGACGCGCGTCCTCTGCACTGACGTACTGCTAACCCCTCGTTTACACCAAAAAACAAGTATAATACATGATTTATACACAACTTGTATAAAACATGTATTATACTTGTCTTGACACAACTTGTCTTAAACTTGTAGAATACATGTATTATACATGTTTTGTTTTATCTTTTGTTCAGACCGAATTAAAAATAAGTATTTGCACAACACGTATAATACAAGTTTTTTGTATTTGAGTGTGAACGATATTACAGACATTGCATAAAACTTGTAGAATACATGTATTATACCTTGGTGTAAATGAGGGGTAACACAACAATGGAAGGTTTCAGCGAGAGGAGCAGCCAACCTGCAGCGCTGCCTGCGACAGCTGCACATGCGGGGCGGCGCCTGCCACGGTGACGTCGGCTGACGACGTCCTCGTCGTGTTGGCAGACGACTTCTATTCTTATAACATTATTCATTTACAAACGGCTCTATATAAAAATCAAATTAATAATTCATTGTCAATGTTCAATATTCAGGTTTGGACAATGGAGTGTCAATTTAAATATTTTAAAGAAATGCTTAAAATGCAGTTTATATTTATAAACAATGCAAAAGATATTAATAATTATAATGAATAGAGAATAGTAATGATAGAGTGAGGTGACTGTGCGGCTGTGCGGCTGTGCGGCTGTGCGGCTGTGCGGCTGTGCGGCTGTGCGGCTGTGCGGCTGTGCGGCTGTGCGGCTGTGCGGCTGTGCCCTGTGCGAGGGGAGGAGACGCACGTACTGACTCCACACAACGACATGATTTTAGTTACAATAATATGTCCTGTCAAGTAGGTAATTCCTGGCAATGTAGCTTTTTCTTTTCATTTTTTTTTATGCATTACCCCACACTAGTATTTTCTCCTGTACTGTGGGTACGTTTACAAACATATAAACTCACATACACTAAGCCAGACCCGGAGCAACTACCTGTACGCCATACGAATATTTGTTGTGGAATCGAACCCGCGACACGCAGCACAGCAGTCAGTCGTTCAACCACTTTGCAATATCAATGCAATGTATTTTCAGTAGAATCAATTTTAACTCACCACCACAATGTAGCAATAGTTTTGTGATTGTCCTGGTTCATGAGTGTCAGTGTGCGCGTGACACTCTCGGAGTGTCGGAGTGTCGGAGTGTGTCCGGGTCGCGCATGCGCACTACCACGCACCGCGCCGGCGACCTATAAATAAATAAAATAAATCGTTTCGTTTTAACAAATTATGAATATTTATAACTATGAATACCAGCCTATAACTATGAATATTTTATACCAGCCTATAACTAGGTCTCTGCGATTGCAACACAGTGACCTCTTCGCATACAGATCGCTCTTTCATGAGAGGCGGCCACCATAACCACTGAGTCATCGACATCGTTGACATGTTTCTGATGGTAGCGAATTTAGCAAAAAATAATGTTGTCCATGGCAACATGGCGTCGCCCGACTGCCGAGCTGTGTCCGTCCGCGCTGCGCCAGCTGTGGCCGCCGGTGGCGCCACGCGCCACAGTGTGGCAGGTGGATGGAGATGCGCCTTGCACTTGAAGCTAAATAAACACATACCATGTGTGTGGTTCTTTTCCTATAATTTACTTATTTCCTGTGTTTGCGCCAGCACCAGGTGACTGGCTAAGCTACAATGAGAATTGTAACTTAATTTCCGTTGCAGCTGAACTGCCGTGAGCTCTGATGTTGTAGTCTTCGATGGAGAAACCATTCCGATGTTTCGTAGATAGTGAAAAACTTTGGCTGAAAAGATATCGCATCCTTATTGAACTTCCCACACCAGGCTATCTGTCGTCATGTTCTTCTGTCGCCGGCAGTGTGTGTGTGTGTGTGTGTGGCGAGTTCATCGAATTCCGTGTAGCCCAACTGGCGTGGTGTCACAACAGCCTGACTTTCATATTTGTATTAATAATATTAAACATATACCTAGTTAGGATTAGCCGGTGCTTATGTAACGAGTTCAAATGACTCCGGAGAAGTCAGGGTGACGTGTCTCATGACTTGGCAATGTGATACCTGATCTATTAGCTAATGTGGGACGCTTCGCTAGTAGCGATTGCATCAACAATCATTTATCAATAAGTAAGTCGTAGGAATGGGCCAATTTCCTTAACATTTCGCGGCGCTATTGTAACACATTATCTAACGCAAAGGTCGCTTCGATACAAATCGATCTGACTCCAGCGTTATGTACGTTATGCACTGTACAGTATTGTTCTGTAGTTGCACTGTTGCTCAACGATCCCATCTTCTAGGGTTATCGCCTGCTGCTCTAGACGATATGCTAGGCCTCTCACAGCATTGTCGTCTCAGTGGGCGCTATTACAAACAATTGAAACTACGAATAATGTAATAAAGCAATGTTATAAGCGTCCTTGTACAAGCGAATAGTTTTCTACACTTCGGTGCTGGTAATGCGATAATAAGTACGTAATTGATGTGATAAGCCGCGGTAATGGTTGGTGCTGATGCCTTGATAGACGCGGCTAGCCAATGGTAAGCAACAGTCGCTGTGCATGAGTGCGCTGTGCTGTGCCCTGTACCTGGAGACTGTTTGCGTCTGTCCAGTGTCCACGCATCTCCATTCATTGCTACATATAATATTTCGTGTATCACCAGTCACAGGTCATGACGTCATCTCATCATCATTCATAATGAATCAACTATTATTGGCTAAAACCATGGTTTTGTAATATCCAATCAATACTTCTGCTTTGTATGACACAACTCACTAACGTTTAAGAGGAGCATGTACGCACGACTGTAAACAATTTGCGTCGGTGTGTGTAGCGCGCCGGCTCTACTCGATAAACACAAATCCTTCAGGCGATGTAACGCGATGACGTCAGCACGCACACCACGGAACAAACATACAGAAGTATAAAGTTAGAAAGGATTTCATGTTCTGTTACTCTACTTCCAGGATGCGTAAATGTTTCCACGATATGTATCAGTTTTAATAGAAAATAACGTGGAGTTTATATTAATGGTGACCTCGACACGTTCCGCGCCTGCGCGTGGTCTCCACTAGTCACTCGTTATTATCAGTTCACTGGGCTGTGTCAATTATATCCTTTAGCTTTTAATTATGAAATAATTTATTCTAATGACTTGTTGCATGTATTTCAGACTAAATCGGTGGTAAAGACTCCTTAAGCTATCTGAGTGTATTATCGAGTACTAGTTGCTGATAGTCCGAGCGTACTAACGTTAGGTCATAAGTCAGGGAATTATGTACAAAATGTATATACTACCGCCCCTGCGGCTAAGGTGTGTCCGACTCGCTACACTCGCCACAGACGCCACAGTCGCTACAGTCGCCACACTCGCTACATTCGCTATACTTGTTACTTGATTTAGAAAGGACGTTTCCTTGCGCTTTACGTTGAAAGCAAAGTATTGCGACCTTGCGCAGCTCGTAATTACACTCTTATAATGTACACGCCATGTTACATATCTCTCTAATGCACACATTACCGACTGGAGGACGACGCGCTTGCGACACGCGCCCTAGCGGTAACATGCACGACCGAGCAAAACATAACATTGTAATTTAAATGTATATATTAAAAAAAGTATATTGATAGAGTAGTTTCAGTTGCCACATCGACGAGTGCTTGCTCTTAGCATTCGGATGGCGCATGATTTATATGATTATGATGAGAGAAGGTCGCAGGAATGCACCAGACGAAACACAATCTAACGCATCCCATGTCAACGTCTAAAAAAGTAGCTCGATTATATTGTTGACCGATGGAGACTATGATGAGAATGCAATGGTTCCTAACAGTGAGCAGACTTGCCTCCCTCGGAGAAGGGATGAACAGCTGTCGATCACACAGTGTTTGTGAAACCATCAATAATAACGTTCTTGAAGGGCATAGCATGCGTCAACTACATGCTCCATACAAAAGACATCAACGCGCGTCTCCAACTTGTTCAGCAAATGCGTGGCGCGAGTACCTTACAGAAGCAATACATTACCGACCGCGACATCCATCAATGTTTACAAGATCTGGCACAGCACTGACAAGTACTTGCTTCATTGATCCAAACTGAGATTGAACGTAAGTACGCGCGTTTACACTCACGCACATGTTTCTAGTGTTATGTCTTCAGTGTTGTCAGACTCTATAGTCCCCGATCCGACTAGCGATGCCAATGTTGGCTGGGACATCATCACTCTATAGTTAGTAGTTCTTTATTATTTTTATGCAATGTACAATATTTACACGAAAAAATAGAAAAGCAAAACAACTATTAAACAAAAAAAAAGCTAAGACCATAAGGCATCAAAAAATTCCCCCACATCGTCGTCAACGTTTAGGTTTGCATGACATATATTGAAAATCCTAACTTTCGAACTTTCGAAGAGTTGAAGTTCATCGAAACTAGTGATTCTAGATAGTAGTAGACCAACAGCTATCTGTAATGAATGAGTCCTGCTGGCGCGCGTGGTGAGCGGGTGCTGTGCATCCCCCCCCTGCGCGTGTGGTGTGGTGTGGGGCGGCTGGCGGCCGGCGCCGGCGCCGCGCTGGGCGTCAGTCCGCTCGCTCGCTCCGCACACGATGGTCGCCACTCGCTCGCTCACGTCGCTCGCGCTGCTGGCGCTGCTGGCCGCCGCCGCCGCCGCGCCCCCGCACGCCGCGCCCCCCGCGCGCGCCCTGCGCCTGCGCCGCCAGCTCGCCGACGACGACGCGCTGCAGCCCATCGAGGTACGTACCCTGCTAGCGCACGCACACTGTGCCGACCCATACCCGCTGTACTACACTATAGTTGTTCACGTGAAGCTACCCAAGTAATGTTATGGTATGTCATATGGTTGTGTCGAAACATTGGGTGTGCTACGACACTGAGTCCGTATCATAATTATTTTATAATGATGAAGCTTGGAATTCCTACGACGGCTGTTTCGTCACGTAGCGCCTGTAATGACGGCAGTCCTGGGTAGTACCACTGTACTGTATCATCACGCATTGTGTGGGCGCCGCAGTCGTAGGAGAGCCAAGCTCCTCCGCCCGCGGTCGGTGTACAAATATTTAGAGATAATATAATTTCAACGAGTCTCGCAATAGGTCACGTATTAGCACATCGCTGACCTAGTGCGACCGCTGCACATGTTACTAATGCTTACTATGGAGTACGAGCGCCCCCCCCCGCACCGCACCGCTCAGTGTCACATGTGTGATGCGGCCGGTGGTCGGCGCTGACGGGTCAAGTGTCCAGTTGGACATGATGCAGCGCGAGCGGTGCGCGGCGGTGCGGCGGCTGACGTAACGCGACGCTTTATGTAACTCGCCGCGCGCTGTGGGAGCGCTGTGGGAGGCTGTCCCGGTTCGCACGCGGCGCGTATGTTCTGTCTGTTCGCAGCGCGCCGCAGTCCAGCTCGCCTCGCTTCTCTCATAACGTAACGCTTCCATCTCATTTAACATCTCCCACACACAATAGTCTGCCGTCAGTGCGCGGTTGCCGCCACCTGTACTTGGTCTTCCATGGGCATCATACACATTATGATATGGTAGAGTAGGCCACACTCGTCTGCGTGGACCGTCAGTAGTCGCTAGTGTGCACTGCGCCTGCGCCGTGCGTGCTCGAGGACATCGTCTCGGTACTTATTGCGTGATTGGTTTTTATTATCATAAGCGCAAATCTTTATCCTCTCTCTACTTACATATATCAGTACATTTACATAACGATGTAAAACAAAGAACTGAAGTATATTTATACAAAATAAATCGGTGATAGTGCACGACATGTAGAGCGGGCGACCAGCGCGTGCGCAACATAGCGCATGTCTCTCATGTACAATACCTTTGTTTTGTTTACACTACAAATGTTAACTTTTGTTTCCTGGAACTTATTGTAGGAACTTTGTTTCTATGTTTGTTCGTTTATTCAATTATTTAGATATCTATACAAATAAATAAAATTGATGTGTGTTTGTAATGTCAAAAGAACAGGTTATTACTAAATGCATATGAAAGTATATTATATAGGGGTATCAGTATATCATTTCTTTTAATTATTGTCTGTCTGTCTGTCTGTGTACGGTGCAACCGTACATTGCGAAATTATTGTACATACCGCGTCAGCATATCCGCCAACATTAATTATTCATTTTCACTTACTTACAATTTAGTTCACTACCGGTCATCGAACGCAGCGCGTGTTCTCACGTATCAATATCATATCAGTATCATCTATCATTTATTCTTTAAAACTATCTCTATTTGAACTTTGGTGTTAACTTAGTATAATAAACTGTTAAACCTTCATGGACTCGTATCATTTAATATCATAGAATTCTATCAGTAAAAGCTGCACGGTACAATACCGTACAGTCTGTTTGTTTCGGCTAATCGATTTTGACGGGAGTTTTGCTGGCAGATAGCAGATGGTTTACTTTTATTTTAGAAAAAAATTAAGGTTCCGCGATAAAAAAGTAAATCCACGGACGAAGTCGCAGGCATCAGCTAGTTTAAACATATAAATTATATTTTCATAAAAACACATATAAACAAAACACATAAAAAAAAAATTGTGGCCCATCGGTAACGGAAACATGGTCCAAGCTACCGGCGCGGCGGCGGTCAGGGTTCCAGAGAGAGAAACCCCCTGACAATGCGGCCGCCAAACGAGAGCCCCCCTAGATGTTGGTCGAGGCTCCTGGCAATCAAGCCATTGGCTGTAACAACTATCGGCACAATGTTCGCCGAGTCCACATCCCACATGTCGACAACGCGCGGCCCAAGTCAACATACTTGATCTGCTTATTCGTCTCGGCCTTCACGAATAATCAATGATGATCACTGCGCGCCTCGCCAATTGACCCACCACTACATCAGGTTTATTGGCTACTGTTGTAGTTGTCCTGCCAGCGATGATGGATCGATCCCAGTGCAATGTGACATTGCCATTTTCGAGAACTCCGTCAGGCACATACCTGTCGTATAAGGTACTTCCGATTCCACGAGACTGTATTTGAGAGCAAGTTGCTGGTGGATAATCTTGACTATAAGGTTGTTATCATGCAAGTATTCTCCGTTAGAAGTTAAAGATGAACCAGAGATTGTTTCCCGGTCGGTGGCATGTCCGACAATTGTCAACCGTGTTCACAATACACCGCCGGTAGTTACGTGTCATTAGATCTTGGACAAGTCAGTTCACCGAATCGTAGCCAGCACACAGACGCTAAGACATCCACATCTATGGCTCATGCAAGGTTCGGAAAATGCTTACATTTTAATTAATGCGTTTATTCACTTTTATACACATAAAAAACATTTTTAATTATTACCTGATATAAAAATATAAACTGAAAAATATTAAAAATAGTAGACCATCGGTAATGGGTTATTATTATGACTAGTCTGCGGGATCTTTTTCACTTCCACTGATTGTGAATTTCGATTCGTTGTTTTTTTTTTCGTTACAGTAAACAGTTTTTTGCAAAGAAATAAAATATGATGTTAGCAAGTGACAGTAGAGAATACGGAAAAATAATACTTACCAGGTGTTACTTTCAAATCACAAAATATGTATGATACGTTCATTTTGTTTTGAAAAAACGGAACCCTTACTCTCACAAGATCACTCGTGGTACGTACGACTTACGAGCACGTCACAGACAATTAATACGTATCTACATTTTATACATGAATTTAGAATATGTGGGCTATTAAAAAATTAAAGATTAATGATTCACAAACTTTGCCTTGTGACATATCAGATTAAAGGGTAGTATGAGGGTCGCAAATATTAATTTAAATAATTTTATAAAATATTTTTTTATTATTTTCTAAAATATTTGACTATCCTAAAACTTCTAAACCCAATTTAAAACATCAGAAAGTAGTTATTTACTTATAGATAAAATAGGAATAGGAAAAACCTATAAGAATTCTGTGGTCTTATCTTTAACATGGTAAATCTCTCAATATTGTGCGCACTAGAACATGTACTTTAAGTACAATGTTTTTGTTGTTGCATTTTTTTTAAACTGGTAATTTTTTTATTCGTACGTTTATTTTTAATGTATTCAGCATTATTCAACGATGAGATGATTCGCTACGATAGGTACCTACATACAAAGCATTCAGTACGACACTGCTAGAATCCCAGCCTGTGTGCCTGCACGTGCTGCTAGCGCTGCCAGAGGACGCCCTCAATCAGCATGCACAGCCAGTCGCGGCGACAGTGTGCTCACTCTGATCACATGGCCGCTCATTATAATAATGTAGCAGTCTGTAAGCGCTGCGGAACCACTCGTCGGACGCCGCGAGTGAGGTGAGCGTGAGGTGAAGTGTCCCCCGAGTGCCACTCGCACGGCTCGCGCGGTTTACATGGTTTCTTCTGGGTATTGCTCAACGATCAATTGTTACAGTTACAACACGCCGGAGCCATAGTTTTAACGTTTTTGCGCATTTCGGAACCGCGAATATAATGGTGTAATGATGGTAGCGCGCCAAGCATCAGGTATCGCACGCCGCGCGCTCCCACACCGCCACTGCTGCTGCTACCACTCCTCACCCCCGCCCCCCGCCTCGGGCTCCCTGTCAGTGCAGTGCTGTATGTGCATATTGTCTGCTGCGCTCCGCACAAACCAATTAGAAAGGCGGCTGAGTGGTGCGCGGCGATGTGACGATGTCGATGTACGACACATCATGTCTCTGGCTGTGCAGCGCATGTTTCATCATTACGTTTTTCGAGAAACAGGTAGAAGTCATGACTGCTTGTTGTCCCTGCGATAAGTTGCGACTTGCGGGGCAACGTGTTATCTCACTCTCCGAGAGATTGTGCGACCTCCGAGACGTTCACTAGTCGGGGGTGTGCGAGGAGTGCGGGGAGTGCGGGGAGTGCATGCCGCTAGTGGCGAGTGCGGCGAGTGTGGCGACACCAAGCACACACGTTGATCTTGATCGCCGCGCTCGTCCAATGACACGGTTAGAGCAGCCGCCGCGCGCTCGGGCGGCGACAGGCGGCCGGCCTCGACCCGCGCCAGGACCCGCTCCCAGCAAGCCTGCGCCGCAATGATAGTTGCTCTACCATTCACCTTGATCTCCTGGCAGAGCGGCAGCGTGTCGCGGAGCACTTCACTCTGGGAGTTACCTCCTTTACCGATGGCGGCGGAGGCTTGTTTTCAAATATCACCACCATTGTGACACGCACGTCATCACCTGCCTTCCTTTTCTCAACTATGTTGGAGTCGGCTTCCAGTCTAACGAGACACACACATGTCATATCTTATTAACATTAAAATAAGATAAATAACACAAACGTAAATTCATAATGCCACTGCGCTATTACAAGCGGCTCAATCAATTATATTTGAAGCTTGTATTTAGTGTTCCGGTATTCCTTCGTCGTGTGAAGTCACAGGGACCAGACAAGTACTCGAGCTCTCCCCCGAGCACATGGTACTTGTATCGACTTGCTTTGTTTTTTTTTTCTATCTTACATTTGGTGTACGTTGACTGTCCAAGTATCTACTTAGTTTTCCATTTATTTCGAAACGCTTTTGACACACGTTACCTGATAATTGTTAACAAAGTTACCTGCGGCGTGAGGCACACCGTGCACCGCTACGATGACGAGGAACGCTTTGATGAAGAAGCCATGCATTCTACTTGCTTGGTATACACTGACGCGTGAGCCAGGAGCAGCTTGAAGACGAAGAACGCGCATGAACGTGAGCGGTGTGCAGTAGTAGACTCGCTCCACGAGCACGCACCGCGCCTAACATTAAGTTAACGTAACACGGTGGAGTGGCGGTGGCGGTGGAAGGCATGGTGGCGGACTGCTTTAGTGTAACGGTGGTGTGTGGTGTGTGGTGTGTGGTGTGTAGTGTGTAGTGTAGTGACGGCGGTGTGTGTGTGTGTGCAGGACGGTGCCGGCGACGAACAGGCGCGAGAGAAGCGCAAGCTGGAGGGCGTCACGCAGGCCAAGTTCGGCATCAAGAACGCCGTGCTCGGCTTCGTGTTCGGGGTGAGTACTGATCCCCTGACCCCCACCCCTGCACTCCTCACCCCTCGTCCACCGACCGGTGCGTCACTGGCTCCCTCTCTGTTGTAGAAAATCAACTCGCTGATAGACGCGAAGACGCGCTACGTTGACACGCTGGACCGACAGAACATCGAGCTCAACAAGCAGTACGGCATCGAGGCGCCGCAGAACGGGCTCGCGTCCCTGAGCGGCATCGTGGGGCAGGTGATCGGCCCCAAGCTGCAGCTGCTGGGGCCCAAGATCCAGGCGGTGACCGGGCTGCTGGGCGGCGCCTCGGGCGGCGGCGGCGGCTCAGGTGGGGGCGGGCTCGGCTCCATCATCTCGCTCGTCACCTCGCTGTCGGGCTCGTCGTCGGGCGGCGCCGGCGCCGGCGGCACCGTGGAGACCATCGACTCCTCCGAGGAGGACGACGCGTGAGCTCTCTGAGCGCCCCCCCCCCCACACGCGGCCGGCACAGATCGAGTCCGCGCCACAAGACACTGTCCTGCACGGCAGGCCCGTGGTCGAGGTCGACGCTTCTCTCCGGTTAAGTGTCGTGCCTGGACCAGACAGTGGCTGGGGCTCCATCTGTAGCGGCGAGCGTGTTGCCTCCCCTCCCCGGGCCGCCTGTACAGTCCGCGGTCGCTCCTGTCGCCCCCTCCCCCCGCCTCTCCCCCCAGTGCCGGCGGCGCGCCGCCTCTCTCTACGTTTTGTATTTATATTGTAAATAGGTTTAGGTGAGCGTTGGTGATATTAAACAATTCCTCGGAAGCCGTGTTGTTTTACTGCACGCTGCACGTCCGCATGCCCATCACATCACCCGCCTCGTGTTACTGCTTCACCTGCTCTATGTCTGGCTAACACAAGAGATACGTAGCGACCAGCCTCGCCAGATATAGTTGAAGGTATCTTTACAGATTCTTGTTCGTTTATCTGACGATTAGTCGGTAGCATCTCTTTTGTTCTCCATTGCCTTTAGTTTGTACAGTCATATACCTAGTGCACTATGTGTCGGTTTGGCCGGTGTGCTCGCACATCGGCATCGCCCTGCATGCTGTAGTGAGTGTTTTCGTCATTTCATTATGAATGTATAAAAATAAGTTTGTCGCGTTCTTGCCACTGAGCATTTATAGATAAGTGTAGTCAGTCCGTCTAGTCCGCGCTCGGCCGAGTTCGGTGAGCTCGGTCTCTGTCGTATCTAGTCACCGCTTGTCCTTAGCTTTATTTCCTAACCCGTCGCTGGTAGCGAGTAGCGAGTAGTGACCAAATAACATAATATATAGTATATAGGTGTGCGTGTTGCTTCACCGGCGCAAGGCCGCGCCGCGCGACCTCTGGCTCGCGCTTGAGCAACACGCACGTTGATGTCAGACGTTCCCACACCTAGCACCATGCCACATGCACGTGTGCGTCACCGGCACCATGCCACATGCACGTGTACGTCACCGGCACCATGCCACATGCACGTGTACGTCACCGGCACCATGCCACATGCACGTGTACGTCACCGGCACCATGCCACATGCACGTGTACGTCACCGGCACCATGCCACATGCACGTGTACGTCACCGGCACCATGCCACATGCACGTGTACGTCACCGGCACCATGCCACATGCACGTGTACGTCTCCGCCGAGTGTGGAGACACTCTGGTGAGCGCATCACGCGACTGACACCGCCTGCTTGTGTATGACACAGAGCAGAGAGAATCAGACGGTGTAGCAACTGACGGGTGCATGACTGAGCATTGTATTATAATAAACAGAACAAGCTCTGCTACATCGTCGACTGACTGCTGTATTACTTGCTAAGTTGCTACTAAAAGAGATCTTACAAGAGACTTTCAATTTGTTTCATTTGTTAGCTGGTGAGTGCGCCCCACTGCTAGGAACTGTTTATTCTATCCGAGTGATGTGTATTCAAGACGACTAAGCTTCTATTTCACTAATTTCTTTACTGTACTTTTCCAAGTTTTTACCATATTATTGTATTATCTGGTAAGATGCATCCGGTTAGCAGCCGAAAAGGTTAAGGTAGATAATTATTGTATTATACACAGAAACCCTCCAGAATAAACCGAATTTTATAAACTGAATAATAATTCGTAGTGCAGTTTTGAAGATCTTCAAACATGATCATTTTATTCAGACAAACACGGGAAGCCATTTTGTTTATACTATGCCCAGATCTAAAAATAAATACAGAGATTCATTAGGCAATCGATGGTCTGTGTGAACTCCTTTCAACACGTTCCTTGTAACTCGCGTGTCATCTTGTAACCTTATAATAAAACAAAGCTTGCCGCCGCGGACTGCTCTCGTCTGTCATCAGTTTGAACAAGTTGTTAGCTAGTCGAGAGCGCGATGTAATAAATATTTAATTATTTAACTCAAACGTAATATTTTTGTAATTATCATTTACATTTAAACATCCGTTATTATAATGAGTTATTATAATACAGGATGGCAAAGTATCCGGCTCATAACTACAAACATCCGGTCAAACTGTTAGTTCGTGTCCGTCGAGTGAGTTGCCCTCCGGCCAGCACGCAGCACAGCCACTCCAATATATTGAATGACATTCCCGGACAGTTCACTAGCTCTTTGTTAGTTGAGCTCGCTCGGAGTACGAATACGTGTGGCTGCACTATCACTCGTCTGATCGCCTTACGTTGGTTACTGACCGGCGCGGCGGCGTTACCTTCAGTAGACTCGGCGCAGTCATCGCGCGCTACGCTAGCTTGAATGAAACAGTGTGTTTGTTGAATGTAACTAAGTTAATTTGTATAGTGTTGATATCACCGGTGACGGACTGAAGCAAGTGCCGCGCTGTGCCGCGCTGTGTCGCACTGTGTCGCACTGTGTCGCACTGTGTCTCACTGTGTCGCACTGTGTCGCGCAGTGCCACGTAGCGCCCAGTAACAGGAAAGTATCAGTAGTACGTAGAAGCCGCGCGCTGCAGCACAGCATCCGCGGCGTGGTAGCGCACGTAGCCCGCCCGTAGCCCGTAGCTCGTAGCTCGTAGCCCGTAGCCCTCGTAGCGCGCCGTAGCGGCCGCCGCACGCACACACACGCACCTCACTCCGTCACCTCACTTCACCTACTGTTTCTTCTCGGAGACCACACGAGTCTGTACCTGGTACCTGTCTAGTAGTTCATATCTTTGTAATAAATGTGATCCATCAATTTGATTTGTTTCAATTTTATTCGTATACCTATTGCCTTATGGAGGTCGTCGTTGATTGTTTCCCGACGTACCGAACATGATCCTTGACAAATCTGCAGTCCTTCGTCCGAGTGTACAAAAAATGAACATAGTTTTAAGACAATATCTTTGTATGTAGGTACCTGTTTACAACCTGTGAGTGAAGGTATTTGATTGTTTAATGTAGTTGCTCGTGTTTACATATAACACTAGCACCTTGCCCGCGACTTCGTCCGCGTGAATTTTCTTAGGACCCCTAATTTTTTAATAATGCAAAATAGCTTATGTTACTCAGAGTTAGTGTACTATAAGATAGGTAAAAGAATGTTTGATTTCGGACCAATAGTATTTGATTTAAATCATAACAAACAAACAAATCTTTCCACTTTATTATATTAGTTTAGATACACGTGGGAGACGATAGGCCAGACAGATAGAATTAATATTTCTCCAAATCATCATGGCAACACTACGCGGCTGTACTGGTAGAGTCGACACACGCGCCGACATGTAACAAACTGAGGCAGCTGCTGGCTGACTGGCTGTGGGCTGTCCATTTTGTTGTGCACGTCAACGTTTGCCAGACGAGGAATTAGTAAAAGTCTACGAGTGTACACACATATATGCACACCACACGAGTACGAGTAGTCAGCGGCTGCGACGAGTGAGGCGGCGACACGTCTGCTGCCGGTGAGTTATCGTTCAGCGCACAACTTGACCAAACATTATATTCATACATCGCATACGCCACCGACACACACGAGACAGCGAGGCGAGGGCTGCGGGGCGCCAGCGACGCGGCGCCATGCTCAGCGCCCGCTTGTCACAGAGTGGCACTACGTGGAGGCGCCGGGCGCCGGCGGCGGAGCCCCCATCGTCGTCGCAGAGCCCTGGCCGCCCGCGGAGCCCGCCTGGGGGCCCGCGCCGCCAGCGCCAAGCCGCGGCAGCAGACGACATCCCGGTGTTCGACAGGAACAAGGTCAGCCTGGAGCTGCCGGGCAGCCTGTTTGGCCCGTCCGTGTCGCTGCTCATCCGCACTACTAAGATCATCGGCGACGTCGTGCAGGTGAGCCCGGGTGCCCCCACCCACTGCTCTCACTCAGTGCTCTGTGTGTGTGTTCCGTCAGTAAGACGCTTTGTGTTGCAGAACTCGGCGGTGCGCTACCAGACGTTCCTGCGCCTGTTCCGGCCGCTGTTCCGCGGGCCCTTCGAGATCAAGGGCCTGGACCCGCCTACCACCACCACCACCACCACCACCACCACTCCGCGCCCCACCGCCGCCGACAACGAAGTGCGTCGCCGCTGACAGCGCGCGGTCGCTCCACTCCGCTCATGTTGCAGCGACTGCCGCTCATGTCGTGCCTCTCACGCCGCCGCCGACCTACTGCACACGTGCCATTTATATCTTACAACTCGCCGACCAGCCACCAGCCACTCAACCGAACACTTCTGATTCACAATATCCACACTAATGTTATACATGCGGAACTCTGTCAACCGAACGTAATGAAACACATAAAAGTAGCCCGCGGGCTCTGATCACGACATAAGTACGCTGATGTTTGATCCACGACTTCGTCTGCGTCCGTGATACAATATTCAAGCAATTAGCATAAAATATACGATGAAAACAAAATTCTGTAATTTGTATTAAAATATCGTGAGTATTATGAATATTACCATGACTTAACTTGAATCCGATACATTAGAGAGACACATTGTAACTCGATATAAATGGCATCGTGTATAATGATGCAAGGTCACATTCAATTAGTTGTGAAAGTTCACAGCCAGGTCCGGTCGTCAGGTCGTCAGAGCGACACATGTAGTGAAGCAGCTTCTTGAACGTGACCTTGTACACCCCACATATAGCTGGACGCCAGCAGCGCACAGGCCACAGGAGGGACAGGCGGCCCTGCAACCGACCTGCAACATCACTTCAATGAAAACCGCTCTCAGTCATGCATTGTGTTTATATGTATATATGACAGAGCTAGACGAACCACATACATGTAGCTTAACATGCACTTACGATGCACATGTTCGAATGTAGCAATCAATTAGAGTTTGAAGCCAATACAACCTGATAAGACTGTAGCTAAGTAGGTTATTAAAACAATTCTAGAATAATGTGTCAGGTGGTCGTAGGGTCCTTTTCCTGTCATGCGGATTATCCCCCGCGCGCGGAGCTGGTCCGCATGCGGGTGATAGCACGCTCCTGGCCACACGCGTGCTGCCGCATCATAGGAAATACATGTATGAAATGATAGGACCTGCATGAGGACGAGATCCGCGTGCGGGTGACAACACGCTTGACAGGAGAAGGGCCCGTAGGGATGCGATGCGCGTTTCATCCCGGACTCGAATAGTGACGTTTGTTTGTTTGAAGTCAAGTTGCGCATGTACGAGTATGAGCTGACAGCGCCACCAGCCACACCTGGGAAGTCACGCAGCACCCGCATGCTTCATTATAAGTCAATTAAATTAAATATTTGCTCAAGGTATTTGTCGGGATGTGTAAAAATATATGATACTTAATGTATAATCTCCGAGTTTTATTTACCCTGACACTAGTTGTCATTACAACAAAATTAATATTATATCTTCACTATTAAAATACACATCAACAGACATCCAAGCGACACCTGTTGATACTACATTCAAATGTCAAATACAATCTTTCTCCGTCTAAGGGCTGTTCCTATTGTATCTTTGCATATTCAAGGTCAAATCAAATAAACTGACAAAAAAACTACGATTATAAAAAAAAAAAATACTTGTATCATGCATAGAATTTGTTAAAATACTACTTTTTTCATCTTCTTACAAAATGAAAATTTAAGTGCAACGAAATAAAAATAAAAGTATATAATTTAAGGGCTATGGGCCTGTGTAGCCTGCAATAAATGTATTATTATTATTATCGGTAATGAATACCCAAGCCCAATATACTCGGAGGAAAGTTATATCAAACTCACTTGGTTTAGCTATAAAAAAACTAATTTCATCATCATAACAGAACTGTACAATACCATCAAGGATACTCATTGTGGCATTGTGCTTAGGAGCACGACACATCGCGTGGCATCGAGCGATCGTCCTCAGATGTTCAAAATGATGCGACATGTTGACTAACGAATGCAGAGAAGTATTTATTTATTTCAAATGGCTCCTCCTTCCACCACATACTTTAATTAACTGCGCCTATTCCTAGCGGTTGGCCATGTGCTACATGAAATCCAATGTAGCTATTGTATGTGTTTAGTTCTGTATTTGGTCTGTCAAAGTATTATAATTTATAACGTCATCATTATTTTGTGGCTATTGGCTTTTAAATATAACCTTCAGTTAGCAAAAACTTTTATATTTCAATGTTTAGGAATATTATATTGGATTGGGTTTGTTTCAATCTAATGATACAAAGGAAATCTAAGATAATTATACCCATAGAGATGAAATGAAAGAAAGGTTGGAAAACTCTGGAATTAACGAGGCAATCAAAAATATCAGAATAGGGTTTCGCCAGAAGAAAAGTACTAATGTCTTTTCAAAACTCAACTTGCTTTTTATAACGTTGGTACCTACTTATTTCAGTCCCAGAATGCTCGCTTACCTTCATCATAGGCAGAAATCTCTCCGGCAACCCCGTTAGTTACAGCGATCCAACCCATTCAACAGTTGTAACCTTGTAAATTGCTGCGACAAGTCTAGCGATCCCATTGCCGATGGACATCATGGACATGGCCATCGAAACCTAAGGAAGAATGTGGTATACAACCAAACCACACATCAAGAATAACTAAGGAGCAGCTGGCGCTCTGCCGTTCATCAAATCAGCGACTTGATAGAATTATAATATCGTAAATCAGAATTAGTATGCCAGTGAGTCAAAACTGGGACGCTAGTAAGATCTATACCGATACGTGAAGCGGCGACGGATCGAATCCAACGAAGCGCAATTCTTTTTGGATATTTTATTTTGGTTGTTCAATGAAATTACATCAAACATCTAAGTGATTTACCTCCTAGCTTTTGTCTACAATACCTGCCGCCTCGTCGGCCACTTGTGCGAAGAGGGGCCGGACCTGGACGAGAGCCAGTATGGCTTTCGGCATGGGCGCTCTACCATACACGCTGTATCGCGGGTTAGAGTCCTGGCGGAGGAAGCGGTGTCCCGGGGCGGGATGATGTTGGCGGTGTCCTTGGACATCTCCAACGCCTTCAACGCCCTGCCCTGGAGTTGTGTACGGGAGGCACTCCGGTATCATCGTGTGCCTTCCTACCTCCGCCGCATAGTTGGGGCTTATCTGTCCGAGAGGTGTGTCACCTACGTGGGACGTGATGGCGAACACCAGCGCCGCATGTCGTGCGGTGTTCCGCAGGGTTCCGTCTTAGGACCGCCCCTGTGGAACATCGGGTACGACTGGGTGCTGAGGGGCGAGCTCCAGCCGGGCGTGGACCTGACGTGTTACGCTGACGACACGCTGGTCACGGCCCGGGGGAGTTCGTACAGGGAGGCAGCGTTGCTGGCGACGGCTGCGGTCTCACAGGTGGTGGGCCGCATCCGGCGCCTCGGCCTGGAGGTGGCCCTCAACAAGTCGGAGGCCGTGATCTTTCACGGCCCCCGGCGGGCGCCGCCGCCGGGATCACACATCGTGGTCGGGGGGGCCAGAATAGCTGTCGAGTCCACCATGAAGTACCTTGGATTGGTGCTCGACAGCCGATGGGATTTTGGCCCTCATTTCCAGCGGCTGGCGCCCAAGTTGTTGGGCGCGGCTGGGGCGTTGTCAACGCTGCTTCCCAATCTGGGGGGCCCGAGCGCCGTCTGCAGGCGGCTCTACGTGGGGATCGTGCGATCGATGGCCCTTTATGGGGCCCCGATCTGGGCGGCAGACCTGACGGCCGGAAGCATCGCCGTGCTGCGAAAGCCGCAACGCGCGATGGCCGTCAGAGTCATCAGGGGATATCGCACGATCTCCTACGAGGCGGCTTGTGCACTGGCCGGATCCCCGCCCTGGGACCTGGAGGCGAAGGTACTCGCGTCACTGTACCGGTGGCGCGAGGAAGCGCGGGCGCGGGGCGAGCGACCGATGCAGCGACACATGGAGCTGCGTCGGTCTCAGCTTCGCGAGGTCCTGGTGGCGGAATGGCGGGACAGGCTTTCGTGCCCTACCGCCGGCCTCGCCATCATCGAGGCGGTCCGGCCAGTGCTCGAGCGCTGGCTCGGGAGGAGGCACGGCTCCCTGTCGTTTCGGGTGACGCAGGTGCTCTCGGGGCATGGTTGCTTCGGGAAGTACCTGTGTCGCATAAACAGGGAGCCGGACGCCCGGTGTCACCACTGCGTCGACTGCCGGGAGGACACGGCGCGGCATACGCTAGCGGAATGTGCCGCTTGGGAGGGGCCGCGCCGTGCCCTCGTCTCAGAAGTAGGCAGTGACCTGTCGCTGTCGGCCGTGGTCGAGTCGATGGTCGACAGCGCAGAGTCCTGGGACGCGGTGGTTTCCTTCTGCGAAAATGTCATGTCGCAGAAGGAGGCTGCGGAAAGGGAGAGGGAGATCTCAACCTCCCACCCTGCCCGCAGCAGGCGCACCGGGCGTCGGCGAAGGGCGGATAACGCCCTCTTCCGGCCCCCCTAAATGGGTCCAGGGGCGGCAGACTCGGGGACGTCTGTCGCCCCCCACATACACCAGGACCCGAGGTGGCGGCGCGTAGTGTTCCACGCGCGCCCCTCTAAGACGTCCGGGGGGGAGTCTAACACCTCACTCCCCCCCCTGACCCGAGAAGTGGCCCGCTGCAGCGGGCCGGCACCAGCCGGGGGTTGCGGAAGTATCTCCAGTTCCCGCGACCCCCGACGTAGGTGTGAGATGGAACACCGGGGTGGTTTTTAGTCAGTAAGAGTCTGACAGACCCCTCAGACATCCATGTGGATTTTCCACCCCGTACCAAAAAAAAAAAAAAAAAGGTTAGGTTAGGTTTTTTTTTTTTTTTTTTTTTTTTTTTTTTGAGGCAGGAGTGGGAAATCCTCATGGACGCCCAGACTGTCCCATAATTGAAACAGTCTGGGCAGTGCCGGACTCTTACCGGCTAAAACCACACTCCTGCCTAAGCGTGAGCCCCTGCTATTATATTGCAGGGATTTTATGAGGCATTATAATTGCTTTTACATTTTGCTAATTACTTATTTCTTTTATTGACTGTTTTAACAATTTTTTCTATATAATGTATGAATTTATCTTTCGTCTTTTTTTGCGCTATTAATATACTAAAATTTTGTTTACTTAATTTGGTTCCAATTTTCATTTCGAGGTCGTGCCTGTGGGAGTCATATACAGGGCATTCCGTCAGGAGATGGAGGATCGTCTCCTGACTGTCGGGGTCACAGATACACGCTGGGTTCTCCTTGCACTTGCGAGTCAAGTATTCGGAGAACCCACCGTGTCCCGTTAGGGCTTGGGTCAGCTCCTTTGTCATCCGTAGTTTCCGCACCGTCCCGTACGCCGCTATCGCGCATGGGAAATACGTCTTGGTGGTGGCCGCCGTTTCTCCAGTACAGTACCTCCGGTTTCATTCGCCCAGCGTCTCCAATCGGATCGCTCGCTAGACGATTTTTTTTTTTTTTTTTTTTTTTTTTTTTTTTTTTTTTTTTTTTTTTTTTTTTTTTTTTTTTTTTTACAAGCCTACCTCCGGCTAGGTGGCCAGAGCCTTTCTATACTATGCTACACTTTCATTCCAGTTCTCGCTTTTGTGCCTCTCGTACTTTTATTCTTCATACAATTTCTTTCTTTCATTCGTCTCATGCAAAATGCGGGTGGGGTTTCCCGCCTACAGGACTATTTCTATCTATATTTCTTTATTTAGGGTTATAGTTCATTAAGTGGGTACAATCATGGTTTTATTTGCAACTAACATTATTTTAGTCTTGTACCTTTCTTAATTTTGTAAAATATATTTGCATACTTAGGCACCATTTTACATTGCTTGTTTTCGCCGTTTTTGTTTTATTTACATTTTTCGCTTATTATCTACAGTCTTATCTTCTACAATCTTGACTTATACGGTCTTATCTTATACAATATTATCATCTACACTCTTGTCTTATACAATCTTATCTTATACTATCTTTTCTTATACAATATTGTCTTTTACATTTTATTTCAACTTTTATTGCGCACGTTTTATTTACTATTTACAGTTTTATATGTTTTTCCAAAATATGCGATATCATATTTGGTAACATAACGTTCCTAGTTCCTATTTATTTCTATTATTTACTTTACTGACTATTTGCTTGCCATACTCTATAAATATACGCAACTTTTTTCCTGTCATTATTGTGCTTAGGGTTTCGATTGTCATTTTCTGACCCAGCTTTGTTTCAATTTCAAGGCGTTCTAAACTATGTACAGGGCATTCCAACAAAATGTGGGGCACCGATTCGACCTTTCCCGGCTCGCAGATGCACGATGGGTTATTCTTGCACTTGAAACGATGCAAGTACTCGGAGAACCCACCGTGCCCTGTCATCATTTGGGTTAGCAACTTATCCGGTTCTATTTTCCGTACGACTCTATATGCCTCCACCGCGTCAGGGAAGAAGATTTTTGTGATGCCTGCTTTTATACCGTGTGTTCCATTCGCCAAGCGAGCGCATCCGTATGTTGCGCCTGGCGAATGATACCGGACACTTGTCGTAGTCGGGTTTCCGTTTAGAGGTTAACGCGGCCTCCTTAGCGAGGCAATCAGCACGTTCATTCCCCTCCAGTCCTGCATGCGCTTTGATCCAGAACAAGCTGACACGTTTGCCCTGGAGCAGAGCTTTCCGCAAATTCTCGCGCGCTTCAACGGCCAGGGGATGGAGAGCCTGTACGTTTGTTACGGTTTGAAGTGCTGCCGTTGAGTCCGAGTATATCCCAGAGTTCATCGCCTTTTGGTGAACGGCTTCCCTCGTCGCTTTACATAAGGCCAGGAGTTCTGCCTGGTATACGGTGCAGTAAGATGGCAAAGCAAGTTTCAGGGTTTTGGTTTCGGTTTCGCCATTCCACATGGATAACGCTGCCCCAACCTTGCCCTGAATCTTGCTGCCATCGGTGTAGATACACAGTTCGAAGATGTTGTTTTGGTCCAGTTGTTCTTGGTCTACCAGGGCTTTGAATCCCAGGGTCATATATTCTGCTGGATGTGGGGATTCCAACGCCGATGACATTTGCTCCACTTCTCGGTCCCCTAGTCCCGGCTGGGACACTCCCCTCTTAGCCTCATATAATGCGGCTGCTTCGCGTACGCGAAGGTCGAGCGGGAGTATTCCAGCCAGAACCAATGCCGAGTTTAGGGAGACGGTGCGATATGCTCTGCATAATTTTTGCGCGAAGCCACGTTGGACCACGTTTAGTTGCTTCTGTATGCCTAGTTTGTTAACAGCCGGTGCCCATACGCTGGCGGCATACAGAATAACCGGTTCGACTGCAGCAGTGTAGATGGACCGGATGACTTCCGGGTGAAGGCCCCAACTTATTTTCGCCGCGCGTGATAATTGCTTATAGATCCCTATCGCTTTGTTACACACCGCCTTGACATGAGAGTTGAAGGTAAGCTTTTGGTCGATTATGACTCCCAGTAGCTTGATTTCGCTGGAAGCGCAAATGTCGACCCCGCCCATGCTCAGCCGTGGGGTGTCGTATTTTAGTTTACGCGTTATTACCATTGCATTTGTTTTATTTGGTGCGAACTTTAATTTATTTGCCACACCCCACGCCCGAACATACTCGAGGGCGGCATTTGCGCGCCCTTCTACCTCTTGTGCGGTCTGACCATCGAAGATCATGACCACATCATCGGCAAAAGCTTGGGCATAATCTCCTCGCTGTTCGAGCCCCTTCAACAGTGGGTCCAGTACAATGTTCCAAAGAATTGGGCCACCGATGGAGCCCTGCACACAGCCCTTCTCCGTTTCTCTGACGTACTCCTCTCCCCCGTATCTCACCCTGACCTTCCTGTTTCTTAGGTAGCTATCCATCAGTCTCCTCAGATTCCACGGACACCCCTCTTCTGCCAGGCGAACTCGGATTGCAGGCCACCACGCGCTGTCGAAGGCTCCCTCTATATCCAATGACACCATGGTTATTATTCTCTTTTGGTCGAGTTTGGTTTTTATGTGCTGCATTAGGGTATAGAGGGAGTCTTCGGTGCTCCTCTGTGGCATAAATCCGTATTGATTTCTGCTCAACCTTGGTATCACGTGGAACCTGAGCCTGTGGACAATCATTTTCTCCAAGATTTTTCCCAACACCGGTAATAGGCCAATAGGTCTGTAGGATTTTGGTGAAGTGTAGGTGTCTTTCCCGGGTTTTCTCAGCACGACTACTGTAGCTTCCTTCCATGCGTTGGGAAAATGGTGGTGTTGAAGACACTTATTGAGTAGGTCGAGGAATACGTCAGCGTTTTGGTTTATCATGTGGGTGCAGATATCGGCCGTAAATCCATCGGCTCCCGGCGCTTTCTTAGGGTTGAAAGAGTTGGCCGCTAGCATAAGTTCTGTGGGGGTGAAAGGGGGGTCGAGGGTTTGGTCCTCAGTTTCCTCGTTTAATCTTCTGGCGCGGTTTCTTAGTGCCCGGTGTTCACTAGACGATTAGGTTAGGTTAGGTTAGGTTAGGTTTTTTTTTTTTTTTTTTTTATTGTACCTCTACCTCCGACAGCATCGGAGTCTATTTTAAGCTATTTCATTCATTCCAGTTCTCTCTTTTGTTCCTCTCGTACTTTCATTCAGCATACTTTATCTTTCTTGCTTTCATCATCTTTCAGTCTTTCAAGGGTAGGACGCCCTTCTATTTATCTACTCTTACTATATCTACTCTTTCTATGTCTTTATTGTTTTGATACATTGTAGTTTGGGGAAATAAACACATCAACATCAGTTTGTTATTAATTTGGTACAGTGGTTCTTATTCTAATTGACATATATTTCTTATTTCTATTTCAATTTTAGTCTCCCAAATTTGAACAGCCAGCTTAGAACTTATCCTTATTCCTATTTACATATTATGCTATTTTGTTATCTACTACTTTGTTACATATTTTAACCGACACAATTTTTCTTATTATTCTAGTATGTATATAATGTGATTGTGTATTCCTTAATATTACAACATAAATGGTTTTCTTATTTAAAAAGCTCTCTTAAAATCTATTCTCATTCTAGTAACATGGCAACATATACTTGGTTTATTATGCCTATTTCTTAACACTAAACCTCTGTTTTCAATGCTTGACATTAATATTCACAATATTATGTAAGCATTTTTACTTACGCACTTTTATTTCTATTTATGACCTTTTTACATATTTCCACGCAGTATTTAAGAAACGGCTCTCTATTTTTGCCGGCCACTAATTGCCACGTATTTTCCGCATTTATTTTGGTGTCGAGTGCAAGTTCGGCCTCGAGTCTTTGTCTGTCAAAGACGGGACAGCTAAACAATATATGAGGCACCGTTTCAGCAGTTTCAGAATCGCAGATGCACGATGGGCTCCCCTTACACTTAAAGCGATTTAAGTATTCGGAGAACCCACCGTGCCCCGTCATGATTTGGGTTAGTGTGCTGCTTATTTTGCATTTCCTGATTATCCTGTAGGCCGCCACCGCGTCCGGGAAAAACAGTTTCGTCACTGAGGCAGTCTCTCCGGAGCTGTATCTGTGATTCCACACGTCAAGCGTTGCCGTTCGGATGCATCGCTTGACGTACGAGACCGGACACAGATCATAGTCTGGCTTTCGTTTGGAACCTTCAGCGGCACTTTTGGCTAGTTCATCGGCTCTCTCGTTTCCAACCAACCCTGCATGCGCTTTGATCCAAAACAAAGTAACAGACTTGTTTTGGATAGTCAGGGACCTAATGTTAGCCCTTGTCTCAACTGCCAAAGGGTGGTATCTGTTGTGGTTTTGAACTGTTTGGAGAGCCGCCATGGAATCACTGAAGATTCCAAACGATTGCGCACTGTGTTTTAGGATTTCCCTGGTGGCGACACATATCGCCAGAAGCTCAGCCTGGTAGACGGTGGAGTAATGTGGAAGAGCAAGCTTGCGAGTTTTGGTTTCGGCGTCACCGGTCCACATGGACAGTGCCGCTCCAACCTTGCCCCCAATCTTGCTCCCATCCGTAAAGATACGAACTTCATGTTCGTTCTGGGCATTAAGTTGCTCTTGGTTTACCAGGCTTACAACTTCCAGCTCAGCGCGCTCCGCAGGGTGTGGGGCTTCCATTGCCGAGGCAGTCTGCTCGACTATCCTGCCGCAAAGTGCTGGCTGAGGCACCCCCCTCTTGGCCTCGTATAACGATGCCGCTTCGCGGATACGAAGATCGAGAGGTAGTATCCCAGCCAGCACTAGTGCGGCGTTTAAGGAGACCGTCCGGTATGCCTTGCACAGCGTTTGTGCAATACCGCGCTGTACTGCTCCTAACTGCTTCATAACGCCCTGCTTCTCGACGGCCGGGGCCCATACGCTGGCGGCGTACAGGACAACTGGTTCCACGGTGGCCTCATATATTATCTTTATGACTTCGGGGTGGAGCCCCCAGCTGGCTTTTGCAGCTCTAGTCAGTTGTTTGTGGACTCCTATTGCCTTTCTACAGACAGGTTAGGTTAGGTTAGGTTAGGTTAGGTTAGGTTAGGTTAGGTTAGGTTAGGTTAGGTTAGCCGCACTGTACCCTGTGTGCGGCGGCCGGTAAGCCAGCGGAGCACCGGGTGGGCACCAGATCTTGTGCCGCGCCCAAACAAAAGAAGAGGTCGGGTAAATCGGCTGCAAAGGCGCCTATGGCTTCATCGAGGCCGGGCCAGGATGAAGGGGAGGAGGGGAGTATGGATTGCCAATAACGGCTTCATATCTCCGCCTCCTCCAGGCGAACATCAACCACTGCGCCAGGGCTCAGGACTTGCTACTCCAGAGCATGGCGCAGTGGTCGATCAACATCGCCGCGGTCGCCGAGCCGTACTATGTGCCACCCAGGGACGACTGGGTGGACGACTTGTCCGGCTCGGTGGCCCTCATTGTGCGGGCCGCCACTGATTCCCCCTCTTTGGAGGGCGTCACGCGTGGTCGGGGATTCGTGGCGGCCAGGCTAGGAGACATGATGGTCGCAGGAGTTTACTCCTCACCCAACGGGACTCTCGCCGACTTCGAGGGATTACTCGGGGATCTGGGCGTTGTCGTCGCACGCTGCCGTCCTCTGCCCGTGCTCGTCCTTGGGGACTTCAACGCCAAGTCTGTGGCTTGGGGTTCCCCAACGACAACTGCACGGGGAGAAGTTCTCGAGGACTGGGCCATTGAAACCGGCCTAGTCCTCCTCAACCGAGGTTCGGTTAACACGTGCGTGCGTCAGCGGGGCGGTTCAATAGTAGACATCTCGTTTGCTAGCCCTGCTGTAGCGCGACGTGTCAGGGGATGGCGCGTAATGGTGGAGGTGGAGACGCTATCGGATCACCGATACATTCGTTTCGATGTCTCCCCCCCAGCCTCAACTGGTCGCACCGCCCCAGGAGGGGGCGGGCCGCGTTGGGCTTTAAAACGCCTCAATAGGGAAGCTCTCCTGGAGGCTTCTATCGTTCAGGCCTGGGTATCTACGCCGGTCAGGCCTGTCGATATCGACGAGGAAGCTGAGTGGTTCCGGGAGGCGCTAACGCAAATTTGCGATGCGGCGATGCCACGCGTTAGCAGCATACCTGCCAAACGCCAGGTGTACTGGTGGTCTCAGGACATTGCGCATCTGCGCGCCGCGTGCAGTGCGGCCAGACGCCAGTACGCCAGGCACCGCAGGAGGCGTCGCCGTACCCAGTTTGGGGCGGCTAGAGAGGCGGAACTGTACGAGGTGTACAGGGCGGCGAAGCGGGCCCTTCAATTGGCCATTGCATCTGCCAAAATAAGGGCCCGAGAGGAGCTGCTGTCGACTCTGGACCGCGATCCGTGGGGGCGTCCATACCGTATGGTACGGGGCAAACTTCGCCCGTGGGCGCCTCCCTTGTCCCAGAGTCTCCAACCGCGGCTCCTGGAAGATGTAGTGTGCTCCTTATTTCCATTTCGACAGGAGCACACGCCGCCGCCGATGGTTCCGCTCTCAGCGTTGCCCGACGCGGATAACGACGACGACGATGACGACGACATTCCCGAGATGACCCCGGCAGAAATGAGAGCGGCGGTGCTACGGCTTCAGGCCAAAAACACCGCCCCAGGACCCGACGGCATACCTGGCCGTGCATGGGTCCTGGCCCTGCAGGCTCTCGGGCCCCGACTGGTGGGGCTCTTCAGCGCATGTCTAGAGCAGGGCCAGTTCCCACGCCAGTGGAAGACAGGAAAACTGGTCCTGCTGAGGAAGGAGGGGCGCCCAGCGGATACGCCGTCCGCATACCGGCCCATAGTGCTGTTGGACGAGGTGGGAAAATTGTTCGAAAGGATCGTTTCGGACCGCCTCGTCCAGCACCTTTCAGGAGTGGGGCCGGATCTGGCGGACAGCCAGTTCGGCTTCCGCCGTGGGCGCTCCACAATCGATGCCATCATGCGCGTGAGAGCCCTGGCGGAGGATGCAGTTTCCCGGGGCGAGGTGGTGCTGGCGGTGTCACTCGACATCGCCAACGCATTCAACACCATGCCCTGGAGTTGTATTAGGGAGGCACTCGTCTATCACAAAGTGCCGAACTACCTCCGCCGCATCATTGGGGCCTACTTGACGGACAGGGCCGTCATCTACCGGGGTCGGGATGGCTGGGGTCGGCGAGAGATGTCGTGCGGCGTCCCACAGGGTTCAGTCTTAGGACCGCCCCTGTGGAACATCGGATACGACTGGGTGCTGCGTGGTGCGTTTCTCCGCGGCGTCGGTGTCATATGTTATGCCGACGACACGCTTGTTGTGGCGCGTGGGAAGACGCACCAGCAGGCGACGATTTTGGCAACCGCTGGGGTTGCGCAGGTCGTGGGAAGGATCCGGCGATTGGGCCTAGAGGTGGCCCTCAACAAGTCCGAGGCCCTGTTCTTTCATGGGCCCCGACGTGGACCACCTCAGGGCTCTCACATCGTGGTGGGAGGCGTCCGCATTGGCGTCGAGTCGACGATGAAGTACTTAGGACTCGTCCTCGACGGCCGATGGAACTTTGGGCAGCACTTTCAGCGGCTGGCACCCAAGCTCATGGGTGCGGCGGGTGCACTTGCTCGCTTGCTGCCCAACCTAGGTGGACCCAACGCCTCCTGCCGGAGGCTCTATATGGGGATTGTGCGGTCTATGGCGCTCTACGGGGCGCCAGTATGGGCGGAGAACCTGGCGGCCCGCAATATCGCAGTGCTCAGACGTCCGCAGCGAGCGATGGCCGTCAGAGTGGTTCGGGGATACCGCACGATCTCCTTTGAGGCAGCGAGCCTCCTAGCCGGATCTCCGCCGTGGGATCTTGAAGCGAGAGCCCTCGCTTCACTCTACAACTGGAGTGGGGAGGCGCGGGAGCGGGGCATACGTCCGGTGCCGCGAGAGTACACGCGGCGCCGCTCCGAGCTCCGTGCGATCCTAACGGCGGAATGGGAGGGACGACTCGTCAACCCCAGCGCAGGGCACGCCGTAATTTCGGCGGTAAGACCCGTCATGGAGGATTGGTTAGGGCGCCAACACGGCGCCCTTACGTTCCGGCTGACGCAGATACTGACCGGACATGGCTGTTTCGGGAAGTATCTGTGTCGCATAGGCCGCGAACAATCGCCCGGTTGTCACCACTGCAGAGACTGCCTGGAGGACACGGCGCAGCACACGCTGGCAGAGTGCCCAGCTTGGGCAGAACAGCGCCGTGAACTCTCCGCAGCAGTAGGTGACCTCTCGCTCCCGAACATCGTCCTTTCGATGGTCCAGAGCGAGAGTGCGTGGGAGGCTGTTGCCTCTTTTTGCGAGCATGTCATGCACGCAAAAGAGGCGGCAGAGAGGGTGAGGGAAGCAACTGCCTCGCTTCCCTCTAGGAGAAGACGCACCGGGCGCCGGAGGGCGCTTAATGACCTCCGGCCTCCATGAGTTGCCGGCCTGCGGGTGGTCGACTTAGGGGCAGTCCACCACCCGGCCAGAAGCAGGCCCGTGTAGGCGGCGCGCCGTGTTCCGCGCGCGCCACATTAGAGGATTCGGCGGCGTTTAGACCGCCGAGGTTGACGGGACCCGCCTACATCATTGGCGGGTCATAGCCCGGTGGGGGCGCGGTGCATGCGCGAGCGAATCCCGTACCCCCACCCATGGGTCAGTCGAGGAACACCGTGGTGGTTTTAGCCAGTAGGAGTCCGGCACACCCTCCCGTCATCCCCAGACGGGGGACAGTCCATGAGGATTTCCCCACGTTAAAAAAAAAAAAAAAAAAAAAAAAAAAAAGGTTAGGTTAGGTTAGGTTAGGTTGTGCTCCGCGGCGCCAAACTGCAGCCTCTGTACAGCTGCAGGGAGGCCCGCTGGGCACACAGCGGGCGGAAAAGCCTGTGCGCTCCCCAGGAAGAGAGGGGGCGCCAAGGCTGCTGGGGGCCCTTTACCCCCCCCGCAGGCTGGCGCCACATCGGCCGACTCCCGGTCTGGTGTCACGGAGGGAATGGACTGCGCATAAATGGCGCTGTACCATTTCCTCCAGGGCAACATCAACCACTCTGCCAGAGCTCAGGACCTCTTCCTCCAGAGCATGGCAGAGTGGTCGATTGACGTGGCTGTGGTCGCCGAGCCGTACTTCGTCCCCCCCAGGGATAACTGGGTGGGAGACTTGAACGGCTTGGTGGCCATCATTGGCGGGGCTCTGGTCAACCCGTCCCGAGGTCACGGCTGGGTAGCCGCCCTCGCGGACGGCATTGGCATAGTTGGTGCGTATTTTTCGCCCAACAAGAGCCTCGCCGACTTCGAGAGGTTCCTTGTCGAGTTGGGTGCCGTCGTAGGCCGTCTTCACCCTCGCCCGGTGCTGTTGCTGGGGGATCTCAACGCCAAGTCTGCGGCGTGGGGATCTCCAGTGACCGATGCTCGGGGTGAGGTGCTGGAGGAGTGGGCGGTCACGACTGGCTTGGCCGTTCTGAATCGGGGTGAGGTTCACACGTGCGTGCGGCAGCGGGGCGGGTCAATAGTGGACGTCTCGTTCGCTAGCCCTGCTGTCGCGAGCCGTGTCCGCGACTGGCGTGTCGCCGTGGAGGTGGAGACGTTGTCGGATCATCGATACATCCGTTTTGACGTCTCCGCCCAGACCACGGGCGGCCGCGGTTCATCGGCCCCGCAAACGAACGGTCCGCGGTGGGCGCGTAAGCGCATGAACAGAGAACTTCTCGAGGAGGCCGCCATTGTCCAGGCCTGGTTCCGGGAGTCGGAGACGAACGGACCCGTCGACGTCGAACTGGAGGCGCTGTGGTTCCGCGGGGCGATGACGCAAATCTGCGACGCGTCCATGCCCCGGGTCCACGCACAGTCAGCAGGGCGCCAGGTGTACTGGTGGTCGGCCGAGATCGCACGTATGCGCGTTGAGTGCGTAGCGGCCAGACGCCGGTACACCCGATACCGGAGGAGACGTCGTCGGGTCCCGGACGAAGAAGCCGCGCTGTATGAGGTGTACCGCGCGGCTAAGAGGACTCTGTGTCTGGCCATCGGCGATGCGAAGACGCAAGCCAGGGAGGAGATGTTGGAGACCCTAAACCGGGATCCGTGGGGGCGCCCATATCAAGCGGTTCGAGGGAAACTTCGGTCTGCGGCGCCCCCGCTCACGGGGAGTCTCCAACCAGAGCTGCTGGAGGAGGTTGTCTCAGCCCTCTTCCCGGCACGAGCGGAGCATACTCCACCGCCGATGGCTTTGCCCACAGACGCAGAGTCCACAGAGGAGAACGCCACTAGCGTCCCAGAGGTGACACAGGCAGAGATGGGGGCGGCCGTGCTGCGGCTCCGGGCCAAGAACGTGGCTCCGGGGCCCGACGGCATTCACGGCCTAGCGTTGGCCCTCGCTCTGAAGGAGCTAGAGCCCCAACTTAGAGGACTGTTTACAGCGTGCCTTGAGCGGGGCCGGTTTCCCACATTGTGGAAATCTGGTCGTCTGGTCCTGCTCAAGAAGGCGGGGCGCCCTGCGGACTCTCCGTCCGCGTACCGGCCCATAGTGCTGCTAGACGAGGTGGGAAAGCTGTTTGAGCGGATAATCGCAGCCCGCCTCGTCGGCCACTTGTGCGAAGAGGGGCCGGACCTGGACGAGAGCCAGTATGGCTTTCGGCATGGGCGCTCCACCATACACGCTGTATCAAGGGTGAGAGTCCTGGCGGAGGAAGCGGTGTCCCGGGGCGGGGTAATGTTGGCGGTGTCCTTGGACATTTCCAACGCATTCAACACCCTGCCCTGGAGTTGTGTACGGGAGGCACTGCGCTATCATCGTGTGCCTTCCTACCTCCGCCGCATAGTTGGGGCTTATTTGTCCGAGAGGTGTGTCACCTACGTGGGACGTGATGGCGAGCACCAGCGCCGCATGTCGTGCGGTGTTCCGCAGGGTTCCGTCTTAGGACCGCCCCTGTGGAACATCGGGTACGACTGGGTGCTGAGGGGCGAGCTCCAGCCGGGCGTGGACCTGACGTGTTACGCTGACGACACGCTGGTCACGGCCCGGGGGAGTTCGTACAGGGAGGCAGCGTTGCTGGCGACGGCTGCGGTCTCACAGGTGGTGGGCCGCATCCGGCGCCTCGGCCTGGAGGTGGCCCTCAACAAGTCGGAGGCCGTGATCTTTCACGGCCCCCGGCGGGCGCCGCCGCCGGGATCACACATCGTGGTCGGGGGGGCCAGAATAGCTGTCGAGTCCACCATGAAGTACCTTGGATTGGTGCTCGACAGCCGATGGGATTTTGGCCCTCATTTCCAGCGGCTGGCGCCCAAGCTGTTGGGCGCGGCTGGGGCGTTGTCAACGCTGCTTCCCAATCTGGGGGGCCCGAGCGCCGTCTGCAGGCGGCTCTACGTGGGGATCGTGCGATCGATGGCCCTTTATGGGGCCCCGATCTGGGCGGCAGACCTGACGGCCGGAAGCATCGCCGTGCTGCGAAAGCCGCAACGCGCGATGGCCGTCAGAGTCATCAGGGGATATCGCACGATCTCCTACGAGGCGGCTTGTGCACTGGCCGGATCCCCGCCCTGGGACCTGGAGGCGAAGGTGCTCGCGTCACTGTACCGGTGGCGCGAGGAAGCGCGGGCGCGGGGCGAACGACCGATGCAGCGACACATGGAGCTGCGTCGGTCTCAGCTTCGCGAGGTCCTGGTGGCGGAATGGCGGGACAGGCTTTCGCGCCCTACCGCCGGCCTCGCCATCATCGAGGCGGTCCGGCCAGTGCTCGAGCGCTGGCTCGGGAGGAGGCACGGCTCCCTGTCGTTTCGGGTGACGCAGGTGCTCTCGGGGCATGGTTGCTTCGGGAAGTACCTGTGTCGCATAAACAGGGAGCCGGACGCCCGGTGTCACCACTGCGTCGACTGCCGGGAGGACACGGCGCGGCATACGCTGGCGGAATGTGCCGCTTGGGAGGGGCCGCGCCGTGCCCTCGTCTCAGAAGTAGGCAGTGACCTGTCGCTGTCGGCCGTGGTCGAGTCGATGGTCGACAGCGCAGAGTCCTGGGACGCGGTGGTTTCCTTCTGCGAAAGTGTCATGTCGCAGAAGGAGGCTGCGGAAAGGGAGAGGGAGATCTCAACCTCCCACCCTGCCCGCAGCAGGCGCACCGGGCGTCGGCGAAGGGCGGACAACGCCCTCTTCCGGCCCCCCTAAATGGGTCCAGGGGCGGCAGACTCGGGGACGTCTGTTGCCCCCCACATACATCAGGACCCGAGGTGGCGGCGCGTAGTGTTCCACGCGCGTCCCTCTAAGACGTCCGGGGGGGAGTCTAACACCTCACTCCCCCCCCTGACCCGAGAAGTGGCCCGCTGCAGCGGGCCGGCACCAGCCGGGGGTTGCGGAAGTATCTCCAGTTCCCGCGACCCCCGTCGTAGGTGTGAGATGGAACACCGGGGTGGTTTTTAGTCAGTAAGAGTCTGACAGACCCCTCCGCCCGCCCCAGGGTGGAGGACATCCATGAGGATTTTCCACCCCGTACCAAAAAAAAAAAAAAAAAAAGGTTAGGTTAGGTTAGGTTAGGTTAGGTTAGGTTAGGTTAGGTTAGGTTAGGTTAGGTTAGGTTAGGTTTTTTTTTTTTTTTTTTTTTTTTTTTTTTTTTTTTTTTTTTTTTTTTGGCAGGAGTGGGAAATCCTCATGGACGCCCAGACTGCCTCACTAGTGGGACAATCTGGGCAGTGCCGGACTCTTACCGGCTAAAACCACACTCCTGCCACGCGTATATCCCCTGACGTTGTCAGAGTCTTGTTTTGTCATGGTTTGAAGTTATTATTCTTTGAATTTTAAATTATTTATGTTTTATTTATGATTAAATATAGACTTATTTTAATTTTTAACAATTTTACGTATAAGACAGAAAAAGGTGGTAAGAACTTAAGGCATTGTTTTATATTGATTTACTATTGCATTATTTGTTATGCTCGCAATTTTTACATCTGATCTATTCGCTAGTTTAATACGAATGTTCGTATATGATATCCTGTTATAAACTACATTTTATATTGGTATCATATTTTTCTTAACCTATTTATTCTTTTTTATAACTATGTTTGCTATTTTAATGCAGAATTCCATGACTTTTTTCCTATTTTTCCTACAGGTCATCAGTTGTGGCAGACTTCCAGCTTCTAACTTCATCTCTATTTGTTGCTCCAAATCCAGTCGCTGCCTAGCAAAAATGGGACAATCTAGGAGGATGTGCGGCACGTCTTCTTTGACTCCTTGCTCGCAGGCACACGATGGGTTCTCCTTACACCTGAAGCGATTCAGGTATGCGGAGAACCCACCGTGCCCCGTAAAGATTTGAGTGGTGATGTTGGAGCGCTCGATTTCCTTTACCACTTTGTATGCCACTACTGCATCGGGGAAAAACAGCTTCGTAGTCGAGGCAGTTTCGCCTGTTTTATATCTTCTGTTCCATTCGTCAAGCGTCTCTAAGCGGATAGTACGCTTGACGAATGAAACAGGGCACCGGTCATAGTCGGCTCGTGTCTTTGATCGCAGGGCAGCCTCCTTAGCGAGCTGGTCAGCCCTCTCATTCCCCTGCAGTCCTGCGTGGGCTTTAATCCAGAACAAGGAGACACTCTTGTTCTGGAGGTTACAGCGTCGTATGTTGTCTCTAGTTTCCACTGCTAAGGGGTGAGGGGAGTTTGGGTTTGCGATGGTTTGAAGGGCTGCCCTTGAGTCACTGAAAATCGCAAATGTGGTCTCCCTTCGCCTGAGGGCCTCTCCCATTGCTCTGTTTATGGCCAACAGCTCTGCCTGATAGACGGTGCAATAGGACGACAGACTAAGTTTGAGGGCTTTAGTTTCCGAGGCGCCATTCCACAAGGATAGCGCTGCTCCAACCTTACCCTCAATCTTGCTGCCGTCTGTGAAGATACGCACAGCGAAGTTGCTGTGGTTCCCGTATTGGTTCTCGTCTACCAGGCTGCCAAACTGCAAGCATATTTGCTCTGCGGGATGAGGGGCGTCTGCAAAAGCAGCCATCCGCTCCACCTCCCGATCCCTCAGCGCTGGCAAGGGCACTCCCCTCTTGGCCTCATATAGCGAGGCCATCTCGCGGATGCGAAGGTCGAGGGGGAGAATACCAGCCAGTATCAGCGCCGAGTTTAGGGAGACTGTGCGATACGCTCTGCACAGCTTTTGGGCGAAACCTCGCTGCACGGAATTCAGTAGTTTCTGAACTCCTACTTTGTTGGTCGCCGGTGCCCAGGCGCTGGCCGCGTAGGTTATGACCGGCTCCACCGTCGCGTCATAGATACTGCGGATGACCTCTGGGTGCAGACCCCAGCTGACCTTTGCTGCTCTGGAAAGCTGTTTGTAGGCGTTAATGGCTTTTTTGCATACATTGGCAGCGTGCGTGTTGAAGGTCAGCTTGTGATCGATAGTTAGCCCCAGTATTTTGATCTGTTTAGACATGCAGATGTCGACCCCGCCCATGCTCAGGAGTGGGACGTCGTACTTCAGCTTCTTTGTAATCACCATTGCGCATGTTTTGTGTGGTGCAAATTTCAACTTATTTCTGATTCCCCACTCCCGGACATATTCAAGGGCGGCATTTGCCTGTCGTTGCACCTCTAGTGCTGTATCTCCATCAAAAATCAACACCACGTCATCGGCGAACGCCTGGCAGTAATCTCCCCGCCCCTCGAGCTCTCGGAGAAGTGGGTCGAGTACTAGGTTCCACAGTATCGGACCGCCAATCGACCCCTGAACGCATCCTTTGCTGGCATTCCTCACACACTCTTCATCCGCATACCTCACCCGGACATTTCGGTCGGCCAGATAACTGTCTAGTATCCTCCGGAGGTTAACCGGGCACTTTTCCTCAGCCAGTCTGGTTCTGATTGCCGGCCACCATGCGCTATCGAAGGCTCCCTCTATGTCTAGTGACACAACAGTGATCAGCTTTTTCTGCTTCAGCTTTTTATTGATGTGTTGCATCATGGTGTAGAGGGAGTCCTCGGTGCTTTTTTGGGGCATGAACCCAAACTGACGAGTACTCATCCGCGGTATCAGATGCCACTTTAGCCTGCACACCACCATCTTTTCTAAAATCTTACCCAAGACTGGCAGAAGGCCGATGGGCCTGTACGATTTTGGGCTAGTGTAAGACTCTTTACCTGGTTTCCGGAGGATAACTACAGTTGCCACTTTCCAGGCTTCTGGGAAGTGGCCCTGCTCCAGACACTTATTGGCTAGTGCAAGGAATGCCTGCGGGTCTCGGGTTATCACTTGAGCGCAAATGTCGGCTGTAAGACCATCCGCCCCGGGTGCCTTTTTCGGGTTAAAGCTTTCCACCGCGGTTTTCAGTTCCTGGAGCGCAAATGGCGGGTCATGTACTTCACCATGCGCCCACTCATTTGCGCGACTGGCTTCTATACGAATCCGTCGGTGGTAGTCGCTATCTTGATCTTCCAGGTCTTCGGGGTAGAAGGTCTCTGCCAGTAGCTCAACTGACTCCTTGGGATCTAGCGGTACTCCGTCCCTCTCCAGCGGCAGGTCCTCGTGTCGTTTGGCGGTCCGCCCAATGACCCTGTATATTCCTTCCCATAATCCCTCTCTGTCTTGCTTGCCGCAAAATGCCTTCCAGCTCTCGATTTGCGCTGTTTTGGCTTGGGTCTCGTACTTTTCTTTTGCCTGCAGGTACTCTTCGACAACTTTAGATCTGCGAACTGGTGCAGCGCAACGGATGCGGCGCCTCCTAGTGTTGACGTCCCTCTTCAATTCAACGAGCTTCTTGGACCACCACGGTAAGGTAAGTTCGCTTTTTTCTTTCATTTTTGGTAAAGTTTCTTCACAAGTTTTAGTTATTACGTTTATATATTTATTAATATTATTTTCTAGATCTATTTTACTATTTATTGAATTTATATCTGTTAAATTTATTTTGTTTTCTATTTTTAATTGTTCCAGTTTCTCATGAAACTGGGACCAATTAGCATTTTTTGTTTTATATAGCCTGGTAGTTCTTTTGATATTGATGCCTTTACTTTTTACTAGATTAATTTTGAATAAAATAGCGTTGTGGTCCGAGCTCGTGATCCCCTCGTCAACTCTCCAGTCTTCCACCAGGTCCAACACGTTCGTTGAGCAGGCTGTTACGTCAACGAAACTAGTGTAGGATTGGTTTCCTCTTATGGTGTCGAAAGTCGGTGTGTTCCCGACATTTAGCACCTGCAGGCTCATTTCCTCCAAGGTGCCCGGTTAGGTTAGGTTAGGTTAGGTTAGGTTAGGTTAGGTTAGGTTAGGTTAGGTTAGGTTAGGTTAGGTTAGGTTAGGTTAGGTTAGGTTAGGTTAGGTTAGGTTAGGTTAGGTTAGGTTAGGTTTTTTTTTTTTTTTTTTTTTTTTTTTTTTTTTTTTTTTTTTTTTTTTTTTTTTTTGGCAGGAGTGGGAAATCCTCATGGACACCCAGGCTGCCTCACAGGTGAGCCAGTCTGGGTAGTGCCGGACTCTTACCGGCTAAAACCACACTCCTGCCTTACAAAATATCCACAGGCAAGGAATGCCCGTGCTGTTGTTTACAGTGTTATAATTGTTCACATTTTTTTTTCTTATCGTTATTACAGTTCGTGTTCCTACTGGACTAATGTTAGTAGCTTAAATAACTAACTTAAGTCTAAGTGAGTCCATTGTTTTTTTTTTTTTTTTTTTTTTTTTTTTTTTTTTTTTTTATTATATTACGTATATTATGTTAGTGTCGTGTCGTGGTGTTGGTGTTATTTTAAATTGTTACATGCAAAGTTTATTCCCGTTTAACTACATGGCAGAGTGAGCCGACCAGCCCCCACCGACGGCATCCGTTCTCGGACGTGACGTACACATCCGCGCCGCTTAGCTCAACCATATTTTAGGGAACTTAACGGCCGGATATGCACCGCCGCCACCGGAGGGACGTTTACGTGAGTATGACAGACTCACTCTGCCATGCAGTTTTACATTTTCGCACAGATTTGGGTTTGTCATTTATGGTGTGAGGGAGTTTGGATGGGGATTGGGTTTGTATGGGTAGGTCAGGTGTGTTGAGGTTTGCTGACCAGGGACTTCGCTAGCCTGAGCAAAGCTTCCACAACAGCTGCGTCTCGGTGCTGCATGGCCGTCTTTAGGTTGTAGTCGACGACCGTTTTAGTCGGCGCATCCATCGCTCTCTTCGCAAATCGGCCTGTGGCGTCATCGGCGTCGTCGGTGTAGTAGACGCAACTGGCTGTATGCCTGGACACCGCCACTACCGCGTGAGAGATGCTGTCGTGGATCTGAAGCCTCCTGGACTTGGTGTTGATGATAATTACGCTGTCGTAGGTCAACCCCTGAGCCTCGTGTATGGTCAACGTGCGCGATCCTTCACCGGACCCATACCCCTGGCTCATAAGGGAGGATTTCTCCTCTTGCGTATGAACCAAGAATAGGGTGTTTTCGGCGGTGCTCGGTATTTGCGCTCCCGTGTAACCTTTCACCTTCAGGGAGTGGACCTGCGACAGCGACGACTTGGAGGAGTATATACCGGAGTATATCTCGCTCAGTGCAAACGCTACATCCATCGGGTTGCGGTGTGTGCAAAGCAACTCCTGGGTGATGCCTGCCACCAGGTTCGGACGGGTATACCTTAGTTCAAATAGGTTCTCTCTGTCCAAAAATGGTAACTGGTTCACGTCTCCGATGAGAACCACCTCGCTCGCTCCAGACAACTTGACTGCCATGACAATGGCCCCAAAGTGGTTCATGAGTGCTTCGTCTACCGTGAGGCGGTAGCATTTCTCTTTCTCTTTGAACCCGTTGGCTAAGATTGAGGCCATAGTGCGCACCTTTGTCTTCACTCGATCTCCTAAGCGGTGCGCTAACTTCTCTCTGAGATCTTTGGCAGCTTCGGTTGTCGTGGTGGCAACGACGTCCTTCTCATCGTCGAAGTGTTTCACCACCCACGTTGTCTTGCCGCAACCTGGAACTCCGTTTACCCACCTGATACTGGGTACCGTCCAATGTTCCAGCGATGCCAGGGTGTCTGAGGTCCCCGAAATAGACTGTGCCATTTCGAGGATCTTGTCGTCCAGCATGATCTTGGTACATTTGGCGGTAACCACTACCGGGTCGTCCTTTGGAGTGTGGAATGTAACTTTCCCCTTGCGCTGCGTTTCTTCCTCGTCCAGGGTCACGAAACATTTTTTAGTGGCGCTGTAGGCTGCCATGTACGACCCCGTCATTTCCCCAGCAACAACTTGGGACGTGGCGTTGTCGTATACGGCTGCCTCGGCTTCCTCGAGTAGTACTCTAAGCAGACCCTCTGTGTTGCGTTGAAAAGTCTGCCAGATTTTGCTGCATGTCATGAGATTAACCTGTTTGGTCGCTCTCACAATTGCCACGTACTCGAGGAAGGCGCTCTTCACGTGGTCCGTGGTGCCCGAGTTCACTGCGAGGGTCGGAGGGCTGACTTGCCCTTTGTCGGCTCTTGTGGGTGTGGGTCTTTTTGGTTCCGGTTCTTTGGGTGATCTTTGAAAGAACCTTTCCACAGCTGTTTCCTGCCTTGCAGATGGTGATGCGCGGCTGATGCTTGGGAGCAGTGCGGTGAGGAAAGTACCGATTGCTTTTAGGCGACTCCTCGACCGGGCTTTGTCCTCCGGGCTGGTGGATTTGGCCTGCTCCTTTGCAGCTTTTTCGGCGGCTGCCTTTTGCTGGGCCCGTTCTGATCCGCTTTGGGTAATCAGACTTGTCGTGGGGCTCGTCGTTGTGGCTGTTGGGTCTCGTGGGGCTTTGAGGAAACTCAGAGTTTCCCCTCTGTCCTCGTAGACGATCACCTCGTGATGTTCTGAGGCTTTCAAACAGCCGAAGCGGTCTGCGACGTCTCCTCTATCCCATCCGATCGCCATTGCGTCGACACTTATGGTGCGGGCTGTGACTGCCATGTGTCCTCCCACCTCCCTGATCTTTTGGAGTAGTGAGCTCGCTTGTGCGAATGGCGTTTCCTCTCTCCACTCGAATAGTGCGATTGTTTTCCCTTTAGATCGCATTAGACGGCATCGGTGAGAGGCTATTTCCACCTGAGGCAGCGCTGCGTACTTGCTGCCTTTCATGCTCGATTTGGTGGTACTCCCGTTGATCAGGGCTGCGAGGCCTGGTGATATGGCTATACGGGCTCTGGCTCGGCTTGAGCCTATGCAGAAGCTTATGCCCAGCTTCTCTGTTTCCCTGTTCATGAACAGAGCGACACTTCGCAATCTGATGCCTGGTGTTCCGCTTCCTCCGCATGCCAGGAGCTGCGTGACGGGCATGGTGTTGGGAGCCGACTGTGGGCTGGCTTCTGCTGCTGCTGCTACTGCCGCTGGTGGTGGCTGTATGTTGGTGTTGACGTGTGTGATTTGTATTGTTGTTATGGGTGACGTTCGTGTTGCGTTCTGTGAAGTTATTGTTTGTGTGTCCGTTGTTGTTGTTGATGGTGTTGTCGTGGTTGTGTTTTGTGTCGTTGTTGTTTGCGTGTTTGTTGTTACAGTTGTTGGTGTTGTCATTGTTGTGGTTGTCGTTGGTGGTATTGTCGTGGTTGTATTTTGTGTCGTTGTTGTTTGTGTGTTGTTTGTTGCAGTTGTTGGTGTTGTCATTGCTGTGGTTGTCGTTGGTGGTGTAGTGGCGAGATTTGCTTGTGTTTGTACAGATGGTGGTCGGTCTCGACTTCGTGGAGTTGCGTCGGTTTTGTTGGCCCTTGCTGCTACTGTGGCGATTTTACTCGCGAATGCCAAGAATGGATTCCTGGTAGTCGGTCTCTCCATGATAGTGTGGAGTGTGGACTGGCTAAGCTGGGTGTCGATCTTTTGTTCCAGCTCCATTCTGTCGTTACAAAACCTTGGACATTCGAAGAGTAGGTGCCAGACTGTTTCATCGCAGCTGGGGTCACAGACGCACGAGGGACTGTCCTTCAAGTGAAATCGGTGGAGATACGCTGAGAATCCTCCGTGTCCAGTTAAGATCTGGATGTGGACCGGTGTCAGGACTGCGTCTTTGAGTGTCCTTTTCGCCGCTAGGACGTTAGGGAAGAACACTTTTGTGACCGCTCCTGTGCTTGAGGACTCGTACCGCGCTTGCCACTTCTTTATGGTCCCCTCCCGTATCTTCTTTCTCACGAACGATACGGGGACCTTGTTGTAGTCCGCTGTTGCTTTTGTTAAGGCTGCTTCCTTAGCCAGCTCGTCCGCTCTCTCATTCCCGGCGGTTCCAACGTGGGCCTTGAGCCAAAAAAGCCTCACTTCTCTGCCCTCCTTCCTGGTCTGACGTACGAGTCTCTTTATTAGGAGTGCCAGGGGGTGAGTGACGGACGGACTCCTCAGCAGGTCAAGTGACGATCTTGAGTCACTTAAGATGCTCACTGAGGGTGCCCTTGATTCTCTTGCCATCCTGACAGCTCTGAAGAGAGCGTACATTTCCGATTGGAAGACTGTGTTATGAGGCTCCAGGCCAAAGGTGCTGTACCTAGACTCTTTTCCGTTTTCCCACCAAGTTAGGGCAGCTCCGACTTTCCCCTCTATCTTGCTGCCGTCGGTGTATATTTGGGGGCCGATTACTTGATGGGTCTCCAGAGTTTCAGGAGTCAGGTCCTCTAGGCGTGCATACTCCGTTGTTGTGAGTAGCGCTGGGTGGGGATTTTGGGAGTGGTGCACATTGCACTCCAGCTCGCGGCCCGGCGGTATGAACTCTTGGGAATGTCCCTTTTTGATCTTGAAAAGGGTTGCGGCCTCGATTACCCGGAGGTCTAGGGGGAGTTGGCCTGACAGGATAAGTGCCGATGTTAGTGATACCGTGCGGTATGCTTTGCAAATCTTCTGCGCGAAACCCCGCTGCAGTGAGTCAAACTGATTTCTCGTCATCAGTTTCTCTGCTGCGGGGGCCCACGCGCTCGCTGCATACATCATGATGGGCTCTATCACCGACACGTAAATTGTTCTTATTATCTCTCTGTTGAGACCCCAAGTTACTTTTGCCGCGCAAGCCAACTGCTTGTAGATGTCTGCAGCCTTTTTACAGGTCGCAGCCACGTGCGCGTTGAACGTGAGTTTGGAGTCTATTGTGAGACCTAGCAGCTTAACCTCTTCGACTAGGTTCAGCCGTGTGCCCGACATGTGTAATACCGGAACGTCGTATTTAAGCTTTTTCGTTAATACCATCGCATTGGTCTTGTGCGCGGCGAAACGTAGCTTATTTTTGACGCCCCATTCCGATACTATGTCTAGCGTGTCGTTGGCTGATTGCTGCAGGGGACCGGCTGTAAAGTCCGAGAAAACAAGAACAACGTCGTCTGCGAAGGCTTGGCAGTATACCCCCATACTAGCCATCTTGTGTAGGAGTGAATCTAGGATAAGGTTCCAAAACGTCGGACCGGCAATTGAGCCCTGGACGCATCCTTTCGTGGTTCCCTTTTCGCTAGTCGCTCTGGCATAGTTGACCCTGACGTTCCGGTCTTCCAGGTACGAGGTGACGAGAGCGTAGATGTTTTTGGGACAGTTTTTGACTACCATCTGTCGCTTGAGTGCTGGCCACCACGCGTTATCGAAAGCGCCCTCTATGTCTAATGATATCAAAAGCACGATCTTTTTGGCTTTGATTTCGGAACGTATGTGTCCTATTAGCGCATAGAGGGCGTCCTCGGTGCCACGCTGCGGCATGAATCCGTATTGGTTTTTATTGAGTGTCGGGAGGAAGTGCCACTGGAGTCGGCCAACCAGGAGTTTTTCTACTATCTTGCCGAGAACCGATAACAGACCTATTGGTCTGTACGACTTTGGGTTCGTATAGTCGTCCTTTCCTGGCTTGCGGAGTATGCACACGTGGGCGACCTTCCACTGCTTAGGGAAGTGTGACAGAGACAGGCACCTGTTGGCTATCGCTAAGAACAATTCCCTGTCGCAGTTTATTGCCGCCGCGCAGATGTCTGCCGTTAATCCATCGGGGCCGGGAGCTTTTTTCGGATTCTGATTTTGGAGAACCATTTCGAGCTCCGCGAGTGTGAAGTGTGGGTCGTTGGCAGACAGTCCTTGGGGGTTCTTCTCCTCCGCAAGTCTTCTCAGTGCTGTGTGGTAGGGCTGTTCGGCATTGGTGGAGTCGTCAGGGTAGAAGGTTTTTGCCAGAAGATCCGCGGATTGCTCTGGGCTGAGCGTCTCGCCTGCGGTGTTTTTCAGGAGGGTATCGTCCTGTCTTCTGGCTGTTTTCCTTAACACCCTGTAGATGCCGTCCCACATGCTCTCTCGGTCCTGTTTTGAGCAGAACTCCTTCCAGCTGGCTGTGGCTGCTTCCGTGGCTGATGTGGTGTAGATGTGTTTGGCCGTGAGGTATTCTTGGATGACGAAGTGTCTCCGGCTTGCGGCTGCGTTCCGGATCCTTCTCTTCTTCGTCATGGCGTCTTTTTTGAGACGGTCCAGAGAAGGTGTCCACCATGGGGGTTTGGCGTTGGGTTTGGGCGACCCCAGTTTTGGGATCGCTTTCTCGCATGAGCGGTGGATGTGGTGTGTATATTGCGTTATGAGTGACTCCAGATCTTCTGGGCTCGAGATGTTTGAGACGCTGGCGTGTGTGATGTTGTGTTCCGCCAGACTGGCCTTTAGGTGAGTGCTGAAGTCAGGCCACTTTGCCTTCTTGGTGTTGTAGATGCGCGTCGAGATCGGCTTTAGGGGTTCCAAAGTTCTTTCTAAGCGCAACGTGAAGGTGATTGCGTTGTGGTCTGAAGTTGTTAGATTCCTGTCTACTCGCCACTCTTCGATTTTTCCGAGCATCGACAGGCTGCATGCCGTCACGTCGAC